>JAJHZJ010000059.1:2935751-3535751 GCA_023548195.1 Bettongia penicillata ogilbyi
AATCGGTTATCAGTTGGTTCACTGTCTATCTCCTGTTTCGTCATGAATTCTTCCTCTAGCCACTGAGGGGATAGGTGATTTCTCCAGTGCTCTTCCAGTTGGTTTATGATGTCACCCGAAATGATGGCAAAAGCACCTATATCCATTTAGCGTGTGTCTTGGGATACAGTGTGAGAGGCTGGTCTATACCTCCTTTCTGCCAGACTGTTTTCCAGTTCTCCCATCAGTTTTTGTCAGATGGTGAGTTCTTGGCCCAGTAGCTGGGCTCTTTGTGTTCATTAAGTGCCATGGTATGGAGCCCTTTGCTTTCCTATGTTTTCTCCCTTATCTCTTCTACTGATCAAGCTCTCTAATTCTGTCCCAATACCCAAGTATTTGATTAGCGCATGCTTGCAGTATAGTTTGAGATCTGGTCCTACTGCTTGCTCCTTTTTTTCCTCAGGAATTTGCCTCAGATTCTTGATCTTCTGTTCCTTCAGAGGAATTTCAAGACGGTATCTTCCTGGCTCTCTAAGGTAATCTTTTGGTAGCCGGACTGAACTGGAAATGTAACTGAGAATTGTCATTTTTATCATATTAGCTCCGACTCATAATTGATATCACCTGATAATTCATATTGCCCCACTTGTTTACATCCCTCTTTATTTGGGTAAAGGGTATTTTGGGGTTGTGTTCCTATTTTATACTTTCTGTTACCTTTTTGAAACTTATTTCTTATTTTTTCTGATTACATGTATCAACAAGTATTAACATTCATTTTTCTTTTTTTTTATTATTTTATCTGTTTTCAGTGTTCTACAATCACTTCCATATGTCTTAGATGTTTTCCCCCTCCCTTTCCCTCCTTCCCCCTGTACCTCCCGACTCCCTCCCTGAAACAGCACGCAATACTATATAGGTTCTACACACACATTCCTATTCAATAAATGTCACCTTAGTCATGTTGCACAGAAGAATTTAAAATGAATGAGAGAAATCATAAAACAAAACAAAACATAATACGAAAGAAAATCATCTGCTTCATTCTGCGACCCAATTCCATAGTTCTTTCTCTGGATGTGGAAGGCATCTTGCCTTAAGAGACCACTGGGAATTTTTTAAGTCCTTGCATTGCAATAAAGTAGTAAGTCTACCAGAAAAATTCCTCACATGCTGTGCTTGTTGCCGTGTACCAAGTTCTCCTGGTTCTGCTCCTTTCACTCAACATCAGTCCATATAAGTCTTCCCAGGCCTCTCTGAAGTCCTCATGTTCATCATCTCTTATAGCACGATAGTGTTCCATTACATTCATATACCACAGTTTATGCAGTCGTTCCCCAATTGATGGGCATCCCCTTGATTTTCAGCTTTTGGCCACCACCAAGAGAGCTGCTATGAATATTTTTGGACATGTGGGGCCCTTTCCCATTTTTATGATCTCTTGGGGATACAGTCCTAGAAGCAGTACTGCTGGGTCAAAGGGTATGCGCATTGTTGTAGCCCTTTGGGCATAGTTCCAAATTGCTCTCCAGAATTAACATTTGTTTTTTTTTAAAAAAAAAAAAAAAAACAATTTGTGTCCTCAATTCCCTCCCTCTCTCCATTCCCCTCCCCCTTGAGAAGGCAAGAAATTTTACATACCTTTACATAGACAAGTGTAGTCATGTAAAATATTTCCATATTAGCTGTATTGAGAAAGAAATGTGGCATAAGAGGAAAAAGAAAGTAAAAAAAAAAATGTTTCAGTATGCATTCATCAATTCTTTCTTTGGAATAGATAGTATTTTTCATCATAAGTCCTTCAGAATGGATTGTCATATTGCTCACAGCTAAGACATTCCCAGTTGATCACTGGACAATGCTGCTATCGCTGTATACAGTGTTCTGTTTCCGTTCCCTTCTCCTTGCATCAGGTTATGTAAGTCATCCTCGGCTTTTCTGAAAGCATCCTACTCATCATTTCTAATAGCACAATAGTATTCCATCATAATCAGACGGGCACCTTGGGCAACCATTCCCCAATTGATGGGCATCCTCCTGTATCCCCAAGAGATCATAAAAATGGGAAAGGGTCCCACATGTCCAAAATTATTTATAGCAGCACTCTTGGTGGTGGCCAAAAGCTGGAAATCAAGGGGATGCCCATCAATTGAGGAACAGCTGAATAAATTGTGTTATACGAATGTAATGGAATACTATTGTGCTATAGGAAATGATGAGAGGGAAGACTTCAGAGAGGCTTGGAAAGACTTACATGATCTGATTGCTGAGGGAAAGGAGCACAACCAGGAGAACTTTGTGCCCAGCAACAACCACAGTGTGTGAGAGTTTCTCCTGGTAACTTGCAACTTCATTGCACTGCAAGGACTTAAAAAAATTCCCAATGGTCTTTTAAGGCAAAATGCCTTCCACATCCAGAGAAAGAACTATGGAATTTAATCGCAGAATGTAGCAGATCATTTTATTTTTTTGCGTGTGTATTACATTTTGGTTTGTTATATGATTTCTCTCATTCGCTTTAATTCTGCAACACAGTATGATTATAGCAAAAATGTATTTAAGAGGAACGTATGTGTAGAACCTATATAAAATTGTATGCTTTCTCAGGGAGGGAGGGGGAGAGCGAGGAAGGAGGGAGCGGGGGAGAGGGGAAGGAGGGAAAAAAAGTCAAAGTTATACTGTAGCGATTGTAGAACACTGAAAATAAATAAAATTAGCAAAAAAAAAAAAATGATGAGTGTTCTCTCAGTTTCTACTTCTTTGCCCCCACAAAAAGAAGTACTGCAAATAATTTTGTGCACATTTGTCCTTTCCCTTTTGCTCTGATCTCTTTGGGAGACAGATTTAGCTGTAGTATTTCTGGGTCAAGGATATGCACAGTTTTAGCACTCTTTGAGCAGAGTTCCAAAGTGTTTTTCAGAATCAGTTCACAAGAATGAGTTGAGGGTCAGTTCACCACTCCAGCAACAGAGTATGTGTCCCAATGGTTCCACCATGCCCTCCAACATTTTGTCCTTTTCTTTTTTCTGTGATCTGAGCTCATCTGAAAGGTGTCAGGTGGTACCTCAAAATGGATTTATGTGCATTTCCCTAATCAGAAGTGGTTGAGAGCATTTTATCACGGAAGTAGAGATCGCATTTTTCCTCCTGAAACCTGCCTTTTCATATCTTTTAACCATTTGTCAACTGGTGAGTGTCTCTTATTCTTATAGATTTTGAGTCAGTTCTCTACATGTTGGAGGAATCAGATCTTTATCAGAGAAATGTGATGTACAAACCTTTTTCTGAATTTTCTGCTTTTCCTTCTAGTCTTATCTGCATTTTTTTTGTACAAAAAACCTTTTACTCTAATGTAATCAGAATGATTCCTTTTACATCCTATACTTCTCTCTTATCTCTTGTTTGGTCATAAGTTTCCAGGGAGGAAGGAAAGAAAGAGAAAGGCAAGGAAAAAGCCAGGAGGACAAAAGAGAGAAAAGGAAAGAAAGAAAAAGAAGAAAGGAAGAAGGAAAAAAGAGAAAGCAGACAGAAAGAAAGGAAGAAAAAAGGAAGGAAAGAGCAGGAAGAAAGAAGAAATGAAACAGAAGGAAAGAAGGAAGGAAGGAAAGAAAAGAGAGGGAATAAAGAACGAGGAATGAAAGAAGAAAGGACGAAAAAAGAAGGAAAGAGGCAAGAAGGAAAGGCAGATCAAAAAAGAAAGGAAGGGAAAAGGAAGGAAAGAAAGGAAAAAGAAAGAAGGAAGGAAGGAGAGAATTGAACAAGGAATGGTGAAGGAAAGAAAACGACAGAAGCAAAGGAAGAAAGAAATAAGACAAGAAAACAGAAAGAAGGAAGGAAGGAAGGAAAGGGAGGGGAAAAAGAAAGAAGGGAGGAGAACAAAAGGAGGAAAGAAAGAAGAAATAAGGAAAGACAAAGAAGAAAGAAAAGGAAGGAGGAGGAAGAATGAAGTAAAGGAAAGAAAGGTAGAAGGAAACAAAAGAACCGAAGAAGGAAGGAAAGAGAAAAGAAAGAAGAGAGGGGAAAAGAAGAAAGGGAGAAAAGAAGGAATGAAGGAAAAAGGAAGGAAAGAACAAATGAAGAAAGGAAGGGAAAAAGAGGAGGACAGGCAGGCATGCACGAGTGAGTGAATGAATGATGAGTGACAGGAGAGAAGGACCAGTCTGAGGCAGGGACAGGCTTTAGGCCTGACCTCATTGGGGGAGGGCTGCCCCCCGCCCCCCCTCCCTGCCTTGGCCCGCCCCTGCCGCCACAAGCCCCGCCCCCAGAGCGCAGCAGGCCCCGCCCCCCAGGGCCCTGGAAGCCTCGCCGTAGCCCCTGAAGGCCCCCCGGGCAGCGGGAGAGAAAGCCCCGCCCCCTCCCCTGTCGGGGTCCGTGTGTGGGGAGGGGGCGGGGGCTCTGGGCCCTCCCGGTTGCCCGGAAAACCGGGGCGAGAATGAGGCCGAGCTGTGTCGCTGTCCCCGCGCGAGGAAGAAGCGTCGTCCCCGGTACCGGAGTTCGGTAGGCCCTCGCTCTGCCCTCCCCTCCCCCATCACCGTGGGGCGGGCCCCCCCCTCCTCCGGCTCTGGCCCTCTCTGGGCAGATAGCCCCCCCCCCCCACACCCCGAAAAGGCCCCGGGCCTGGTTTGGGGCTCGGGGCCCTCCACTCCAGCTCGGGTGCCCCCTCAATTCCGCTCCTGAAAGCGCAGACCTCCTGGGGCCTGCCCTTCCCGTGGCTGGGCTGAGGGGCCCCCGCCCTCCGAGGCCGGACTGAGGCTGCCCCCGGGCCTCAGTGGCCCAGTCTGTACCTGGGGCTGGAATTGGGCCAGCCCAGGGTGCCCTGATCCCCCGCCCCGCCCCCTCCCCCCCCCCCCGTCCTTAGGCCCTCCCGGTGAGGTCTGGAGACGACCCCACCCCATCCGCCCCCCTGCCCCGAGAGACAGCTGCGCCCCACAAAGTAGTTCCGCGGATGCATCACAAAGGACAGCCACAGCTGGCAGGCTCCTCTCCTCTCCCCTCCCCCTCTTTCCCTCCTGTCTTCTCCCCCCTCTCTTCCCCCCCCTCCCCCAGGAATAACCTTCTGAGGACAGGGCTGGACTTGTTTGATTGCTTGTAGAAGCCCAGGTGGGCAGCCCCGAGGGGTCGTGGGAGCCACTGGCTCCCCAACACCAGCTGCACCAGCTGGGAGGGCTCAGGTACAGTGAGTAGGCCCTTGGGCCGTCTTTTGTTTTTTTTTGTTTTTTGTTTTTTTTGGCGACCCGAGAAATAAAAGAAGCATTTCCTTAACAAAGTGGAATAGAAAACCCGAGGATTGCACTGAAAGTGTAGATCTGCTATGTACAGGGTGCTTATTCCTTTTGAAATAGACAACCAAGTAACTTGCATTTTTTTTCCTCCCCCCCAAGCCCCAGAACTGGACCCCAATATATGCACACATATACGTGTATACGCTGCATATGTCCACGTAGGTAATATACCTATACACACATACTATAGATATGTATGTATGTGTGTATCTGTGCCTGGGTGAGTTCTTTGTGGGGATGCAGTTAGGTTTTTCCTTCATAGCCCCTCTGTGGTTCATTTGGGTATTTTATAATAGGACTTGGTTGCTCAAAGTTGTTCTTCAAACAGCCTTGCTGTTACTGTGGACAGCTTTCTTTTGGCTCTGCTTGTTTTTTTGTGCAAGTCTTTCCATGTTCTTCTAAAATCATCCAGCTGGTCATTTCTTACAGCAGAGTAGAATTCCATCATGAACATATGCCACAGCTTGTTTAGCTGTTCCCCGTCTGAGAGGCCATGTTGAGGCCCCCCCTTAGTCCATGTTGAATTTGAGTGTAGGCACTGCCTCCCCTGATGTGGTGGAAAGGGCCTGGCAGGTGGGAGACCTGGGTTCTGTTCCCAGGACCCCTGGTCCTTCTGCTCCTTAGCCACCTGTCCTTGGGCAGGGTCCCTCCCTTTCTCCTGGGCAGTGGCAGGAAGTAGGACTCAAAGATTTCCAGGAGCTCTTGTAGATCTAGTGTCCTAGGGTTAAGAAGGGACTTCCAACTTGAGTAGATGGTGATAGAACTGCTTCTTTGATCCCCTGAGAGAAGGGATATGAAAATAGTACGACTGTACCAGCTATTGTAAAGCATCATTGGAAAGGGCACCCATAGGTATTCTAGTGACAGAAGGGCTTGACCAACAACTTGTCCGAATTATTTGAAGGTTCAGAGGAGAGGTCAGTAAACTGGCACCAAGCTTGTAGGAGGGTGTAAGTAGTGGGAGTAGAGAAGAGGAGGACTAGGAGAAGACAAAGGGGGGAGGAGGCTGAAGGCAGGGCCTGGGCTTGGTCCTGGCTGTGAACTAGGTGTGGGGGCCTAGCCAAAGCACTCGGGAGTCTCCTCAGTGAAACGAAGCTGCATTTTAAGACTCTAGAATCGGGGACCTTCACATTTTTGGGGGTTGTGAACCCCTTGGGCAGTCAGTCTGGCGAGGCCGATGGACCCATGTTCATAATCATGTTTGTTGCCTCCATTCCTAATTGGAGATGCTCAAGTTCACTGAGAAGTTTGGGGAAAGGAACATGTAATTTCCCCCCTTCCTGCTCCCATCCCATCCAAGTCCACAGAGCCCCAGAAAACCGTCCATGGATTCTGGAGGGTGGGACATCTGGCCTCTGAGGTCCCTTACAGTAACATTTCCAAATGGTCTTTTACTTGCCCCCGGCACCCTTTCAGGAAAAGAGGAGGATGTCCAGATGATAGTATCAGGTGGGAGGTGGGGCAGAGGAGCTGAGATGAAGACCACATACAGAAAAGTAACGTCAGCCCCCAGGAAGACCTGGCAGGGGCTGATCCGGTGTCCCTACAGACTGATCTCCGTGCACGCATTGTACTCCCACCTCCCATAGAGAGCAGGGAGCATCGTTGGGAAGGATGGGGTTGTGTTCAGCAGCATTCTGAGTTATCAAGGGACATGTTGTACATCATATTGTTCTGAGTAAGACAGGAGTGTGAACTCTGTTTCTGTTGTTGTTGAGAAGGTTTTGTCCCCAAGAGTTGAAAGAGAAAACACTTTATCTGGTTCCCCTTCAGCCCAGAAAATGAAAGGAATGGGGACAACTTGTTACATTGGAGCATTGTGGGGAATTGATGTTTTAAACATCTAGTTAGGAGAGGGAGCAATGTGGGATGGGGGTTATAGGGCTGAAGTTGGTACCTGGGAAACCTGAGTTCTGACCCTGCTGTGATCCTTTTACCTGTGTGATCATGAGCACTCAAGTCACTGAACCTGGCTGGGTTTTATAGGAGGAAGGTGATACCTGTAGTCCCTCCTTCACAGGGATGGTGTGAGGAACCACTGAGGTAATGTACATACAATAATGTTTTAAGCTTGAGAGGGCTCAAGCCTTACAGTCCTTAGAACAAGGTGTAGCCTGTGGGAAGTACTATAGGTTCCCAAATCAATTGCTTTTAGAATGGAAACCTGAATTTGCAGGACCAGCGATGGGCTTCTTTTTAAAAAAGTTTGTTGTTTATTAAATTTTATTATTTAATCAAACATGAGAAAGAAGAACTAAAAACAAAAGAGAAAGAAAGTAGTAGTGACAGAAGACTTCTCAGATGACGTTCACCCTCAAAGAGGTGGATTTGACCCTACTGATCAGTTTGCTGTGGAGACCGTTGAATGGACCTAGTTACCCAATAGGTGACCCTGTGCTTGTTCCTTTAGCTGTTCCCCTGCCCTTCCCACTGGGTAGGCAGGGTGTCATTTAGCTGTACAGCCCAGGTAACTCACTAGAAATCTAAGCCTCAGTTTTGTAGTTCAGGGTGCTCCTTTGGGGAGTTGTTAAGCCCATGGGTCCACTTTGCTTCCTAACCTGAACTCCAACCCTGACCGTTTCCCAATTCACTTTAAGAGAAAAAGGAACAATCCCAACCTTTTTCCATAAATATGCCTAGATCCTCACAAAGTCTCTCAGTTTCTTGTGAACTACGTTGCATGTCTTCATTTCAGGCAGATGCCAAAGAGATGTGCTTTCTAAGGAGATGTAGTTGAGGAAGGTCTCATTTGGAGATCTTTCTTGTCTCCTGTGCCTGTCCCTCTCTGTCAGCCCCATAAGTGCTCCTGGTTCTGTGATGTTCCACATGCCATGCCAAGGGAGCAGGGAGAGCAGGGCAGGGAGCAGAGAACAGAGAGCTTATTTGCCAACGGAGCCACCATTTTGTCTTTGCAGCAGAACCTTATGCAGTCCTTGGTGGAGCCTCACCCAAGATGCCCAGGGTTGATTTCTCCTCAGTCAGAAGTGGAGTACAGCAGGGCTCCTTCTGACTATTCCAGTGAGACCTTTGAGTCCTTGACAGAGGAGGAGGAGGAGGAGGAGGAGGAAGTAGAAGAAGGAAAATGTCAACTGACTGGGGGGAAGTCCTCTGACGCCTTGGTCTCCTCTGAAGAAGGCCTGACCAGGTCCAGTGTGTCTGGGAGCTCTCCTGTGAGCAAGAAGCTGATGCCAAGCTTAAAGGATGGAGGTATTGACATCCCCTTGGGAGGGAGTGGGGAAAGGGCTGTTTGTCAGCCCATCAGTTGGTAAGCGATTTATTAAGGGACGTCCCTGTAGGCCAGGCACCTTGCCAAATAAGTTGTTGGCCACAAGGTCAGAGTTGCCCGCCCTCCCCACCCACTCACCAGCTTTGCCTGTTTTTTTTTCTAGAGTAATGAGAGGCAGCCCTGCTGCCACTGACAGGTTCAGTGTGGACATCTACAACATGCAAAAACTGAATAGAATGAAGCCCCTGGCTGGTCCCCCCAAGATGGAAATGCTAATGATGGGTAGGTCACTAGTTTCCTAGGAGGCCACAGGCAAAGTAGAGATAAATGGTCCACCCCAGGGTATGTTGCTGAAGGGGGTCAGGCTGTTCCTGAGAAAGTACAGTGAGGGGTAGGGAAGGGCACTGGAAGTCACAGTGAATGACTTCAGCAGGATCCTCACAGTGTTTTCTTGACCTTCCCTACCACCTCCCCCAGCCATGCAGTCCTCTACAGCCTTCTCCTCATTCCCTTTCCCCTGCCTGACAGTCACCCTGTCTGTGATTTTTACGTGCATTGGGGACCTAGGATTGAGAGTTCAAAGGAACCTCAGAGTTGTCTCCAACTCTGATTCAGAGATGAGTGAGCTGAAGTGACTTGTAAAATATCCCATGGGTAATTTTGAGAAGAGCTGGATCTGAACCCACAAATTTTGGTATGAAATCTAGTTGTCTTTCCCTGACACCACACTCTGTCCTCCTAGATGGTGTGTGCTAGGCAATGCAGTCCGTGTTAGATACTTCTGTACAGTGAATGTAATTACAAAAAAATCTGCTCCAGGAAAATGAAGACATGCATTCTAAGGCCAGATAGAAGTGATTTTGGATACTTTTCTATGTGGGAAAATTCATTTCACAGGCCATTCTTTCCATTTAGCATCAGTCTTTGGGGTCTGTCTGTCAGGACAGTGTCTGTCATGAGAGAGGGGAGAGGAGAAAAAGAGTGATGAGGCATAGCCGGGTGATGGGCATCAGCTAAATTCAGGGTTACCTGAGCAAAGAAGCTAACCATGCCTCCATCTCCTTACAACCCAGACAGGGGAAATGCATACACACGGCACGTGGGGAAAGAAACTCTTTGCTTAAAAGGGCTTTGAACCCTACAAGGGGCTAACAGCAAGGTTCTGGGCCCTTCATTTGTCAGCGCTTTGGGGCAGGCAGACTTAGGTGCACTCTCCAGCCTGGAGGTAGAGGTTGGGATGAGAGAACATTTAAAAAAAAAATTCACTGGTGATTTTATATTCCCTTACTACCACCCCAGAGACATCTCCCCATCCTCAATAGCACCTTCCATGGTAATGGAGAAGTATGGTTCATCAAAAGAAACCAACACGTTTGCCGTTTCCAAGAACACATTACCATGCTGGGCCTGTGGTTTTTTTGCCACCTCTCCTGAGTTGCAGGAGCCCTGCTTCTTTCTCAGTCCAAGTGGTTGGCCTCCGGCAGGACTTTCAAATTCAAGGATTCTACGAGGGGGTGGGGTGGGGGGCTCCTCTGCCCATTGTAGCCAAGGAGGAACCCCTGCTATACAGTGCTAGATGTGTTGTTTCTTATTATGTCCCAAATAGTGTATTGAAAGTGTTTTTGGTACCTGAGATCTAGTGTGTTTATTTGGTCTCATCACTGAGTAGGGTGCCCTCAAGGGTCTAGAATGACCTTAGAGTCCATAGTGTCCTCCATGGGGTCATCCTAGGGAGGCAGGGCAGAACCCCAACAACCCCCCCCCCCCCACCAATGTCTCTTCCTTAGTCTGTTATAATCCTTCAAATGTGGTTGTTAGAGATTCCTGTCATGGGCCTTGGAGGAAGGCAGGAAGAAAATAGCATTTCTTGGGTGCTTACCATAGGTATCGCACTGTAGAAAGTGCACCTAGAAAAGCAAACCAGGCCCTGCTGTCCAGGAGAATCTCACACTCCAATGGGGGAGGCCTCCAAGAAGGGATTGGTGAGGTTCTGAGCTTGTTGAAAGGCACTTTGGTCCTTGGGATGCAGAGGTAAGCTCGGGGGGCTGCAACTTCTTTAGTTTCCTGAAACTAGTGATAATACCTTATGGGTTTCTGATGTTGAAGCATTGGACGGCCTCCAAGACTTTGGTGGCAAGAGCCTTCTTTGTGAGGTCTTCAGTAGCGAACCCCATACCCCAGTCAGCCAACATTTCACTGTTCTAATTTAGATGAGTCATCGAACCCGTTGGACTCTGCTACTCTGGATGAGAAGTTGACTCGAAAGTGGATCCAGCTTCTCAAGGGCAAAGAAAATCCCAGCGAAGAGCCCCAGGCAGGCCCCACGTTCCAAGCAGGTAACCCGGTGCCCTGAGTTCACAGTAACCTCCTTCTCTGACTACTTTATGGAAAGCTGTGGGACCATGGGCAAGGTACCTAGACTATCTGAGCCTCAGTTTCCTTCTCTGTAAGACAGACATCATACTTGGATTGTCTGCCTCCAACAAAAACCTTACGTATACTTCAAAATGTTATATAAATGCGAGTAGCTGTAAATTGTCCTGGTGAGCCAGCCTGGGCCTTTTTTCTTTTTTAACAGTGGAAGGAGGTTGGTGGAGCAGATGGAGGATATCCCGCATCTTCTTCCTTTGCTGGGGCAGAATGCTGAGGTTTTGGCCTTTGTGCCCTCTCCCAGGGAAGGCAGAACTAGAGGAAATGCTCCAGGAAGTACTGTAGAGGCATTGTGCAAGTGTTTCCCTTTTTACCTACACAAGTAGAGGTTTCATCATCATCATGGTCTATCCCTCTACTGGCACCCAAGTCCTGGGTGTGAATAGCATTGGATTTGGAGATTGAGGTCTTGGGTCCAGTTATCAGGAGCAGTGTGGTGAAGTAAAAACAAAACAAAAAACAAAAAACTCCTGGTGCTTGAGCCCAAGAGATCTGGGTTCCAATCCTGGCTCAAAGACAAAATTGAGCTGTAGAGAGGGCACTCCAATACAAGTGAGGAATACGATTGGGGAGTCTGTGGAAAACACTATTAGTCACAAAGTGCTTCATTTTCTCCATCTGTTTCATTCTCGACAAATGGTCAGGTATGCTCGTTCCACAGCTCTGCCTGACAAAACCAGATATTTCATGTTGAAATGGACAGCTTTGCTCTGTTCAGTTTTCCACAGAATAAGGGCCCTTGCCTGCAGCAAAGGAAACCTCCTGTCCCAGCAGTTAATCTTTCCAAATTCCCACCTTTTCCATATCCCATATCCCTTAGGTGATATTAAGTAGGTGCTCATTAGAAGCCATCACCTGTTCTTTAAACATGAAGTGGTGCTCCCACACCCACCTCCAGCATGTCTGGAGACAAGGATTTCATTTATCGGAAAGAAAGCTGGGTTTGCTTGGTGATTCTTGCAAACCCTAAAAGTTTTTATTTGGAAACGTAACGCAAGTCCTGTGACAGTGAAGGTGTGTCCAGGTACTGCAGAGTGCAGAGCCCAGAAGTATCATCTATTTCCTCTTTGTGGACACACTTTGACCTTCTTGTCCTGGAAGGGACCTGGGAAACCATGTGATCCAGCCCTGTTGTTGTACAGACGAGGAAACTGAGCCCTGAGAGGTTCAGTGCCCAGCTTATGGTCAGGTAGATACTAAGTAGGTGAAGCAAGATTTGAACCTAGGTCTCCAACCTTGGAATCCAGTGTTCTTTCTACCGGTTGTCCTCCTCATATCAGCGTGTGTGTGCCCTTATCCCTCGTAGCTGAGAACGTTACAATACCTTTGTCCTCTCAAGGTGCATTTGATTTCATTAATTTTCTGCTAGACAGAACTGAAAATGGTCCATTTGGGGAGCTCAGTTTTTGGTGCACTTCTCATATACCTTTGCCCAGTCTTCTTTGTCTGCCTTTGGTTAGATTCTTTCTCCTAGAGTGTGGTTATATTGTCCACCAGAAAAGTTAGTTTTTCTGCTCCTCTTTTGCATGAGAGTATTTGGTTTTATTCTTTTCACTTGTTGTGCTCCAGATTGCGTTTTCCTGTCAGTTTATCAGCAAATATGTACCAGGCACCTACTGTGTGCCAGGCACTCTGCTAAGAGATAAAAAAAACGAAAAACCATTCCTGCCCTGAAGGACTTCCCAGTGTGGTGAAAGAGAGGAAAGGCAAACAGATATGTCTAAATCAGACACAGAGGATAAATAGGAAATAATTCACTTTGGCTGGCGTTGGAATTCAGAAGGGTAGGGACAGTCTTCCTGGAGGTGTTGGGGCTGTAGATGAGAATGAAAGGAAGCCAGCGAAGTCAGGAGGTAGAGATAATGAGGGAGAGGTTCCAGGCCTGGGGGACAGGCAGAGGTAAAACCAAGAAGGAGGGTGGTCTTGGAAGAAGGAGGGTGGTCTTGGGGGAGCAGCCAGGAGGCCAGAGTCCCTGGATGGAAAAGTACCTGTGGGTCAGTGAGGTGTAAGGAGATGGACAAGGCAGGAGGACCAGGGGAGAGGCAGCATGGCATCCCTGGAGTGGAGTCAAGACTTCTGAGTGATTTGTGACCTTAGACCAGACAGTAAATCGAACTTGGTATCAGATTCCTTCTCTGTAACACCCTCTGTCTGCCCAGAGGATGTCTAACATCCATGTCATCCCTAAATCCTGCCAGTCGGAGTGATTTGAAGGCCTCCACCCTTTGGTGCGAAGAATGTACAAAAAGGAAAGTGCAGTCCTGTCCAGATTCCCTTTTCTTCCTCCAAATCTAGCCCATGTTGTAGAGATAATCATCATAAGTACAGAGAGAAAGGTCCTTGTCCTTTTAGGCTGGACGTGTACCCCAAGGAAGTGAGAGCCCATAACCATTGTCCTCTGTCCTCATCAGACTGTTCACAAGAGGACTTTGGTGAAACCAGAGTGGGTTGTCTGTGCCCACTGATGGAGGAATGTCTGTGAAAGCTGTAACCGATGAGCCTAAGGTAGGATTCCTGGGCAGTTAGGAGGAACTCCAAGAGTCATGTGAACATGACTGTGAGCTGAAGTGAATAGGCGTCCTTTGAGTCAAGTCATTTCAAATTCTTATGGTAAAACATGAGAGTAGCCTTACTTAGAGTAGTCTTACTCAGTAGCCCTGAGAAGTGAGGGAGTTTTCAGACACTGGATTTGGGGGAGGTGGATTTTCTCAGGGAATGTGATAGAGGAAATTTGTGCTTCAGGTAGGGGTGGAACGAGATGATTTCTGGAGGCCCTTGCAGCTGTGAGATTCCTAGGATTTTTCAAGTGGAAGAGAAGCACCACGCTCTGCGTTCCTAGCCAACGTCTGTGAGAGACAGTTTGTTGATTTTTAGAGGGAGTCCGGCTTGGAGGGAGATCCACATGAGCCAAGTTTCCCCTTCTCATGAAATTTGTTCTTCCCCAGCCAACGTCGGCTTCCGTTTTCTAGTTATCATGAAACAAAAGACAGCATTCCTAGCGCAAGGGAAAACAAGGTGTGGAACTTTGGTTTGGGGTCCTTTCTTCACTTCAGTGGAACCAGGGTCATGTCAGCATTAACGTTCCCTTCCTCAAACCAGTTATTCCCTTTGGGATTGCCCTTTCAGTCTAGCCAGAGACTAGTTTCTCAGTTACTCAGAAGGTATTCCCTCCGTCTTAGCTCGGCCCCCTCCAAGAAGGCAGACTTGTTGTGTAATCTTAGTTTGGGGAATGAATGAATGAATGAAGCAAGGATTATTCGAGAAAGACTGATGAGCTCTTGATTCAAGTGAGCCCAAGGCTGTCAGATTGGGACAGTGATTCCTGACATTCTGGCACACTTGGCAGGCAGAGCTGTAAGACCCTTTGGCCACCTTGTTTCCTAGTCAGCTTACTCTGAAGATGAGGAACCCGAGGCCAAAGAGGCAGGTGCCCCTCGATCCCCTGGGTAGAGGTAGAGCCACGATTCAAACACAGCTGGATCCAGTGCGCCTCTGCTATGTTGTGGTGCTCTGCTTTCTACCTTGCCCTCTCTCTCTTGGAAATGTGCTGTCGTCTCTCTTCTTCCTTCCCGAGTGATAAAAGCAGAAAGTGCTGGGGATAGGACAGACGCAATTCTTCCTTCACCTAATAGAGTAACAGACATTTTTGTTCTGTGCATGTGTTGTTGACAGACGTCGTGGAGGCATCAAAGAGTGAACAGGACGCTCTGCAGGCTTTTTGTGCCAGGAAGATAAAGCTGATTCGTCATCAGCTGAACCCTCAGGAGACAAACGGTGGCAGCCGTCAGAGGCAGCAGCGAGGCTTGGATGCAGGGAAGCCAGCGACAGATGAAGTGAACAACTGTGTTGTTCCTCTTCGGCTGATAAACAGAATCTTTCAGCAGAACCTGAGGGCAGCACCCAGCAAGGTACAGAAACTGGAGCCCATGAGCTTTGGAAGCTGCTCAGAAAAGGAAAGAATTGTTCTGACATGCTTCTTCTAAAGGGGACCTATGTTTTTCCACAGACACAGGAATCCTGTGCCATTGTGTTTGATGCATAGCAAAATCACGTTGGCAGCCAGGCAGGTGGGTGTGAGGGCCGAGAATGAAGTGGTACCAAGGAAAGGCAACACCTGTGTAGTGGAGGGAGCTTGGAGTTGGGAATGAAGGGGTGATGGTGAAGCCAGAGGTGGGGTGACAGCCTGGGAGAACACTGAGGTGTGGGGAGACTAGAGGTCATAATGAAGATGGGAAAGGAGTCCTCCCCAGCAAGACTGGAGTGGCGTACATGGAAACATGCCCCAAACCCCACAGTGAGCTTGGCCCAGAAGTGAGACAGTACAGCCTGTCTTCTTGGAGGAGATGGGAGGCTGTCAGCATGTAGACCATCATACAGGTCCCGTCAGACTCCCACGAGGTGCTGGATAGATTTGCCACACTAATTTTATCCCTTTTGTTCTGAGGGCCGCCTCTGAGGGAGGAGAGGAGGCGTTGAACCTTGAGCAAGAGCAGAAGATAGGAGCAGAATGATTTTGAAAGGCCAGAGAGCCAAGCAGGGGAAATTCCTTTCTGAATCTCATTCTTCTGAAAATTTTGCCTGGGGGTAGTGAGGCTGGGTGGGTTGGTGAGAATGATGGGAGTGGTAGGCAAACGTGACCTCCCCATATTAGAGGTGGGGCTTTTTAGAATGTATGTGTTTGCTTTTGTGTTCTTGAGACTGGGCCTCCCTATCTCTCCTAGAATGGAAATACAGGGACCACTGTCTGGACCTGTCTCACTGCTGATAGTGCTGGGGCTTTGACCTGCTCCATGTCTGACCTGGGCCTCTCCTCAGGAAGCCTGGTGGCTCCTTGTTCTTGGGGGTTCCTTATGTCAGTGCCAGACTTAGCGTGGACACCTGATCGGCCTCGGCCCTTAAGACGCAACAGCTCAGAACTCCTGAACTCAAAGCATTCACCAGCCTCAGCCTCCCTCATATAAGGGTTCACCAGTGTGGGCCACCGCGCCCAGCCAGAATTTGTGGGAGACAGGAGGGCAGTATCAAGACAAGGCTGATAACGCACCCTAGAATTGGTAGGGGTGGGGCGCCTTTCCCAGGAATGGGAGTGGATCAGGAGCATGGCAAGGATTACAATTCTGCTTTGGGAAGCTCTCCGTAAATTGCGAAGGCACAGGGAAAACAATTCTGATGAGGAAGAACGGGAGCCAGTATCATCCAGAGAGCACAGTGTGAATCCATAGGTGCCATCCAACATGAACCTTTCAGGGGGAGCAAGGACACATGATAGAGAAGGCATGGCAACCCGTAGAACATGTCTGTATGAAGAGAGTTGAGAGGCTTAAAGCTTAGAATGATCTAAGGCCAGGAAGTCCATGTAAGGACCTTGGAAAGAGTTGTGTTCTCTTTCTGCTGAGGGTGTAGTGTATGTGCCAGTCTGCTTTGATATTAGCTTTCAGTCTAAAAGGAGTGAAGCACTTCTTTAAGGCTGGCCCTCATTTTGTTCTTGTCGGGTAGACATGGGGAAGTATTGGCCAGATAGAGTCCAGGTTGGTGGACTTGGAAGTGATTGACTATAAGGTAGGACAGTATTTGGAAAGTGAATGCTAGCAGTTGTTATTATCATAGGGAATCTTTTCAGTTTGTTTCTTTCTCAAGGCCAGGGCTTGATTCTGGATTCAGGGCTCTAGGTTTGTGTCTCATCTCTGCCACCGCGCTGGCTCTGTGACCCTGGCTGATGCACTTTCCCTCCCTTTCTTCATTTGTCCAACAGGGATACCCATTCTCCTAAATTGGCAAGATAACGGTGGGGATTAATGTCGCAAAAAGACGTTTTCACCATTAGGCCCCATAAAGATGTCAGCTCTTGTGACTCTTTCTGCTTCCGAGTATGTTTATTGACCGTTCCTTTCTGAAAGGAGTTGCATGGCACCCGGCCTGTTGCTAATGGCATCTGGTAATTTCTTCTTCCAATTTCTCATTTCAAGGCATCAGCACTTGGGGAGCACACGTGTTCCCGGTGCCCAGAGTGCACTAAGAAAAGAGGAGAACTGTCCCAGCTGACCTTCCTGTGCCAGAAGAAGACCTTCCTTGAGTCCACTCTGCTCCAAGAGAAGATGGAGGAGCATCACCGTACCAAAGTTAGTGGCTCTTGTGCACGAATTGGTAACGACCCGTATTTCTGGAGAGTTTGAAGGTGGACAAAGAGCTTTCCTCACAGGCTTCTGGGAAGTAGCTCCCAGGAGCAGTCAGACTGTCCTCCTCGTGTTGTTTTCATCGGTTATTATTTATTTATTTCCAATATTCTTTTCTTTTTAAATTCAGTTACAGCCTCTCTCCCTCCCTCCCACCCCTCCCCCACCCACTGAGAAGGCAAACTATAGGATATCAAGTGTACCTGTGAAATCATGCGAAACATATTAGCCGCATCTCAAAAGAAGCAAAAACAGATTTCTGTGGCTGCTCTGTCCTTGCTCTTTTAGTATTTTAGTATTGCATCAGTCTTTCTTTAGGGATATGTCTTTAGGGTTCTTTCTCTATCCCTCTTTGGTTTGGATAACAAGGTTGCATTTGTCTCGTAGAAGGAGGTTGGTGCCTTCACCCTCTGTTCTTGACAGTAGTTTCCTAGGAGCATGTAGAGATGATTTGTTTTTGAAGGCTTAATACAATTTACTTGCAAATCTGCATGGTCCTGGAGGTGTTTTCCTCCCCCTGTGGGAATTCCTGTATAGGCTGCTCAGTTCTTCTCTGTGTGATTAGGTTGTTTTAAGTTTCCAGTTATGCCAGTTCAGGTGTTTCATATTTTTAGTTATTTATCTACTTCCTTTAATTTTTCCCTCTTCTTGAAATGTAACCGAGTACAGTAGTTGCTGAGAATTTTCTTAATTTCCCTTCCAATCATTGTGAATTCCTCTCATGTCATTTTGATTTTGGTAATTTGGTTTTTCTTCTCTCCCTTTCTTTCACTTTTTGTTCAATTAGTTACTTAAGGTTATCAAATGTATTTTTACCGTTTGGTCATTCAGCCCACAACGCCCTTGTACCCTCTGGTGTCTCTCAAAGTTTTTTCCAAGTTCATGTTTGCTTTTTCATGACACCATCTCTCCATCTCATGCTCTGCCATCCCCTTTTCCTTTTGTCTTCAGTCTTTCCCAAGACCAGGGTCTTTTCCAGTGACTCCTGGCTTCCCTTTATGTGGCCAGAGCATTTTACGCTTCAGCTTCAACGTTTGATCTTCCAGGCAGTAGCCTGAATTCGTTTAAGTATTGGCTGATTGGATGTCCTTGCTGCCCAAGGGACTCTCCAAAGTCTTCTCCAGCACCACAGTTGCAGTGGGTTGATATCGTGGCCCTCTGTTTTCCTTGTTGTCCGACTCTCACGTCCCTACGTTGCTGCTGGAAAAACCATAGCGCTGCTTGTGCCAACGTTTGTCAGCAAGTGGAAGTCTCTGCTTTTTAGAATTCTGTCCAGATTTGCCATTGCTTTCTTCCAAGGTGCAACTGTCTTTTAATTTGTGGCTACCATCACTGTCTGCAGTGATCTTTGAGTCCAAGGATATGAGATCTGGCACTGCTTTCATTTGTTCTTCCTCTCTTGCTTCAAGCCAGCCTGGAACTCTCCTCTTTCATCCTCATGAAGAGGCTTCTTAATTCCTCCTCACTTTCTGCCATCTGAGTGGTGTCTTCTGTATATCTGAGTCTGTTGGTATTTCTCCTGGCCACCTTTTCAATGATCCAGCCTGTCATTTCACATGATGTCCTCTGCACATAAGTTAAATAGGTAAGGTGATAATGCACAGCCTTGCCATACTCCTTCTCCAACCTTAAACCAATCAGTTGTTTTTAACGTTTGGTTCTGGCTGTTGCTCTTTGGCCCACGTACAGGTTCCTCGGGAGACATCAGATGATGTGGTATTTCCATCTCTTTGAGGACTTGCCACAGTTAGTTGTGATCCACACAACGAAAGGCTTTAGTGTAGTCTGTTCTGTCCTTATTCAAATGCCAGTCAAGACCTCAAGTGTAACTTGGAGTGGTTAGTCACCGGTGTCCCCGAGCATCTCTGTGACAGGCCACTGATGTCAGAGGCAGGACTGGAATCCGGGTTTCCCCGAATCCTAGGCTTGCCCCCTCTCCCTGACCTTGTGCTACTTTGTTGTGTGCCCCTCAAGTCACTGGTGTTCTCTTATTCTTTGGTTATTCAGAGGTAGACATTTTCCCCTAACGAGCCTTGGAGTCCGAGGCCATAAACATTCTCATATTATCTGTTGGTTACTATTCTCTTTAATGTTGCATTTGTGATTGGGTCTTTGACATCCCCATCGTTGCAACCGTCATGTTTCATCTCCCGTTTAGGCCTTTTTCTTTCTACTTCCATCTATTGTTACAGTTTTGGCCAGATCACAGAAAGCAAAGGATGTTATTAAGGCGTATGCTTCTTTTATGTGTGAATTCTTCTTGCCTTGGCAGTTTTGGTATAAGTGTCATTGGAGTCTGAAAACTAAGTGTACGCTCTTAAGATGCTCACTCAGACGTCTCCATATCCCTGCCCCCATCCCCAAACAGACCCGTTTCCCCCAGCATTCTGCTCAACTGTGTAATTTGATTCTTATCGATTTTTTTGCTGGATCTGAAGCAAGTTCCCAAGTGAAGGAAACCAAAAGATCCTATGGTGTTTTTGCATTTCTTTTAAGTTCTCAGTCTCTTTGCTGTTGGTGCATGCTCACCTATTTAAATGGTTGTGTGACCTCACTGATGAGTGTTTTCCCTACATATTGTAGCTCCCAGCCCATGCAGGCAGACCTTTTCTTCTTATGCACCTCTTGGGCCATGTTCTCCCCTGAGTTTCCTACAGAATTTAGTAGGAATGGGATAGCCTTGCTTTCTTTGGGCATCCCAAGGATGCCAGTGATCGTGCACAGTGCAGTTGAGCTCTTGAGGATGCCCTTCCAACTGATGCCATCATCTGGAGAATAGGCATTCTTCACTTACTTGATTAATTTCCTCTGTGGATGTTTGGGGTGGTTTCAGGACTCTTCCAAGAGGTTCTGAAGTGTTCCATGGCTTGATCCAAACAAGAAGCTTCTGTCTTCTGCAAAGCGGAGTGTTTGTTGGTCTTCACCATCCTCGGTGAATCCCTTTTCAGGGGACGCTTTCTACCGAATCCCTCTGAGACCAGGGCAGGCGGTTTTTGATGATGAGCCTCTGTCTCCCTGTTTTAGGCCTTGCCTGTTATTTATGATGAGACCAAGCAAGTTCTTGACGACCATCTCCTCTCAGGCTCTTGTGGAGAGAGCCTAGGACCCTGAGCCCAACACCCTTCCAAAGTATAATACTCCCAGCCTCACGTCTGTGGCCATCACCCCAGATATTGATCCTTGCAGAAATCTAGCCTGGCAACTGCTCCTCCAGATGCTTTAAGCACTTCATTTGTAGATACCCCTCCCCCAATAAAGGAAAGTTCTTGTCCCCAAAATCCTCGGCCCTGATGGATGGCTCCCTCTCAAAAAAGGTGTATGATTTTATGATGGAAACAACAATAGAATTCATTGCTGTCTACTCTGCCACCGCACCTTTAGGACCGTGGGACTTTTCCATCTGACTTGCCAATCAGACTTTTCATCTCTGTTGTGTCTTTCATTGGAATGGGAGCCCCTTGAGATCAGGAGCGATCTTGCTGTTCATGTATTTCCCCCAGAGCTTAGGACAATGCTTTGTGCCTAGTAAGTGCTTTAATAAGGGCTTTCTTCAGCCATTCCTTATTCATTCTCTGTTCTTTGATATATATGGGAATCGAGTGATTTGCATGCATGAGTGGGAGACACCTTTTGGGACTGAAGCCTTTAAGGTGACATTTTGTTCTAGGAAGCCAAATGCTTGTTACAGTCAAGTAACCATAATCACCATGGTGTGTTGTGTCCTCCACATCTTTCAGACTGTTGTCTCCTGTTTCAGATTCAATCTGCTATCCACCGTAAAAGGCTACCATCTTTCCTGTCGGTACCCTCATGGAGAATTCTCTTGATGCATGTGTTTGTGATTTTCTCTAAAATTTTATGTCATTGGGAAAGTGTGTATATAGGTAGAGTGTTATGGATGTTCTTTCAGTATCAGTCATTTCCAAGATCACTTCCCCCCATGCCTTGCAGTCTTCCTTTCCTTGAGATACCTTGACATCACTTGATCCCTCAGTTCCCCTCTCAGTTGTGTTTCTCCAATTATTAGTGATTTGGAACATTTTTTATATGGATAGAAATCATTCGTGCCCATTGATACTTTGATCATTTGTTGAGGTGTGGCTTTCATTCTTGTACATTTCAATCGTCTATGTATATCTGTATCTATCTATCTATCTATGTCTATATATCTATATCCGTTTATGTCTACGTGTATAAAAGCTTAGATATCAGACCTTTCTCAAAGAAACTTGCTGCCAAGATTGTTCCTCTTCTAATGTCCAGCTTTTTTGATGTGTTGCTATATGCTTTTTGCTACTATTTTGTTCAATATTTTTGCAAATTGATAGCTAGTATGGATCCCAGGGTATGGTTCTCTTTCTCTGATTGGACCTCTCTCAACGATAGGTAAGAAGACTTTTGACCTGTGTCATAGAAGAAATTAGGTGCATTTTTGCAACCACATCATTCTTTTAATGTTTGATAGGACTCACTTATAAATCCATGTGGTTGTGGAATTTGTTTTTCATTCGGAGTTCACTTACAGTTTGTTCAATTTCTTTTTTCAAAGATTGGCGTATGTAAATTCTTTATTTCTTGTTTTGTTAAAGGCTCTCTATTGTAGATCTATGTGGCATCTCTTTCAGTGAAGTTGTCAATTTCATTTGCATTCTGATTTCTCCTTTTTCCTTTTTGGTACAGTTCATTTGGCTTTTTTCTCTCTTACTTTAATCAGATTAAGTACTGATTTATCTCTTTGGTCATTTTTTTCCCCCTGAACACCCAGCCTCTAGTCTTATGTATTTATCTGTTTATGGCAGGGGTGGGGTTGCTTTGATTTGTGTTGCTATCTACTTTGATTTTCAGCCTTTCGCTCCAGACCCTTATTTTAACTCTGAGTGAATCTGTTGAGGTGTGTTTTTTGTTCCTAATATGTCTTTGGATCCTACTTTCTAGTCCAGCCTGTCACCTTCCTGTATTTACTAAGTGGTTGACCCTATCCTGATTCCGTGCTATGATTGCTTTTTGTACATTTCCCTTTGTCCTATCCTTTTACAGCTTTTGCTTTCTTCGACCCCCACCTTCCTCTTTGAGAGAATGGGGAAGGAGGGCACTCATCACTAGTGAGTGATATTTTCGGTGGTCTGCTGTTCCCTCTTCTCTTGTCTTCCCCTCCACCACTCCCTGGTTATAGGTTCTTACCCTTTCTCTTTGCTCTGTTCTCTACTTTATGATCCTCCCTTCAAAGTAAGAGTCTGTTCTGTTCCAATCAATCCCTCCCTGACCCTATTCTGCCTCTTGATCCACCTCTCCCTCTCTCAAATCCAACCTGATTCCTTGTTGAGTTTAATGTATCTTTCCACTGAACTCTGTGTGTGTGTGTCTGTATGTGTGTATGTGTATGCATGTGTGCATGCATGTGTTTGGAAATGTTCTATTTGGCATTCAAAGCCCTTCACCACCTAGCCCCCTCCTCCCTTTCCAGTCTTCTCACCCCTTAATCCCTGACAGGTCCTCTTCTGCCCAGTGACACTGACCTCCTGGCTGTTCAGTGAACAAGACACTCCATTTCTCTTTGTTGGGCATTTTCTCTGGCTGCTTCCCATGCCTGGAATGCTCTTCCTCTTCCACCCCCACTATTTACCTCCTTTTCTTCCCTCCAGTCCCACATAAAATCTCCCCTTCTACGGGAAGCCCTCCCGAACCCATCTCAATTGTAGGGCTTTTCTTGTTTTAATTATTTCCTATTGATCCTGTACAGAGCTTGCTTCTCGTGTATTTGTTTGTGTGCTGTCTCCAGTAAGGGACTGTGAGCTCCCTGAGGGCAGGGGCTATCTTCTGCCTCTTTTTGTATCCCCAGCACTTAGCACAGTGCCTGGCACATAGGAGGCGCTTAATACATGTTTATTGACTCGAGTGGAATCGACCTGAGTTCCCATTTGGCCTCAGACATTTACTAGCCACCTGATGCTGGCTAAGTCACTTAGCCTTTGTCTGCCTAACATTCCTCATATGTAAAATGGAGTAATAATCACACCTTCCTCCTGTGGTTCTTGTGAAGATCAAATCAGATAAAAATTGTAAAGCACTTACAAACCTTAGAGTGTTATGTAGATGCTATGTTTCTATCTGCTTGTGTTTCATTTCTTCTGTTTCCATTTTGATGGTTATGTTGATGATGTTATCTTTGAGGCAGTGCCCCTGGTTCCCTGGGATGCTCCTGGTCTCTTATTAGAGCGGCTGAGGGGTGAAGTTTCAGGGGGGGCTTCAGGTGATTCATCTCAGAATTCTGTCATTCTTCCTGAGCTAAGTCAGATTGTTGAGAGGGGGCATAGCAGAGGTCAGAGGGAATCCCATGATTGGGATAGAATGATAAAACCAATCAATTTCAACACATGAATTTGAGGAGCTGTTGCACACAGAGAATCAGTGTAGTGAGCATATCTGAAGCAGTGAGCTACATGAAAATTTTATATCCCGTGTCCCAATCAATGTCTCCCATTCAAAAGATGTAGGCCACCAACAGTGAGATAAGAGGACCAAAATCTATGGCCCAGGAGCGAAGTAGTCACAAGCTATAAACCAACAATTATCCAAAGATCTGTGTCCTTTTAACAACAGCCAGTCACTTGTAATGAGACAAATGCCAATCAAAGGAAACCTGAGTTTTTTCTTCCCACCCAGGAAATTTGGTGCCAGAATAAGGACAGAGTTACTGTGGGAAAGTTTTCAGAAAAACAAGTACTGTCCCAGCACTGTTGGTGGATCCATCCATTCTGGAAAGCCATTTGAAAATCTTTTAAAAAAGGGACTCAGATAGCCCTCCTTCCTTGGACCTGGAAGTTCCACTGCTAGGCATAGACTCGAAGCAGGCCAGTGCTCAGAAGCAAGGCCTCATGTCCACCAAAGTACTCCTAGCAACACTTTTTAGTTACAAAGAATTGGAAACCAAGATGATGCCAATGGGCTGTGACATTATTCATCATGAGGTCATATATGAATGTAGTGGAATACCGCTGTGTTGCATCAAATGAAGAATTCAGAGACTCATGGCAAGACTTACATGAACTGATGCAGAGTGAAGTCAGGAGAATTGGGAAAGCCACGTGGACATCAACTTCAACAATGTCAGTGGACGAACACCAAGAAAACAGTGGAGCCTGCCTTGTGTGGAATGACAGTGCCCAGGCATGGCCCCAGAGGGGCTTCCCTTCCTTGCACTGCCTCATGATATCTCCAGCTGAAAGCTAAAGTGGCCTATTGCTGTCCTTCTAGTGATCAGCCTCTCCCCCCAGGTCAGTCTGGTCCTCAGACAGAAGGTCCAGCAAGGCTGGTTCTGTGTCCAATGCTAGAAGAAGAGGAGGAGGAGGAGGATTTGTCATCCTTGTCTTAGTAGTCATCTTTGCCGTTGTTCTTGTTACTGGTTCTTGTCTTCTTGTCTCCTAGGACCTTCTCAGCTTCATTGGAGAAATCCACAAAAGCCTCCCCAGGCTTTCAGATGACCCAGAGACCATCTGGACCAGATTAAATGCTCAAGGTCAGGTTGGGTAGAGTGGGGTTCAGCTTGGCCCCAGTGGAGGAAGTTCGATTAGGGTCTCTCATCTCCCTCCTCTGCCCCACCTAAAGCCCTTTGGTGCAGCCAGCTGTTAATAACAACATGGTCAATAAAGAAATGTTTCTGTCATGTGTCTGACTACCTCTCATACTTCCTGCAGGTACCCAGTGGACATCTGCTTAAAGGTTCTAGCCAGACCCGGCCACTTCAACAGAGGCCCCGGAAGTAGCACAGGGCCCTAGGCTGTGCCATGGAGGGGCGATAGGACACTTTAGAGGGGTCGTAGCACACTTCAGAGAAGACAGAGTCCCTCTCCCTGCCTGTAAGCCTAGCAGGGGGTTGAGACCCAAACATTGATAAGTGTAACATAGAAAAATACATTTGGGGTGCATCAGAGAGATTCAGTGTGAAATGCCACATGAGGTCACCCACCTCAAGTGATAGATTCAGCCATCAAAGAGGGAGAAGAAGAAGAACATTCTCAGCACAGGAAACAGCATGAAAAATCAGTCCCTAGTTTCTAGGAGTTCACCTCCTGGGGGAGACAATACATTGGCACATTTTTAAGGGGCAAATCAAATGGAAAAATCCCATGGACCTTTGAGTGGAGTGACCCAGCAGGTGGCAGCAGTTCTTGTTCTTTAAGGCTGTTTCACTGCTCAGACCTTACCATTTTCTGATATTTAACCATTGGACTTTGACTTTGAGGGGCACAGATTTCTGTTCTAGGTGGTCAGGAGCCATTGCCAGGCAAGCTTCCCAGGGGGATGTGTGAAGGCCCATGATGGAAGCTCTTGAGCTATCCTCATCAGGGTCCAAGGGGAGATCGATGGTAGTCATGGGCATAGTGATGATGCTTTGAATTTCCTGGCACAGAGTGCTGCCTCCTGGCTCTCCCTCAGAATGCCTTGCTGCCTTAACTAGACTGGCATGTCCACACCTCGCTCAGCAGTTGGTAGGGATGGCTGGCCCCTTGGGTACAAAGTCCATTCTCCCTCTTCCTCGCTCTTTCCCTCTTTCCTTTGCCCCCTTTTCCTTCTCTCTCCTTCTCTTTCTCTCTGTCCCTCCCTCCCTATCTTTTTCTCCCCCCTCCCTTCTCTTTCCCTCTCCTTTCCCTCTCATCTCTATTAAGCCACAGAGCTTGGTGATGTGAGAATGATGACCATGACCAAGGAGAGCAGTCAGAATCATGAACAAAATGAGGAGCTGGTAGGTCCCAGGATAGCTGCCATGGTGCTAGATTGTTGCCTTCCAGCCATTCCCAGAGCCTGTGTTTCTCTCTGCACACCCCAGCTCCTTTTGTGTTTGGGGTTCTAACAAGCACATTTTCTGAAAGTTTGCCTGCAGGCTGTGGAAACCGCTCCCAGCTGTTCCTGTCAGGAAGGAAAACAAGTGGGTTTATAATGGAGACGTAATTTGTGTGCTTTAGGGCAGTGTCCCCCCAGTTCAGTTGAAATCCGGAACCATTATTGGAGGACAGAAAGAAAGAGGGAACTGGAAACTTCATTGTAAACGTCCTGAATGGCAGTAGGGGATTAATGGAGCTGAAGTACTTTGGACTAGACCTGAGATTAACCAGGCTCTGTTAGGAGAGGGAATGGTATTCCATTCTTCACTGACACTATTTGGTCCCAGGAAAGGAAAGTGAAAACACACCACTGGATCAGACTAGTGATACATGCAAATTAAAAGTATGTCTTTAGCTGTCTTCTTTTTGACATTGTTTATGACTGTCGTGATAGGCTGGGGTCCTCCTGTGCCTACAGGAGGCTTCAGCATCAGGAGATGGTTAAGAACCTTGCCAGGGTTGGGCCTGCTTTCTCTTTTTAAATAGGAAAGATGTTCCAACAAAGGCAGTCTACCCTGATTGCCCTCGTAGTCACTTGTTTCCAGGAAACCTTGATTTGAAGCCTACCCTCCCCAGGAAAAACCTGCCATATAATATTGATCAGCAACGTGCCCCAACTGTGTAGGAAGCCACATCTTAGCTACCCACCATGCTTCTGACTGAGGCCAGATGATACAAAGGGGATTGAGGGCAAGGTGGGGTGGGGGAGCTTCTTGTGTATGTTTGTGGGGAGCACCCAGCAGTATGGACCACTGGGACAAGGGTGCCGTAGCATACACTAAGTAGAGAGGTGTACACCTAGGGAATGCGTGTTTGGGGCCAAGGTCCTCCTGGGTCTGCACAGACTTCCTCATCTGCCATACTCATGCAGCAGCCCTTGGGTGGATCACTTAGTTGATTTCCCTGTGGGCTGGCCCCTCATCTCCCTGCCAGCCCTGCCTTATTCAGCTCTGCATCCTGGTCCTGCTTTCTGCTGGGGGCAGTAACTCCTGTTGGGGGATTTGTTGGGCAGCAGGGGAGGAGGTGGGAGAGGGCTACTAATTAACCTGCATTGATTAAGCACTTTCTGTGTGCCGGGCACTGTGTTCTAACTGGGACAGGACAGTTCCTGCTCTCTGAGATTACCTTCTTATGGAGACAGAAAGAACATAAGAAGAAGCTGATGAGTGGGGGATGGGGTGGAAGTACTTTGTAAGGAGCATGGTGGAAGAACAACACTAGAGATACAGAAGTGGAAGCCAGAGATGAAGAACAGAGTGACTACGGTTGTCCTGGGCCCTTTACGTGGAGTTCCAGAGAGGAATTGACCAGAGTAAGAGACTTGATGAGGGTGGCAGAAGGATCTTCCAGGGGCAGGAGACTACCAGAGTGTGATGGAGAAAGTTTTACAGGGTCACACAGCCTGAGTGTGTTAGAGGTGAGACTCGAATCCAGGTATTCAGGATTCTAAGGCATGTTGCCTGTTGACATTTTGGTTGAGCCCCTGAAAGTCAGAATTCCAAAGCTATTATCTGGATGGCTGTGACTATCTAGCCAGATCCAGAAGAGACATTGCCTAGTTTTTCTTCCAGGATGTGTTTCTACATGATTTTTTACTCCCAATTTTCCTCTCTATTTAATTTGAGGATTTAGAAATTGATGGTAGTGTCTGTATTCTTAGAATTTTTGTGAGGGCTGCGAGAATATCTGGAAATGTTCCCTTCAGCTGGAGAGGTAGAATGTATAGTGGAAAGAACTGTGTTTAAGCCTGACTCTATAATTCTATAATTCTGTGGCCTTAGGCAAATCACTTTTCTTCCCTGAACCACATCTGGAAGAGGGGCTCAGGTATACACAAACACACACATATACATACGCATACACTTTGGGGAGAATAGCACTTTATCATCAAACTATACAGTAGTTGAGAAATGGGAGCTCCTAGAGGCAGTGCCAAGAAGTGGAGTAAAGGCAGGGACTAGCCTCAGCTCTCCCCCAAACCCATCTAAATACCTTTAAAAATGACTAGACAAATTCTAGAGCAGTAGAACCCTCAAAAAGGTGGAATGAAACAAATTTCCAGCCCAAGACAACCTGGAAGGTTGACAGGAAAGATCTGTTGCACAAGAGTGAGAGAGGAGCTCAGTCCAGTACAGGCTCCACCAGTGCCGACCAAGTCCCAGCAAACCTGGAGCAGGCCTTGGGGTGACTGAATCTCTGGCTGTAGTGGTGGTGTCCAGACCTCTCAGCCCACAGATTTCAAGGATGATTTAGAAGATGAGCAGGCAAGGTCTGTTGCACTTGGGTGAGAGTGGAGTGTAGTCAAGTGCAGGCTTAGCCAGCACAACCCTAGCCACAGCAAACCAGGAGTAGGCCTTGGGAGTGACTGAATCAGAATGGTAGCAGCTGCTTTTGGAGCTCTCAGCCCACATATGGTAAGGGGGTGGAACAGCTGGACTGAAGGAGATTACAGGGGTCTTTTTGCTAGCACAGAAGCAGGACTCTGTTGCTTTGCCCATACTTGGATTTGGGTTGCAGTCCTGGGTAGTCAGTCCTGGGATGGGGAGGAGAGACTCTTACAGTTACATGGCAGAAAAGAGTGCTTGTGGTCACTCACAGATCAGAACACAGGTGAGAAGAAGAATAAATCCCTCCTTAGATCATACCATCTTGGAAGAACTGAAAACTTATAGGACCCTGGAAGTATCTCTGAAAACAGCTGCACAAACCTCATGAAGTTTGGGACAGTGTGCCCTACAATAAAACTCAAGTTATAATCTGGGAAACTGAGCAAACAATGGAAAAAAAAAACCTCTGAGTATAGGAAGTTACTATGTGACAGATCTGGTCACTGGACCCAGGTGATCTAGGAGGGGAAGTGAGGCTGGTGACCTGCACAGCCCTCTCTCACTCAAAGTCAAATGAAAGTCATGTCATCATTTCTCTGATGGCATGGTCTTCTTTGAAAACGAAGGATGAACACAGATGGTGGTGACAAGATCAAAACACATTCAGAAGAAGACAACAAAGTAAAAACTCCTACACTGAAAGCCTTCAAGAATAGTATGAATTGTTCTCAGATCATGGAAGAGCTCAAAAATGATTTTGAAAATCAAGTAAGAGAGGTACAGGAAAAATTGGGAAGAGAAAAGAGAGTGATGCAAGGAAATCATGGAAAATGAGTCAGCCACTTGGTAAAGGAGACACAAAACAATACTGAAGAAAATAACACGTTAAAAAATAGACTATGTCAAATGGTAAAAGAGGTCCAAAAGGCTAATGAACATAAGAATGCCTTCAAAAAAAGAATTAGCCAAATGGAAAAGGAGGTTCAAAAGCTAACTGAAGAAAATAATTCCTTAAAAATTAGACTGGAGCAAATGGAAGCTAATGAGTTTATGAGAAATTTAAAAAAAACAATAAAACCAAAGGAATGAAAAAATAGAAGGCAATGTGAAGTATCTCATTGGCAAAACAACTAACCTGGAAAATGGATCCAGGAGGGATAATTTAAAAATTATTGGACTACCTGAAAGCCATGATCAAGAAAAGATCCTAGGCATCATGTTTCAAGAAATTATCAAGGAATACTGCCCTGTTATTGTAGAGCCAGTGGGTAAAATAGAAATTGAAAGAATCCACCGATCACTTCAAAGAGATCCCAAAATGAAAACTACCAGGAATTTTATAGCCAAATTCTAAAGTTCCCAGGTCAAGGAGAAAATAATTCAGGCAGCCAGAAAGAAACAGTTGAAGTGTCATGGAGCCACAATTCAGATAACACAAGATCTAACAGCTTTTACATTAAAGTATCAGAGGACTTAGAATATTACAGAGGGCAGAGGAGCTATGATTACAATCAAGAGTCACCTACCCAACAAAACTGAGTATAATACATGAGGGGGAAAATGGATATTCAATGAGAGAGAAAGGACTTTCAAGCATTTTTTTGATAAAGAGACCAGATCTGACTAGAAAATTAGACTTACAAAACTCAAGAGAAGCATAAAAAGGTAAATAGGAAAGGGAAATCATAAGGGACTTAATAAGGTTAAACGGTTTACATTCCTATGGGGAAGATGATACTTTTGACTCATAAGATCTTTCTCATTGTTAGGGTAATTAGAGGGAGCATATATAGAGTATATATAGAGGGTACAGGTGTCAGTTGAATATGAAGGGATGATACCTAAAACAGAATTAAGGGGTGAGAGAGGAATGTACTGGGAGAAAGAGAAAGGGAGAGGTAAAATGTGGTAAATCATGTCACATAAAAGAGTTATGAAAAATCTTTTACAGTGGATAGGAAGAGAGAGAAAGTGATGAGGAGTGAGCAAACTTTACTGTCTTCAGAATTGGCTCAAAGAAGGAATAATATACACACTCAGATATAGAAATCTATCTTATGCTACAACAAACTAGGATGGGGGGGAGGAGCCAAGATGGTGGAGTAGAAAGACTCACGTATGCTAGCTCCGAACCCACAGCCCATAAATTTTCTGTAAAAAGAACTCCCCACAAATTCTGGAGCAGTGTAAGCCACGCAGAAATGCAGTGGAAGAGATTTCCATTCCAGAGAGCCCTGGAAAGCTGTCCCCAGAGTTCTGTTGCGCTCCGGACAGCGGAGCCCACCCCTGCCCTGCCCAGGCCGTGCGGCCCCAGAGGAGCAGATCCAAGCAGGCTTTTGGGACGGAATCTCCGGCATCCGCAAAGGTCCCTCCACCCACAGGTGCTACAGGTCAGTGAGAGAGACTTCTGGGCTGGCTGAGAGGGGAGCGGGGTGTCTCCGTGACTCAGGCCCCCTTGGGAGGCAGCAGCAGAGGGAGCGGCAGAGACAGTGGTGGCCCGGGAGTCCCTGAGCAGGCAGGAGCTCCACTCCATTACTGAAGATCTCCACATAAACCCCCTGAGGGAACTGAGCCTGGGAGGCGGCCCTGCCCCTACCTGAGCACCAGAACTTAAGCTCACATTGAATAGCAGCCACGCCTGCAGCTGAAAGCCCTGAGGCTGGGGAGTAGCATTTGAATCTCAGACCCCAAGCACTAGCTGGGTGGATCTAGGCAGGGGTGGACAGGAATCTCAGAAGTCAAGTAACTGGCTGGGAAAATGCTCAGAAAAGGGAAGAAAAATAAGACCATAGAAAGCTACTTTCTTGGTAAACAGATGGTCCCGCCTTTCATTTCTGATGATGAGGAACAGTGCTTATCATCAGGGAAAGACATGGAGGTCGGGGTCTCTGTATCCCAGACATCCAAGGTGGATGTCCGGTGGGCTCAGGCCATGGAAGAGCTCAAAAAGGATTTTGAAAATCAAGTTAGACAGGTGGAGGAAAAACTGGGAAGAGACATGAGAGAGATGCAAGAAAAGCATGAAAAATGGGTCAATACCTTGGTAAAGGAGACCCCAAAAAATGCTGAAGAAAATAACACCTTGAAAAATATGCCAGGGGGGCGGAGTCAAGATGGCGGAGTAGAAAGACGCATGTTTACGAGCTCCGAACCCCATAGCCCATAGAATTAATTTAAAAAGAGATCCCCATAAGTTCTGGATCACTGAAAGGGGTGCAGAAACAGAGTGGAAGAGATTTCCATTTCAGAGAGCCCTGGAGAGCCATCCCCATGGTCTGTCGCACCCCGGAAAGCCGACCCCACCCCAGCGCTGCCCTGGCCATGGCCCCAGAGAAGCTGACCTGAGCAGGCTTCAGGGACGGAAGCTCCAGCAGCCGGGAAGGTCCCTCTGCCCACAGAAGCTACAGGTCAGTGAGAGAGATGGCTGGGCTGGAGGAGGGGAGCGGAGTATCTCCGTGACTCGGGCCCCCTCGGGAGGAAGCGGCGGCGGCAGAGACGGGGGCAGGAAGCAGCAGAGGCAGCAGCTGCGGCGGTGGCCCGGGACTCCCCCAGCAGCAGGCAGGATCTTCATTACTGAAAGTCTCTGCATAAACAACCTGAGGGAGCTGAGCCTGGGAGACGGCCCTGCCCCACCCCGCTCTATTACTGAAGGCCTCTGCATAAAGCCCCTGAGGGAACTGACCCTGGGAGGCGGCCCACCCCACCCCCACCCGCTCTGTTCCAAAGGGTCTCTGCATAAAGCCCCTGAGGGAGCTGAGCTTGGGAGGTGGCCCTGCCCCCACCCCAGCACCAGAACTAAAGCTCACATTGATTAGCAGCCACTCCTGCCGTGGTAAGCCCATTTGAATCTCAGACCCCAAGCACCAGCTGGGTGGATCTAGGCGGGGGTGGACAGGAATCTCAGAAGTCAAGTAACTGGCTGGGAAAATGCCTAGAAAAGGGAAGAAAAATAAGACTATAGAGAGTTTTTTCGAACAGATGCAAATGATCCCGACTTTCGGATCTGACGATGACGAGGACATATTCTTGCCATCAGAGAAAGTCGTGGAGGGCGGGGCCTCAGTACCCCAGACATCCCAGGGGGATGTCGGGTGGGCTCAGGCCTTGGAAGAGCTCAAAAAAGATTTTGAAAAGCAAGTTAGACAGGTGGAGGAAGAACTGGGAAGAGAAATGAGAGAGATGCAAGAAAAGTATGAAAAACCGGTCAATACCTTGGTAAAGGAGACCCAAAAAAATGTTGAAGAAAATAACACCTTGAAGGATAGGCTCACTCAACTGGCAAAAGAGGTTCAAAAAGCCAATGAGGAGAAGAATGCTTTCAAAAGCAGAATTAGCCAAATGGAAAAAGAGGGTCAAAAGCTCACTGAATTTAATAGTTCTCTCAAAATTAGAATGGAACAGATGGAGTCTAATGACTTTACGAGAAACCAAGAAATCACCAAACAAAACCAAAAGAATGAAAAAATGGAAGAGAATGTGAAATATCTCATGGGAAAAACAACTGACCTGGAAAATAGATCCAGGAGAGACAATTTAAAAATTATGGGACTACCTGAAAGTCATGATCAAAAAAAGAGCCTAGATATCATCTTGCATGAAATTATCAAGGAAAACTGCCCTGCCATTCTAGAACCAGAGGGCAAAATAAGTATTGAAAGAATCCATCGATCACCACCTGAAAGAGATCCAAAAAGAGAAACTCCTAGGAACATTGTGGCCAAATTCCAGAACTCCCAGGTCAAGGAGAAAATCTTGCAAGCAGCTAGAAAGAAACAATTCCAGTGTTGTGGAAATAAAATCAGGATAACTCAAGATCTAGCAGCTTCTACATGAAGGGATCGAAGGGCGTGGGATAGGATATTCCAGAAGTCAAAGGAACTAGGACTCAAACCAGGAATCACCTACCCAGCCAAACTGAGTGTAATACTTGAGGGGAAAATATGGTCTTTCAATGAAACAGAGGACTTTCAAGCATTCTTGATGAAAAGACCAGAGCTGAAAAGAAAATTTGACTTTCAAACACAAGAATGAGAAGAAGCATGAAAAAGTAAACAGCAAAGAGAAGTCTTAAGGGACTTACCAGAAGTGAACTGTTTACATTCCTACATGGAAAGACAATATTTGTAACTCTTAAAACTTTTCAGTATCTGGGTAGTTGGTGGGACCACACACACACATGTACATGCATGCATGCACACACACATACACACATGAACGCACATACAGAGACAGAGAGCACAGAGTGAATTGAATAGGATGGGACCATATCTTAAAAGAAATTAAGGTAAACGGTGAGAGAGAAATGTAGTGGGAGGAAAGAGGGTGAAATGGAATGGGGTAAATTATATCTCATTCAAGAGGCAAGCAGGAGACTTTTTAGTGGAGGGAAAAAGAGGAGAGCTGAGAAAAAAACATGAAGTTTACCCTCTTCACATTCAACTAAAGGAAGGAATAAAATGCACACTCATTTTGGTATGAAAGCCTCTCTTGCAATACAGGAAAGTGGGGGAGAAGGAGATAAGCAGGGTGGGGGGGATGATGGAAGGGAGGGCAATGGGAGGAGGGATCAATTTGAAGTCAACACTCTTGGGGAGGGACAGGATCAAAAGACAGAATAGAAACAATTGGGGGGCAGGGTAGGATTGAGGGAAATAGAGTTAGTCTTACACAACACAACTATTATCGAAGTCATTTGCAAAACTACACAGATATGGCCTATATTGAATTGCCTGCCTTCCCAAAGGAAATGGGTGGGGAGGGCAGGATGGGGAGAATTTGGAACTCAAAGTTTTAGGAACAACGGTTTAGTATTATTTTTGCTCCTAGGAAATAAGAAATACAGTTAAGGGGGGATAGAAAGTCATCTGGCCCTACAGGACAAAAGAGAAGATGGGGACAAGAGAAGGGAGGGAGGATAGAAGAGAGGGCAGTTTGGTGATAGGGAAAATTAGAATGCTTGGTGGGGTGGAGGGAGGGGAGAAATGGGGAGAAATTTTGGAACCCAAAATTTTGTGAAAATGAATGTAAAAAAATAAATAAATTCATATTAAAAAAGAAGAAAGTAGGACAGGGCAGGAACAAGAGAAGGAGGGTAATAGAAGGGAAGGCAGTGAGAAACAAAATACTTTTCAGGAGGGATAGGGTAAAAGGAGAGATAAAAGAATAAACAAGGGGAGAATAGGGTGGAGGAAAATTTTGTTAGCAATGGTAAATGAAACAAAAATTTTGAAGCAGGTTTCTCTGATAAAGGTTTCATTTCTCAAATATAGAGAACTGAGTCTAATTTATAAAAAAAAGGAGCCATTCCCCAACTGGTAAATGATCAAAATATGATCGGTTTTCAGATGATGTAATCAAAGCTATCTATATTCATATGAAAAAATACTCTCACTATTTCTTGGAGAATTGCAAATTAAAACAATTTTGAGCTACTGCCTCACATCTGTTAGATTGGCTAAAGGACAGAAAAGATAAATGACAAATGTTGGGGGGGATGTGGGAAAAATGAGACATTGATGTGTTATTGATGGAGTTGGGAACTGTTCTATAGAACAATTTGGAACTATGCCTAAAGGGCTATAAAATCATTAATACATTTTGACCTCGCAATACTAATACTAAATCTGTATCCCAAAAGAGATAAAATACCAAAAGGAAAAGAACAAAAATATTCCTAGCAGCTCTTTTTTGGGGGCAGAGAATTAGAAATTTGAGGGGATGCCCATCAATTGGGGAATGACTGAACAAGTTGTAGTACGTAATTATGATGGAATACTATTGTAGTATAAGAAATGATGAGCAGGATTCTCTCAGAAAAAAAGTGGAAAAGCTTGCATGGGTTGATACAAAGTGAAATGTACTATATATAAAGTAACAGCAATATTGTAAGATGATCAGCTTTGAATGATTTAGCTATTCTGCTCAATACAACAATGCAAACAACTCTGAAGGACTTAAGATGAAAAGTACTACCCATCCTCAGAGCAAGAACTGATGATCTCTGAATACAGATTGAAGAATACTTTTTTCAAATTATTTTTCTTGAGGTTTTTTTTGATCTGTGTTTTCTTTCACAGCATTATTACTATGGAAATGTTTTGCATGATTGCACATGTATAACCTATATCAGATTGATTGCCTTCTTAATGGGGGGTTTGGGGAAGGGAGAGAATTCAGAACTCATAGTTTTAAAAACGAATGTTAAAAATTGTTTTTATGTGTAACTGGGGAAAAAAATCAAATGCTAAATTAAAAGAAAAACAAAAATAAATGGGAGCTTCTATGAGTCCATGATGAATATGTCAGGGTCTTGAGCTTCAAATTCTTTCCCTCCATCAATTTTCCCCTCATTGAGAAGGCAAGCAATTTGATGACATGTAAAGTCATGCAAAACATTTTTATTTTGTGAAAATATATGTAATATTTTATTTTTCAGCAATTGCTTGTAAAATAGGTTTTAACATTCATTTAAAAAGTTTTCTAAGAAATAAAAGAGAGGTGACACTAGAATTAAGAGAAATTGGGAAAGACATCTTAGACTAGGTGGCATTTTAGTTGGGACTTAAAAAAAGCCAGGGAAGCCAGGAGGCAGAGATGTGAAGGATGAGAACTCCAGGCATGGGGGATGGCCAGAGAAAATGTCTTTGGGCCAGGAAATGCAGTATCTTGTTGGTGGAACAGCAAGGAGGCCAGTGTTAGTATATTGCAGAGACATGATGGGGAGTAAAGTATAGGAAGTCTGGAGAAGTGTCTGGGGACAGAGGACCTGGGTTATGAAGGACTTTGAATGCCAAACAGCTTACTTTGCATTTGATTCTAGAGACAACAGGGAGCCACTGAAGTTTTTCAAGTGGAGTGGAGGAAATGACAGGGTTAGACCAGAACTTCAGGAAGAGCACTTGATGACTTAAAGGGGCATTTATTGGAATGAAGCAGGCAGATCCACCAGCAGGCTATTGAAATAGTCCAAGCATGATGTGTGGTGGTAGCATCAGAAGAGATGCTGCAAAGATGAAATGGACAGACCTTGGCAACAGGTTATTTATGAACAGGCTGGTGAGAGATAGCGAGAAATCCAAGATAAGACCTAGCTTGTGAGCCAGAGTGAATCAAAGTATGGTGTTGTACTCAACAGTAATATTGAAATTAGGAGAATGGGGAGGGCTTAGGGGGAAAGATAATGGTTTTGGACATGTTGTTTAAGATATCTACTGGACATCTAGTTTGGGATGTGTGAAAGGCAGTTGGACATGTTGAGATTGGAGGTCAGCAGAGAATTTAGGACAGGATAGGTAGATTTGAGAATCATCAGCGTAGAGATGGTAATTGACTCCATAGAGCTGATGAGATCACCAAGTGAAGTGGTATAGAGAGAGAGGAGAAGGCCCAGGATAGGGTCCTGTGGGACTCATGCTTAGTGGGTATGAACTGGATGAAGATACAGCACAGGAGACTGAGAAGGAGTAGTCTGATAGGCAAGAGGAGAACCAGGAGCAAGTGGTTTCCCAAAAAACCTGCAGATTGTCCATAGTATCAAAGACTGCAAAGAAGTCAAGAAGAATGAGGATTGAGAAAAGCCCATTAGATTTGGCAACTATGAAATCACTGGTAACTTTGGAGAGCAGTTTTGATGAAATGATATAGTCAGAAGCCAGGTTGTAAGGGGCTAAGGAGAAAATGAGAGGAGAGAATGTGAAGTAACCTATGAATTCAAAGAAGTTAGCCACAAAGGGCAGAAGAGATATAGGAGGACAGTTAGCTGGGATGGAAGGATCAAATGAGGATTTTGTGCGGATGGGGAGAGATGGGCATGTTTGAAGTTGGTAGGGAATGAGACAGTAGATACAGAGAGCTTTTAGATAAGTGGAGATGACAAAGGGAAAATCTATTGGAGGAGATAAGATGGAAGGGGAATTAGTGTAGGTGAAAGGGTTGGCCTTGCTATGGAGCAAAACCATCTTTTCCTATGTGATAATGTTGAAGGAGGAGACACTGGCAGAAGGCATCTGAATGATAAGAGATGAGGAAGAGGGTAGAGAAGGAGCTCATAGTCTCGATTTTTCTGTAAAATATGAGGTCAAAGTTCTGTAAAATATGAGGTCAAAATATGAAGTGCCCACTTCACTCTGCATTCAGTAAGTTCATGTAAGTCAAGGTTTCCTTGAAACCATCTCTTTCATCCTTTCTCATGGCAAAATGGTAGTACTCCATTTGTTCATGTACCACAATTTGTTCAACCATTTCCACAATTGATGGGAATTCCTAGTTATCAGGTTTGTTTGTATCTTTTGCCACCGGAAAAAATACTGCTGTGTGTGTGTGTGTGTGTGTGTGTGTGTGTGTTTATCTTTTTCTTTGATCTCTTTAGGGTATAGGCTTAATAGTGATAGAACTGGGTTAAATAGTAAAGAGATCATATTTGTAAAGCACTTAGCATAGGGATGACACAGCTAATTAATCTCTTAATAAGTATTTATTGCCTTCCTCTCATGTTTAAAATTCCAGGCTCCTGGATCCCATCCAGCTCAAAGACTCGATTCAAAATTGCCTCCAAGGTCAGACATTCTCTGTTCTATGTGTCCTCCTAGATCTGATATTCTGGCTTCTATGTTCACTCCTTTTTCTGACATTCATAGTTCTGATTGCCCTCTAAGGTTTGGAATTCTCCATTCTAAGTTCTCCAATACCTCCAAAATTCTCTGTTGACTTTCCAGCCCAGACACAATTTGGTGTTCTCAGGACTATCCCAATTCTGATAATGTATGTTCTAAGAAACCTCCCAACTCTGACATTCAGTAGTTTTAAGGCCACTCCTGGTCCTGATATTTTAAGTGCCCTGCCAGCTCTGACATTCTCTTCTATGCGGCTTTTGCAAGCCTGACATTCTGTATACTCAGATCCCACTGGAAAAGACAATTTGTGTTCTTGGGATCCCACTTTATTTGTTCTATGGGCCTTCCCATCTTTAATATTTTAGGTTTGAGTGCCTTTCCAACTCAGGTATATTCTTTGTGTTCTATGAGCTCCCCGAGGTCTCATATTCTGGATTCTCCTTCAACTCCCATGTTAGATACTGACATCCAGAGCCTGCACAACTGTCCCAGTATATTCTAAGCACTCTCCAGCTTCTAATATCTTCTCTTGGAAGGCACCTTCAAACATTCTATGTTCCAAAGACCCTCTGAGCCCTGTCATTTTATTTTCAAAGGACATGCCTTCCTCTGATATTCTAATGTTTTTTTCTATTCATTATTAAGTTTTATTTTACTTAATTACATATGCTTCTTAGTAATGCAAGGATTTGAAATGACAAATAGTGTCCCTTTCAAAACTGTGTAACACCTTATTGTTTCAGTAAACATGCCTCATTGATTACCAGTGATAGGACCATCAATAGCAGAATCACCAGAATAAGGCAGTCTATGAAATGACATTTTTCATCAGTGTTTGTGTTGTTGTTGTGTGTTTGTGTTGTGTTGGAGCTAGCTAAGGCAATGTATTTTCACCAGTACACTTTGGTTGTATTTTGGGACCTAGAGCATCACCATTGTGCTGCTGTAAATTACACTGAAACGTTGGTTCCATGTCATACTTTAAATATACTTTGTTTTTAAATTTCATTGTGCTTCCCCGTATCTTGGAACCATGAGCACAAATGTAAAACTCATTCCCAGGTCTGTACTTAGGTTCATTCATCCCAACTTGGATATCCTTCCAGCTCTGACACTCTGAGAGTTCAAGGGCACTTCTGGTCCTGATATTCTTTCTTAGCTCCTTTATTAGTTCCTTGTTCCACATGACCAACCATTCTCTTCTCTATGGCTTTCCCTGGACCTGAAATCCTTTTTACTAAGATCTCACTGAACCAATTTATCTTCTCAAACTCAAGACTATTTTTCACTTTCTGTATTTTAAGTTCCTTCCCTTCGTTGATATCACAAGTTTCAGGACCCTGAATTATGACATTCAGAAAGTGGGATACCATCCCAGTGCAGAAATTCACCATTCTAAACTTCATCCAGCTACCAATATGTTCTCTTGAGAGGTACCCCCAAGTAAGATATTCATTTTTTCCAAAGACCCTCCCATGCAAGACATGTTATGTTCAAATGTTCCTCCTTCCTCTGATAATGTTTATTCTTCTTTTCACTTATTTTTCTAATTTATATCAACAGTACAATTATTTAAGAACATGGATTGTTTTTCTTTTATATCCTGTGTACTTACATTATTTTTTTGATAAAAGATTGTCCATTTATTAATAATGATAGTAATATCTAAAGCAATCTTTTCCTTTCAAGACACTGCACAAAAGTACTATTTTTTCAGTTCATATTTTTCCTTTTCATTGTGTTCTCTTGGATCCATATTAGATACTATGTGTTCACCCTTCCACATTTCTGTGTGATTCAGTACATGAATTTTAAATTAGGGCATCATCATTGTGCTGACATAAATTACATAGTATGTTGGATCTGACACCATAACTATATTTTATTATTGTTTCTAAGATTTATGTATTCCTCCTCTTGTCTTGGAACTCTAAGCATATAAATCAAACCCTTCCCAGCAATGATATACAAGCATACCTTATTTTAGTACTCTTCACAGAGATTGGATTTTTTACAAATTGAAAGGTTGTGGCAATCCTGTGTTGAGCAAGTCTTTCGGGGCCATTTTCTCAACTGCATGAGCTCACATCATGTCTCTGTACCACATTTTGATAATTCTTGCATTAATTCAAACTTTTCATTATCATTATATCTGCTATGGTGATCTATGGTCACTGATCTTTGATGTTGCTATTGTAATTGTTTTGGAGTATCACAAACCGTGCCCATATAAGACAACTAACTCAATTGATAAATGTATATGTTCTGACTGTCCCACCAACTGGCTTTTCCTCATCTCCCTCCCTCTCCTCAGGCCCCCCCCTATTCCCTGAGACAGAGCAATGTTGAAATTAGACCAATTAATAACCCTACAGTGGCCTCTAAGTGTTCAAGTGAAAGAGTCAATCAGTGTGGCAGACTCTGTTGTCTAATTTTAAGAAATTGCCACAGCCTCCCCAACCTTCACCAACTACCACCCTGATCGGTCAGCAGCCATCAAATCAAGGCAAGAGCTGTCATCAGCAAAAGATTATGACTCTCTGGTTAGCATTTTTTAGCAAGAAAATATTTTTAATTAAGGTATGCGTATTGGTGTTTTTTGGACATAATACTATTGTGCACTCAGTAGACTACAGTGTAAACAAAACTTTTATATGCACAGGGAAACAAAGAAAAATGTGTGACTTGTTTTATTGTGATTTTTTGCTTTATTGAGATTTTCACTTTATTGTGAACCCACACAGAACCCACAATGTATTTGAGGTATGCCTCCGGTGTGTTCTCAAGAATATCTCAGCTCTGATATATTCCAGGAGCCTTACCAGCTCTGGCACTGTGTGCTTTTTAGACCGAATCTAGTTTTGAAATGGTATGTTATAAGGGATTTCTAGCTCTGATATCCCTTGTTCTAGGTGTCTTTCCATTTCTGACATTCTTTTATCAATGAATTCTACAAGGTCTGATATTCCAAATGTTTAGATCCCTCTGAATGGTACAATTTGTGTTCTCAGGTACTGTCTTTTACTTGCTTTTTTTTCTCACATCTCTCCCACTTTTCTTATTCCATGTTCTTCAACCCTATCTTGCTCAGAAACTCTTGATTCTTAATTGCCTTCAAGATCAGAATTCGATGTTCTACATATCCTACACCTGAACACCCAATTGAATATTCTGCTTTCTATATCAGTTTCTAGTTCTGACATTCAGAAACTGCACTACCATCCCAGTGGAAAATAATCCTCTATTATATGCTCCATCCATCCAACTTCTAATATTTTCTCTTCAAAGGCACCACCTAGTGAGATACTCTATTTTCTAAAGACTATTTCAGACTATTTTATTTTCCAAAGTAAGGTCTTTTTTCCATTTCACTTTTTAAATTCACTTTTAGTGATAAAAAATTATTTCCCTTGTGAATTCTGTGTACTTACCTTGTTTTATGGTATAATTAATAAACTTTATTTTAATAAATTTTTCAAAAACAAGTTTTATTGGTGTCTTCTTTCAGCACTATAGTCATCTCTATTATCCTTCTCTCTCTCTCCAATAAACCATGCCATATAACAAAAAGTATTTTTTAAAGAGGGGAAAAATTAGCACAACTGATCAATACATTGAAAAAGTCAAAAGTCTGAAAACATGTGCAATATGTTAACACCTGTGGACCTCTCAGCTCTACGAATGGATAGTTTGAGTGTTTCTTCTCATATCTCTTCATTTGAATCATTCTTGATCTTTATAATTTCATTAATTCACTTTTTGCTGTGTAGTTCTTTGTATTTACTTTATTGTAGCTATTGTGTATGCTGTCCTTTTGGCTTTGCTTACTTTACTCTGTATCAGTTCATATCAGTTTTTTTTACTTCTACATATTCATCACACACATCATTTCTTACAGCATAGTAATATTCTATTACATTCATGTACCACAGTTTGCCTACCCATTCTCCAATCAATGGGAGTCTACTTTCTTTCCAATTCCTTGCTATCACAAAAAGTATTGCTACAAATATTTTGATTTATATGGGGGCTTTATTCTTATTAATGGCTTCCTTAGGGTGTAAGACTAGTATTGGAGTCTTGAGTTCAAATGTATGAACATCTTAATCACTTTATTTGCACAATTCCAAGCTGCTTTCTAAAATAGTTGTATCATCTCACAGCTCCACTGACAGTATATTAGTGTGTCTATCATTCCACAACCCCTCCAACATTGAGTGTTACTATTTTGGGGTCATTTTTCCAGTTTTTCAGTGTGTGAAGTGAAACCTCAGGGTTGCTTTGATTTACATTTCTCTTGTTATTAGTGATGTGGAGCATTTTTCATGGGCTATGAATCTTTTTGAGAAATGTCCATCAGTTTTACCTGACTGATTTTTTTCAATGTCATCCCAATTAGATTACTAGAAATTATTTTACTGAGTTAGAAAAAATAATAACAAAATTTGAAAGAACAAAAGATAACGAACTTCAAAGAAACCAGGGGAAAAAGATGTAAAGGAAGCAGATTCAGCAGTATTAGACCTTAACCTATATTAAAGGTGAGGGCATTGTTGGCATTGTAAAAAAGATAATTTCAATTATGTTAAATTAAAATTTTCTTGTATAAATAAAACCTATATTACCAAGGATAAAAGGAATGCTGAAAATTGGGGGAAAAAACTTTCATAGACAATCTCTCAGATAGGATGTGATTGGGTTGGAACATTGCTGTGGTGTAGCAAATGATGAGCTGGTTGATTTATAAAAACATGGAAATAATTGGACTTATGAAGGAAGATGCTATCTACCTTCAGAGAAATAGATGATAGGAGGAAATAAGTATCATATGGTCTTACATATATATGTATGAGAGTATATGTGTATATATGTGTATGCTTATAGACATCTGTGTATATGTATATATTTACAATTAATTTTAGTCTTCTTTAGGGTGGTGGGGAAAGGGAGAGGAAAAATAAAGTAAAAAGTGCACAGATGAGAACAAAAGGAAACCAACAGAAAAAGAAACTTGGACATCTTTATATAGGGTCTCTTAAAATAGAAATTTATTGTTTTATATTGAATTCTCTCTTATGGTCTGCTGTGTACATGGCAATGTTTTATTTTTTCCTTTTCTCATTTTGTATTTAAGGTGAAAATAAAAAAAATTACAAAAAAGGAGAAATGTTCATATCCTTTGACCATTTATCTACTGAAGAATGGCCTTTAATAATATGCATGTATAAAATTAACATATATGATATAATGTTATATATTAATTTGTTAAATCACATACATAATATATTATTTATGTGTCTTAGATACTCTTATCAGAAAAATTTGATGCAAAGAGGTTTTTTCCCATTTATCACTTCCCTTATTATTCTAGATGCATTAATGTCTGTGCAGAAGCTTTTTAGTTTCAAGTAATGAAAAATCATCCATCTTATCTTTGGTAATTATGTCTTCTTTGGTTAAGAATATATCTACTACCCATAGTTGTGAGTGATATATAATCTACTTCTCTTCTAATTTTTAATAGTCTCATCATTAATATTAAGGTCATGTGTCAACTTATAATATAGTGAGGAATGTGGCATAAAGTGTTAGTATAAACCTGATTTCTGCCAGACTACTTTCTAGTTTTCCAAACAGTTTTTATTAAATAGTTTTTTTCTAGATTAATTTATATTTTCCACTTTATCAAATACTGGGTAATCTATTGCTTATTTTTCTTCCTTGTCTAGTCTTTCCCATTTATCTATCACTATTTTTTAACCAATACTCTATCATTTTGATGATTGTGCTTTATAGTTTGAGGTATGGAAATGCTATTTCCCCTTCATCCCTACTTCTTTTCATCATTTCCCTTGATATTCTAGATCTTTTGTTTTTCCAAATGGTATTTTCCAAATACCTTTTTCAGGGTATTCTTCTAGTTCTTTTATGTCCTCAGCTTTGGTAGCATGTAACTGTGTATAATATGTTCTGATTATTCTTTTTATTCTGATTTTGTTGTGGTTTCACCTTCCTCATTTGCTATTTCCTTGATTTGATTTTCTGCTTTTAAAGGGATTAGATGAAGTTTTATCAATTCTGTCTTTTCAAAGAACTAGCTTTTAGTTATTTTTATCATTTTTATTTTTTGGGGGGTGTTCCAGATTACATATTTCCCTTCTAATGGTTATTATCTCTTCCTTTGTGCTTATTTGAGGTTTGTTTATTTTTTGGTATTCTTATTTTTAAAATACATATTCAGTTCATGAATATTCTTCTTCCATCTTGTTAGTGTATGTTCATAGATACATGATTTTTCCATGCTGATTGCTTTAGCTACATTTGGGAAAATTTGATATGTTATTTCAGCATTATCACTTTCCTTTACATAATTATTGTTTCTGTGGTTTGTTCTTTGACCTATTTATTATTAAGATTTCATTAAGTCTCTACTAGAGTCTATTTTGTTTGTGGTTCCTGAACTAATTTCTATTTTTATTTATTTTAAATTTGATTTATTTTTTGGTACATTTTAAGTTCCAAATTGTCTCCCTTCCTTCCCACTTTACGCTACAGAAGGCCACCTTTGACACAGATAGACACACACACAAACACATATGTGTGTGCATACATCCATATATACATATATATATATAAAACCATATGATGCATACTTCTTTATCAGTTTTTTCTCTGGAGATGGATAGCATGGATGTGAAAAAGACCGTTCATAGTTCTTTTGTAATTGATTTGAATATTTGTAATACTCAGAATAGCTTAGCTGTTCACAGTTATTCTTTAAACAGTTTTGCTGTTATTGTATACAGTGTTCTCTTGGTTCTGTTTAGTTCATTCTTCACTATTTTATGCAAGTTTTTCCATGTTTTTCTAAAATCAACCTGTTCATCATTTCTTAGAGCACAGTAATATTTGATTATAACCATATACCATAACTTGCTTAGCTATTCCCCATTTAATGGGTATCCCCTCAATTTCTAGTTCTTTGTCATCACAAAGAGAGCTGCTATAAATATTTTAGAACATGTAGGGTCTTTTCCTCTATTCTTGATCACCTTGGGAAACATGTAATAGTGGCATTTCTGGGTCAAAGAGTATACACAGTTTTGGTACTCTTTGGGCATAATTTCAGATTGCTGTCTAAAAGGTTTGGATCAGTTTACAGTTCTACCAATGGTGTATTAGTGTCCCAATTTTTGCACATCCCCTCCAATATGATAGGTGTGAGATATCTTAAAGTTGTTTTAATTTGCATTTCTCCAATAATGATTTAAAATATTTTTCATATGACTATATAGCTTTGATTTCTTCCTTCAAAAACTGCCTATTTATATCCTTTACCCATTTATCAATTGAGGAATAACTCATATTCTTATAAATTTAATGTTTTCTACATGTTTGTGATATGAGACCTTTATCAAAGAAACTGTCTATAGAAATTTCCCCTAATTTTCTACTTTCCTTCTAATCTTGGCTCCATTAGTTTTATTTATACAAACCCTTATAATTTAATGTAATCAAAATTATCCATTTTCTATCTTATAATGATCTCTATCTCCTGTTTATTCATAAGTTCTTCTCTTATCCATAAGTCTGATATGTAATATATTCCATATGCTTTTAATTTACTTATGATATCTCCCTTTATATCTAGGTCATGAATCTGTTTTGACCTTGTTTTCATAAATGGTGTAAAATATTGATCTATACCTACCTGCCAGACTTCTTTCCAGTTTCGTCAACAAATTTTAAACAAATAGTGAGTTGTTACCCCAAAAGTTTAAATCTTTACATTTGTCAAACATAAAGTTAACTATACTGCTTTACTGTGGTGTATTATATGTCTCTACTGATCTACCTGTTTTTCACCCAGTACCAGATAGTTTTGATAATTACTACCTTATAACACAGTTTAAGATCTCATACTGCCAAACCTCTTTCCTTTACATTCTTTTAAATTAATTCCTTTTATATTCTTGACTTTTTGTTCTTCCAAAGGAATTTTGTTATTATTTTTTCAAGCTTAATAGAATATATTTTTGTTAATTTAATTGGGATGGCATTGGATAAGTAGTTTATGTACAACTGTCATTTTTATTATTTGTTTGCTTTATTTTTTATTTTATTTATTTATTATTGCTTAATTATTTATTATTGCTTCTATCTACCCATGAATAATAAATATGAATAATAAATATTTCTTTAATTATTTAAATATGCCTTTATTTGTATAAAAAGTGTTTTATGATTATGTTCATATACTTCCTGGGTTTGTCTTGGCAGGTAAAGTCTCAGATATTTTTGTGCTGTCTATGGTTGTTTTAAATGAGGGTATTTCTTACTAACTCTTCTTGCATTACTTTGTTGGCAATACACACACACACACACACACATATACTGATGATTTATATGGGTTTATTTTATATCTTACTGCTTTGCTAAAATTATTGTTTCAAAGAGCTTTTTACCTGAATCTCTAGGATTTTCCAAGTATACCATCATATCACTTGCAAAAAGAAATAGTTTTATTACCACATCATCCATCCTGATTCCTTTGACTTCTTTTTCTTATTGCTATTGCTAGCATTTCTAATACAATACTGAATAATATTGGTGATAATGAGCATCCTTGTTTCACTCCTGATCTTATTGGGAAGTCTTCTAGCTTATTGCCATTACAAATAATGCTTGTTAGTGGTTTTAGGTAGAGACTTCTTATGATTTTAAGGAAAATCCATTTATATCTATGCTTTTAAGTGTGTTTGTCCTTTGTTGCCGAAGAAGACCATGCCATCAGAGAAATGATGACAAGACTTGCACTTGACTTTGAGTGAGGGAGGGCTGTGCAGGTCACTAGCCTCACTTCTCCTCCAGAGTCATCTGAATCCACTGACCAGATATTCATCAGGGTGACTGGAGGTAACCCAGGATGAGGCAATTGGAGTTAAGTGACTTGTGCAAGGTTACACAGCTAGTGAGTGTCAGGTGTCTGAGGTGAGATTTGAACTCAGATCCTCCTGACTCCTGCACTGGTGCACTATTCACTGCACCACCTAGCTGCCTCATGCTTTTAAGTATTCTTAATAGGAATGAGTGTTGTATTTTATCAAAAGCTTTTTCTGCATCTATTGATATAATCATATGATTTTGTTACTTTTGTTATTGATATTATCAATTATATTAATAGTTTTCTTTATTGTAAGCCATCCCTGCATTCCTGGTATAAATCCCACTTGGTCACAGTGTGTAATCTTTCTGATATATTGTTGTAATCTCCTAGCTAGTATTTTGTTTAGGATTTTGCATCCATATTCATTAGCGAAATTGGTCTATAATTTTCTTTCTCTGGCTTTGCTCTTCCTGGTTTAGGTATCAGTATCATATTTGTTTCATAAAAGGAGTTTGGTAAGACTTCTTCTTTGCCTATTATTCCAAATGATTTATTTAATATTGGAATTAGTTGATTTTTAAATGTTTGGTAGAATTCATTTATGAATTCATCTGGTCTTGTTGGTTTTTTTTCTTAGGAAGCCCAGTTATAGTTTGTTTAATTTCTTTTTTAAAAACAAGTATTTAAATATTCTGTTTCCTCTTCTGTTAATCTAGGCAATTTATATTTTTGTAAGTATTCTTCCATTTCACTTAAATTGTTAAATTTATTGGCATATAATTGGACAAAATAGCTCCTAATAATTGCCTTGATTTAATCTTCATTTTTGATACTAGTGATTTGGTCCTCTTCTCTCTTTTAAAAATAACATTAGCCAATAGTTTACTTTTTTCATGAAACCAATCCCTAATTTTATTAATTCAATGGTTTTCTTAAGTTTAATTTTTATTAATCTCACCTTTAATTTTTGGATTTTCAATTTGGTGTTTAATTGGAGGTTTTTAATTTGTTCTTTTTCTAGGTTTTAAAAAATTGCATACTCAGTTCATTGATCTGCTCTTTCTCTATTTTATTGATGTAAGCATTTAGAGACATAAATTTTCCTCTGATTTCTGCTTTTGCTGCATCCCATAGGTTTTGGTATGTTGTCTCATTATTATCATAGTCTTTAATAAAATTATTCATTGTTTCTATGACTTGTTCTTTAACCAATTCACTCTTTAAGATGAGGTTATTTAGTCTCCAATTAATTTTTAATCTGGTCCCTTATTAAATGTTTCATTGTATTATAATCTGAGAAGTGCACATTTAATATTTATGCTTTTCTACATCTAACTATAAAGTTTTTATGCTCTAATATATGATCAGTTTTTGCAAAGATACCGTGTACTACTGAGGAAAAGGTATATTCCTTTGTATTCCCATTTAATTCTCTCCAGATAGTTATCATATCTAGCTTATGTAAGATTCTTTTCATCTTCTTGATTTCTTATTTATTTTTTGGTTAGATTTATCTAGTTCTGAGGGGGGAAAGTTGAGGAGTCCCCCACTATTATAGTTTTGCTATCTATTTCCACCTCTAATTCATTTAGCTTTTCCTTTAAACATTTGGATGCTATAGCATTTGGTGCATATAGGTTTAGTATGGATATTACTTTATTATCTATGGTACATTTTAATACAATGTAGTTTCCCTGTTTATCTCTTTTAATTAAATTTATTTTAGCTTTAACTTAACTGAGATTGTGATTTCTATCCCTGTGCATCAGATGAATTCTACTTCAACCTTTTATTTTTACTCTATGTATATTTCTCATTTTTAAAATATGCTTCTTGTAAACAATATACTGTCAGATTCTGGTTTTAAACCATTCTGCTGTTTCCATTTTATAGATGGGTTCATCCCATTCATATTAAAAATTATATTTACTAGTTGTGTAGTTCCCTCCATCCTATTTTTTATTTTATTCTTCTCTCCCTTTCTGTTTACCCTATCCCTCCTCAGATGTCTAATTTACTTCTGACCATTGCCTCCCTAATCTTCACCCTTTCTAAGAATCTTCCCTTATCCTCTCCTCTTGCCCTTCTATTTCTCTGCAAGTTAAAAAGACTTTTATACCCTTCTAGATGTATGTGTTATTCCAAATCTCTTTAATCCAGTTCTGATGAGAATAAAGTTCTAGCTCTACCAGCCCTCCACCTCCTCCTGCCTTCCACTGTAACAGTTCCTCCTTTCACACTTCTTTTGTATGACATAATTGCTCCATTTTACCTTTTCCTACCCAATTTTGTTCTTTAGGATCATACCATCATATTCAGCTCTACCCCAAGCCTTCTATCTATTTATGCTCTTTCAAACAACCTTAGTAATGATAACATTCTTAAGAGTTACAGATAACATTTTCCCATGTAAGTAAACAGTTTGGTATTATTAAGTCCCTTATGATTGGTCTATCATGTTTGATTTCTTATGTTTCTCCTGATTCTTGTAGGTCAAATTTTCTGTTCAGTTGTGGATTTTCCTTAAGAATACCTGAAAAGTCCTTTAATTCTTTAAATATCTAATTTTTTTCCTTGCTGGATTACACTCCCACTGAATGTCTGTAAGTTACACATTTAGAGTTCAAACAAAGGAACAAAGAAACAGTAGCTGACTGGCCAGCACAGAGGCAGTTTCCAGATAAAGCAAACGAAGTCCCAGGCTGTGGTTGTGAGCGAGAAGAATCAAGTACGCTGTGGTGAGTGCAGTAGCAGAGGTCAGTGGGTCCTGCTGGCTGTGGTCACTGGTTTCGGTTCCAGGGCAGAGAGGTGAGCTGAAGCTTGTAGCCACCAGAGGTACCACAAGAATCAAGAACATTTGTGGTAATAGTGGTGCCTCAAGGCCCTCAACACCACTGCAGAAGTAAACTCTTTACATTATTTTTTGGATCTGACTGGATTTCTGAGCACCATATACTTGATCCTGTGTTGAACATTAAATAAATATGGACTCCAAGGTATAGGTCTGGTTCCTTAGTCACGCAGGGCTAGGTTCAAACAATGTCATAAAGTTTTTCTACAATTTCTCCCTTTTTGGGATTCAAGTCCAACACTTCTATATTAGCAGAAACATAATTACAAAAGCAGATATTTAGGTTAAAGTTTAAAATAACTTGAGTTAGTGGAGGCATTTCCTCCACTGCTCATCTTATCAAGAGCTTGATAGAATTCTTTTAAGGAGTGGTAGGGACCAGATTAGTGGCAACTCCCAATCAGAGGGATCAAATTGAATAAATTTCAGGGCTTGTACATCAGGGAACTTGGACTTGCATCGGTAAATAAGTGTACTACACAATACAGGGAGATTTCCCAGACATTGAATCAACATATATAGCCACAAGTATCACAAAAAAGGTTTTTTTCAAAGTATAATCCCATTCCTTCAATGTCATGAAAGCTGAACAAATTTATACATTCCTTAAGGAAACCAACCTAGTTAAACACATTCTATAAGTAAACTAAGTTAGATTACAAATTAAACTACATTTAATCTATTTCATCTTGAGTATTAGTTGTCACATGTAGTTGTCTAATACTTGGAAACATTTTTCCTTGGAGATTCTGGAATAAGCCTCATTCCCAGGGCAGTTGTGGAGGGGTGTTCCTCTTAAATTGACTTTGTAGTAACTAGTTCATGTGGGGAAAACCAGTTTAAACCTTATACTTATCTTTTATATTTATCCTTTTGTCATTGTTTTTAATAGAAACATTTAGAAGCATATCGAAGAATATACACATATGTATTCATTTTTAGAGATAACTTTACTGCTTTTCTCAGAATGACGCTTATTACTTCATTAAAATTTAAAAGTTTTACATCTTTATTATATGACATTTTTTGTCCCAATTATTCATCCCCCCTTTGAAAATATATTATCCCCAAATCATCCCAGAGGGAATGAAATTCTTTAACAACCTAATCTTATTCAGACAGTTCTTGCTTCTTGTAAGTGGACCATTCTGCAGATCTCTATGTAAAGCATTTCTTATGTAATACAAATTTGCCCACTGATGTGGGGAAGGGAGAAAAGGAGGCAGGAAGGGGACTGTAAGCCCATATAGGGAGAAGGCCATCACACAGTTTAAGGACACATGGGGGCCAGAGATAGACAAGCAAGAGCAGGAGGAGGAACATACAGGGGCTGGGGCCAACCATGTGGCGGCCTGGCTGGAACCAAGAGAAAGAACCCATGGTGGGTAAGAGACACATGGGGGCTGTCTAAAGACAGAGACAGGAGAGGATGGGCAACATGTGGGGTTGGGGACAGACATGAGATGATGGAGTACAGACAGAGAGAAAACAGACACGTGGGGCCAAACATGTGGGTGAGTGTTAGGAGTGAGGCAAAGGTCTCCTTTCTCAGCTCCGGAGGTCTCAAGCTCAGGGTCCAGCAGCAGTGGTGGCAGTCTCTCCAGGTGTTTATTCTTCTGCTTTCACTTGGAGGTTTTTTGGTGGAGGTAGGGGGAGACTGCAGAATGCTGAGCAGAGGGGTAGAGTGAAGAGAGAAAGCACAGTACTGTACAGTAAAGTTAACATGGATGCTTTTTCGGAATGCAGATTTCTTTCAGAATTCTTTACATAAAGCAAAATTTGTGAATTTATCTAAAATGAGAACAGTCTACATGAATATATAACTATTAGTGATCTCAAATTCAGAATAGTAACATTAAAAATGGGAAAATCTTTCACACTTGTATCCCATCGTAGTAACTCAGAGCTGTTGAGAATTGCAGCAACAGTATTAATCATATATATATATATATATATATATGTATATGTGTGTATGTATGTGTGTACCTATATCTCTATATCTTCTCTTGTTATAGAAATTTGCTATAAAAGGAAATGTTTATAATAATATCAAGACTTTTCCTTTCAGGGTCTGAGTCATTGTTAGCCCTTACTTTGGAACACCTAATCACACAGCATAATTTCACGTTATTCAAAGGGTACCATAGCCGTTATAATTAACCAGGGGGAAAATTTTCTTGTTCATAAGGAAATTGCACAATGGAGAAACTGAATCAAGAGGATCCCAACATCACATTTGTGAGGTTGTTCTCTCAGCCTTCTCAGGCACAGACATCTGCTTGTAGCAGTTCTCAGCCTGCATTCCCTGCACTTGTCATTTTCCTTAAACAATAGATTGTTGACTTAATGACAATTCAGACAATTATACCTTAAATCAGAACCCAGAATATAACATTACAGTCCTAACAGATGTTTTTTCATGTTGTTGCAATAACAGTTAACTATAAACACATATGAGTCTTATTTATCCTTTCTAGTTCAAATCTATCCTGGAGCAGACATCAGTCAAAATAAAAATTTTAATCTGAGATCTATTGATACTAAGTTGACTCAGTGATGTAACTGTAATATATACTATTGCAAGTGCATTTTCATAATTTTTCATAAGCATTTGCCAAATAATCTATTAGGTAAGAATCATGCTATAAAATAAACTCGTAAGGCTCTTTACTTTGACTGTGAGAGATCCTGGTCCTGGTTTCTCCTTCATTATTTTAGAATTTCATAACATTTCTTTCAGCAGCTTCCTTTAGAGTTATTTAGATTTATGACTGAAAATCTGGTAGATCTCCAAAGAATTTCTCAGATTCAGATATTCACAAATATGTTACTTTCTCAAACTCTAAATAATTACGTTATTATTATTTTAAATCAAAGTATGTTCAATTAAATACTTCACATTTAAAAAAGCATAATAGCAACAGTTTCTATCAATTTTCCAATGATATAATTGTATCATCCTCTGGGTATCGATTTTTAAATGAACAGAATTTTGCATAAGAATACAATGATTTTCCTACAATCATAGTACAAGAAAAACTAGAAGGTTAACAATGATACAGTGTTATGGATTTTTAAGATGTGCCACAGAACATTTTGTCAGTTAGATAGCATCAATTCAGTTGAATGCATGTCTGAATCATCTTATGTGGAAAATCACTTCATCCATCTATCAATTTGGCATTCTATACTAATCACATTAAAAAAACCAATATAAAATAACACTTTTAATTCTTATTCATGCAGTTTCTAAATATATCACCTTAATACCAAATGTTAAATGGATTTTTAATTAAGGTCAGATCTACCTATAGAGAGTTAAGCATCACAGTTATTTCACTTTAAATGGACTGTGTTATAATTTAGTTTAAGACGAATTCAATCAAATCAACTGTGAATTTACAACCACAAATGCTATCATTCAAAATCTCACTTTTCTCAAGGACCATTAGCTTCCAACACCTCATATTTATAGAGCCCACTGCTTTCAGTTAGGTCAGTGGTGGCAGTCTCCCATTCTCCTTTCTTTTTCAAACATTTTAGCATTTACAAAATTCTTCAAACCATATTGTGGACATTTATGGCAAATGCATTATGTTTCAGTTACAAATTTGTCTTGATATATAGTTTATAATGCCATAAATTTCTACAAACTAGGAAAAAAGTTTTCCCTTCTTTGCTTCTCTGTCTTCATTTTTGTAATCCTGCTCTGAAATGACAGAGAGAAAGTATCTTGCAGTTTTTTTTTCTTCTTAGTGAAAGCTAATGTCCCAGTGATAGTCTGAAGTGGATTAAGTCCCTACTTACTGGGATGGAGAATTTAGCATCAGACTACAGAAACATGGGATAATTGTTTCAAGCATGAAATTTCATTAAATTTTCCCAGCATTAAACTGTCTGGCTGCAGTTTTTTTACATAGCGGTCTTTATGACTGGTTGCATTTTCTCCTTAGAAATCTTTCAAGGTAGCAGAATCCGCAAATACTAGATAGGATATAAGACAAAAGTTTTCCTGAGAAGCTTGTAGGGAAAGTAGAGAAAAAAAGAGGGATGCCCTACTCTTGGGTTATGAGCATTTGTCTTGGGAAATGTGTGACATTGGACAACTGTTTATTTTGACTGGTACATATATGAGTTTCCCTTATTAACCTAGGTCATCCTAAGTGAATGAGTGACTTATGTTAACTGATCATTTCATCAGGTTGCTCAATCAACTAGATGGATAAAGGATTCCCTCTTTGTATTTCATGTGGTTCAATTGGCATCCATTGTGTTTGAGTCCTGGATCATAGTTCCAAATGCACCAGGATATCAGGGCTAGTATAGTCACAGACACAATGGTCACAGGAAGGTTGAGGGAAATACAGGAAAAGAAAAAAGGAGAGAAAAAGATAGAGATATCTACCAGAGGATTATTGGCCAAATTTAACAGATTACAGATCTGCCCTCAGAATCCTTGGTTGCTCAGTCCAAGAGGACTTCCATTTGCCAATAAGCATGGTTAGGCCAATTCTAACCTTACTCTGAGTCATGCCACAGGTCAAGGTGTCACAAAATCCCTTACATTATGTAGAATTCAAACAAAGGAACAAGAACTATATTCCATTCAAACCCTCAGATTGCTCACCTGGTTCTTGCCATGAAGATTGATCCTGTCTAGGTCAATTCCCACCTCTTGGGTCAACCATCAGAAATCTCACTTCTGAAACCATTATTGATGAATGTTTCAAGTGTGAAATATTCATGGCATTATTTCAGAACAGAAACTGTTTAGAGAGAAGCTTATTAAGTCATCTGGCAGAAGGGAGAGCTGAAAAAAAGGGGTGGCCCACTCCTCCTGAATGTATTTAAGTTATATGTTACCTTGAGTTCAAAAAAGATGAGCTCTGTCCCCTCCCCTTTACAGTGGTGGTGGCAGGTTTTTTCCCAGCTCTTAGGAAAGTGATAAAGGGGGCATAAAAGAAAGCTAGGAAGCAAGGATTGGTAGTGTGGAGGGTGGAGTCTGGGCCCAGGTTTTGGAGGATGCCTCACAGACTCTCCAGGGCCCTTTGAACTCCCTGTGTCCCTTCAAGTGACAACCTGAGTGCAGTCATACTCTAGGATGTTGCTTCAGATTCTAGATTGGCCTTTCATGCTGACTTTGCTTGTGGACTCCCAGTTGACTGTCATGATATACTTGTTCCTTGGTTGTTTGTGTTCCTTTGCTCCTGTGGCTCTGGATACTTCACTCTACTTCTCTGAACACTCCACTTCTAGTGGGTCTTGTGTCAGTATCCTCTAGCCCAGTGTCATCAATGGCAAAGATTTTGGAGAGTAACTCCCAAGTAGAGCTAGGGGCCATTACCATCCAGGAACTGTAAGCCTTGATCTCTCACTGTCATCATTATGCCACATTAAGCTCAGGAGTCCCATCTTTGTCTGCTACTTTACCACCTGCATCCTTTTCTGCAATGCTAGCAGCTCGCCTTTGGCATCTATATCATATACCAGGCTGGAAATAGAACATTTAACAGGGTAAAGTTGCTGAATGTGGGGGTATGGGAGGCCCTTTGTGATAAAGAATAGGACTGTCTGTTTCTGAATGATGTGGACTTGCTGCCTGAAAATGATTACAGTCTTTACGTGTGTGACTCTGTGATGGGGGGATAGGCATGTCATCGTTGTCATGAATAAGTTTGGATATAGTCTCCTGTACTCACAGTACTTTGGGGGGAGTTTCTCATCTCTTATTCCTGATCAGTGTCTGAAAATGAATGGCTTCCTTAATCACTACTGGGGTTGAGTGGAAAAAATGATGGTATTGCCACCAGAGTTCATCTAGCTTGTATGAAGATCTCTTGGCCATTCATCTCTGTGGTACACTGCGAGGTGGTGAAATGAAGAAAATCCCCACAGGTTTATCCTCTTGAATCAGACATAACGTTCATGGATACAGGATGAGATGAACTCATTGACATACCGATTGCTGGCTCAGGAATTGGACCCATTTCACACCAATATTACAACGGACATTGAGATTGATCCCCCTTGGCCCCAAACCTCCCTCAGGTCTCAAATGTTTCCTCTTAGGTCTTTCATCATGAAATGCTATGGCACCAGTCCCTGGCACAGTCTGGCCCTCTGTTTATGTTTCTTCCTAAAAATATTCAACAGAATTTGCCCCCAAAACTCACTAAGATATTTCTGCATTTATGAAAACATTCAAACCACAACTTGGAAATCCACAGTAGAGAAATTACATTTCAGTCACAAATTTAGCTTCTAATTAATTAACGACTCCATCAATTTTGGCACACTGGTGTAAAAAGATTTTTTTTCTTTCTTATATCTCTTTTCTGTTCCCAGCTTATCCAGAGTCAGAAATTCAGAGAAAGATCATATATTTTTGAAAACTGAAAGTTTTCACTCTTTACATCTTTTTTCCTTTGGCTTATCAGATCACAGGGAAAAAGTTGGTTGGGTTTACCAAGACATGTACTATAGAAAATGCTAACAACATATTTGGCATTACACAGATATGACATTTCTGACTTCAAATTACCAATGGTCTTTTTTTTACTCCTAATTAAAATGCGGATCTCCTATAAATTCTTGCAGTAGATAAATTTGTCAGGTTTGAAACTCCCATCATCTGGGTATTACTAGAGTGTCCATGAATCTTCATATAAAATGAGTTCATTTTCTGGTTTTGGCTTGATTATATTTAGTATAAATTTTGAACTTAATAAGGGCCAGAGCTCGAATTAAACCTGGGCCTAATAGTCTCATTGTTCTCTGAAGTAAACTCAGAGAATGCCTCTTCCTTTGTCAACAGAGCCAGGTGGGGCTTACTTAGAGTTCCTTACGAGACCTTTAACCCAAGACACTTTCTTGAAAAATGGGACGATTTCCATATCTTAATATTTCGTGGATGTATACCATGTTATGGCATGTTAATGGTAAAGAAAACACAGACATCTTGGGTTGTAATTTCAATTGAAACTTTATCAACTCTGTTAAAAATGCCCTTTCCTGTGTCAGCAATTTCAAAGACCTGTTTATGACAGGATGCCTATAACGAGAGTGGTGGGATTTTCTCCTTATCAAGTGTCACAGAGACATATGCTACAAAGAGACAATTCACACAGCCTGGAATCATAAATTCCAACTGACACTACTTTGTTAATTGTCTTGTCTCACTAAATTTACAATTTGTTCACCTAAGAGAGTTCTTTTCTCATGGCAAAATGTATTTAAGCTTAACCATTCCTGTACTGAGCAGCCAGATTCAGTCCTGGCTCTGTGGATCCATGTGTTGTTAACTTTAAAGGGAATAATAAAAAAAGTATGCATTTACCCTGTTGCCTTTTCTTAACCAAACTTTCAGGTTGATAGGCTATAATAGTGAAAAATGAAAATAAATGTTAGCAACCTTATACTGGTCCCCTAACAACTAATGAGATTGGGATTGTAGGCAAGTCAGCTCATTCGATGAGGCTGTCTCTAGGCACTGCTACATATACAAGAGTGTTGTTGCTAAAATCATTATGGGAAGAAGTAGGTGTCCCTTCCTACTCAGGGTCCAGGTCACTGGATCCCCAAGACATGTAGGGAAACTCTAATCCTGAGACACACAGGACTCCTCTGGAACTTTTCCCTTCGAGGTGACTTTTCATTTTCAACCTAGGTTATATCTAGGCTCTAGAGGTCCTGAAACACACAGGACTCTTCCAGAACTTTGTCTCCAAATGCAAATTATTATTATTTGAGCCTGTGCCTTGACTCTAAAATACTTGGACCAGCAATCTGAAAAACAGACTGAAAAAATGCAGACAGTATGCCCTTCACACAACATGAGACCTGTAGGTGATGATCACTCCCCTCTAAATTTATTTAAAATGTTCCCAAATAGTTGTGCCTAAAGACTTTAGTCTAATGAGGATTATTTGGCTAATTGAACTGACTTACATTGTCATTGTTATTCTAGTATCCTGCCAATTGTTTTGTGACTGTCCTCTGGCCTAAGGAAGTCCCTCCTGAGAGGACAAAGGGAATATATGAAAATGTTGATGATTTATGGGAGTTTATTTTATATCCTGCAACTTTGCTAAAGTCGTTTCCATTAGTTTTTTAGTTGATTCCCTTTTTAGTTTTGTTTCCTCATTGCCTAATCTTATTTCTTCAATTTCTTTTTCTTGTCTTATCGATATAACTAATATTTCTAGTATAATATTGAATAATAGTAGTAATAATGGATATCCTTGCTTTGCTCATGATCTAATTGAAAAGACTTCTAGTTTATCCTCACTACAGATAATGCTTGGTGATGGTTTTAGATAGATACTACTTATCATCTTAAGAAAAGTTCAGTTTGCTCTAATGCTTTCTAGTGTTTTTTTTTTTTTTTTTAATAAGACTGGGTATTGTATTTTGTCAAAATCTTTTTCTGCACCTCTTGAGATAATCAAATGATATTTATTGTTTTTGGTATTGATGTGGTCAATTATGTTTATGGTTTTCCTAATGTTGAACCATCACTGTATTCCTAGTATAAATCCCACCTGGTCATAGTGTTTGATCTTTGTGATATACTACTATAGTCTCTTTGCAAACATTTTATTTAAAATTTTTGCATCAATATTCATTAGGGAAATTGGTATATAGTTTTGTTTATCTCGTTTTGCTCTCCTTGGTTTAGGTATCAAAATCCTATCTGTGTCATAGAAGAAATTTTGTATGACTCCTTTTTTAACCTATTTTTTCAAGTATTTATGTAGTATTTTAATTAATTTTCTTTAAATGTTTCATAGAACTCACTTGTAAATCCATCTAGTCCTGGAAATAGAATTAAGAAACAGAACTAATAATCCATAGAGAAAAAAATTGAAAAAGTCATAAATGAATATTCTGTTTTCTCTTCTGTTAATCTGGCTAATTTATATTTTTGCAAATGTTTATCCATTTCACTTTGATTATCAGTTTTATTGGCATGTAATTGGGCAAAAATAGTTCCTAAAAATTGTTTTAATTTCACTTTTTTTGGTTGTACATTCATCTTTTTCAATTTTGATACTGGTAATTTGGTTTCCTTCTTTCTTTTTATAAATCCAGTTAGCCAGTGGTTTATCTATCATATTTTTTAATTATAAAATCAGTTTCCAGTTTTATTTAATGGTTCAATGTTTTTTCTACTTTCATTTTTATTAATCTCTCCATTTATTTTCAGGATTTCTAATTTGTTGCTTAATTGAGGATTTTTAATTTGTTCTTTTTCTAGTTTATTTTTTTAGTTGTAGGCCCAGTTAATTGATTAGCTCTTTGTTTCTTTTATTGATGGAAGTATTGATTTATTGAGAAGTATTTAGAGATACAAAATTTCCCCTAAATTCTGCTTTGACTGCATCCCACAAATTTTGGTATGTTATCTCATTGTTGTCATTATCTTTAACAGAATTATTGATTATATTTATGATTTGTTCTTTGACTCACTCATTCTTTAGAATTAGGTTATTTAGTTCCCAATTAATTTTTAATCTGCTTGAAATGTAATTTTCATTGTATTATGGTCAGAAATATATGCATTTAGTATTTCTGCATTTTGTCAAATTTTATGCCCTAATACCTGATCAATTTTTGTGAATGTCCCATGGTCAGCTGAGAAATAGGTATGTTCCTTTCAATTCCCATGAAATATTCTCCAGAAGTCTATCATATCTAACTTTTCTAAAATTTTATTCATCTTCCTAATTTCTCTTATTTATTTTATGGTTAGATTTATTTAGGTCTGAAAGGCGTAAATTGTGGCCCTCTGCTATTACTATCTAGTTTTTCCCCTAAGTCATTTAACTTTTCATTCAAATTAAGGCAGTGCATGAAAATTTTTTCTCAGAAAATTTTTTTTTCTCAATTTTTCATCCAGCTAATGTAATACACTTTTTACCTTTCCTCATTGGCTGTGTTTCAAGATCTGAATTTTAAATCAGAGTATCAACATGGCACTGAGAGAAATTATATTGAAACATGTGTTGCAGTTCATACCCTCCATATATTTTGATGTTAATTTTTAAATTTATCACTCCCCAAAATTGGACCTCTGAGCACAGAAACAAAACTTGTTCTTAGCAGTGGTATAGTGTATTCTTAGGACCATCTGAGCTCTGATAACCAATGTTGTAAGGGCCCCAGCAGCTCTGACACTGTGCGATTTTTATGGTCAAAGCTAGTCCTGAAGTTGTAGGTTCTAATGACTTTGCAAGCTCTGATATTTCTTCTCCTAAGTGCTCTCCCAATTCTGATATTCCCTTTTCCATGGCTTCTCCTAGGCCTGACATATGTTCACATCTTACAGAATCAAGACAATGTTAGCTCTCTGGCTCTGATCAGTTCCTTCCAAGTTTGATAATCTAGGTACAAAGGTCCCATCCAGCTCATGCCTCATGAATTCTAAGTTGCCTCCAAGCTCAGACATTCTATTTTGGTAATACCTTCTCATATTCTGGATACTACATAAATTCCTAGTTCTGATATTCAGAGCCTGGACTTCTGTCCAAGCAAGAAATTTTCCATTTTAAGCTCTACTCATCCTCTAATATATACTCTTGAAAGGTACCTCCAAGTCAGAGCCTCTGTTTTCTAAAGACTTTGCCAGCCTACTTATTTCATGTTCAAAAGCCTTCCTGTCCTTATGTGCTGGGTTTTTTTCCTTTTCACTTATTTAATTAGTTTTAGCATATTAAATGGTGTATATATATTAGCAGTACAGTTATTTAAAATCAGAAGTTGTTTCTCTCCTGAATCTTTTCTACTTACCTTAATTTTTTTAAACAAATAAACTATTTTATTACTAATATATTTGAATTTATGATTATGCCTACTTGTACAAAGAATAGATTCCATATCTTTAGGTTTTAGGAATATAACTTTCCCACTCCCTTTACAAAATTTCCAATATGTGAAAATGATATTAGGGATTTCATTTAACTTCACAGAAATTTTTGTAAAACACATTTCTTGGCATGAACAAATAATACTCTAATAGTTTGCGATGTACATATCAAACACTCATATCACTGTCTGAAAATTGCTGTATGCTTGCTCTTTAAAATTAATTAATTAATTAAATTTTAGTGTGTGTCAGTGCAACCCACACTGCAATGTGCTCCTCTCTCAGACTGGTGCAACAGACCTCTCCTGTCAACCTTCCAGGTTATGTTGAGCTGGAAATTTGTTTTGCTCTGCTATTTCGTGGGTTCTACTGCTCCACAGTTTGTTTAGAGTCATTTTTTTACAGGTATTTGGAGGGGTTTGGGGGAGAGCTCAAGCAAGTCCCTCCATTTATTCTACCATCTTGACTCTGCCTCCACTTACCTTAATTTCTAAAATAGAGGCAAATAGAGTACTAGATAGTACTATGCAGAGCATTCTTACCCCTTGACACAGGATAAAATTACTTTTTGTCGGTTCTTTTTTTCCCTTTAAATTCAGATTATGATTGGTATATTCGAGCTTCCTCTTTTGCTTTCTAATTCTGGATATAAGTTTTAATTCAAAAGATCACCACTGTGTTAATGCAAATTATTCTGTAATGTCACTGAATTCTCGTACCCCAGACAAACTTTCAATTGTTTTTCAACTTTACCTTTTCTGCCCTGTAACTTGCAACTCTGAGCACAGAAAAACACATTTCCCAGAATTATATTGTATGCTCTCAGATAATTTATATTCTAAGAAATCTCCTGGCTCTGACACTGTATGTTTTATGGACCAAAGTAGCCCTGAGATTATATGTTCTAAGAGCTTTCCTGGTTCTTCTAGCCTTTTCTCTATGTTCCCTCCCAGCTCTTCTCTATGGCTACTCCAAGGCCTGCATATTCTGTGTGTTTATGTCTTACAGAACCAAATCATTTCTGTTCTCTAGCTCCTGTCCATCTCTTACATTCTCTTACAAGTTTGATATTCCTAGTTGGAATATCTAGCTCAGCTCCCATTTATTCTAAACTGACTCTAGGCTCAGGCATTCTATGTTGGACATACCTTCCCAAATCTCATATTCAGGCTTCTTTATTGACTCCCAGTTTTGTTGTTCAGAGACTGGACTGCTTTCTCACTACTGACATTTACCATTGTGCTGATATAAATATACTGAAATACATGTTGCATCTTCTATACTAAATATTTTTTAAAAAATTTTTTACTGTCCCTCACTTTACATTTAAGTCTGAGCAAAAAAATAAAACTCTTTGCACCTGAGGTATGTGTGTTCTCAGGACCATTAGAACTTTGATAATCTCTATTCTAAGATTATTCGCAGCCTACACTCTGAAGTTTTAAGGCCACTTCTAGTCTGGAATTTGGGTGTTCTAAGGACTTTCCTGGCTCTCATATCACTTTTTCTGCCTGCCTTGCCTGCAAATACAGCCTGTGTGTTCACATCCCATGGAATCAGACAATATATGTTCTCACACTGGCCATTTTTAACTTTCTATGTTCTAAATCCTCCCTCCCCCACTCTGCCACCTTTGACATTCCAGGAACCAAGGCTCCATCTTGATCAGAAACTCTTGATTCTGAATTACCTCCAAACACAGACATTTTAGGTTCTCCATGTCTTCCAGGGTTCTGACTTCTCTGTCCACTTGCAGTTTTATGATTGTGACCTGTACTTCTGTCCCTGACATAAAATTCTTCATTTGAAGTTCTGTCTGTCCTCCAGCATATTCCATTGAAAGCTACCTCTTGGCAAGACATTCTCTTTTCTAAAGACCCCCACAGCTGTATTATTTTGTGGCTAAAGTGCCCACCTTCCTCTGATATTCTAGGGTAGTATTTTTCTTTTTCAGTTATCTAATCAGTTTTAGTATGTTAAATTATATATATATATATATATATATATATATATATATATATATGTGTGTGTGTGTGTGTGTGTGTGTGTGTGTGTGTGTATGTATTTGCAATTCAATTCCTGGAGAGCATAAACTGTTTCTTTTAAATTTTATGGACTTTATTTTTTGAATAAATATTGACCAAAAATATATATTGATATCTACAGAAGCTTTAACCAAGCAAGAGACTGCAAGCAATTACCTTGTTATCTGTTATTCTTTTCCTTTTTAAAAACAGGACCAGATTAGGGACTGTATGTTCATCTTTTAACTTTGTGTGATTCAGGACATGAGAGTTAAGTCAGAGGATCACCATAAATTATACTGACATAAATGTGGCGTCCTATACCCTAAATATATTTTGTTATTGTTGCTTAAGTTTATTTATCATTCCTCAAAGTTTGTTATTCTGAGTACAAAAACAACAATTCCTAGCAATCATAATTGGGTTTTCTTCGGACCATCTGAGCTTTGATAATCTATGTGCTCTTAATAAGCTAAGCTCTTAAGCTTAGCTCTTGTCAAAATTAGTCCTGAAATTGCATGTTCTTGGGGCTTCCCTAGCTTTGATATTTCTTTTCCTAAGTGCCTTCCCAGCTCTTCTGTACGGCTTCTCTAAGGCCTGACATTCTGTGTGCTCAGATCACATGGAATCAAACAATTTTAGTTCTTTGACTCTGACCATCTTTCATATTCTGTGTTCTAAAGTTCCCTCCACATTTGATAATCTAGATTAGAGGATCCTATCCAGATCAGACCACATTGATTCTAAATTGCCTCCAAGGTCAGACATTCTATGTTACATAGACTCTCTCAGGTGCCATACTCTGGCTTGTGCATAAATTCTCACTTCCTATCATCATCATCAATAGCAGCTAACAATTACATGGCATCTGCCATGTACCAGGCACTGTGCCAACCCTAACCATAAGCACTTCAAGGGTGGCACAAGCCACCTGGCATCATTCTTTCACTCCACAGGTATGAAAACCCGTCCATACAGCCATAGCAGGCTAACAGTAAGAAGAGAAAACATAATGAAGATGAGATTGCAACCCACATTCAGAAAACCTGTGCTGACGTTGAACAGGCATCTGCAAAGAGAATTCTAGGGAAGAAAGAATTTTTCGATGTAGAGGAAAGGTCAGCTTTGGGATACACTGATCATGAAGAGGGAGAAGAAGAGGAAAATTCAGAAAAGGGAAATTTCTCATGGCTGGAAGGGAAGCAAAATAACAAATGGCAAAATTCTTGATAATTCATATTATTCATTTGAGGTAAATAAAAGAAAGAAGATTCAAGTCAGCAAGGCATAGGAAAAAGGAAGCAGTAAGGGAATGGTATTAGTGGGAGATTTACCTGTCTCCTTAAAAAAAAAGGAGCTGACATCATTTTTAAAGAGTTAAGACTAACAGAAAGTGTATGATTTTGTTCTTTAATTCCAACTAAGAGCACTTTATCCAAAAAGACTGCTGCATTAAAGCATGAAGTTCAACCTGAAGAGAAAAATATTAATGGTTATCGTTGCTGCTGAAAAGGTACTGAAATGATGTTCTGAGTGCAGAGAGATTGCCCATCGATGCTGATGTGATTTGAGCTGACTCTTCTTTGAGCATGAAGAGATCAGTATTTGTGGGGAACAACCTCCCTTCCAAAACTGAAGAAGCCACTGCTCCTGAGCACTTCTCTGTGGAAGCATTAGAACAGTAAAAATTGTGAGAAACAAAGTCATTGGAGTTGGCCAATAGTGTGACTGTGTGTTCTTTGAAATACTGATGCTGTGCAACTTGCTTTGAGATTAAACAACTCTGAATTAATGGGAAGAAAACAAGTCAAGCACTATGCGTCAAGGTTCAAGCATCACATGCTCCATGCAAAGTTTTGGAGAATTCCACTAGATTTAAGTGCAAACTTCATTTCTCTCCTACAAACACAGAACAACATTCTGAAAGTGTATTTCCTATAGAAAAAGCTAATCCTTTGAAAAATAAAAAGAAATGGCAAAGCAAGTGGAAAACGTAAAAAGCAAATGGAAAAAGAAATATTCAGTCTGAGACTTTTTTACTTTTTGGATACTTTACTAATAAAACTGTGTTCCATTAAATAAAAACAAAAATAAACAATATTTTTTATTTTATCCTCACAAAAACCCTGGGGGGGTAGATGTTATTATTATCCACATTTGACAAATGAGGAAACTGAGGCAAATGAGGGTTAGGTGACATGCCCAGGGTCACATAGCTGTTAAGATTCTGAGGCCAGATTTGAACACAGATTTTCCTGATTCCAGGTCCAGCACTATATCTGAGCACTGCAATTCTCCTTTCTAAGCTCTATCCATCCTCCAGTACATTCTCTTGAAAGACACTTCTAATTCAGATACTATATTTTCTAAATACCCTGACAGCCCTGTCATTTGATGGTTAATGTCCCCTCCCTCCTCTGATATCTTGACTTGTTTTCCCCCTTTTTCTTATTTAATTGATTTTAGTAAAGACATCTCTATAATAGCAGCATAATTATTTAAGATCACAAATTGTCTTGTGAATCCTGTGTACTTACCTTATTTTTTCCAATAACTATATCACATTCATCAATAACAATAGTAACATGTACAATAGCCTTAAACCTTGAAAACAACCACATGCTTTTACTTTTTGTCAGTTTTTTCCTTTCATTAATTTCCTTTTAATTCAGATTAGGTACTGCATAGTAAAATTTCCACTTTGTGTGATTCAGGACATGAATTTTAATTCAGAAAATGACCATTGTGCTTTTAGATACGATATTGACATATATGTTACATTTTATAGAATAAATATACTTTTTCTAATGTTTTTTAAAATTTACCTTACCTTTGTAATAATTTGTTCCCCAAACGCATGCAAAAGACTCCCCGGTATTGGTACTGTGTGTTCTCAGGACCATCTGAACTCTGATAATCCATATTCTAAAAACTCGAGTTTTGATATCGTGTGATTCTAGGGTGAAAACTAGTCCTGAAATACTAGGTTCTAAAGGATTTTGTTGTCTCTAATATCACTTATTTCCCCTACCATACCGACTCTGATATTCTCTTCTCTATGATTCCTTCTAGGCCTCATATTCTGTGTCCTCACTTCCCACAGAATCAGACAATTTCTGTTTTCTGGCTCTGGATATCTGTCACTTTCTGTGATCTAAAATCCCTCCCATGTTTGATGTTCCAGGTTCCAGGCCCCATGGATTCCAAATTGCCTCCAAGCTCAGACATTCTTTGTTGGGTTTATCATTTCAAGTCTCATATTATGGCTTCTATGTCAACTCCCAGTTCCAATATTCAGAGCCTGGAATGCATCTCAGCCCCAAAATTCTCCTTTCTAAGCTCTATCCATCCTATCATACGTTCTCTTGAAAGGCAATTCCAAGTCAGATATTGTATTTTCTAAAGAACCACTCAGTCTTGTCATTTGGAGGTCAATGTCCTCTTCCTTCTTTGATATCCTAGGATTTATTTTTCCTTTTCTCTTAATCAGTTTCAATAAGTTAAATAGCATATGCATATTAACTATAAAGTTATTTAACATCACAAAATTTTTCCCCTTATGAATCCTGCGTACTTACCTTATTTTTCCCCAATAAAACAGCCCATTGATTAATGACAGTAATAATACTCACTGTAGCCTTACGGTTTGAAAACTCTGAAGCTGTTAATTTTTAGTCTTTTCGTTATTTTAATCCAAATTAGCCATTGTTTTTCAAATTTTATTTTTGGCTGTGTGAGTCAGGACATGAGTTTTAATTCAGAGGATCACCATTGTGCCTATAGATCTTATATTGCCACATATGTTTCATTTGAACCCATGAGCATGTAAACATTATTACTTCCCAGCAATGATGTCATATGTTCTCAAAACCATCTTAACTCAAGAATCTCTGTACTAAACGCTCTTCCGGCTTTAACAATGTTTTTTATTTCCAGAACTAATCCTGAAATTGTATATTCTAAGAACTTTGCTAGCTGCCTGTCTAGTTCTGACATTCTTTTCTCTCTGGCTTCTCGTGGGCCTGACATTCTGTATGCTAACATCCCATAGAATGAGACAATTTCTGTTCTCTGGTTCTGATCACCTTCTACTCTCTGTGTGCTATAGTCTCTTCTAAATGTGATATTCTAGGTTGAAGGTCCCTGGATAACTTGGGGTGCACTGATTCTAAATTGTCTTCAAGCCCAGACGTTCAATGTTGGCCATATCCTTTAAAGTCTATGCTCTATCTATCCTCAAATCTGTTCTCTTAAAAGATACCTCCAAGTCAGACATCGTATTTTTAAAAGACCCCCTGGATCTGTCATTTCATGCTCAAAGTTCATTCCCTTCTCTGGTATCCAAAGTTTTTTTTTTCTTTTCCCTATTCAATCAGTCTTTGTTTAATGACACCTGTATACTAACAATACAATTATGTAAAATTACAGATCTTTTTCTTTTGAATCCTGTGTATTTACCTTATTTTTTAATAAATATGATTCACTCATTAAAAATAAAAGTCATATGTAGAACATCCTTACCCCTTTGAAAACACTGTATGCAATTACTTTTTATCCATTTTTTCCCTTTTCATTGTTTTCCTATTAATCCAGATTAGGCATGATATATTCCAGTTTCCCCTTTGACTGTGTGAGTCAGGATCTGAGTTTTAATCCAGAACATCACCATTGTGCTTATATAAATTATATGTTCATATAGGTTGCATCTCATACACTTAATAAATTTCTTTATTGTTCAGATTAATCTATCTTGCTCCATAAATTACAACCCTGAGTGCAGAAACAAAGTTCATTTTCAGCAATAATATTGTGTGTTCTCAGGCCTGTCTGAGTTCTGATAGTCAATATCCTAAGAGCCCTTCCAACTTATTAGGACATTCAAGGTTGGAGAGTCCCATGCAGCTCAAGCCCCATTGATCCTCAGTTGTCTCCAAGCTCAGACATTCTATGATGGCCATACCCTCTCAAGTCTCACATTCTGGACATTGTAACATCCTAGTTCTTATATCACAAGGCTAAACTATCATCCCAAAATGGAAATTTTGCATTCTAAAATTAGCCAATCTATCTATCCATCTATCCATCGATCCATCCATCCATACACACACACATACACACACACACACACACATCACATATCACACACATACCCTTGAAAGAAACCTCCAAGTCAGACATTGTATTTTCTGAAGACCTTTTCAGCCCTATCATTTTATTATCAAAATTTCCTCCCTCCTCTGATATCCTGGTTTGTTTTTCCTTTTCAGTTACTTAATCAGTTTTAGTATATTAAATCTTATATTAGCAATACAGTTATTTAAGATCACAAATTATTTCTTTGTGAAATTTGAATACTTACCTAATTTTTAAAAAATAAAATAAATAGAACCCATTTATTAACAACAGGAGAGATATATTCAGCAACCTTACCCCAGGAAAATACCATGAGTTTTTACCTGTTTTTCCCTTTCAGTACTATCCTTTTAATCCAGAGTAGGCACTCTATGTTCAAATTTTCTCTTTGGCTTTGTGATTCAGGACATGAATATTCATTTAGAGGATCACTATTATGCTTATAGATATTATGTTGATATGTATGTTATATTTTATTCGATAAACTTTTTTGATATTTTAAAAATTTAGCTTTTGTTTTGAATAATTTGGACCCAGGAGCATATAAGAAAGATTTCTTCTCTGTATGCAAGAGTTGTTCTCAATATTCTAGAGTGGAAGTCTCCACCTAACTCAGGTCTCATTGATTCCAAATTGTCTTCAAGCTCAGACATTCCATGTTGGACTCATTATCTCAACTTTCATATTTTTGGTTTCTGTGTCAATGCTCAATTCCTACATTGAGAGCCCAGACTACAGCTACTAGCTTGAAAATATTCCCTTCTAAATCTACCCATCATCCAATATATTCACTTGAAAGGCAACTCAAAGTCTGACTTCCTATTATGTAAAGACCCACCTAGCCAGACCCTTTTATGATCAAAGACCCCTCCTTTCTCTGTTATAATGTGTTTTTTTTCTTTCAACATATTTCATCAGTTTTAGTAAGTTAAATGACATCGGTATATTAGCAATACAATTGTTAAGATCATGATTTGTTTCCCTTATAAAATCTGTGTCTTTATCTTATTTTTAAATAAATACAGTCCATTCATTAATTGCAATAGTAATATAAACAACAGCCTTACCCCTTGCAAAAATTACAAGTTTTACTGGTTTTCAGGGTTTTCTTTGTTTTTTTTATCTATATTATGTACCACATATTCAAATTTTGCTTAGGCTATCTGATTCAGGATATGAATTTTAATTCAGAGGATCACCATTGTGCAGATATAAATAATAGACAACATAGATTGCATGTCATAATTTTTAATTTTTGTTCATATTTACCAGTACTACCTAACAACTTGAAATTTAATCACAGAAACCAAGCTCATTCCCTGCAACATATCTTATCAGGATCATCTGTCTTCTGATATCCTATTACGTAAGAGGCCAAGCATCTCTGATACTCTAGTTTTATGGCCTAATTCAGTCCTGAAAGTGAAGATGCTAAGGGCTTTGTGAGCTGTGATATTCCTTCTTCTCAATGCCTTACCATTTCTGAAATTTCCTTCCCTGTGGCTTCTGGGACTTCAGATCCTGTAGACAATTTCAGTTCTCTGGCTCTGATCTTCTCATGATCTAAATCCCTCCCAATTGATAACCATGCTCAGACTCCATCTGTTCTAAATTGCCTCCAAGCTCAGACATTCTTTGCTAACCATACGTTCACAAGTCTCATATTCTGGATATTATGTCAATTTCTTATTCTGATATTCAGAGCCTGGACTGCCATCTCAGCCTGAAATTCTCCATTCTAAGCTCTTCTTCCTATATGTTCTCTTCAAAAGCACCTCCAAATTAGAAATTGTATTTTCTAAAGACCCTGCCAGTGTAGCTATTTTTTGCTTTTGTCCTCTGATTTTCTACATTATTGTCTTTTCATTTGGTTAATCAATTTTGGTATATTAAATGACAATTATTTAAAACCAGAAATTGTTTCCCTCATCAGTCATGTGTATTTACATTATTTTTTTCTATACATACAGCCCATTCATTCACCATAACAATAATATGTAAAAACAACCTTTCCTGTTGAAACCACTGCCTTTGATTAAATTTTTGAAAGTTATATAATTTTTTTACATTGTTTTTCTTTCACATTCAGATTCAGTATAGTATTTTTACAATTCCATGTTGGGGGGCAGAGTGAGGGTAGCAGACTGAATGGTCACAACAGTCAAACTTCCCTCCAAACCTCCCGAACAAAGAGACCCCCCAAAAAACTGAACAGATTTCTGGGTAGGAAATTCAAGAAAAAGTCACAGTGAGTAATTTTTTCAGCAAAAGGAAGATGAAGAAGATGGAAGAGAAGCCTGCCAACACTGGAGTGTAGGTTGCCCTTGGTATGGTGGACGTAGTACCTGAGGGTGCCGTTGGGCAGGCAGCAGCGGTGCGGCGTAGCGGTGGTGATGGCAGCAGCAGCACCGGTGCCCAGGAAGGAAAAGGGATTGCTAAGTAGATTCCTTTTCAATTCCTGGGCGCAGGGTCAGGTGCCATATGTTAGCTCTGTCACTCATGACACAGTGCTGAGTCGCAGTTCCAAGGTGGAGAAGAGTGGTGGTAGTCATGGGGAAGCAGCTGCCCTACCTGAGTAAGGACCAGAGCCCAGGTCCTAAGGACACGGACCAGACCTGTCATTGGATCACACCACTCTGAAGGCATCAAAAAGCTACAGATCCCTAGGTCTACTTGTGGAAGCAGAAGGACATAATAGACAGAAATTCAGCCCAGTCATCCCCTCCAGAGGAGAGCAGAGCCCAACTCTAACATAAAATCCAAAGTGAAGATGGAGGCTAAGGAAATGAGCAAACAAAAGAACCGGAGCATACAAAGCTACAATGGTGACAGGAAAGCTCAGCAGGGAAACTCAGAAGAAGACAATGTCTTGAAAACAAGAGTGATATAAGAAAAATTGAGGAAATGATTGAAAGATGAGTGAAAATTTATGAAAGGAGAATTCACAATGAAGGAGAGGAATCTCCCCAAAAAATACCAAAGAAAATGATTCCTTAGAAATCAGAATTGGCCAACTGGTAAAAATTTGGAAAACCTCCATGAAGAAAAGAACACCTAACTGCCATGTAAAACAGAGGAGGTGAGAGAGAGAATTCAAGAATCTGTACACTACCTGAAAGCTATGATTTAAAAAAGACCTTGATATTCTATTTCAAGAATTCATAAAAGAAAAATGGCCAAGTATCTTAGAACCAAAAAGGAGAGCTAAAATCGAGAGGCTCCTGGTCCCCTCCTAAAGAAATCCTCAAGTGAGAACTCCCAGTAATACTCTAGCCAAAATCCAGAGCTCCTAGGTCAAGGCACTGTATGGTCCAAGAGAGAAAGAATTCAAATACTCTAGAGCCACATTCAGAATGACACAAGATTTACCGTGTTACACTGCGTAACTGTTGCCACCGCATAAACGTCACCGCCTGTTGTTGCTTTCTTAGTCCAAAAATGGATTTATACCCTTTCACTGTGTAATCACGTGGCATCATTCTGTTCATAAAAAGGTTACAAAGCAGCAATGTATTCACCAGGGGCATATGTGTGCACATTTGTTTCTCCCACGTTGTGAGCTAGGAGCCTAGGATTCTTAGCACACAGGCATTGTCAGTGTATTTCCCAGAGCCAACCTGTGTGATTTCCTTGGAGAGTTCCAGAACTAATGTATTGATACTCAACCCAGTGCAAAGCTGAAGTGGCAGTGGGAGTGGTAGGCAGGTGAAGCTGCCATGGGTCAGGCACTTGAAGTGGTAAGACTTGCATCTTCCCAATTTTACCCTATGTTCATAAGTACTCCATGCATCTTATTCTTCCACCAAAGACAGATTATAATAAATGATTTTTAAGGAACCCTGGTAAAGATATTTTTTCAAAAGCTTTACATAATGGTTGCACCCCACTTTTTTGCAAAACATTTTGTCTGAAAATCTGTGACAATCATGCAGTGAAATATGGTATGTAAGACTGGAGAGCCTGGAATATGATCTTCCAGAAGGCACGGGAGCTAGGATTGCAAGCACAGATAGCCTACCCAGCCAGACTGAGCATAATCCTACAGGGGTAAAAAGGGGTAATTAATGAAATAGAGAACCTTCAAGCATTCCTGATGAAAAGAAAGACCAGAGCTGAATGAAAAATTTGACATTCAAACGGAAGACTCCAGGGAAATATTAAAGTGTCAGCAGGAGTTGAGAGACCATAACAATTTAAGAAGTTTACAATATTTAGATTCCCATGTGGGAAAATGATGAATGTAACCCCTACGATCATAATCATCATTATGGCACTTAGAAGGAGTCTACTAAGTCAGAGGGCATGGGTTTGGGTCTCTTACATTGGGATAATCTCCAAAGATGAGTGGAAGGGTGGGAAAAATGGATGCACTGGAAGAAGGTAAAAGGGAGAAAAAGAATGGAGAATGTTAACTTCCATAAAAGAGACTCTCAAGGAGAGTTTTTACAATGGAAGGGAAAATATGGGGCAGACAGTAGGCAATATTTGACCCTTGCTCTTATCTGAACTGCTTGAATATGAGAAGAGGGGATGTGTGTGTGTGTGTGTATTTGTGCATGCACACGTGTACACACACAAACATACACACACAAATTTGGGTCAGGAAACTAATTTATTAATCTCAACAATGAAGTAGGAGGGGAATGCGCTAAGACAATGTGGAGGTGGATAGAATAAGAGGGAGTGATGGTGAAGGGAGGCAGTGCTGAGAAATAAAACCGACTCTTATAGTGTTGCTTCATGTTACTGTTACTTCATATGCAGGAGAAAATAGAGAAGGATGAGTAGAAGAGTATAGAGGGAAATAGACAATTAACAGTCCTAACTGTGAATGTGAATGGATGACCGCACCCACAAAATGGTAGATGACAGGAAAACGGATTAGAAAGCAGAGTCCCACAATGCGTTGTTTACCAGAGAGATGGGAAATAAACACACACACACACACAGATGAAAGGAGGTGTTGGAGCAGAATCTGGTATGCTTCAGCAAAAGTAAAACTGGCATGAATAGCAGCCATCTGAGGCAAAGGAAAAATACAAAGGGAACTAATTAAAAGAGGTCTTCAGAGAAATTACATTTTTCTAAAAGGCGCCATAGAGGAGGAATTGATACCAATACTGAAAAACGTACACATCCAAAGGTATAGCATCCAAATTCTTGAGGGAATTTGCCTTATAGCAGGGAATAGGCAGTAATGGTCTGATAGCAGGGCCTATCAATTTACCACCTGACAGACCTAGATAAATTTAATTTTTAAATATCAGAAAGAGAAGATAAGGATACAATAGAATTTCACAACGTTAGATATGGCAGGCTTCTGAAGAACACTGGATGGCAATAAAAAGGAGTATAGCATTTTTTCTCTGATCTACATGGTAGCTACAAAAAAATGACCTTGTATTTTGGCAAAGAAGCCTCAGAAGAACTGCCAAAAATCAAAAATCCTGAAGACATCCCTTTGGGATCATAATCCATTAAAACACATATAAGAAAGGACTTTTGAAGCATAGGTTAAAATTTAGTTAGAAACCAAGTCATCTACTGTTACAGAATGAATGGATCCAAGAACTAATGATAGAACCAATAATTTCATTAAAGAAAATGACAAAAATGAAATAACATGCCACAATTTGCGGGATGCAGAATAGGCAGTACTTAAGGGCAAATATACAACTGTAAATGCCTATATCCAAAAAAGGAGGAAAGAACAGATCAACAGATTGTATTCATGAATTATATTCCAATTGGTCTTAGCACTTATTTAGCACCTCATCCTTTATTTACAATAATCACAACATCAGCAGCTGTCTTGTCAGATTAAGGCAGTATAGGTAATTATTTTTTTCAGAGGGTACATATATGACTGTGTGTGTGTGTATTAGATTTCCATCCCAATTCCTTGTAATTTCTGAAATTTACGCATTGTTAAAAGCATATCAATCTGAGGATATCAATTATTTTAGAAATATCCATTTTAGAGTTTGTTAAATTTTCCATAACAGGGAAACAACAGAGGTTTGTTTTCTTTTCACTTATCTTTCCATTTCAGTATATTAAATTATGTCTCTGTATGAACAGGAGGATACTTTTTTGAACACAGCAATTTTATGTTTTGAATTTTTTACCTATTTCCTTTTTCAATACATAGTGATGGTTTTAAATGTAGTGATGCCTACAGTAGCCTTAATCCTTCAAGACACCGCATGTGCTCCTTTTTGTTTTCAGACATGTTTTCTTTTTAAAAACAAAAATTTGGAACCAGAGTAGGCACTTGATATTCACCATTCCTTAAAGATGGTCCCTCAGGACATATATTTTCAGAAGATCACTATTTTACTGAAACAAATTATACTACATTTTACGTTGTACCTCATATATACTAATATATTTAGAAAAATTGGCTTCCATTTATTTGTAATTCTGTATAAATTGAAACTCTGAGCATAGAAAAAAGAGTCATTCCTTTCAGTTGCCACTAAAACCTCACATTCTGTAGGAATCCTTCCCCAGCCCCTTTTAATTCCAGTGCCTTCCTTCCTTTAATGATTTCACATTTATCCTGTATGTTTGCTTTGTACACATTTACTTGCATGCTATGTGTCAGATCGAGGTGGGAGCTCCATGAAGCAGGGATATCTTTTGTCTCTCTTTTGTATCCCTAGCTCTTAGCACAGTGCCTGACCCATGGGAAGTGCTTGCTTAGTAAAGGTTGATCAGTTGATTGATTGTTCTCAGGACCATCTGAGGTCTTACACTCAGTAACGGAAGAGCCTTCCAAGCAAGCTTTGCTACCTGCCTTGCCAGCCCTAACACTCTGTCCTCTCGGATCTCTCCCATGCCTGATATAATGCACGTTCACATCCCACAGACTCAGTTAGTGTCTGTTCTCAGACTCTGACTACCTTGCACATTCTGTGTCCTCAAGCCACTCCCAGGTTGGATATTCAAGGTTGGAGGGCTCTGCCTCCTTTGGTCTAAATTTGGTCTAAGCTCAGAAATTCCTTTTTAGATCTACTTTTACTGTCTCATATTCTGGCTTCTGTGTCAGCTCCCAGTTTTGATGTTCAGAAACTCACTGCCATCCCAGTCCTGAAATTCTCCCTTCTCCTCTTCATTAATCCTGTCATATATTTTCTTGAAATGGATATCCATGTCCATCAATCTTGTTCTAAAGCAAATGCCAGCTTTGCCATTTTATGTTCAAGTTCTACTCACTAAAGGGATAAGCCTTTTTTCTTCTTCTAGTTTTCTCTTCATTTTTTTTATGTTAAATTTAATATCTATCATATAAGTACATATTATAACATATTATTATGTCAGATCATGATAGTACAGCATTTAAAGCTGTTAAAGTTGACATGTTTTCAAGGTGAACCTTGAGAAATGCAGACTATATGATAGCCTTATTTGTTTCACCAAATACTTCCCATTTATTACAAGCCAGGTTGCAGAGTGGATAGCTCAGTGGACCTGGAGTCAGGAAGACCCAAGTTCCAATGTGACCTCAGACACTTCTTAGCTGAGAGACCCTGGGTAAGGCCTTGGCACTGTTTGCCTCCATTTCTCATTTTTAAAATTACTTAGAGTAGGAAATAGCAAACCACTCCCATATTCTCTGCCAATAAATGCACACAGGGCTCATGAAGAGTCAGACACAACTGAAAAAGAGCAATATGTATCCTGCTGGCTCTGCCATTCTCTTCTCTCTCTCTGGCATCTCCCAGACCCTCCCTCCCGTGTGCTGAGATCCTACTGAGCCAGACACTTCCAGTTTTCTGGCCCTGATCAACTTTGTGTGTTCTAAATTCCCTGCCATCTTTGATGCTCTGGGTGGGATGGTGCCATCCAGCTAGAACCCATCAATCCCAAATAGCCTCCAATCTCTCATAGATTCTGTGTTGGGTATGCCTTCTTCTGTGTTGCATGCTAGACACTATGTCACCTCTCCATTTTGTTATTCAGAGCCCAGACTCCTATCCCAACCTGGAAATTCTCCACCCTAAGTGCTTTCTAAACCCATTCCAGCATAGTTATTTCATGTTCAAACGCCATCCCTCTTCTGATATTCTTGGTATTGCTTTCCTTTTCACTTATTTAATTATTTTTAGTATAACAAATCCTTGTATATTTTAGAAGCAGAATTATTTAAAGTCAGAAATTGCTTCCCTTGTAGCTCATATGTCCTTTCATTATTTTTTCTGTAAATACAGCCCATTCACTCACCATCACAATAATCTGTAAAACAACCATTCCTGTTACAAAGACTGCCTTCGGTTAAATCTTTGAAGGCTATTTTTGCTTTGCATTTTTTTCATTTACATTCAGATTAGGCACAGTATATTCAGTGCCATGTTGGGGGCAGAGTGAGGGTGGCAGACTGAATACTCACAACAGTCAAGCCTCCCCCAAAACCTCCCGTACAAAGAGACCCCAGAAAACACTGAACCGATTTCTGGGTAGGAAAGTCAAGAAAAAGTCACTGTAGGTCCCAAGGCAGATGAAGAAGATGGAAGACAAGTGCACCGACGCTGGAGTGTAGGTTGCCCCTGGTATGGCGGATGTGGCACCTGAGGGTGCCGTTGGGCAGGCAGCAGCGGTGCGGCGTAGCGGTGGTTATGGCAGCAGCGGCACCGGTGCCCAGGAAGGAAAGGGGATTACTAAGTAGATTCCTTTTCAATTCCTGGGCGCAGGGTCAGGTGCCAATTGTTAGCTCTGTCACTCATGACACAGTGCTGAGTCGCAGTTCCAAGGTGGAGAAGAGTGGTGGTAGTCATGGGGAAGCAGCTGCCCTACCTGAGTAAGGACCAGAGCCCAGGTCCTAAGGACACGGACCAGACCTGTCATTGGATCACACCACTCTGAAGGCATCAAAAAGCTACAGATCCCTAGGTCTACTTGTGGAAGCAGAAGGACATAATAGACAGAAATTCAGCCCAGTCATCCCCTCCAGAGGAGAGCAGAGCCCAACTCTAACATAAAATCCAAAGTGAAGATGGAGGCTAAGGAAATGAGCAAACAAAAGAACTGGAGCATACAAAGCTACAATGGTGACAGGAAAGCTCAGCAGGGAAACTCAGAAGAAGACAATGTCTTGAAAACAAGAGTGATATAAGAAAAATTGAGGAAATGATTGAAAGAGGAGTGAAAATTTATGAAAGGAGAATTCACAATGAAGGAGAGGAATCTCCCCCAAAAATACCAAAGAAAATGATTCCTTAGAAATCAGAATTGGCCAACTGGTAAAAATTTGGAAAACCTCCATAAAGAAAAGAACACCTTACAAATTATAATTGGACAATTGGGAACTAACGACTCCATGAGACATCAAAAAGTAGTAAAAACAACGTGAAAAGACTGAAAAATAGGAGAAAGTGTTGAAGATAACTTAGGAAAAGTAAGTGACATGTAAAACAGAGGAGGTGAGAGAGAGAATTCAAGAATCTGTGCACTACCTGAAAGCTATGATTTAAAAAAGACCTTGATATTCTATTTCAAGAATTCATAAACGAACAATGGCCAAGTATGTTAGAACCAAAAAGGAGAGCTAAAATCGAGAGCCTCCTGGTCCCCTCCTAAAGAAATCCTCAAGTGAGAACTCCCAGTAATACTCTAGCCAAAATCCAGAGCTCCTAGGTCAAGGCACTGTATGGTCCAAGAGAGAAAGAATTCAAATACTCTAGAGCCACGTTCAGAATCACACAAGATTTACCGTATTACACTGCGTAACTGTTGCCACCGCATAAACGTCACCGCCTGTTGTTGCTTTTTTAGTCCAAAAATGGATTTATACCCTTTCACTGTGTAATCACGTGGCATCATTCTGTTCATAAAAAGGTTACAAAGAGCAGTGTATTCACCAGTGGCATATGTGTGCACATTTGTCTCTCCCACGTTGTGAGCTAGGAGCCTAGGATTCTTAGCACACAGGCATTATCAGTATATTTCCCAGAGCCAACCTGTGTGATTTCCTTGGAGAGTTCCAGGACTAATATATTGATACTCAACCCAGTGCAAAGCTGAAGTGGCAGTGGGAGTGATAGGCAGGTGAAGCTGCCATGGAGCAGGCACTTGAAGTGGTAAGACTTGCATCTTCCCAATTTTAACCTATGTTCATAAGTATTCCATGCATCTTATTCTTGTACCAAAGACAGATTATAATAAATGATTTTTAAGGAACCCTGGTAAAGATATTTTTTCAAAAGCTTTACATAATGGTTGCACCCCACTTTTTTGCAAAACATTTTGTCTGAAAATCTGTGACAATCATGCAGTGAAATATGGTATGTAAGACTGGAGAGCCTGGAATATGATCTTCCAGAAGGCACGGGAGCTAGGATTGGAAGCACAGATAGCCTACCCAGCCAGACTGAGCATAATCCTACAGGGGTAAAAAGGGGTAGTTAATGAAATAGAGAACCTTCAAGCATTCCTGATGAAAAGAAAGACCAGAGCTGAATGAAAAATTTGACATTCAAACGGAAGACTCCAGGGAAATATTAAAGTGTCAGCAGGAGTTGAGAGATCATAACAATTTAAGAAGTTTACAATATTTAGATTCCCATGTGGGAAAATGATGCATGTAACCCCTAAGAACATAATCGTCATTATGGCACTTAGGAGTCTACTAAGTCAGAGGGCATGGGTTTGGGTCTCTTACATTGGGATAATCTCCAAAGATGAGTGGAAGGGTGGGAAAAATGGATGCACTGGGAGAAGGGAAAAGGGAGAAAAAGAATGGAGAATGTTAACTTCCATAAAAGAGACTCTCAAGGAGAGTTTTTACAATGGAAGGGAAAATATGGGGCAGACAGTAGGCAATATTTGACCCTTGCTCTTATCTAAACTGCTTGAATCTGAGAACAGGGGATGTGTGTGTGTGTGTGTGTGTGTGTGTGTATGTTTGTGCATGCACACGTGTACACACACAAACATACACACACAAATTTGGGTCAGGAAACTAATTTATTAATCTCAACAGTGAAGTAGGAGGGGAATGCGCTAAGACAATGTGGAGGTGGATAGAATAAGAGGGAGTGATGGTGAAGGGAGGCAGTGCTGAGAAATAAAACCGACTCTTATAGTGTTGCTTCATGTTACTGTTACTTCATATGCAGGAGAAAATAGAGAAGGATGAGTAGAAGAGTATAAAGGGATATAGACAATTAACAGTCCTAACTGTGAATGTGAATGGATGACCTCACCCACAAAATGGTAGATGACAGGAAAATGGATTAGAAAGCAGAGTCCGACAATGCGTTGTTTACCAGAGAGATGGGAAATAGACACACACACACACAGATGAAAGAAGGTGTTGGAGCAGAATCTGGTATGCTTCAGCAAAAGTAAAACTGGCATGAGTAGCAGCCATCTGAGGCAAAGGAAAAATACAAAGGGAACTAATTAAAAGAGGTGTTCAGAGAAATTACATTTTTCTAAAGGCGCCATAGACGAGGAATTAATACCAATACTGAAAAACGTACACATCCAAAGGTATAGCATCCAAATTCTTGAGGGAATTTGCCTTATAGCAGGGAATAGGCAGTAACGGTCTGATAGCAGGGCCTATCAATTTACCACCTGACAGACCTAGATAAATTTAATTTTTAAATATCAGAAAGAGAAGATAAGGCGATAATAGAATTTCACAACGTTAGATATGGCAGGCTTCTGAAGAACACTGGATGGCAATAAAAAGGAGTATAGCATTTTTTCTCTGATCTGCATGGTAGCTACAAAAAAATGACCTTGTATTTTGGCATAGAAGCCTCAGAAGAACTGCCAAAAATCAAAAATCCTGAAGACATCCCTTTGGGATCATAATCCATTAAAATACATATCAGAAAGGACTTTTGAAGCATAGGTTAAAATTTAGTTGGAAACCAAGTCATCTACTGTTACAGAATGAATGGATCCAAGAACTAATGATAGAACCAATAATTTCATTAAAGAAAATGACAAAAATGAAATAACATGCCACAATTTGTGGGATGCATCATAGGCAGTACTTAAGGGCAAATATACAACTGTAAATGCCTATATCCAAAAAAGGAGGAAAGAACAGATCAACAGATTGTTTTCATGAATTATATTCCAATTGGTCTTAGCACTTATTTAGCACCTCATCCTTTATTTACAATAATCACAACATCAGCAGCTGTCTTGTCAGATTAAGGCAGGACAGGTAATTATTTTTTTCAGAGGGTGCATATATGAGTGTGTGTGTGTGTGTGTGCATTAGATTTCCATCCCAATTCCTTGTAATTTCTGAAACTTACACATTGTTGAAAGCAATATCAATCTGAGGATATCAATTATTTTAGAAATATCCATTTTAGAGTTTGTTAAATTTTCCATAACAGGGAAACAACAGAGGTTTGTTTTCTTTTCACTTATCTTTCCATTTCAGTATATTAAATTATGTCTCTGTATGAACAGGAGAATACTTTTTTGAACACAGCAATTTTATGTTTTGAATTTTTTGCCTATTTCCTTTTTCAATACATAGTGATGGTTTATTAAAAATGTAGTGATGCCTACAGTAGCCTTAACCCTTCAAGACACAGCATGTGCTCCTTTTTGTTTTCAGACATGTTTTCTTTTTAAAAACAAAAATTTGGAACCAGAGTAGGCACTTGATATTCACCATTCCTTAAAGATGGTCCCCTCAGGACATATATTTTCAGAAGATCACTATTTTACTGAAACAAATTATACTACATTTTACGTTGTACCTCATATATACTAATATATTTAGAAAAATTGGCTTCCATTTATTTGTAATTCTGTATAAATTGAAACTCTGAGCATAGAAAAAAGAGTCATTCCTTTCAGTTGCCACTAAAACCTCACATTCTGTAGGAATGCTCCCCCAGCCCCTTTTAATTCCAGAGCCTTCCTTCCTTTAATGATTTCACATTTATCCTGTATGTTTGCTTTGTACACATTTACTTGCATGCTATGTGTCAGATCGAGGTGGGAGCTCCATGAGGCAGGGATATCTTTTGTCTCTCTTTTGTATCCCTAGCTCTTAGCACAGTGCCTGACCCATGGTAAGTGCTTGCTTAGTAAAGGTTGATCAGTTGATTGATTGTTCTCAGGACCATCTGAGGTCTTACACTCAGTAACGGAAGAGCCTTCCAAGCAAGCTTTGCTACCTGCCTTGCCAGCCCTAACACTCTGTCCTCTCGGATCTCTCCCATGCCTGATATAATGCACGTTCACATCCCACAGACTCAGTTAGTGTCTGTTCTCAGACTCTGACTACCTTGAACATTCAGTGTCCTCAAGCCACTCCCAAGTTGGATATTCGAGGTTGGAGGGCTCTGCCTCCTTTGGTCTAAATTTGGTCTAAGCTCAGAAATTCCTTTTTAGATCTACTTTTACTGTCTCATATTCTGGCTTCTGTGTCAGCTCCCAGTTTTGATGTTCAGAAACTCACTGCCATCCCAGTCCTGAAATTCTCCCTTCTCCTCTTCATTCATCCTATTATATATTTTCTTGAAATGTATATCCATGTCCACCAATCTTGTTCTAAAGCAAATGCCAGCTTTGCCATTTTATGTTCAAATTCTGCTCACTAAAGGGATAAGCCTTTTTTCCTCTTCTACTTTTCTCTTCATTTTTTTATGTTAAATTTCATGTCTCTCATATAAGTACATATTATAACATATTATTATGTCAGATCATGATAGTACAGCATTTAAAGCTGTTAAAGTTGACATGTTTTAAGGTGAACCTTGAGAAATGCAGACTATATGATAGCCTTATTTGTTTCACCAAATACTTCCCATTTATTACGAGCCAGGTTGCAGAGTGGATAGCTCAGTGGACCTGGAGTCAGGAAGACCCAAGTTCCAATGTGACCTCAGACACTTCTTAGCTGAGAGACCCTGGGTAAAGCTGAGAGACCCTGGGTAAGGCCTTGGCACTTAACCCTGTTTGCCTCCATTTGTCATTTTTAAAATTACTTAGAGTAGGAAATAGCAAACCACTCCCATATTCTCTGCCAATAAATGCACACAGGGCTCATGAAGAGTCAGACACAACTGAAAAAGAGCAATATGTATCCTGCTGGCTCTGCCATTCTCTTCTCTCTCTCTGGCATCTCCCAGACCCTCCCTCCCGTGTGCTGAGATCCTACTGAGCCAGACACTTCCAGTTTTCTGGCCCTGATCAACTTTGTGTGTTCTAAATTCCCTGCCATCTTTGATGCTCTGGGTGGGATGGTGCCATCGAGCTAGAACCCATCAATCCCAAATAGCCTCCAATCTCTCATAGATTCTGTGTTGCGTATGCCTTCTTCTGAGCCCAGACTCCTATCCCAGCCTGGAAGTTCTCCACCCTAAGCTCTTTCTAAAACCCATTCCAGCATAGTTATTTCATGATCAAATGCTATCCCTCTTCTCATATTCTTGGTATTGCTTTCCTTTTCACTTATTTAATTATTTTTAGTATAAGAAATCGTTGAAAACCTTAGAAGCAGAATTATTTAAAGTCAGAAAATGCTTCCCTTGTAGCTCATATGTCCTTTCATTATTTTTTCTGTAAATACAGCCCATTCACTCACCATCACAATAATCTGTAAAACAACCATTCCTGTTACAAAGACTGCCTTCGGTTAAATCTTTGAAGGCTATTTTTGCTTTGCATTTTTTTCATTTACATTCAGATTAGGCACAGTATATTCACAGTGCCATGTTGGGGGCAGAGTGAGGGTGGCAGACTGAATACTCACAACAGTCAAGCCTCCCCCAAAACCTCCCGTACAAAGAGACCCCAGAAAACACTGAACCGATTTCTGGGTAGGAAAGTCAAGAAAAAGTCACTGTAGGTCCCAAGGCAGATGAAGAAGATGGAAGAGAAGCGCGCCGACGCTGGAGTGTAGGTTGCCCCTGGTATGGTGGATGTGGCACCTAAGGGTGCCGTTGGGCAGGCAGCAGCGGTGCGGCGTAGCGGTGGTGATGGCAGCAGCGGCACCGGTGCCCAGGAAGGAAAGGGGATTACTAAGTAGATTCCTTTTCAATTCCTGGGCGCAGGGTCAGGTGCCAATTGTTAGCTCTGTCCCTCATGACACAGTGCTGAGTCGCAGTTCCAAGGTGGAGAAGAGTGGTGGTAGTCATGGGGAAGCAGCTGCCCTACCTGAGTAAGGACCAGAGCCCAGGTCCTAAGGACACGGACCAGACCTGTCATTGGATCACACCACTCTGAAGGCATCAAAAAGCTACAGATCCCTAGGTCTACTTGTGGAAGCAGAAGGACATAATAGACAGAAATTCAGCCCAGTCATCCCCTCCAGAGGAGAGCAGAGCCCAACTCTAACATAAAATCCAAAGTGAAGATGGAGGCTAAGGAAATGAGCAAACAAAAGAACCGGAGCATACAAAGCTACAATGGTGACAGGAAAGCTCAGCAGGGAAACTCAGAAGAAGACAATGTCTTGAAAACAAGAGTGATATAAGAAAAATTGAGGAAATGATTGAAAGATGAGTGAAAATTTATGAAAGGAGAATTCACAATGAAGGAGAGGAATCTCCCCCAAAAATACCAAAGAAAATGATTCCTTAGAAATCAGAATTGGCCAACTGGTAAAAATTTGGAAAACCTCCATGAAGAAAAGAACACCTTAGAAATTATAATTGGACAATTGGGAACTAATGACTCCATGAGACATCAAAAAGTAGTAAAAACAAAGTGAAAAGACTGAAAAATAGGAGAAAGTATATAATATATCTTTGAAAAAGCAAATGATATAGAAAACAAATCAGGGAGAGATAAGTCAAGAATCACTGGACAACTTGGAAGTCATGATTTTTAAAAGAGCTTTAACATCCTATTTCAAAAATCCTGTGTTGCCACATAAGATTTATATAGGCTTATAGGGCTTGGAATATGATTTTCCAGAAGGCATAGGAGCTAGGATTGGATAATCTACTAAGGAAAACTGAATATAATGCTACTTCATGAAATAAGGGACTTTCAGGCATTCCTGATGAAAAGAACATAGCTGAATAGAAAATTTGATATTCAAACACAAGATACAAGGAAACTATAAGTATGTAAACATGAGTGAGAGATCAAAATAATTTAACAAGTTTAAACTCTTTACATTTGCATGTGGGAAGATGATACCTGTAACCCCTAAGAATATAACCATCATTCTGGCAGTTACAAGGAGTCTCCTTAGGCAGAGGGCATGGGTGTGAGACTATTATGTTAGTATGATATCCAAAGGAAAATGGAAGGGTGAGGAAAAATGATGCACTGGGAGAAGGTGGAAGGGAGGGAAAGAATGGAGAAGGTTAACTCTCATAAAAGAGGCTCTTACGGAAAAATTTTTACAATGGAAGGGAAAATAGGGTGGCAGAGAATGGTCATTGTTTGACCCTCACTCTCATGAAACAGAAACACACACAGAGTTAAAATAAGGGTTTGGAGTGGAATCTATTACGCTTCAACAGAAATAAAATAGGCAGGGGGTAGCAATCATAATCTCAAAGGAAAAGTAAATAATAACATAATTAAAAGAGATGTTGAAGGAAACTACATTTTGCTAAAAGTGCCATAGACAATGAATTAATATATGCATCAAATGGAATAGTGTCCAAATTCTTGAAGGAAAAGTTAAATGCCTTATAGTACGAAACAGGCAAGGAAGCTGTAATAGTTGGGTCTCTCAATTTACCTTCTGATAGATCTAGATAAATCTAGTCATAGAATAACCAAGAATGAAGTTAAGGAGGTGAATAGAATTTTAGAAACATTCAATGTGATTGGTTTCTGGAGAATATTGAATGGCAATAGAAAGGAGTATACCTTTATTCTCTGTTCCCCCCAAAATTGCAGAAAAGCAAAAATATTAAATGCATACTTTTGGGACCATAGTACAATGAAAATTATATGTAATAAAGGGATTTTGAAGCACAGATTAAAAATTAGTTGGAAACCAAATAATCTACTACTAAAGAATGAATGAATGAAAGATGGAATGCTAGAAAGTATAATTTCATTAAAGAAAATGACAAAAATGAGATAACATACCAAAGTTGGTAGGATGCAGACAAAGCAATACTTAAAGGCAAATATAAAATTGTGAATGCTTATATCAGTAAAAGAGGAAAAGAACAGATAAATTATATTCTTGAATTACGTTAAATTACATATTGGTCTTAGTAATTGTTTAAAATCAGAAATGGTATATTGTTTAAAAAAAGGACCACATAATTTATTTACAAAAATCAGAAAATCAGCAGCTGTGTTGCCTGATTAAGTCAATGAAGAGAATCATTTGTTTTTCTTAAGCTGTGTGTGCGTGTATATATATATATATACACACACACACACATATACTCATATATGTTATATACACACACTCATATGTATGTTACATACATGCACAAATACATACACATATACATGAAAAAACACAAATATGTATTTTGGAATTTCTTTTTTACCAAAATAAGATATTTTTCTCTTCTCATTGAATGTGTTTCAGGACTTGGCATTTACTAAAGAGCAATATCATAGTGCTGATATAAATTATTTCAAAAAAAATTTTGTTTGTTAAATTTACCTGTGTCTCCCCATGAGATGGACAAACACTTATAGGTTTTTTTTCCTACTTATTTCTTCAGTGTTACTATAATAAATTGCATTTATGTATCAATAGTACACTTTTTTGAATAGATAAGTTGTACCTTTTGAATTTTTGTATGCTTATTTTTTTCAATAAATAGTGACCATTTATTAAAAAATAATAGTGATACTCACAATGGTCTTCACCCTTCATACATTTCCTTTATTTTCAGATATTTTTACTTTAAAAAAATTGGAAACAATAGAATGTTTACTATTCCTCACTGACTTTGTCATTTAGGACACACATTTTCAGAGGATCACTATTTTAGTGATACAAATTATATTTTTGTTGTATCTCATACCCTAAATACATTTTTTTTTAAGAATTGTGGCTTCCATGTATTTATAATTCTTTATAAATTGAAACTCTGAGCACAGAAATAAAACTTATTCCCAGCAATGATACTGGATTTTGAAGGCAAATATTGATGATTCACAAACAGTTATATTGATGTCTATATCAGCTTTAAAATGTCAAGGTAATTCATGCAAGTAGCGTATTGTTGATTCTCTTTTTCAAAAAAAAAAAAAATGGAACCACATTATGCATTGTGTATTCACCTTTCCTCTGTAGCTGTGTAAAATAAGACCTGAGTTTTAATTCACTTTGGTGGTGATATAAATTATACTGAAATACATGGTACATCTCACACCCTCCGTATACATTATTTTTATTTTGTAAATTTATCTGTCTTTCCTCATAAGTCAGCATTCTGAGCACAGAAACAAAAATCATTCCTAGCCTTCTTAATGTGTATTCTTCTTGGCCCCGGAATCAAACAGAAAATTCTGTGTCTGGCATTAAGAGACCTTCATAAGCTAGCCCCCTCCTACCTTTCCAGGCTTCTTATACCTTTTGCAATGACACATTGTCTTCAGTCCTGCAGGACTGGCATTCTGACTGTTATGTGAACATGACATTCCATCTCTTGGCTCTAGGCATTTTTTCTGGCTGTCCCTCATGCCTGGAATACCCTTCTTCCTCTGCCCTGTTTCCTAACTTCTCTGCTTCCACTGAGTTTGAAGAAAAATCCACATTCTATTGGAATACTTCCCCAATTCCTCTTAATCTCGGTGCCTTCCTTCCTTTAATTATCTCATATTTATCCTGTATGTTCTTTGCTTTGTATACATTTACTTGTATGTTGTGTGTTAGATTGAGATGTGAGCTCTTTGAGGCAGGAGCTATCTTTTGTCTCTGTTTTGTATCCCTAGCTCTTAGCACAGTGTCTGACACATAGTAAGTGCTTACTTAGTAAAGGTTGATCGATTGATTGACTGTTCTCAGGACTATCTGAGGTCTTATAATCTATAATGGAAGAGCCTTCCAAGCTTTGATGTGGTCTGGGTTTATGATCAAAACTCAGCCTGAAATTATAGATTCTAAGGGCTTGGCTAGTTCTGCTATCATTTGTCCTATCTCTCTTTCCAACCCTAACACTTTCCCCTCTCTGGCCTCTCCCAGGCCTGATATAATGCATGTTTACATCCCACAGACTCAGTCTATGCCTATTCTCTGACTCTGACCACCTTCCACATTCTGTGTCCTAAAGTCCCTCCCCAGTTTAATATTCTAGTTTGGAGGGCTCTGTCTAGTTCAGTTTAAAATTGATCTCAACTCAGAAATTCCTTATTAGATATATGTCTCCAATCTCATATTCTGGCTTCTCTGTCAGCTTCCAGTTTTGATGTTCAGAGACTCGCTGCCATCCCAGCACAGCAATTCTCCCTTCTCATCTCTATCCATGTTATTATATATTCTCTTGAAATGTAGCTCCATGTCCATCAATCTTATTCTAAAGTGTCTGCCAGCTTTGCCATTTTATCTTCAAATTGTGATCATACATATATTTAAGGCTTTTATCTATTCACTTATTCAATTTTATTATATTAAATTTCATGTCTGTAAAATAACTATATTACAACATAGTTACATAAATTACTATTATACAATTATTTAAACTGTTGAAGTTGAACGTTAAAAATATGTACTTACAACCCACCAACTATTATTAATTTTATATAACTTGGGAAATAAGTGTTTTTTTTAATCAGGGGGCAAGAGGAAGAAAAATGAACTTCAGAGCAACTTCTATGAAGCTGCATGATTTGGAATTGAATAGCTAAGATCTCTCACCCAAACCCATAATGTTTCCTGACTTACTAGTACCTCCTGACCCTGCTGATCATCTGTTGATTTCCAGTGGTATCATTCAGCGTCGTGGACTTGGAAGCAGACTAGGAGCAAATGCATGAATAAAGATCACATGCTGCTGACCAAAAAAAAAGTGTACTTACAGGCTTATATATCTCAACAAACACTTCCCATTTATTAGTCAGTGTAGGACTGTCAGCTGCAGACTTACCAGTAAGTGGAAGGCAGTAAATAGAAGTAGTTTTTTTTTTCCCTAGGGTATTTTTATTATTTCTGATTTTCATACAACTAGCTTAATATATGTTAACTTTTCCTCACTGGCAGTTGGGGGGACCTGATATTTCAGCTAGAATGTTAGCATAGGGCTGACATAAAATACAATAAAAGCTGTTGCACTATGATACCTTGAAAATATTTTCTTACCATTTTGCAATTTTACCTGTCCTTCCCTACAAATGGGAACTTTGAACCCTGAAACAAAACTTGTACACTGCAATGATATAGTGTATCTTTGGGACCATCTCATCTCCAGCTATCTTCATTCTATCATACCAGCACCTCTGACACTGTATGGTTGTATAGACAAAGGTAGTTCTGAAACTGGATGTTCTAATAGCTTTTCTGGCTCTGATATTTCATGTCCCAGATGTCCTTCTAGGGGGGCAGTAGGTGGCACAGTGGATAGAGAACTCAGGAAGACCCAAGTTCAAATCTGACCTCAGATACTTCCTAGTTGAGTGACCCTGAGTAAGTCACTTAACCCTGTTTGCTCATTTGTAAAATTAGCTGGAGAAGGAAATGGCAAACGACTTCAGTATTCCTTCCAAAGAAAACCCTAAATGGGTCATGAAGAGTCAGATACAACTGAAAAATAGCAATAAGTATCCTTCTAGCTCGGCCATTCTCTTCTGTCTCCATCTCCCAGGCCCTCCCTCCAGTGTGCTGAGATCCTACTGAAGCAGACATTTTCAATTTTCTACCTCTGACCATCTTTGTGTATTGAAAAGTCCTGCCATCTTAGATATTCTGGGTTGGATGGCCCCATCCAGCTAGAAATCATCCCAAATAGCCTCCAATCTCTCATAGATTCTATGTTGGATATACCTTCTTCTGTATTGTATATTAGACACTATGTCACTTCTCAGTTCTGTTATTCAGAGCCCAGACTCCTATCCCAGCCTGGAAATTCTCCACTCTAAGCTCCTTCTAAAACCCATTCCAGCAAAGCTATTTCGTGTTCAAACATCTTTTCTCTTCTGATATTCTTTGTATTTTTTTCCTTTTCAAATATTTAATTATTTTTAGGATATTAACCATATATATTTTAGAAACAGAATTATTTAAAATCAGAAATTGCTTCTCTTGCAAATCCTTTGTACTTACATTACTTTTCCATAAACACAGTGTATTCACTCACCATAACAATAATATGTAAAACAACCACATTCCTGTTAAAACCACTGCTTTTGATTAAATTTTTGAAACCTCTTATATTTTTACATTGTTTTCATTTACACTCAGATTAGGCACAGTATATTCACAATTCCATGTTGGGGGGCAGAGTGAAGGGGGCAGACTGAATACTCACAACAGTCAAACCTCCCCCCAAATCTCCCATACAAAGAGACCCAAGAAAACGCTAAATAGATTTCTGGGTAGGAAAGTCAAGAAGTCACGTTAAGTCCCAAGGTAGATGAAGAAGATGGAAAAGAAGCTTGCTGACGCTGGAGTGTAGGTTCCTCTTGATATGGCACATGTGGCATCTGAGGGTGCTGTTGGGCAGGCAGTGTAGTGGTGGTGATGGCAGCAGCGGCACCAGTGCCCAGGAAGGAAAGGGGATTATTAACTAGATTCCTTTTCAATTCCTGGGCGTTGGGTCAGATGCCATATGTTAGCTCTGTCACTCATGACACAGTGCTGAGTCGCAGTTCCAAGGTGGAGAAGAGTGGTGGTAGTCATGGGGAAGCAGCTGCCCTACCTGAGTAAGGACCAGAGCCCAGGTCCTAAGGACACGGACCAGACCTGTCATTGGATCACACCACTCTGAAGGCATCAAAAAGCTACAGATCCCTAGGTCTACTTGTGGAAGCAGAAGGACATAATAGACAGAAATTCAGCCCAGTCATCCCCTCCAGAGGAGAGCAGAGCCCAACTCTAACATAAAATCCAAAGTGAAGATGGAGGCTAAGGAAATGAGCAAACAAAAGAACCGGAGCATACAAAGCTACAATGGTGACAGGAAAGCTCAGCAGGGAAACTCAGAAGAAGACAATGTCTTGAAAACAAGAGTGATATAAGAAAAATTGAGGAAATGATTGAAAGATGAGTGAAAATTTATGAAAGGAGAATTAACAATTAAGGAAAGGAATCTCCCCAAAAAATACCAAAGAAAATGATTCCTTAGAAATCAGAATTGGCATACGGGTAAAAATTTGGAAAATCGTCAGGAAGAAAATAACACTTTAGAAATTATAATTGGAAAACTGGTAAAAAAAAGAAAGTAAAAGTATTGAAAAATACGAGAAAATATTTAATATAGATTAGAAAAAGCAACTGACAGGGATAACAGAGCTGGGAGAGATAATTCAAGAATCTATACAATAACTGAAAGCTATGATTTAAAAAAGAGCCTTGATATCCTATTTCAAGAAATCATAAGTGAAAAATGGCCAAGTATCGTAGGAACAAAGAGGAGAGCTAAAATTGAGAGCCTCCTGTTCCCCCCCTAAAGAAATCCTCAAGTGAGAACTCCCAGTAATACTCTAGCCAAAATCCAGAGCTCCTAGGTCAACGCAATGTATGGTCCAAGAGAGAAAGAATTCAAATACTCTAGAGCCACATTCAGAATCACACAAGATATACCGTATTACACTGCGTAACTGTTGCCACCGCATAACTGTCACCACCTGTTGTTGCTTTTTTAGTCCAAAAATGGATTTATACCCTTTCACTGTGTAATTACGTGGCATCATTCTGTTCATAAAAAGGTTACAAAGAGCAGTGTATTCACCAGTGGCATATGTGTGCACATTTATCTCTCCCACGTTGTGAACTACGAGCCTAGGATTCTTAGCACACAGGCATTGTCAGCGTATTTCCCAGAGCCAACCTGTGTGATTTCCTTGGAGAGTTCCAGGACTAATATATTGATACTCAACCCAGTGGAAAGCTGAAGTGGCAGTGGGAGTGGTAGGCAGGTGAAGCTGCCATGGGTCAGGCACTTGAAGTGGTAAGACTTGCATCTTCCCAATTTTAACCTATGTTCAAAAATATTCCATGCATCTTATTCTGGCACCAAAGACAGATTATAATAAGTGATTTTTAAGGAACCCTGCTAAAGATATTTTTTCAAAAGCTTTACATAATGGTTGCACCCCACTTTTTTGCAAAACATTTTGTCTGAAAATCTGTGACAATCATGCAGTGAAATATAGTATGTAAGACTGGAGAGCCTGCAATATGATCTTCCAGAAGGCACGGGAGCTAGGATTGCAAGCACAGATAGCCTACCCAGCCAGACTGAGCATAATCCTACAGGGGTAAAAAGGGGTAATTAATGAAATAGAGAACCTTCAAGCATTCCTGATGAAAAGAAAGACCAGAGATGAATGAAAAATTTGACATTCAAACGGAAGACTCCAGGGAAATATTAAAGTGTCAGCAGGAGTTGAGAGACCATAACAATTTAAGAAGTTTACAATATTTAGATTCCCATGTGGGAAAATGATGAATGTAACCCCTAAGATCATAATCATCATTATGGCACTTAGAAGGAGTCTAGTAAGTCAGAGGGCATGGGTTTGGGTCTCTTACATTGGGATAATCTCCAAAGATGAGTGGAAGGGTGGGAAAAATGGATGCACTGGGAGAAGGGAAAAGGGAGAAAAAGAATGGAGAATGTTAACTTCCATAAAAGAGACTCTCAAGGAGAGTTTTTACAATGGAAGGGAAAATATGGGGCAGACAGTAGGCAATATTTGACCCTTGCTCTTATCTGAACTGCTTGAATATGAGAAGAGGGGATGTGTGTGTGTGTGTGTATTTGTGCATGCACACGTGTACACACACAAACATACACACTCAAATTTGGGTCAGGATACTAATTTATTAATCTCAACAATGAAGTAGGAGGGGAATGGGCTAAGAGAAAGTGGAGGTGGATAGAATAAGAGGGAGTGATGGTGAAGGGAGGCAGTGCTGAGAAATAAAACCGACTCTTATAGTGTTGCTTCATGTTACTGTTACTTCATATGCAGGAGAAAATAGAGAAGGATGAGTAGAAGAGTATAGAGGGATATAGACAATTAACAGTCCTAACTGTGAATGTGAATGGATGACCTCACCCACAAAATGGTAGATGACAGGAAAATGGATTAGAAAGCAGAGTCCGACAATGCGTTGTTTACCAGAGAGATGGGAAATAGACACACACACACACACACACACACACACAGATGAAAGAAGGTGTTGGAGCAGAATCTGGTATGCTTCAGCAAAAGTAAAACTGGCATGAGTAGCAGCCATCTGAGGCAAAGGAAAAATACAAAGGGAACTAATTAAAAGAGGTGTTCAGAGAAATTACATTTTTCTAAAAGGCGCCATAGACGAGGAATTAATACCAATACTGAAAAACGTACACATCCAAAGGTATAGCATCCAAATTCTTGAGGGAATTTGCCTTATAGCAGGGAATAGGCAGTAACGGTCTGATAGCAGGGCCTATCAATTTACCACCTGACAGACCTAGATAAATTTAATTTTTAAATATCAGAAAGAGAAGATAAGGCGATAATAGAATTTCACAACGTTAGATATGGCAGGCTTCTGAAGAACACTGGATGGCAATAAAAAGGAGTATAGCATTTTTTCTCTGATCTGCATGGTAGCTACAAAAAATGACCTTGTATTTTGGCATAGAAGCCTCAGAAGAACTGCCAAAAATCAAAAATCCTGAAGACATCCCTTTGGGATCATAATCCATTAAAATACATATCAGAAAAGACTTTTGAAGCATAGGTTAAAATTTAGTTGGAAACCAAGTCATCTACTGTTACAGAATGAATGGATCCAAGAACTAATGATAGAACCAATAATTTCATTAAAGAAAATGACAAAAATGAAATAACATGCCACAATTTGTGGGATGCATCATAGGCAGTACTTAAGGGCAAATATACAACTGTAAATGCCTATATCCAAAAAAGGAGGAAAGAACAGATCAACAGATTGTATTCATGAATTATATTCCAATTGTCTTAGCACTTATGTAGCACCTCATCCTTTATTTACAATAATCACAACATCAGCAGCTGTCTTGTCAGATTAAGGCAGTACAGGTAATTATTTTTTTCAGAGGGTGCATATATGAGTGTGTGTGTGTGTGTGTGTGTGCATTAGACTTCCATCCCAATTCCTTGTAATTTCTGAAACTTACACATTGTTGAAAGCAATATCAATCTGAGGATATCAATTATTTTAGAAATATCCATTTTAGAGTTTGTTAAATTTTCCATAACAGGGAAACAACAGAGGTTTGTTTTCTTTTCACTTATCTTTCCATTTCAGTATATTAAATTATGTCTCTGTATGAACAGGAGGATACTTTTTTGAACACAGCAATTTTATGTTTTGAATTTTTGCCTATTTCCTTTTTCAGTAAATAGTGATGGTTTATTAAAAATGTAGTGATTCCTACAGTAGTCTTAACCCTTCAAGACACAGCATGTGCTCCTTTTTGTTTTCAGACATGTTTTCTTTTTAAAAACAAAAATTTGGAGCCAGAGTAGGCACTTGATATTCACCATTCCTTAAAGATGGTCCCTCAGGACATATATTTTCAGAAGATCACTATTTTACTGAAACAAATTATACTACATATTACATTGTACCTCATATACTAATATATTTAGAAAAATTGGCTTCCATTTATTTGTAATTCTGTATAAATTGAAACTCTGAGCATAGAAAAAAGAGTCATTCCTTTCAGTTGCCACTAAAACCTCACATTCTGTAGGAATGCTTCCCCAGCCCCTTTTAATCCGAGTGCCTTCCTTCCTTTAATGATTTCACATTTATCCTGTATGTTTGCTTTGTACACATTTACTGGCATGCTACGTGTCAGATTCAGGTGGGAGCTCCATGAGGCAGGGATATCTTTTGTCTCTGTTTTGTATCCCTAGCTCTTAGCACAGTGCCTGACACATGGTAAGTGCTTGCTTAGTAAAGGTTGATCAGTTGATTGATTGTTCTCAGGACCATCTGAGGTCTTACACTCAGTAACGGAAGAGCCTTCCAAGCAAGCTTTGCTACCTGCCTTGCCAGCCCTAACACTCTGTCCTCTCGGATCTCTCCCATGCCTGATATAATGCACGTTCACATCTCACAGACTCAGTTAGTGTCTGTTCTCAGACTCTGACTACCTTGCACATTCTGTGTCCTCAAGCCACTCCCAGGTTGGATATTCAAGGTTGGAGGGCTCTGCCTCCTTTGGTCTAAATTTGGTCTAAGCTCAGAAATTCCTTTTTAGATCTACTTTTACTGTCTCATATTCTGGCTTCTGTGTCAGCTCCCAGTTTTGATGTTCAGAAACTCACTGCCATCCCAGTCCTGAAATTCTCCCTTCTCCTCTTCATTCATCCTGTCATATATTTTCTTGAAATGGATATCCATGTCCATCAATCTTGTTCTAAAGCAAATGTCAGCTTTGCCATTTTATGTTCAAATTCTGCTCACTAAAGGGATAAGCCTTTTTTCCTCTTCTACTTTTCTCTTCAGTTTTATTATGTCAAATTTCATGTCTATCATATAAGTACATATTATAACATATTATTATGTCAGATCATGATAGTACAGCATTTAAAGCTGTTAAAGTTGACATGTTTTAAGGTGAACCTTGAGAAATGCAGACTATATGATAGCCTTATTTGTTTCACCAAATACTTCCCATTTATTACGAGCCAGGTTGCAGAGTGGATAGCTCAGTGGACCTGGAGTCAGGAAGACCCAAGTTCCAATGTGACCTCAGACACTTCTTAGCTGAGAGACCCTGGGTAAGGCCTAGGCACTTAACCCTGTTTGCCTCCGTTTCTCATTTTTAAAATTACTTAGAGTAGGAAATAGCAAACCACTCCCATATTCTCTGCCAATAAATGCACACAGGGCTCATGAAGAGTCAGACACAACTGAAAAAGAGCAATATGTATCCTGCTGGCTCTGCCATTCTCTTCTCTCTCTCTGGCATCTCCCAAGCCCTCCCTCCCGTGTGCTGAGATCCTACTGAGCCAGACACTTCCAGTTTTCTGGCCCTGATCAACTTTGTGTGTTCTAAATTCCCTGCCATCTTTGATGCTCTGGGTGGGATGGTGCCATCCAGCTAGAACCCATCAATCCCAAATAGCCTCCAATCTCTCATAGATTCTGTGTTGCATATGCCTTCTTCCGTGTTGCATGCTGGACACTATGTCACCTCTCCATTTTGTTATTCAGAGCCCAGATTCCTATCCCAGCCTGGAAATTGTCCACCCTAAGCGCTTTCTAAAACCCATTCCAGCATGGTTATTTCATGTTCAAACGCCATCCCTCTTCTGATATTCTTGGTATTGCTTTCCTTTTCATTTATTTAATTATTTTTAGTATAACAAATCGTTGTATACCTTAGAAGCAGAATTATTTAAAGTCAGAAACTGCTTCCCTTGTAGCTCATATGTCCTTTCATTATTTTTTCTGTAAATACAGCCCATTCACTCACCATCACAATAATCTGTAAAACAACCATTCCTGTTACAAAGACTGCCTTCGGTTAAATCTTTGAAGTCTATTTTTGCTTTGCATTTTTTTTATTTACATTCAGATTAGGCACAGTATATTCACAGTGCCATGTTGGGGGCAGAGTGAGGGTGGCAGACTGAATACTCACAACAGTCAAGCCTCCCCCAAAACCTCCCATACAAAGAGACCCCAGAAAACACTGAACCGATTTCTGGGTAGGAAAGTCAAGAAAAAGTCCCAGTAAGTCCCAAGGCAGATGAAGAAGATGGAAGAGAAGCGCGCCGACGCTGGAGTGTAGGTTGCCCCTGGTATGGCGGATGTGGCACCTGAGGGTGCCGTTGGGCAGGCAGCAGCGGTGTGGCGTAGCGGTGGTTATGGCAGCAGCGGCACCGGTGCCCAGGAAGGAAAGGGGATTACTAAGTAGATTCCTTTTCAATTCCTGGGCGCAGGGTCAGGTGCCAATTGTTAGCTCTGTCACTCATGACACAGTGCTGAGTCGCAGTTCCAAGGTGGAGAAGAGTGGTGGTAGTCATGGGGAAGCAGCTGCCCTACCTGAGTAAGGACCAGAGCCCAGGTCCTAAGGACACGGACCAGACCTGTCATTGGATCACACCACTCTGAAGGCATCAAAAAGCTACAGATCCCTAGGTCTACTTGTGGAAGCAGAAGGACATAATAGACAGAAATTCAGCCCAGTCATCCCCTCCAGAGGAGAGCAGAGCCCAACTCTAACATAAAATCCAAAGTGAAGATGGAGGCTAAGGAAATGAGCAAACGCAAAGAACCGGAGCATACAAAGCTACGATGGTGACAGGAAAGCTCAGCAGGGAAACTCAGAAGAAGACAATGTCTTGGAAACAAGAGTGATATAAGAAAAATTGAGGAAATGATTGAAAGATGACTGAACATTTATGAAAGGAGAATTCGCAGTTAAGGAGAGGAATCTCCCCAAAAGATACCAAAGAAAATGATTCCTTAGAAATCAGAATTGGCCAACTGGTAAAAATTTGGAAAACCTCCATGAAGAAAAGAACACCTTAGAAATTATAATTGGGGCGGGTGGAGGCAAGATGGCGGAGTTGAAGGATGCACGTTTACTGGCTCCAAAACCAAAGCCCATAGAATTAATGTAAAAAGAGACCCCCATAACTTCTGGGTCAATACAAGGTGTGCAGAAACGGAGTGGAAGAGATTTCCGTTCCCGGGAGCCCTGGAGACCCATCCCCACGGTCCGTCGCGCTCCGGAAAGCGGACCCCACCCCAACGCTGCTCTGGATCGGCCCCAGAGATGCTGACCTGAGCAGGCTTCAGACTAGGAAGCTGCGGCAGCCAGGAAAGTCCCTCTGCCCACAGAAGCTACAGGTCAGTGAGAAAGAAGGCTGGGCTGGACGAGAGGGGGAGCAGGGTGTCTCCGTGACTCGGGCCACCTCGGGAGGAAGCGGCGGCGGCAGAGACGGGGGCAGCAAGCGGCAGAGGCAGAGGCATGGGTGGCGGCTGAGGCAGCAGCGGCCCAGGACTCAGGAATCCCCCAACAGCAGGCAGGATCTTCATTATGGAAGGTTTCTGCATAAAACCTGATGGAGGTGAGCCTGGGAGACGGCCCTGCCCCCACCCCGCTCTATTACTGAAGGCCTCTGCATAAAGCCCCAGAGGGAACTGAGCCTAGGAGGTGGGGCCCCCCACCCCGCCCCCACCCGCTCTGTTCCTGAAAATCTCTGCATAAAGCACCTGAGGGAACTGAGCCTGGGAGGCGGCCCTGCCCCCACCCCAGTGCCAGAACTAAAGCTTGCTGCTGGAAAGCACATTTGAATCTCAGAGGCCAAGCACTAGCTGGGCAGATCCAGGCGGGGGTGGAAAGGTATCTCAGAAGTCAAGTAACTGGCTGGGAAAATGCCTAGAAAAGGGAAGAAAAATAAGACTATAGAGAGTTTTTTCCAACAAATACAAATGATCCCGACCTTCGGATCTGACAAAGATGAGGACGTATTCTTGCCATAAGGGAAAGACGTGGAGGGCGGGGCCTCAGTACCCCAGACACCCCAGGGGGGTGGCGGGTGGGCTCAGGCCTTGGAAGAGCTCAAAAAGGATTTTGAAAAGCAAGTTAGACAGGTAGAGGAAAAACTGGGAAGAGAAATGAGAGACATGCAAGAAAAGTATGAAAAACGGGTCAATACCTTGGTAAAGGAGACCCAAAAAAATGCTGAGGAAATTAACACCTTGAAAAAAAGGCTCACTCAATTGGCAAAAGAGGTTCAAAAAGCCAATGAGGAGAAGAATGCTTTCAAAAGCAGAATGAGCCAAATGGAAAAAGAGGGTCAAAAGCTCACTGAATTTAATAGTTCTCTCAAAATTAGAATGGAACAGATGGAGTCTAATGACTTTACGAGAAACCAAGAAATCACCAAACAAAACCAAAAGAATGAAAAAATGGAAGAGAATGTGAAATATCTCATGGGAAAAACAACTGACCTGGAAAATAGATCCAGGAGAGACAATTTAAAAATTATGGGTCTACATGAAACTCATGATCAAAAAAAGAGCCTAGACATCATCTTGCATGAAATTATCAAGGAAAACTGCCCTGCCATTCTAGAACCAGAGGGCAAAATAAGTATTGAAAGAATCCATCGATCACCACCTGAAAGAGATCCAAAAAGAAAAACTCCTAGGAACATTGTGGCCAAATTCCAGAACTCCCAGCTCAAGGAGAAAATCTTGCAAGCAGCTAGAAAGAAACAATTCCAGTACTGTGGAAATACAATCAGGATAACTCAAGATCTAGCAGCTTCTACATTAAGGGATCAAAGGGAGTGGAATAGGATATTCCAGAAGGCAAAGGAACTAGGACTCAAACCAAGAATCACCTACCCAGCTAAAATGAGTATAATACTTCAAGGGAAAATATGGTCTTTCAATGAAACAGAGGACTTTCAATCATTCTTGATGAAAAGACCAGAGCTGAAAAGAAAATTTGACTTTCAAACACAAGAATGAGAAGAAGCATGAAAAAGGAAACAGCAAAGAGAAGTATTAAGGGACTTACCAGAAGTGAACTGTTCACATTCATACAGGGAAAGACAATATTTCTAACTCTTAAAACTTTTCAGTATCTGGGTAGTTTGTGGGACCACACATACACATGTACACGCATGCACACATATACACACATGCACACACATACAGAGACAGAGAGCATAGAGTGAACTGAATAGGATGGGACCATACCTTAAAAGAAATTAAGGTAAATGGTGAGAGAGAAATGTAGTGGGAGGAAAAGGGGGTAACTATATGTCATTTAAGAGGCAAGTAGGAGATTTTTTTAGTGGAAGGAAAAAGAGGAGAGCTGAGAAAGAAAAAAAAAAACAAGAAGTTTACCCTCATCACATTTGACTAAACGAAGGAGTGAAATGAACACTCATTTTGGTATGTAAACCTATCTTACAGTATAAGAAAGGGGGGGAGAAGGAGATATTGCAAGGGGGGGATGATGGAAGGGAGGGCAAAGGAAGGAGGGAGCAATTTGTAGTCAACACTTGGGGAGGGATAGGATCAAAAGACAGAAGAGAAACAACGAGGGGCAGGTTAGGAGGGATGGTAATTCAGTGAGTCTTACACAACACGACTATCAGGGAGGTCATTTGCAAAACTACACAGATATGGCCTATATTGAATTGCCTGCCGTCCCAAAGGGAATGGGTGGGGAGGGAGGGATGGGGAGAATTTGGAACTCAAAGTTCTAGGAACAACTGTTTAGTATTGTTGTTGTAAGTAGGAAAGAAGACATACAGATAATGAGGAATAGAAAGTCATCTGGCCCTACAGGAGAAAAGAGAAGATGGAGACAAGAGAAGGGAGGGATGACAGAAGAGAGGGCAGATTGGAGATAGGGAAAATTGGATTGCTTGGGGTATTGGGGTGAGGGGAGGGGATAAAAGGGGAGAAAATTTGGAACCCAAAAATTTGTTAAAATGAATATAAAAAGTTAATAAATAAATAAATAAAATTTAGTTGGAAACCAAGTCATCTACTGTTACAGAGTGAATGGATAGAAGAACTAATGATAGAACCAATAATTTCATTAAAGAAAATGACAAAAATGAAATAACGTACCACAATTTGTGGGATGCAGAACAGGCAATACTTAAGGGCAAATATACAACTATAAATGCTTATATCCAAAAAGGGAGGAAAGAACAAATCAACAGATTGTATTCATGAATTATATTCCAATTCGTCTTAGAACTTATTTAGCACCTCATCCTTTATTTACAATAATCACAACATCAGCAGCTGTCTTGTGAGATTAAGGCAGTGCAGGTAATTATTTTTTTAGAGGGTGCATATATGAGTGTGTGGGTGTATTAGATTGTCATCCCAATTCCTTGTAATTTCTGAAATTTACACATTGTTAAAAGCAATATCAATCTGAGGATATAAATTATTTTAGAAATATCCATTTCAGAGATTGTTAAATTTTCAATAACAGGGAAACAACAGAGGTTTGTTTTCATTTCACTTCTTTTTCCATTTCAGTATATTAAATTATGTCTCTGTATGAACAGGAGGATACCTTTTTGAACAAAGCAATTTTATGTTTCGAATTTTTTGCCTATTTCCTTTTTCAATACATGGTGATGGTTTATTAAAAATGTAGTGATGCCTACAGTAGCCTTAACCCTTCAAGACACAGCATGTGCTCCTTTTTGTTTTCAGACATGTTTTCTTTTGAAAAACAAAAATTTGGAACCAGAGTAGGCACTTGATATTCACCATTCCTTAAAGATGGTCCCTCAGGACATATATTTTCAGAAGATCACTATTTTACTGAAACAAATTATACTACATTTTACGTTGTACCTCATATAGGAATATATTTAGAAAAATTGGCTTCCATTTATTTGTAATTCTGTATGAGTTGAAACTCTGAGCATAGAAAAAAGAGTCATTCCTTTCAGTTGCCACTAAAACCTCACATTCTGTAGGAATGCTTCCCCAGCCCCTTTTAATTCCAGTGCCTTCCTTCCTTTAATGATTTCACATTAATCCTGTATGTTTGCTTTGTACACATTTACTTGCATGCTATGTGTCAGATCGAGGTGGGAGCCCCATGAGGCAGGGATATCTTTTGTCTCTCTTTGGTATCCCTAGCCCTTAGCACAGTGCCTGACCCATGGTAAGTGCTTGCTTAGTAAAGGTTGATCAGTTGATTGATTGTTCTCAGGACCATCTGAGGTCTTATACTCAGTAACGGAAGAGCCTTCCAAGCAAGCTTTGCTACCTGCCTTGCCAGCCCTAACACTCTGTCCTCTCGGATCTCTCCCATGCCTGATATAATGCACGTTCACATCCCACAGACTCAGTGTCTGTTCTCAGACTCTGACTACCTTGCACATTCTGTGTCCTCAAGCCACTCCCAGGTTGGATATTCGAGGTTGGAGGGCTCTGCCTCCTTTGGTCTAAATTTGGTCTAAGCTCAGAAATTCCTTTTTAGATCTACTTTTACTGTCTCATATTCTGGCTTCTGTGTCAGCTCCCAGTTTTGATGTTCAGAAACTCACTGCCATCCCAGTCCTGAAATTCTCCCTTCTCTTCATTCATCCTGTCATATATTTTCTTGAAATGGATATCCATGTCCACCAATCTTGTTCTAAAGCAAATGCCAGCTTTGCCATTTTATGTTCAAGTTCTGCTCACTAAAGGGATAAGCCTTTTTTCCTCTTCTACTTTTCTCTTCATTTTTTTATGTTAAATTTCACGTCTATCATATAAGTACATATTATAACATATTATTATGTCAGATCATGATAGTACAGCATTTAAAGCTGTTAAAGTTGACATGTTTTCAAGGTGAACCTTGAGAAATGCAGACTATATGATAGCCTTATTTGTTTCACCAAATACTTCCCATTTATTACGAGCCAGGTTGCAGAGTGGATAGCTCAGTGGACCTGGAGTCAGGAAGACCCAAGTTCCAATGTGACCTCAGACACTTCTTAGCTGAGAGACCCTGGGTAAGGCCTAGGCACTTAACCCTGTTTGCCTCCGTTTCTCATTTTTAAAATTACTTAGAGTAGGAAATAGCAAACCACTCCCATATTCTCGGCCAATAAATGCACACAGGGCTCATGAAGAGTCAGACACAACTGAAAAAGAGCAATATGTATCCTGCTGGCTCTGCCATTCTCTTCTCTCTCTCTGGCATCTCCCAGACCCTCCCTCCCATGTGCTGAGATCCTACTGAGCCAGACACTTCCAGTTTTCTGGCCCTGATCAACTTTGTGTGTTCTAAATTCCCTGCCATCTTTGATACTCTGGGTGGGATGGTGCCATCCAGCTAGAACCCATCAATCCCAAATAGCTTCCAATCTCTCATAGATTCTGTGTTGCATATGCCTTCTTCCGTGTTGCATGCTGGACACTATGTCACCTCTCCATTTTGTTATTCAGAGCCCAGACTCCTATCCCAGCCTGGAAGTTCTCCACCTTAAGCTCTTTCTAAAACCCATTCCAGCATAGTTATTTCATTTTCAAATGCCATCCCTCTTCTGATATTCTTGGTATTGCTTTCCTTTTCACTTATTTAATTATTTTTAGTATAACAAATCGTTGTATACCTTAGAAGCAGAATTATTTAAAGTCAGAAACTGCTTCCCTTGTAGCTCATATGTCCTTTCATTATTTTTTCTGTAAATACAGCCCATTCACTCACCATCACAATAATCTGTAAAACAACCATTCCTGTTACAAAGACTGCCTTCGGTTAAATCTTTGAAGGCTATATTTGCTTTGCATTTTTTTCATTTACATTCAGATTAGGCACAGTATATTCACAGTGCCATGTTGGGGGCAGAGTGAGGGTGGCAGACTGAATACTCACAACAGTCAAGCCTCCCCCAAAACCTCCCGTACAAAGAGACCCCAGAAAACACTGAACCGATTTCTGGGTAGGAAAGTCAAGAAAAAGTCACAGTAAGTCCCAAGGCAGATGAAGAAGATGGAAGAGAAGCGCGCCGACGCTGGAGTGTAGGTTGCCCCTGGTATGGCGGATGTGGCACCTGAGGGTGCCGTTGGGCAGGCAGCAGCGGTGCGGCGTAGCGGTGGTGATGGCAGCAGCGGCACCGGTGCCCAGGAAGGAAAGGGGATTACTAAGTAGATTCCTTTTCAATTCCTGGGCGCAGGGTCAGGTGCCAATTGTTAGCTCTGTCCCTCATGACACAGTGCTGAGTCGCAGTTCCAAGGTGGAGAAGAGTGGTGGTAGTCATGGGGAAGCAGCTGCCCTACCTGAGTAAGGACCAGAGCCCAGGTCCTAAGGACACGGACCAGACCTGTCATTGGATCACACCACTCTGAAGGCATCAAAAAGCTACAGATCCCTAGGTCTACTTGTGGAAGCAGAAGGACATAATAGACAGAAATTCAGCCCAGTCATCCCCTCCAGAGGAGAGCAGAGCCCAACTCTAACATAAAATCCAAAGTGAAGATGGAGGCTAAGGAAATGAGCAAACAAAAGAACCGGAGCATACAAAGCTACAATGGTGACAGGAAAGCTCAGCAGGGAAACTCAGAAGAAGACAATGTCTTGAAAACAAGAGTGATATAAGAAAAATTGAGGAAATGATTGAAAGAGGAGTGAAAATTTATGAAAGGAGAATTCACAATGAAGGAGAGGAATCTCCCCAAAAGATACCAAAGAAAATGATTCCTTAGAAATCAGAATTGGCCAACTGGTAAAAATTTGGAAAACCTCCATGAAGAAAAGAGCACCTTAGAAATTATAATTGGACAATTGGGAACTAATGACTCCAGGAGACATCAAAAAGTAGTAAAAGCAACGTGAAAAGACTGAAAAATAGGAGAAAGTGTTGAAGATAGCTTAGGAAAAGTAACTGACAAGTAAAACAGAGGAGGTGAGAGAGAAAATTCAAGAATCTGTACACTACCTGAAAGCTATGATTTAAAAAAGAACCTTCATATTCTATTTCAAGAAATCATAAAAGAAAAATGGCCAAGTATCTTAGAACCAAAAAGGAGAGCTAAAATCGAGAGCCTCCTGGTCCTCTCCTAAAGAAATCCTCAAGTGAGAACTTCCAGTAATACTCTAGCCAAAATCCAGAGCTCCTAGGTCAACGCAATGTATGGTCCAAGAGAGAAAGAATTCAAATACTCTAGAGCCACATTCAGAATCACACAAGATTTACTGTATTACACTGCGTAACTGTTGCCACCACATAACTGTCACCGCCTGTTGTTGCTTTTTTAGTCCAAAAATGGATTTATACCCTTTCACTGTGTAATCATGTGGCATCATTCTGTTCATAAAAAGGTTACAAAGCAGCAATGTATTCACCAGGGGCATATGTGTGCACATTTGTCTCTCCCACGTTGTGAGCTAGGAGCCTAGGATTCTTAGCACACAGGCATTGTCAGTGTATTTCCCAGAGCCAACCTGTGTGATTTCCTTGGAGAGTTCCAGGACTAATGCATTGATACTCAACCCAGTGCAAAGCTGAAGTGGCAGTGGGAGTGGTAGGCAGGTGAAGCTGCCATGGGTCAGGCACTTGAAGTGGTAAGACTTGCATCTTCCCAATTTTAACCTATGTTCAAAAATATTCCATGCATCTTATTCTGGCACCAAAGACAGATTATAATAAGTGATTTTTAAGGAACCCTGCTAAAGATATTTTTTCAAAAGCTTTACATAATGGTTGCACCCCACTTTTTTGCAAAACATTTTGTCTGAAAATCTGTGACAATCATGCAGTGAAATGTGGCATGTAAGACTGGAGAGCCTGGAATATGATCTTCCAGAAGGCACGGGAGCTAGGATTGGAAGCACAGATAGCCTACCCAGCCAGACTGAGCATAATCCTACAGGGGTAAAAAGGGGTAGTTAATGAAATAGAGAACCTTCAAGCATTCCTGATGAAAAGAAAGACCAGAGCTGAATAAAAAATTTGACATTCAATCGGAATACTCAAGGGAAATATAAAAGTGTCAGCAAGAATGAGAGATCATAACAATTTAAGAAGTTTACAATATTTAGATTCCCATGTGGGAAAATGATGAATGTAACCCTAAGAACATAATCATCATTGTGCACTCAGAAGGTGTCTACTAAGTCAGAGGGCATGGGTTTGGGTCTCTTACATTGGGATAATCTCCAAAGATGAGTGGAAGGGTGGGAAAAATGGATGCACTGGGAGAAGGGAAAAGGGAGAAAAAGAATGGAGAATGTTAACTTCCATAAAAGAGACTCTCAAGGAGAGTTTTTACAATGGAAGGGAAAATATGGGGCAGAGAGTAGGCAATATTTGACCCTTGCTCTTATCTGAACTGCTTGAATCTGAGAAGACGGCATGTGTGTGTGTGTGTGTGTGTGTATGTTTGTGCATGCACACGTGTACACACACAAACATACACACACAAATTTGGGTCAGGAAACTAATTGATTAATCTCAACAATGAAGTAGGAGGGGAATGCGCTAAGACAATGTGGAGGTGGATAGAATAAGAGGGAGTGATGGTGAAGGGAGGCAGTGCTGAGAAATAAAACCGACTCTTATAGTGTTGCTTCATGTTACTGTTACTTCATATGCAGGAGAAAATAGAGAAGGATGAGTAGAAGAGTATAAAGGGATATAGACAATTAACAGTCCTAACTGTGAATGTGAATGGATGACCTCACCCACAAAATGGTAGATGACAGGAAAATGGATTAGAAAGCAGAGTCCGACAATGCGTTGTTTACCAGAGAGATGGGAAATAGACACACACACACACAGATGAAAGAAGGTGTTGGAGCAGAATCTGGTATGCTTCAGCAAAAGTAAAACTGGCATGAGTAGCAGCCATCTGAGGCAAAGGAAAAATACAAAGGGAACTAATTAAAAGAGGTGTTCAGAGAAATTACATTTTTCTAAAAGGCGCCATAGACGAGGAATTAATACCAATACTGAAAAACGTACACATCCAAAGGTATAGCATCCAAATTCTTGAGGGAATTTGCCTTATAGCAGGGAATAGGCAGTAACGGTCTGATAGCAGGGCCTATCAATTTACCACCTGACAGACCTAGATAAATTTAATTTATTAAATATGAGAAAGAGAAGATGAGGAGATAAATAGAATTTCACAAGGTTAGATATGGCAGGCTTCTGAAGAACACTGGATGGCAATAAAAAGGAGTATAGCATTTTTTCTCTGATCTGCATGGTAGCTACAAAAACATGACCTTGTATTTTGGCAAAGAAGCCTCAGAAGAACTGTCAAAAATCAAAAATCCTGAAGACATCCCTTTGGGATCATAATCCATTAAAATACATATCAGAAAGGACTTTTGAAGAATAGGTTAAAATTTAGTTGGAAACCAAGTCATCTACTGTTACAGAATGAATGGATCCAAGAACTAATGATAGAACCAATAATTTCATTAAAGAAAATGACAAAAATGAAATAACGTGCCACAATTTGTGGGATGCAGAATAGGCAGTACTTAAGGGCAAATATACAACTGTAAATGCCTATATCCAAAAAAGGAGGAAAGAACAGATCAACAGATTGTATTCATGAATTATATTCCAATTGGTCTTAGCACTTATTTAGCACCTCATCCTTTATTTACAATAATCACAACATCAGCAGCTGTCTTGTCAGATTAAGGCAGTGCAGGCAATTATTTTTTTCAGAGGGAGCATATATGACTGTGTGTGTGTGTGTATTAGATTTCCATCCCAATTCCTTGTAATTTCTGAAATGTACGCATTGTTAAAAGCATATCAATCTGAGGATATAAATTAATTTAGAAATATCCATTTTAGAGTTTGTCAAATTTTCCATAACAGGGAAACAACAGAGGTTTGTTTTCTTTTCACTTATCTTTCCATTTCAGTATATTAAATTATGTCTCTGTATGAACAGGAGGATACTTTTTTGAACACAGCAATTTTATGTTTTGAATTTTGTGCCTATTTCCTTTTTCAATAGTGATGGTTTATTAAAAGTGTAGTGATGCCTACAGTAGCCTTAACCCTTCAAGACACAGCATGTGCTCCTTTTTATTTTCAGACATGTTTTCTTTTGAAAAACAAAAATTTGGAACCAGAGTAGGCACTTGATATTCACCATTCCTTAAAGATGGTCCCTCAGGACATATATTTTCAGAAGATCACTATTTTACTGAAACAAATTATACTACATTTTACGTTGTACCTCATATAGTAATATATTTAGAAAAATTGGCTTCCATTTATTTGTAATTCTGTATAAATTGAAACTCTGAGCATAGAAAAAAGAGTCATTCCTTTCAGTTGCCACTAAAACCTCACATTCTGTAGGAATGCTTCCCCAGCCCCTTTTAATTCCAGTGCCTTCCTTCCTTTAATGATTTCACATTAATCCTGTATGTTTGCTTTGTACACATTTACTTGCATGCTATGTGTCAGATCGAGGTGGGAGCTCCATGAGGCAGGGATATCTTTTGTCTCTCTTTTGTATCCCTAGCTCTTAGCACAGTGCCTGACCCATGGTAAGTGCTTGCTTAGTAAAGGTTGATCAGTTGATTGATTGTTCTCAGGACCATCTGAGGTCTTATACTCAGTAACGGAAGAGCCTTCCAAGCAAGCTTTGCTACCTGCCTTGCCAGCCCTAACACTCTGTCCTCTCGGATCTCTCCCATGCCTGATATAATGCACGTTCACATCCCACAGACTCAGTTAGTGTCTGTTCTCAGACTCTGACTACCTTGCACATTCTGTGTCCTCAAGCCACTCCCAGGTTGGATATTCGAGGTTGGAGGGCTCTGCCTCCTTTGGTCTAAATTTGGTCTAAGCTCAGAAATTCCTTTTTAGATCTACTTTTACTGTCTCATATTCTGGCTTCTGTGTCAGCTCCCAGTTTTGATGTTCAGAAACTCACTGCCATCCCAGTCCTGAAATTCTCCCTTCTCCTCTTCATTCATCCTGTCATATATTTTCTTGAAATGGATATCCATGTCCACCAATCTTGTTCTAAAGCAAATGCAAGCTTTGCCATTTTATGTTCAAATTCTGCTCACTAAAGGGATAAGCCTTTTTTCCTCTTCTACTTTTCTCTTCATTTTTTTTATGTTAAATTTCATGTCTATCATATAAGTACATATTATAACATATTATTATGTCAGATCATGATAGTACAGCATTTAAAGCTGTTAAAGTTGACATGTTTTAAGGTGAACCTTGAGAAATGCAGACTATATGATAGCCTTATTTGTTTCACCAAATACTTCCCATTTATTACGAGCCAGGTTGCAGAGTGGATAGCTCAGTGGACCTGGAGTCAGGAAGACCCAAGTTCCAATGTGACCTCAGACACTTCTTAGCTGAGAGACCCTGGGTAAGGCCTAGGCACTTAACCCTGTTTGCCTCCGTTTCTCATTTTTAAAATTACTTAGAGTAGGAAATAGCAAACCACTCCCATATTCTCTGCCAATAAATGCACACAGGGCTCATGAAGAGTCAGACACAACTGAAAAAGAGCAATATGTATCCTGCTGGCTCTGCCATTCTCTTCTCTCTCTCTGGCATCTCCCAGACCCTCCCTCCCGTGTGCTGAGATCCTACTGAGCCAGACACTTCCAGTTTTCTGGCCCTGATCAACTTTGTGTGTTCTAAATTCCCTGCCATCTTTGATGCTCTGGGTGGGATGGTGCCATCCAGCTAGAACCCATCAATCCCAAATAGCCTCCAATCTCTCATAGATTCTGTGTTGCATATGCCTTCTTCCGTGTTGCATGCTGGACACTATGTCACCTCTCCATTTTGTTATTCAGAGCCCAGACTCCTATCCCAGCCTGGAAGTTCTCCACCCTAAGCTCTTTCTAAAACCCATTCCAGCATAGTTATTTCATGTTCAAATGCCATCCCTCTTCTGATATTCTTGGTATTGCTTTCCTTTTCACTTATTTAATTATTTTTAGTATAACAAATCGTTGTATACCTTAGAAGCAGAATTATTTAAAGTCAGAAACTGCTTCCCTTGTAGCTCATATGTCCTTTCATTATTTTTTCTGTAAATACAGCCCATTCACTCACCATCACAATAATCTGTAAAACAACCATTCCTGTTACAAAGACTGCCTTCGGTTAAATCTTTGAAGTCTATTTTTGCTTTGCATTTTTTTTTATTTACATTCAGATTAGGCACAGTATATTCACAGTGCCATGTTGGGGGCAGAGTGAGGGTGGCAGACTGAATACTCACAACAGTCAAGCCTCCCCCAAAACCTCCCGTACAAAGAGACCCCAGAAAACACTGAACCGATTTCTGGGTAGGAAAGTCAAGAAAAAGTCACAGTAAGTCCCAAGGCAGATGAAGAAGATGGAAGAGAAGCGCGCCGACGCTGGAGTGTAGGTTGCCCCTGGTATGGCGGATGTGGCACCTGAGGGTGCCGTTGGGCAGGCAGCAGCGGTGCGGCGTAGCGGTGGTGATGGCAGCAGCGGCACCGGTGCCCAGGAAGGAAAGGGGATTACTAAGTAGATTCCTTTTCAATTCCTGGGCGCAGGGTCAGGTGCCAATTGTTAGCTCTGTCCCTCATGACACAGTGCTGAGTCGCAGTTCCAAGGTGGAGAAGAGTGGTGGTAGTCATGGGGAAGCAGCTGCCCTACCTGAGTAAGGACCAGAGCCCAGGTCCTAAGGACACGGACCAGACCTGTCATTGGATCACACCACTCTGAAGGCATCAAAAAGCTACAGATCCCTAGGTCTACTTGTGGAAGCAGAAGGACATAATAGACAGAAATTCAGCCCAGTCATCCCCTCCAGAGGAGAGCAGAGCCCAACTCTAACATAAAATCCAAAGTGAAGATGGAGGCTAAGGAAATGAGCAAACAAAAGAACCGGAGCATACAAAGCTACAATGGTGACAGGAAAGCTCAGCAGGGAAACTCAGAAGAAGACAATGTCTTGAAAACAAGAGTGATATAAGAAAAATTGAGGAAATGATTGAAAGAGGAGTGAAAATTTATGAAAGGAGAATTCACAATGAAGGAGAGGAATCTCCCCAAAAAATACCAAAGAAAATGATTCCTTAGAAATCAGAATTGGCCAACTGGTAAAAATTTGGAAAACCTCCATGAAGAAAAGAACACCTAACTGCCATGTAAAACAGAGGAGCTGAGAGAGAGAATTCAAGAATCTGTACACTACCTGAAAGCTATGATTTAAAAAAGAGCCTTGATATTCTATTTCAAGAATTCATAAAAGAAAAATGGCCAAGTATCTTAGAACCAAAAAGGAGAGCTAAAATCGAGAGCCTCCTGGTCCCCTCCTAAAGAAATCCTCAAGTGAGAACTCCCAGTAATACTCTAGCCAAAATCCAGAGCTCCTAGGTCAAGGCACTGTATGGTCCAAGAGAGAAAGAATTCAAATACTCTAGAGCCACATTCAGAATCACACAAGATTTACCGTGTTACACTGCGTAACTGTTGCCACCGCATAAACGTCACCGCCTGTTGTTGCTTTCTAGGTCCAAAAATGGATTTATACCCTTTCACTGTGTAATGACATGGCATCATTCTGTTCATAAAAAGGTTACAAAGCAGCAATGTATTCACCAGGGGCATATGTGTGCACATTTGTCTCTCCCACGTTGTGAGCTAGGAGCCTAGGATTCTTAGCACACAGGCATTGTCAGTGTATTTCCCAGAGCCAACCTGTGTGATTTCCTTGGAGAGTTCCAGGACTAATGTATTGATACTCAACCCAGTGCAAAGCTGAAGTGGCAGTGGGAGTGGTAGGCAGGTGAAGCTGCCATGGGTCAGGCACTTGAAGTGGTAAGACTTGCATCTTCCCAATTTTACCCTATGTTCATAAGTACTCCATGCATCTTATTCTTCCACCAAGGACAGATTATAATAAATGATTTTTAAGGAACCCTGGTAAAGATTTTTTTTCAAAAGCTTTACATAATGGTTGCACCCCACTTTTTTGCAAAACATTTTGTCTGAAAATCTGTGACAATCATGCAGTGAAATATGGTATGTAAGACTGGAGAGCCTGGAATATGATCTTCCAGAAGGCACGGGAGCTAGGATTGCAAGCACAGATAGCCTACCCAGCCAGACTGAGCATAATCCTACAGGGGTAAAAAGGGGTAATTAATGAAATAGAGAACCTTCAAGCATTCCTGATGAAAAGAAAGACCAGAGCTGAATTAAAAATTTGACATTCAAACGGAAGACTCCAGGGAAATATTAAAGTGTCAGCAGGAGTTGAGAGACCATAACAATTTAAGAAGTTTACAATATTTAGATTCCCATGTGGGAAAATGATGAATGTAACCCCTAAGATCATAATCATCATTATGGCACTTAGAAGGAGTCTACTAAGTCAGAGGGCATGGGTTTGGGGCTCTTACATTGGGATAATCTCCAAAGATGAGTGGAAGGGTGGGAAAAATGGATGCACTGGGAGAAGGGAAAAGGGAGAAAAAGAATGGAGAATGTTAACTTCCATAAAAGAGACTCTCAAGGAGAGTTTTTACAATGGAAGGGAAAATATGGGGCAGAGAGTAGGCAATATTTGACCCTTGCTCTTATCTGAACTTCTTGAATCTGAGAAGACGGCATGTGTGTGTGTGTGTGTGTATGTTTGTGCATGCACACGTGTACACACACAAACATACACACACAAATTTGGGTCAGGAAACTAATTTATTAATCTCAACAATGAAGTAGGAGGGGAATGCGCTAAGACAATGTGGAGGTGGATAGAATAAGAGGGAGTGATGGTGAAGGGAGGCAGTGCTGAGAAATAAAACCGACTCTTATAGTGTTGCTTCATGTTACTGTTACTTCATATGCAGGAGAAAATAGAGAAGGATGAGTAGAAGAGTATAGAGGGATATAGACAATTAACAGTCCTAACTGTGAATGTGAATGGATGACCTCACCCACAAAATGGTAGATGACAGGAAAATGGATTAGAAAGCAGAGTCCCACAATGCATTGTTTACCAGAGAGATGGGAAAAAGACACACACACACACAGATGAAAGAAGGTGTTGGAGCAGAATCTGGTATGCTTCAGCAAAAGTAAAACTGGCATGAGTAGCAGCCATCTGAGGCAAAGCAAAAATACAAAGGGAACTAATTAAAAGAGGTGTTCAGAGAAATTACATTTTTCTAAAAGGCGCCATAGATGAGGAATTAATACCAATACTGAAAAACGTACACATCCAAAGGTATAGCATCCAAATTCTTGAGGGAATTTGCCTTATAGCAGGGAATAGGCAGTAACGGTTTGATAACAGGGCCTATCAATTTACCACCTGACAGACCTAGATAAATTTAATTTTTAAATATCAGAAAGAGAAGATAAGGATACAATAGAATTTCACAACGTTAGATATGGCAGGCTTCTGAAGAACACTGGATGGCAATAAAAAGGAGCATAGCATTTTTTCTCTGATCTGCATGGTAGCTACAAAAAAATGACCTTGTATTTTGGCATAGAAGCCTCAGAAGAACTGTCAAAAATCAAAAATCCTGAAGACATCCCTTTGGGATCATAATCCATTAAAATACATATCAGAAAGGACTTTTGAAGCATAGGTTAAAATTTAGTTGGAAACCAAGTCATCTACTGTTACAGAATGAATGGATCCAAGAACTAATGATAGAACCAATAATTTCATTAAAGAAAATGACAAAAATGAAATAACGTACCACAATTTGCGGGATGCAGAATAGGCAGTACTTAAGGGCAAATATACAACTGTAAATGCTTATATCCAAAAAAGGAGGAAAGAACAGATCAACAGATTGTATTCATGAATTATATTCCAATTGGTCTTAGCACTTATTTAGCACCTCATCCTTTATTTACAATAATCACAACATCAGCAGCTGTCTTGTCAGATTAAGGCAGTGCAGGTAATTATTTTTCTCAGAGGGTGCATATATAACTGTGTGTGTGTGTGTGTATTAGATTTCCATCCCAATTCCTTGTAATTTCTGAAATTTACACATTGTTGAAAGCAATATCAATCTGAGGATATCAATTATTTTAGAAATATCCATTTTAGAGTTTGTTAAATTTTCCATAACAGGGAAACAACAGAGGTTTGTTTTCTTTTCACTTATCTTTCCATTTCAGTATATTAAATTATGTCTCTGTATGAACAGGAGGATACTTTTTTGAACACAGCAATTTTATGTTTCGAATTTTTTGCCTATTTCCTTTTTCAATACATAGTGATGCTTTATTAAAAATGTAGTGATGCCTACAGTAGCCTTAACCCTTCAAGACACAGCATGTGCTCCTTTTTATTTTCAGACATGTTTTCTTTTTAAAAACAAAAATTTGGAACCAGAGTAGGCACTTGATATTCACCATTCCTTAAAGATGGTCCCTCAGGACATATATTTTCAGAAGATCACTATTTTACTGAAACAAATTATACTACATTTTACGTTGTACCTCATATATACTAATATATTTAGAAAAATTGGCTACCATTTCTTTGTAATTCTGTATAAATTGAAACTCTGAGCATAGAAAAAAGAGTCATTCTTTCAGTTGCCACTAAAACCTCACATTCTGTAGGAATGCTCCCCCAGCCCCTTTTAATTCCAGTGCCTTCCTTCCTTTAATGATTTCACATTTATCCTGTATGTTTGCTTTGTACACATTTACTTGCATGCTATGTGTCAGATCGAGGTGGGAGCTCCATGAGGCAGGAATATCTTTTGTCTCTCTTTTGTATCCCTAGCTCTTAGCACAGTGCCTGACCCATGGTAAATGCTTGCTTAGTAAAGGTTGATCAGTTGATTGATTGTTCTCAGGACCATCTGAGGTCTTTTACTCAGTAACGGAAGAGCCTTCCAAGCAAGCTTTGCTACCTGCCTTGCCAGCCCTAACACTCTGTCCTCTCAGATCTCTCCCATGCCTGATATAATGCACGTTCACATCCCACAGACTCAGTTAGTGTCTGTTCTCAGACTCTGACTACCTTGAACATTCAGTGTCCTCAAGCCACTTCCAGGTTGGATATTCGAGGTTGGAGGGCTCTGCCTCCTTTGGTCTAAATTTGGTCTAAGCTCAGAAATTCCTTTTTAGATCTACTTTTACTGTCTCATATTCTGGCTTCTGTGTCAGCTCCCAGTTTTGATGTTCAGAAACTCACTGCCATCCCAGTCCTGAAATTCTCCCTTCTCCTCTTCATTCATCCTGTCATATATTTTCTTGAAATGGATATCCATGTCCACCAATCTTGTTCTAAAGCAAATGCCAGCTTTGCCATTTTATGTTCAAGTTCTGCTCACTAAAGGGATAAGCCTTTTTTCCTCTTCTACTTTTCTCTTCATTTTTTTATGTTAAATTTCATGTCTATCATATAAGTACATATTATAACATATTATTATGTCAGATCATGATAGTACAGCATTTAAAGCTGTTAAAGTTGACATGTTTTCAAGGTGAACCTTGAGAAATGCAGACTATATGATAGCCTTATTTGTTTCACCAAATACTTCCCATTTATTACGAGCCAGGTTGCAGAGTGGATAGCTCAGTGGACCTGGAGTCAGGAAGACCCAAGTTCCAATGTGACCTCAGACACTTCTTAGCTGAGAGACCCTGGGTAAGGCCTTGGCACTTAACCCTGTTTGCCTCCGTTTCTCATTTTTAAAATTACTTAGAGTAGGAAATAGCAAACCACTCCCATATTCTCTGCCAATAAATGCACACAGGGCTCATGAAGAGTCAGACACAACTGAAAAAGAGCAATATGTATCCTGCTGGCTCTGCCATTCTCTTCTCTCTCTCTGGCATCTCCCAGGCCCTCCCTCCCGTGTGCTGAGATCCTACTGAGCCAGACACTTCCAGTTTTTTGGCCCTGATCAACTTTGTGTGTTCTAAATTCCCTGCCATCTTTGATGCTCTGGGTGGGATGGTGCCATCCAGCTAGAACCCATCAATCCCAAATAGCCTCCAATCTCTCATAGATTCTGTGTTGGGTATGCCTTCTTCTGTGTTGCATGCTAGACACTATGTCACCTCTCCATTTTGTTATTCAGAGCCCAGACTCCTATCCGAGCCTGGAAATTCTCCACCCTAAGTGCTTTCTAAACCCATTTCAGCATAGTTATTTCATGTTCAAACGCCATCCCTCTTCTGATATTCTTGGTATTGCTTTCCTTTTCACTTATTTAATTATTTTTAGTATAACAAATCGTTGTATACCTTAGAAGCAGAATTATTTAAAGTCAGAAATTGCTTCCCTTGTAGCTCATATGTCCTTTCATTATTTTTTCTGTAAATACAGCCCATTCACTCACCATCACAATAATCTGTAAAACAACCATTCCTGTTACAAAGACTGCCTTCGGTTAAATCTTTGAAGGCTATTTTTGCTTTGCATTTTTTTCATTTACATTCAGATTAGGCACAGTATATTCACAGTGCCATGTTGGGGGCAGAGTGAGGGTGGCAGACTGAATACTCACAACAGTCAAGCCTCCTCCAAAACCTCCCATACAAAGAGACCCCAGAAAACACTGAACTGATTTCTGGGTAGGAAAGTCAAGAAAAAGTCACTGTAGGTCCCAAGGCAGATGAAGAAGATGGAAGAGAAGCGCGCCGATGCTGGAGTGTAGGTTGCCCCTGGTATGGTGGATGTGGCACCTAAGGGTGCCGTTGGGCAGGCAGCAGCGGTGCGGCGTAGTGGAGGTGATGGCAGCAGCGGCACCGGTGCCCAGGAAGGAAAGGGGATTACTAAGTAGATTCCTTTTCAATTCCTGGGCGCAGGGTCAGGTGCCAATTGTTAGCTCTGTCACTCATGACACAGTGCTGAGTCGCAGTTCCAAGGTGGAGAAGAGTGGTGGTAGTCATGGGGAAGCAGCTGCCCTACCTGAGTAAGGACCAGAGCCCAGTTCCTAAGGACACGGACCAGACCTGTCATTGGATCACACCACTCTGAAGGCATCAAAAAGCTACAGATCCCTAGGTCTACTTGTGGAAGCAGAAGGACATAATAGACAGAAATTCAGCCCAGTCATCCCCTCCAGAGGAGAGCAGAGCCCAACTCTAACATAAAATCCAAAGTGAAGATGGAGGCTAAGGAAATGAGCAAACAAAAGAACCGGAGCATACAAAGCTACAATGGTGACAGGAAAGCTCAGCAGGGAAACTCAGAAGAAGACAATGTCTTGAAAACAAGAGTGATATAAGAAAAATTGAGGAAATGATTGAAAGAGGAGTGAAAATTTATGAAAGGAGAATTCACAATGAAGGAGAGGAATCTCCCCAAAAAATACCAAAGAAAATGATTCCTTAGAAATCAGAATTGGCCAACTGGTAAAAATTTGGAAAACCTCCATGAAGAAAAGAACACCTAACTGCCATGTAAAACAGAGGAGCTGAGAGAGAGAATTCAAGAATCTGTACACTACCTGAAAGCTATGATTTAAAAAAGAGCCTTGATATTCTATTTCAAGAATTCATAAAAGAAAAATGGCCAAGTATCTTAGCACCAAAAAGGAGAGCTAAAATCGAGAGCCTCCTGGTCCCCTCCTAAAGAAATCCTCAAGTGAGAACTCCCAGTAATACTCTAGCCAAAATCCAGAGCTCCTAGGTCAAGGCACTGTATGGTCCAAGAGAGAAAGAATTCAAATACTCTAGAGCCACATTCAGAATCACACAAGATTTACCGTGTTACACTGCGTAACTGTTGCCACCGCATAAACGTCACCGCCTGTTGTTGCTTTCTAGGTCCAAAAATGGATTTATACCCTTTCACTGTGTAATGACATGGCATCATTCTGTTCATAAAAAGGTTACAAAGCAGCAATGTATTCACCAGGGGCATATGTGTGCACATTTGTCTCTCCCACGTTGTGAGCTAGGAGCCTAGGATTCTTAGCACACAGGCATTGTCAGTGTATTTCCCAGAGCCAACCTGTGTGATTTCCTTGGAGAGTTCCAGGACTAATGTATTGATACTCAACCCAGTGCAAAGCTGAAGTGGCAGTGGGAGTGGTAGGCAGGTGAAGCTGCCATGGGTCAGGCACTTGAAGTGGTAAGACTTGCATCTTCCCAATTTTACCCTATGTTCATAAGTACTCCATGCATCTTATTCTTCCACCAAAGACAGATTATAATAAATGATTTTTAAGGAACCCTGGTAAAGATTTTTTTTTCAAAAGCTTTACATAATGGTTGCACCCCACTTTTTTGCAAAACATTTTGTCTGAAAATCTGTGACAATCATGCAGTGAAATATAGTATGTAAGACTGGAGAGCCTGCAATATGATCTTCCAGAAGGCACGGGAGCTAGGATTGCAAGCACAGATAGCCTACCCAGCCAGACTGAGCATAATCCTACGGGGGTAAAAAGGGGTAGTTAATGAAATAGAGAACCTTCAAGCATTCCTGATGAAAAGAAAGACCAGAGCTGAATGAAAAATTTGACATTCAAACGGAAGACTCCAGGGAAATATTAAAGTGTCAGCAGGAGTTGAGAGACCATAACAATTTAAGAAGTTTACAATATTTAGATTCCCATGTGGGAAAATGATGCATGTAACCCCTAAGATCATAATCATCATTATGGCACTTAGAAGGAGTCTACTAAGTCAGAGGGCATGGGTTTGGGGCTCTTACATTGGGATAATCTCCAAAGATGAGTGGAAGGGTGGGAAAAATGGATGCACTGGGAGAAGGGAAAAGGGAGAAAAAGAATGGAGAATGTTAACTTCCATAAAAGAGACTCTCAAGGAGAGTTTTTACAATGGAAGGGAAAATATGGGGCAGAGAGTAGGCAATATTTGACCCTTGCTCTTATCTGAACTGCTTGAATCTGAGAAGACGGCATGTGTGTGTGTGTGTGTGTGTGTATGTTTGTGCATGCACACGTGTACACACACAAACATACACACACAAATTTGGGTCAGGAAACTAATTGATTAATCTCAACAATGAAGTAGGAGGGGAATGCGCTAAGACAATGTGGAGGTGGATAGAATAAGAGGGAGTGATGGTGAAGGGAGGCAGTGCTGAGAAATAAAACCGACTCTTATAGTGTTGCTTCATGTTACTGTTACTTCATATGCAGGAGAAAATAGAGAAGGATGAGTAGAAGAGTATAGAGGGAAATAGACAATTAACAGTCCTAACGGTGAATGTGAATGGATGACCGCACCCACAAAATGGTAGATGACAGGAAAATGGATTAGAAAGCAGAGTCCCACAATGCGTTGTTTACCAGAGAGATGGGAAATAGACACACACACACACACACAAACACACACACACACAGATGAAAGAAGGTGTTGGAGCAGAATCTGGTATGCTTCAGCAAAAGTAAAACTGGCATGAGTAGCAGCCATCTGAGGCAAAGCAAAAATATAAAGGGAACTAACTAAAAGAGGTGTTCAGAGAAATTACATGTTTCTAAAAGGCACCATAGACGAGGAATTAATACCAATACTGAAAAACGTACACATCCAAAGGTATAGCATCCAAATTCTTGAGGGAATTTGCCTTATGGCAGGGAATAGGCAGTAATGGTCTGATAGCAGGGCCTATCAATTTACCACCTGACAGACCTAGATAAATTTAATTTTTAAATATCAGAAAGAGAAGTTAAGGATACAATAGAATTTCACAACGTTAGATATGGCAGGGTTCTGAAGAACACTGGATGGCAATAAAAAGGAGTATAGCATTTTTTCTCTGATCTGCATGGTAGCTACAAAAAAATGACCTTGTATTTTGGCATAGAAGCCTCAGAAGAACTGTCAAAAATCAAAAATCCTGAAGACATCCCTTTGGGATCATAATCCATTAAAATACATATCAGAAAGGACTTTTGAAGCATAGGTTAAAATTTAGTTGGAAACCAAGTCATCTACTGTTACAGAATGAATGGATCCAAGAACTAATGATAGAACCAATAATTTCATTAAAGAAAATGACAAAAATGAAATAACGTACCACAATTTGTGGGATGCAGAATAGGCAGTTCTTAAGGGCAAATATACAACTGTAAATGCTTATATCCAAAAAAGGAGGAAAGAACAGATCAACAGATTGTATTCATGAATTATATTCCAATTGGTCTTAGCACTTATTTAGCACCTCATCCTTTATTTACAATAATCACAACATCAGCAGCTGTCTTGTCAGATCAAGGCAGTGCAGGTAATTATTTTTCTCAGAGGGTGCATATATGACTGTGTGTGTGAGTATTAGATTTCCATCCCAATTCCTTGTAATTTCTGAAATTAACACATTGGTAAAAGCAGTATCAATCTGAGGATATCAATTATTTTAGAAATATCCATTTTAGAGTTTGTTAAATTTTCCATAACAGGGAAACAACAGAGGTTTGTTTTCTTTTCACTTATCTTTCCATTTCAGTATATTAAATTATGTCTCTGTATGAACAGGAGGATACTTTTTTGAACACAGCAATTTTATGTTTTGAATTTTTTGCCTATTTCCTTTTTCAATACATAGTGATGCTTTATTAAAAATGTAGTGATGCCTACAGTAGCCTTAACCCTTCAAGACACAGCATGTGCTCCTTTTTATTTTCAGACATGTTTTCTTTTGAAAAACAAAAATTTGGAACCAGAGTAGGCACTTGATATTCACCATTCCTTAAAGATGGTCCCTCAGGACATATATTTTCAGAAGATCACTATTTTACTGAAACAAATTATACTACATTTTACGTTGTACCTCATATATACTAATATATTTAGAAAAATTGGCTACCATTTATTTGTAATTCTGTATAAATTGAAACTCTGAGCATAGAAAAAAGTGTCATTCCTTTCAGTTGCCACTAAAACCTCACATTCTGTAGGAATGCTCCCCCAGCCCCTTTTAATTCCAGTGCCTTCCTTCCTTTAATGATTTCACATTTATCCTGTATGATTGCTTTGTACACATTTACTTGCATGCTATGTGTCAGATAGAGGTGGGAGCTCCATGAGGCAGGGATATCTTTTGTCTCTCTTTTGTATCCCTAGCTCTTAGCACAGTGCCTGACCCATGGGAAGTGCTTGCTTAGTAAAGGTTGATCAGTTGATTGATTGTTCTCAGGACCATCTGAGGTCTTATACTCAGTAACGGAAGAGCCTTCCAAGCAAGCTTTGCTACCTGCCTTGCCAGCCCTAACACTCTGTCCTCTCGGATCTCTCCCATGCCTGATATAATGCACGTTCACATCCCATAGACTCAGTGTCTGTTCTCAGACTCTGACTACCTTGCACATTCAGTGTCCTCAAGCCACTCCCAAGTTGGATATTCGAGGTTGGAGGGCTCTGCCTCCTTTGGTCTAAATTTGGTCTAAGCTCAGAAATTCCTTTTTAGATCTACTATTACTGTCTCATATTCTGGCTTCTGTGTCAGCTCCCAGTTTTGATGTTCAGAAACTCACTGCCATCCCAGTCCTGAAATTCTCCCTTCTCTTCATTCATCCTGTCATATATTTTCTTGAAATGGATATCCATGTCCATCAATCTTGTTCTAAAGCAAATGCCAGCTTTACCATTTTATGTTCAAATTCTGCTCACTAAAGGGATAAGCCTTTTTTCCTCTTCTACTTTTCTCTTCAGTTTTATTATGTCAAATTTCATGTCTATCATATAAGTACATATTATAACATATTATTATGTCAGATCATGATAGTATAGCATTTAAAGCTGTTAAAGTTGACATGTTTTCAAGGTGAACCTTGAGAAATGCAGACTATATGATAGCCTTATTTGTTTCACCAAATACTTCCCATTTATTACGAGCCAGGTTGCAGAGTGGATAGCTCAGTGGACCTGGAGTCAGGAAGACCCAAGTTCCAATGTGACCTCAGACACTTCTTAGCTGAGAGACCCTGGGTAAGGCCTTGGCACTTAACCCTGTTTGCCTCCGTTTCTCATTTTTAAAATTACTTAGAGTAGGAAATAGCAAACCACTCCCATATTCTCTGCCAATAAATGCACACAGGGCTCATGAAGAGTCAGACACAACTGAAAAAGAGCAATATGTATCCTGCTGGCTCTGCCATTCTCTTCTCTCTCTCTGGCATCTCCCAGGCCCTCCCTCCCGTGTGCTGAGATCCTACTGAGCCAGACACTTCCAGTTTTCTGGCCCTGATCAACTTTGTGTGTTCTAAATTCCCTGCCATCTTTGATGCTCTGGGTGGGATGGTGCCATCCAGCTAGAACCCATCAATCCCAAATAGCCTCCAATCTCTCATAGATTCTGTGTTGGGTATGCCTTCTTCTGTGTTGCATGCTGGACACTATGTCACCTCTCCATTTTGTTATTCAGAGCCCAGACTCCTATCCCAGCCTGGAAATTCTCCACCCTAAGTGCTTTCTAAACCCATTCCAGCATAGTTATTTCATGTTCAAACGCCATCCCTCTTCTGATATTCTTGGTATTGCTTTCCTTTTCACTTATTTAATTATTTTTAGTATAAGAAATCCTTGTATACCTTAGAAGCAGAATTATTTAAAGTCAGAAACTGCTTCCCTTGTAGCTCATATGTCCTTTCATTATTTTTTCTGTAAATACAGCCCATTCACTCACCATCACAATAATCTGTAAAACAACCATTCCTGTTACAAAGACTGCCTTCGGTTAAATCTTTGAAGGCTATTTTTGCTTTGCATTTTTTTCATTTACATTCAGATTAGGCACAGTATATTCACAGTGCCATGTTGGGGGCAGAGTGAGGGTGGCAGACTGAATACTCACAACAGTCAAGCCTCCCCCAAAACCTCCCGTACAAAGAGACCCCAGAAAACACTGAACCGATTTCTGGGTAGGAAAGTCAAGAAAAAGTCACTGTAGGTCCCAAGGCAGATGAAGAAGATGGAAGAGAAGCGCGCCGACGCTGGAGTGTAGGTTGCCCCTGGTATGGTGGATGTGGCACCTAAGGGTGCCGTTGGGCAGGCAGCAGCGGTGCGGCGTAGCGGTGGTGATGGCAGCAGCGGCACCGGTGCCCAGGAAGGAAAGGGGATTACTAAGTAGATTCCTTTTCAATTCCTGGGCGCAGGGTCAGGTGCCAATTGTTAGCTCTGTCCCTCATGACACAGTGCTGAGTCGCAGTTCCAAGGTGGAGAAGAGTGGTGGTAGTCATGGGGAAGCAGCTGCCCTACCTGAGTAAGGACCAGAGCCCAGGTCCTAAGGACACGGACCAGACCTGTCATTGGATCACACCACTCTGAAGGCATCAAAAAGCTACAGATCCCTAGGTCTACTTGTGGAAGCAGAAGGACATAATAGACAGAAATTCAGCCCAGTCATCCCCTCCAGAGGAGAGCAGAGCCCAACTCTAACATAAAATCCAAAGTGAAGATGGAGGCTAAGGAAATGAGCAAACAAAAGAACCGGAGCATACAAAGCTACAATGGTGACAGGAAAGCTCAGCAGGGAAACTCAGAAGAAGACAATGTCTTGAAAACAAGAGTGATATAAGAAAAATTGAGGAAATGATTGAAAGAGGAGTGAAAATTTATGAAAGGAGAATTCACAATGAAGGAGAGGAATCTCCCCAAAAGATACCAAAGAAAATGATTCCTTAGAAATCAGAATTGGCCAACTGGTAAAAATTTGGAAAACCTCCATGAAGAAAAGAACACCTAACTGCCATGTAAAACAGAGGAGGTGAGAGAGAGAATTCAAGAATCTGTACACTACCTGAAAGCTATGATTTAAAAAAGACCTTGATATTCTATTTCAAGAATTCAAAAAAGAAAAATGGCCAAGTATCTTAGCACCAAAATGGAGAGCTAAAATCCAGAGCCTCCTGGTCCCCTCCTAAAGAAATCCTCAAGTGAGAACTCCCAGTAATACTCTAGCCAAAATCCAGAGCTCCTAGGTCAAGGCACTGTATGGTCCAAGAGAGAAAGAATTCAAATACTCTAGAGCCACATTTAGAATCACACAAGATTTACCGTATTACACTGCGTAACTGTTGCCACCACATAAACGTCACCGCCTGTTGTTGCTTTCTAGGTCCAAAAATGGATTTATACCCTTTCACTGTGTAATGACATGGCATCATTCTGTTCATAAAAAGGTTACAAAGCAGCAATGTATTCACCAGGGGCATATGTGTGCACATTTGTCTCTCCCACGTTGTGAGCTAGGAGCCTAGGATTCTTAGCACACAGGCATTGTCAGTGTATTTCCCAGAGCCAACCTGTGTGATTTCCTTGGAGAGTTCCAGGACTAATGTATTGATACTCAACCCAGTGCAAAGCTGAAGTGGCAGTGGGAGTGGTAGGCAGGTGAAGCTGCCATGGGTCAGGCACTTGAAGTGGTAAGACTTGCATCTTCCCAATTTTACCCTGTGTTCATAAGTACTCCATGCATCTTATTCTTCCACCAAAGACAGATTATAATAAATGATTTTTAAGGAACCCTGGTAAAGACTTTTTTTCAAAAGCTTTACATAATGGTTGCACCCCACTTTTTTGCAAAACATTTTGTCTGAAAATCTGTGACAATCATGCAGTGAAATATGGTATGTAAGACTGGAGAGCCTGCAATATGATCTTCCCGAAGGCACGGGAGCTAGGATTGCAAGCACAGATAGCCTACCCAGCCAGACTGAGCATAATCCTACAGGGGTAAAAAGGGGTAATTAATGAAATAGAGAACCTTCAAGCATTCCTGATGAAAAGAAAGACCAGAGCTGAATTAAAAATTTGACATTCAAACGGAAGACTCCAGGGAAATATTAAAGTGTCAGCAAGAGTTGAGAGATCATAACAATTTAAGAAGTTTACAATATTTAGATTCCCATGTGGGAAAATGATGAATGTAACCCCTGAGATCATAATCATCATTATGGCACTTAGAAGGAGTCTACTAAGTCAGAGGGCATGGGTTTGGGGCTCTTACATTGGGATAATCTCCAAAGATGAGTGGAAGGGTGGGAAAAATGGATGCACTGGGAGAAGGGAAAAGGGAGAAAAAGAATGGAGAATGTTAACTTCCATAAAAGAGACTCTCAAGGAGAGTTTTTACAATGGAAGGGAAAATATGGGGCAGAGAGTAGGCAATATTTGACCCTTGCTCTTATCTGAACTGCTTGAATCTGAGAAGACGGCATGTGTGTGTGTGTGTGTGTGTGTGTGTATGTTTGTGCATGCACACGTGTACACACACAAACATACACACACAAATTTGGGTCAGGAAACTAATTTATTAATCTCAAAAATGAAGTAGGAGGGGAATGGGATAAGAGAAAGTGGAGGAAGATAGAATAAATGGGAGTGCTGATGAACGAAGGCAGTGCTGAGAAATAAAACCGACTCTTATAGTGTTGCTTCATATTACTGTTACTTCATATGCAGGAGAAAATAGAGAAGGATGAGTAGAAGAGTATAGAGGGAAATAGACAATTAACAGTCCTAACTGTGAATGTGAATGGATGACCGCACCCACAAAATGGTAGATGACAGGAAAACGGATTAGAAAGCAGAGTCCCACAATGCGTTGTTTACCAGAGAGATGGGAAATAAACACACACACACACAGATGAAAGAAGGTGTTGGAGCAGAATCTGGTATGCTTCAGCAAAAGTAAAACTGGCATGAATAGCAGCCATCTGAGGCAACGGGAAAATACAAAGGGAACTAATTAAAAGAGGTCTTCAGAGAAATTACATTTTTCTAAAAGGCTCCATAGAGGAGGAATTGATACCAATACTGAAAAACGTACACATCTAAAGATATAGCATCCAAATTCTTGAGGGAATTTGCCTTATAGCAGGGAATAGGCAGTAATGGTCTGATAGCAGGGCCTATCAATTTACCACCTGACAGACCTAGATAAATTTAATTTTTAAATATCAGAAAGAGAAGATAAGGATACAATAGAATTTCACAACGTTAGATATGGCAGGCTTCTGAAGAACACTGGATGGCAATAAAAAGGAGTATAGCATTTTTTCTCTGATCTGCATGGTAGCTACAAAAAAATGACCCTGTATTTTGGCAAAGAAGCCTCAGAAGAACTGCCAAAAATCAAAAATCCTGAAGACATCCCTTTGGGATCATAATCCATTAAAACACATATCAGAAAGGACTTTTGAAGCATAGGTTAAAATTTAGTTGGAAACCAAGTCATCTACTGTTACAGAATGAATGGATCCAAGAACTAATGATAGAACCAATAATTTCATTAAAGAAAATGACAAAAATGAAATAACATGCCACAATTTGTGGGATGCATCATAGGCAGTACTTAAGGGCAAATATACAACTGTAAATGCCTATATCCAAAAAAGGAGGAAAGAACAGATCAACAGATTGTATTCATGAATTATATTCCAATTGGTCTTAGCACTTATTTAGCACCTCATCCTTTATTTACAATAATCACAACATCAGCAGCTGTCTTGTCAGATTAAGGCAGTACAGGTAATTATTTTTTTCAGAGGGTACATATATGACTGTGTGTGTGTGTATTAGATTTCCATCCTAATTCCTTGTAATTTCTGAAATTTACGCATTGTTAAAAGCATATCAATCTGAGGATATAAATTATTTTAGAAATATCCATTTTAGAGTTTGTTAAATTTTCCATAACAGGGAAACAACAGAGGTTTGTTTTCTTTTCACTTATCTTTCCATTTCAGTATATTAAATTATGTCTCTGTATGAACAGGAGGATACTTTTTTGAACACAGCAATTTTATGTTTCGAATTTTTTGCCTATTTCCTTTTTCAATACATTGTGATGCTTTATTAAAAATGTAGTGATGCCTACAGTAGCCTTAACCCTTCAAGACACAGCATGTGCTCCTTTTTATTTTCAGACATGTTTTCTTTTGAAAAACAAAAATTTGGAACCAGAGTAGGCACTTGATATTCACCATTCCTTAAAGATGGTCCCTCAGGACATATATTTTCAGAAGATCACTATTTTACTGAAACAAATTATACTACATTTTACGTTGTACCTCATATATACTAATATATTTAGAAAAATTGGCTTCCATTTATTTGTAATTCTGTATAAATTGAAACTCTGAGCATAGAAAAAAGTGTCATTCCTTTCAGTTGCCACTAAAACCTCACATTCTGTAGGAATGCTCCCCCAGCCCCTTTTAATTCCAGTACCTTCCTTCCTTTAATGATTTCACATTTATCCTGTATGTTTGCTTTGTACACATTTACTTGCATGCTATGTGACAGATCGAGGTGGGAGCTCCATGAGGCAGGGATATCTTTTGTCTCTCTTTTGTATCCCTAGCTCTTAGCACAGTGCCTGACCCATGGGAAGTGCTTGCTTAAAAAGGTTGATCAGTTGATTGATTGTTCTCAGGACCATCTGAGGTCTTATACTCAGTAACGGAAGAGCCTTCCAAGCAAGCTTTGCTACCTGCCTTGCCAGCCCTAACACTCTGTCCTCTCGGATCTCTCCCATGCCTGATATAATGCACGTTCACATCCCACAGACTCAGTTAGTGTCTGTTCTCAGACTCTGACTACCTTGCACATTCTGTGTCCTCAAGCCACTCCCAGGTTGGATATTCGAGGTTGGAGGGCTCTGCCTCCTTTGGTCTAAATTTGGTCTAAGCTCAGAAATTCCTTTTTACATCTACTTTTACTGTCTCATATTCTGGCTTCTGTGTCAGCTCCCAGTTTTGATGTTCAGAAACTCACTGCCATCCCAGTCCTGAAATTCTCCCTTCTCTTCATTCATCCTGTCATATATTTTCTTGAAATGGATATCCATGTCCATCAATCTTGTTCTAAAGCAAATGCCAGCTTTACCATTTTATGTTCAAATTCTGCTCACTAAAGGGATAAGCCTTTTTTCCTCTTCTACTTTTCTCTTCAGTTTTATTATGTCAAATTTCATGTCTATCATATAAGTACATATTATAACATATTATTATGTCAGATCATGATAGTACAGCCTTTAAAGCTGTTAAAGTTGACATGTTTTCAAGGTGAACCTTGAGAAATGCAGACTATATGATAGCCTTATTTGTTTCACCAAATACTTCCCATTTATTACGAGCCAGGTTGCAGAGTGGATAGCTCAGTGGACCTGGAGTCAGGAAGACCCAAGTTCCAATGTGACCTCAGACACTTCTTAGCTGAGAGACCCTGGGTAAAGCTGAGAGACCCTGGGTAAGGCCTTGGCACTTAACCCTGTTTGCCTCCATTTCTCATTTTTAAAATTACTTAGAGTAGGAAATAGCAAACCACTCCCATATTCTCTGCCAATAAATGCACACAGGGCTCATGAAGAGTCAGACACAACTGAAAAAGAGCAATATGTATCCTGCTGGCTCTGCCATTCTCTTCTCTCTCTCTGGCATTTCCCAGACCCTCCCTTCCGTGTGCTGAGATCCTACTGAGCCAGACACTTCCAGTTTTCTGGCCCTGATCAACTTTGTGTGTTCTAAATTCCCTGCCATCTTTGATGCTCTGGGTGGGATGGTGCCATCCAGCTAGAACCCATCAATCCCAAATAGCCTCCAATCTCTCATAGATTCTGTGTTGCATATGCCTTCTTCTGTGTTGCATGCTGGACACTATGTCACCTCTCCATTTTGTTATTCAGAGCCCAGACTCCTATCCCAGCCTGGAAGTTCTCCACCCTAAGCTCTTTCTAAAACCCATTCCAGCATAGTTATTTCATGTTCAAACGCCATCCCTCTTCTGATATTCTTGGTATTGCTTTCCTTTTCACTTATTTAATTATTTTTAGTATAAGAAATCCTTGTATACCTTAGAAGCAGAATTATTTAAAGTCAGAAACTGCTTCCCTTGTAGCTCATATGTCCTTTCATTATTTTTTCTGTAAATACAGCCCATTCACTCACCATCACAATAATCTGTAAAACAACCATTCCTGTTACAAAGACTGCCTTCGGTTAAATCTTTGAAGGCTATTTTTGCTTTGCATTTTTTTCATTTACATTCAGATTAGGCACAGTATATTCACAGTGCCATGTTGGGGGCAGAGTGAGGGTGGCAGACTGAATACTCACAACAGTCAAGCCTCCCCCAAAACCTCCCGTACAAAGAGACCCCAGAAAACACTGAACCGATTTCTGGGTAGGAAAGTCAAGAAAAAGTCACTGTAGGTCCCAAGGCAGATGAAGAAGATGGAAGACAAGTGCACCGACGCTGGAGTGTAGGTTGCCCCTGGTATGGCGGATGTGGCATCTGAGGGTGCCGTTGGGCAGGCAGCAGCGGTGCAGCGTAGCGGTGGTGATGGCAGCAGCGGCACCGGTGCCCAGGAAGGAAAGGGGATTACTAAGTAGATTCCTTTTCAATTCCTGGGCGCAGGGTCAGGTGCCAATTGTTAGCTCTGTCCCTCATGACACAGTGCTGAGTCGCAGTTCCAAGGTGGAGAAGAGTGGTGGTAGTCATGGGGAAGCAGCTGCCCTACCTGAGTAAGGACCAGAGCCCAGGTCCTAAGGACACGGACCAGACCTGTCATTGGATCACACCACTCTGAAGGCATCAAAAAGCTACAGATCCCTAGGTCTACTTGTGGAAGCAGAAGGACATAATAGACAGAAATTCAGCCCAGTCATCCCCTCCAGAGGAGAGCAGAGCCCAACTCTAACATAAAATCCAAAGTGAAGATGGAGGCTAAGGAAATGAGCAAACAAAAGAACCGGAGCATACAAAGCTACAATGGTGACAGGAAAGCTCAGCAGGGAAATTCAGAAGAAGACAATGTCTTGAAAACAAGAGTGATATAAGAAAAATTGAGGAAATGATTGAAAGATGAGTGAAAATTTATGAAAGGAGAATTCACAATGAAGGAGAGGAATCTCCCCAAAAAATACCAAAGAAAATGATTCCTTAGAAATCAGAATTGGCCAACTGGTAAAAATTTGGAAAACCTCCATAAAGTAAAGAACACCTTACAAATTATAATTGGACAATTGGGAACTAACGACTCCATGAGACATCAAAAAGTAGTAAAAACAACGTGAAAAGACTGAAAAATAGGAGAAAGTGTTGAAGATAGCTTAGGAAAAGTAAGTGACATGTAAAACAGAGGAGGTGAGAGAGAGAATTCAAGAATCTGTGCACTACCTGAACGTTATGATTTAAAAAAGACCTTGGTATTCTATTTCAAGAATTCATAAACGAACAATGGCCAAGTATGTTAGAACCAAAAAGGAGAGCTAAAATCGAGAGCCTCCTGGTCCCCTCCTAAAGAAATCCTCAAGTGAGAACTCCCAGTAATACTCTAGCCAAAATCCAGAGCTCCTAGGTCAAGGCACTGTATGGTCCAAGAGAGAAAGAATTCAAATACTCTAGAGCCACGTTCAGAATCACACAAGATTTACCGTATTACACTGCGTAACTGTTGCCACCGCATAAACGTCACCGCCTGTTGTTGTTTTCTTAGTCCAAAAATGGATTTATACCCTTTCACTGTGTAATCACGTGGCATCATTCTGTTCATAAAAAGGTTACAAAGCAGCAATGTATTCACCAGGGGCATATGTGTGCACATTTGTCTCTCCCACGTTGTGAGCTAGGAGCCTAGGATTCTTAGCACACAGGCATTGTCAGTGTATTTCCCAGAGCCAACCTGTGTGATTTCCTTGGAGAGTTCCAGGACTAATGCATTGATACTCAACCCAGTGCAAAGCTGAAGTGGCAGTGGGAGTGGTAGGCAGGTGAAGCTGCCATGGGTCAGGCACTTGAAGTGGTAAGACTTGCATCTTCCCAATTTTACCCTATGTTCATAAGTACTCCATGCATCTTATTCTTCCACCAAAGACAGATTATAATAAATGATTTTTAAGGAACCCTGGTAAAGATTTTTTTTCAAAAGCTTTACATAATGGTTGCACCCCACTTTTTTGCAAAACATTTTGTCTGAAAATCTGTGACAATCATGCAGTGAAATATGGTATGTAAGACTGGAGAGCCTGCAATATGATCTTCCCGAAGGCACGGGAGCTAGGATTGCAAGCACAGATAGCCTACCCAGCCAGACTGAGCATAATCCTACAGGGGTAAAAAGGGGTAATTAATGAAATAGAGAACCTTCAAGCATTCCTGATGAAAAGAAAGACCAGAGCTGAATGAAAAATTTGACATTCAAACGGAAGACTCCAGGGAAATATTAAAGTGTCAGCAGGAGTTGAGAGACCATAACAATTTAAGAAGTTTACAATATTTAGATTCCCATGTGGGAAAATGATGAATGTAACCCCTAAGATCATAATCATCATTATGGCACTTAGGAGTCTACTAAGTCAGAGGGCATGGGTTTGGGTCTCTTACATTGGGATAATCTCCAAAGATGAGTGGAAGGGTGGGAAAAATGGATGCACTGGAAGAAGGGAAAACGGAGAAAAAGAATGGAGAATGTTAACTTCCATAAAAGAGACTCTCAAGGAGAATTTTTACAATGGAAGGGAAAATATGGGGCAGAGAGTAGGCAATATTTGACCCTTGCTCTTATCTGAACTGCTTGAATCTGAGAAGAGGGGATGTGTGTGTGTGTGTGTGTATGTTTGTGCATGCACACGTGTACACACACAAACATACACACCCAAATTTGGGTCAGGAAACTAATGTATTAATCTCAACAGTGAAGTAGGAGGGGAATGCGCTAAGACAATGTGGAGGTGGATAGAATAAGAGGGAGTGATGGTGAAGGGAGGCAGTGCTGAGAAATAAAACCGACTCTTATAGTGTTGCTTCATATTACTGTTACTTCATATGCAGGAGAAAATAGAGAAGGATGAGTAGAAGAGTATAGAGGGAAATAGACAATTAACAGTCCTAACTGTGAATGTGAATGGATGACCTCACCCACAAAATGGTAGATGACAGGAAAATGGATTAGAAAGCAGAGTCCCACAATGCGCTGTTTACCAGAGAGATGGGAAATAGACACACACACACACACACACAGATGAAAGAAGGTGTTGGAGCAGAATCTGGTATGCTTCAGCAAAAGTAAAACTGGCATGAGTAGCAGCCATCTGAGGCAAAGGAAAAATACAAAGGGAACTAATTAAAAGAGGTGTTCAGAGAAATTACATTTTTCTAAAAGGCGCCATAGACGAGGAATTAATACCAATACTGAAAAACGTACACATCCAAAGGTATAGCATCCAAATTCTTGAGGGAATTTGCCTTATAGCAGGGAATAGGCAGTAACGGTCTGATAGCAGGGCCTATCAATTTACCACCTGACAGACCTAGATAAATTTAATTTTTAAATATCAGAAAGAGAAGATAAGGCGATAATAGAATTTCACAACGTTAGATATGGCAGGCTTCTGAAGAACACTGGATGGCAATAAAAAGGAGTATAGCATTTTTTCTCTGATCTGCATGGTAGCTACAAAAAAATGACCTTGTATTTTGGCATAGACGCCTCAGAAGAACTGCCAAAAATCAAAAATCCTGAAGACATCCCTTTGGGATCATAATCCATTAAAATACATATCAGAAAGGACTTTTGAAGCATAGGTTAAAATTTAGTTGGAAACCAAGTCATCTACTGTTACAGAATGAATGGATCCAAGAACTAATGATAGAACCAATAATTTCATTAAAGAAAATGACAAAAATGAAATAACATGCCACAATTTGTGGGATGCATCATAGGCAGTACTTAAGGGCAAATATACAACTGTAAATGCCTATATCCAAAAAAGGAGGAAAGAACAGATCAACAGATTGTATTCATGAATTATATTCCAATTGGTCTTAGCACTTATTTAGCACCTCATCCTTTATTTACAATAATCACAACATCAGCAGCTGTCTTGTCAGATTAAGGCAGTACAGGTAATTATTTTTTTCAGAGGGTACATATATGACTGTGTGTGTGTGTATTAGATTTCCATCCTAATTCCTTGTAATTTCTGAAATTTACGCATTGTTAAAAGCATATCAATCTGAGGATATAAATTATTTTAGAAATATCCATTTTAGAGTTTGTTAAATTTTCCATAACAGGGAAACAACAGAGGTTTGTTTTCTTTTCACTTATCTTTCCATTTCAGTATATTAAATTATGTCTCTGTATGAACAGGAGGATACTTTTTTGAACACAGCAATTTTATGTTTTGAATTTTTTGCCTATTTCCTTTTTCAATACATAGTGATGCTTTATTAAAAATGTAGTGATGCCTACAGTAGCCTTAACCCTTCAAGACACAGCATGTGCTCCTTTTTATTTTCAGACATGTTTTCTTTTGAAAAACAAAAATTTGGAACCAGAGTAGGCACTTGATATTCACCATTCCTTAAAGATGGTCCCTCAGGACATATATTTTCAGAAGATCACTATTTTACTGAAACAAATTATACTACATTTTACGTTGTACCTCATATATACTAATATATTTAGAAAAATTGGCTTCCATTTATTTGTAATTCTGTATAAATTGAAACTCTGAGCATAGAAAAAAGTGTCATTCCTTTCAGTTGCCACTAAATCCTCACATTCTGTAGGAATGCTCCCCCAGCCCCTTTTAATTCCAGTGCCTTCCTTCCTTTAATGATTTCACATTTATCCTGTATGTTTGCTTTGTACACATTTACTTGCATGCTATGTGTCAGATCGAGGTGGGAGCTCCATGAGGCAGGGATATCTTTTGTCTCTCTTTTGTATCCCTAGCTCTTAGCACAGTGCCTGACCCATGGGAAGTGCTTGCTTAGTAAAGGTTGATCAGTTGATTGATTGTTCTCAGGACCATCTGAGGTCTTATACTCAGTAACGGAAGAGCCTTCCAAGCAAGCTTTGCTACCTGCCTTGCCAGCCCTAACACTCTGTCCTCTCGGATCTCTCCCATGCCTGATATAATGCACGTTCACATCCCACAGACTCAGTTAGTGTCTGTTCTCAGACTCTGACTACCTTGCACATTCTGTGTCCTCAAGCCACTCCCAGGTTGGATATTCGAGGTTGGAGGGCTCTGCCTCCTTTGGTCTAAATTTGGTCTAAGCTCAGAAATTCCTTTTTAGATCTACTTTTACTGTCTCATATTCTGGCTTCTGTGTCAGCTCCCAGTTTTGATGTTCAGAAACTCACTGCCATCCCAGTCCTGAAATTCTCCCTTCCCTTCTTCATTCATCCTATCATCATCCTATATTTTCTTGAAATGTATATCCGTGTCCATCAATCTTGTTCTAAAGCAAATGCCAGCTTTGCCATTTTATGTTCAAATTCTGCTCACTAAAGGGATAAGCCTTTTTTCCTCTTCTACTTTTCTATTCAAGTTTTATTATGTTAAATTTCATGTCTGTAGAATATCTGTATTACACCATATTGTTGCATAAAATTACTATTACGTAGTTATTTAAAGCTGTTGAAATTGAACCTTAAACATGTGTACTTACTTCCTCATTTATTTCAACAAGCACTTCCCATTTATTAGTAAGTGTAGGAATGCGAACTGCAGACTTACTAGTAAGTGGAAGTCAGTAAGTGTAATTAGTTTTTTTTCCCCTTAGGTATTTTTATTATTTCAGATTTTCATACAACTAGCTTAATTGTGTTAATTTTTCCTCACTGCATTTTGGGAGACCTGATATTTCAGTTAGAATGTTAGCATGGGGCTGATATAAATTATAATAAGAGCTCTTGCATATCATACTCTGAAAATACTTTATCATTTTGCAATTTTACCTGTCCTTCTCCATAAATGGGAACTTTGAACCCTGAAACAAAACTTGTACCTTGCAGTGATATGGTGTATCCTTGTGACCGTCTCATCTCTGGCCATCTTCATTCTCTCACCCCAGCACCTCTGATAATGTATGCTTGTATAGACAAAGGTAATTCTGAAACTGGATGTTCTAAGAGCTTTCTGGCTCTGATATTTCATGTCCCAGATGTCCTTTTAGGGGGCAATAGGTGGCACAGTGGATAGAGAACTGGGTCTGAACTCAGGAAGACCCAAGTTCAAATCTGACCTCATATACTTCCTAGCTGAGTGACCCTGAGTAACTCACTTAACCCTATTTGCCTCAGTTCCTCATATGTAAAATGAGCTGGAGAAGGAAATGGCTAATCATTTCAGTATTCCTTGTCAAGCAAACCCTAAATGGGTCATGAAGAGTCAGACACAACTGAAAAATATCAGTAAGTATCCTGATAGCTCTGCCATTCTCTTCTGTCTGACATCTCCTAGGCCTTCCTATCTGTGTGTTGAGATCCTACTGAAGACGATACTTTCAGTTTTACTGCTCTGACCATCTTTGTGTGTTCAAAAGTCCCTGCCATTTTTGATGTTTTCACCTTGACATGCTGGGACCGCAGATCCTGTGGAGAACTTCACTTCTCTGGCTCTGATGATCTCTCACTTTCCATGATCTAAATCCCTTCTTATTTGATAATTTAGGTGAAAGAATCTTACCCTGCTCAGGCTACATCTGTTCAAATTGCCTCCATGCTCAGACATTGTATGGTGACCATACCTTCTCAAGTCTCACATTCTGTATGCTATGTCAATTCTCTATTTTGATATTCAGAACCTGGATTGCCACTGCAGTCTGAAATTCTCCATTCTAAACTCTTTCCATCTTCCTATGTATTCTCTTCATGGATACTTCCAAATTAATCAATGAACTTTCTCAAATCCTCTGCAATCATAGTTATTTTATGTTCCAACCTCATTTATCCGCTGATTTTCCTAGTATTTGTTTCTTTTTCATTTCTTTAATCAGGTTTAGTAGATTAAATGCATATTTTTTTAGAAGTACAATTATTTAAAATCAGAAATTACTTCCCTTGTCACTCTTGTGTACACTATTTCTCCATACAGTCCATTCATTCATCATAACAATGATATGTAAAAACAGCCTTTCCTGTTGAAACCCCTGCATTTGATTAAATTTTTGAAAGTTATATCCTTTTTGCATTTTTTTATTTACATTCAGATTAGGCACAGTATATTCACAATTCCATGTTGGGGGGCAAAGTAAGGGTGGCAGACTGAATGGTCACAACAGTCAAACCTCTCCCAAAACCTCCCATAAAAAGAGACCCCAGAAAACACTGAATAGATTTCTGGGTAGGAAAGCCAAGAAGTCACAGTGAGTCCCCAGGCAGGTGAAGAAGATGGAAGGGAAGTGTGCCAATATTGGAGTGTAGGTTGCCCTTGGCATGGCGAATGTGACATCTAAGAGTGCCATTGGGCAGGCAGCGTAGTGGTGGTGATGGCAGCAGCGGCACCAGTGCTCTGGAAGGAAAAGGGATTATTAAGTAGATTCCTTTTCAATTCCTGGGCCCAGGGTCAGGTGCCATTTGTTAGCTCTGCCATTCATTACACAGTGCTGAGCCTCAGTTCCAAGGTGGAGAAGAGTGGTGGTAGTCATAAGGAAGCAGCTGCCCTACCTGAGTAAGGACCAAAGCCCAGGTCATAAGGACAGTGACCAAACCTTTCATTGGATCACACCACTCTGAAGGCATCAAAAACCTACAGATCCCTAGATGTACTTGTCAAAGCAGAAGGACATAATGGACAGAATTTCAGACCAGTGTAGTCTAGAAAAATGAGCAAACAAAAAAAGAACTGGCCTATACAGGACTACCATGGTGACAGAAAAGCTAAGCAGATACTCAGGTGATAATGTCTTGGAAAGAAGAGTGATATAAGAAAAACTGGGAAAATAATTGAAAGATGAGCAAAAAATTATGAAAAGAGCATTGAGTATACAAAAAAGCATCCCCAAATTTGAAGAAAACAATCCTTTAGAAATCAGGTTTGGCCTCGTGGTGACAGTGCATAAAAATCTAAGGAAGAAAATAACTCTTTAAATATTAGAATTGGACAATTGGGAAGTTAGGACACCATGGGATATTAAAAGTAGTAAAACAAAATGATAAGTAGGATGAAATATTTATTATCCCCAAGGAAAAGCAACTTACCTGGAAACCTGATGAAAGAGAGACAATTCAAGAATCACTGGGCAATTCAAGAATCACACCTAAAAGCCATGATATAAAAAGAGCCTTGACAGCCTATTTCAAGAAATTCTAAAGGAAAAATGTTCAGGTATCTGAGAACCAAAGAATACAGGTGAAATTGAAAGAATCTCCTGGTTACAAATCCTCAAATGAGAATTCCTACAAATATTCTAAGTAAAATCCAGAGCTCCCAGGTCTTGGGGAAAATATTTTAAGCAACCAGAAAAAAAGAATTCAAATACTATGGAGCCACAGTATCACAGAAGATTTATATGTGATTGTAGGGCTTTGAATATGATTTTTCCAGAAGGCATAGGAGCTAGGATTGCAATCATAGTTAACCTACCGTACAAAACTCAGTATAATCCTACAGGGGATAAAATGGATGCTTAATGAAATCAGGGATCCTGAAGCATTCCTGATAACCAGAGCTGATTAGAAAATTTGACATACAGACATATGATTCAAGGGAAGTATAAATATGTAAACATGAGTGAGAAATTATAACAATTTAACAGGATTAACCTGCTTACATTTCCATGTGGCAAGATGATATACATATCCCCTAAGAACAAAATCATCACTATGGAAGGTTAGAAGGATTCTACTAAGGCAGAGGGAATTGGTGGGGGTCTATTATGTTAGTATGGTCTCTAAGGAAAAATGGAAGGGTGAGAAAAAAGGATGTACTGAGAGAAGGGGGAAAGGGGAGAAAGAATAGAGAAAGTTAACTCTCATAAAAAAGGCTTTTGAGAGTTTTTACAAGGGAAAATAGGGAAGCAGGGAGTAGGCAATATTTGACCTTCATTCTCATCTGAACTGGTTCCATGCGAGAAGAGTATGTTTGTGTGTGTGTGCATGTATGTACATGTACACACATATGCACAGAGTTTGGTATGGAAATTCATCCTAATAGGGAAGTAGATTGGGAAGGGGCTAAGAGAAAGGGGTGGGAGGTATGATGAGAAGGAGGGGATATCAAGGGAGGCAATGATCCATAGCAAAACAGACTTTTGTACTGTTACTTCATATTACTGTTCATATTCAGGATAAAAAGGAAAAGGATAAATAGAAGAGAATAAGGTGGAGGAAAATACAGAATTAGTAATCCTAACTGTGAAGGTGATGGATGACCTCACCCATAAGATGGTAGAGGATAGGAGAATGGATTAGAAACCAGAGTCCCACAATGCGTTGTTTACAAGAAAGATATGAAACAAAGACACATGCAGACTTAAAATAAGAGGTTGGAGCAGAGTCTATTATGCTCCAGCAGAAGTAAAATAGGCAGGGGTAGAAGTCATCATCTCAGGAAAAGGAAAAGTATAAATAGACCTAATTTAAAGAGCTATTCAGGGAAACTATATTTTGCCTAAAGGCACAATAGACCAGGAATTAATAATATCAATACTAAATAAATATACATCAAATGACATCGCTTCCAAATTCTTGGAGGAAAAATTAGGAAAAGTTAATGCAAAAGTTAAAGGAGAAGAAGGAAAAGTTAAATCAGGAGGTAGTAAGTAAAGTTGTAATAGTGTAATAGTTTACCCCTTGACAGACATAGATAGATCTAATCATAAAATTGCCAATATATAAAATAAGGAGATGAATAGAATTTATATATATATATATGGCTTCTGGACAATACTGAATAGTCATGAAATTAGTATAATTTTTTCTCAGTTCTACATGGTAATTTTGGAAGAACTGACTACATATTTGGACATAAAAGCCTCACAAAAATGCAGAAAATTAAAAAAAAATCTTAAATAGACTTTTTTGAGCAGTAATGCAATGAAAAATAATTTCATAAAGGGCTTTTCAAGCATAGGTTAAAATTAGTTGGAAACCAAATAATATACTCCTAAAGAATGAATGGGTCATAGAAGTAATGATAGAAAGATTCAATAATTTCATGAAAGTAAATGAGAAAAATGAGATAACATAATAAAGTTTATGGGATGCAGAGAAAACAATACTTAGGGGCAAATATACAACTGTAAATGTTTGTATTGATAAAAAGGAGGAAAGAACAGATCATCAAATTGTATTCATGAATTATATTAAATTACACATTGGTCTTAGCAGTTATTTAATATTACAAATGGTGTACTGTTTAAAAGTAGGTTTTTTAACAGTTTGTTTTTTTAAAGCACCACATCACTTACTTACAGTAATCACATCAGCAGCTGTCTTGTCAGATTAAGGTAGTACAGGGAATATTTTTTAGGGTGTGTATATACACACACATTTTGGATTTTCATCTCACCAAAGTAACATTTTCTCTTTTCTCATCAGCTGTATTTCAAGATGTGGCATTTAGTAAAGAGCATTAGCATTGTGCTAATATTATTTTTAAAAAAATATAATGCACGCATATTAAATTACATCTATGTATGAACAGTATCCTTTTTTGAGCACACAAATTGTATCTTTTGAATTTTTTGTTTTCTTTTTCAGTAGTGACCATTTTTAAAATTAATAGTGATACTACTTTCACCAGCCTTAAACCTTCAAGTCACATCCTGCACTTTCTTTGTTTTCTGATACTTTTCTGTTTTAACAAAATTGGAGTCAGATTAGGCACTTCATGTTCACCATTTCTCATTGACTTTGTCTTTCACCACATAAGTTTCATAGGATCACCATTTTAGTGGTACAAATTATATTATATTTTGTTGCATTTCATATCCTAAAAACATTTTTTTTAAAATTGTGACTTCCATGTATTTGTCCCTCCTGACTCTGAGTGAATCTGAATAATAACTATTTCTGTTTTGGTCAGCAATCCTGAAGAATTAAATTTTTTAAGAATTGCAGGAATCCTTCCAATTTAATTTTTTTTAATTAACGGGGCTATCCCTTGACTCACTTCTTAAAGAGGCCTATTCATTGAATGGGCCTCACTCAAAATGAGAACCTGGAAAGACCTTAGTTAAAAGGGGTAGGGTCTCCCACTGTATCTTAGGCCATCTCCAGTTGTCCTGATAGATATCTGGCTACTAGACCCAGATGGCTCAGGAGAAGAAAGTGAGGTTGGTGACCTTGCACAGCCCTTCTTCACTCAAATCAAAGTCAACTGCAAGTCATGTCATCATCTCCCTGATGTCACGGTCCTCTTTAAGAATAAAGGACAAATACAACAACCACAACCTGTCCTTCTTTATACACTGAAACTCTGAGCATAGCAATAAAACTCATTTCCAGCAATGGCACTTACTTACATCTCATCCACTAAACATATGTTGTTTTGTAAATTTATCTTTCTTCATAAGTTAACATTCTAAGCATTGAAATAAAACTCATTACCAGCAAGGTTAAGGTGTTTTCCTATTGTCCCCAGAATCAAATACAAATAATCTGTTTGGCATTCAGAGACCTTCATAAGCTAGGCCCCTCCTACATTTCCAGTCTTTTCACACCTCTGTCTTTGACCTGTATTCTCTAATCATGTAACAATGCCCTCCTGGCTGTTCCATGAACTTAATTCTCTATTTTCTGGCTCCAGCTACTTTCCTTGGTTGGCCCGCATGCCTGGAATGTTCTCCTTCCTCTGTCCTGACTACTGACCTCACTTTCTCATTTAAGTTTCAGTTAAAATCCCACTTTCTACAGGAAGTCTTCTTAATTCTAGTGTCTTCTTTTTGTTAATTATTTCATGTGTATCAGGCATATTGTTTGCTCTGTATATATTTGCTTACATGTTGTCTCTCTCATTAGCTTGTAATCCCTTTGAGGGGAGGATCTGTCTTTTGCTTCTTTTTGTATCCCCAGGACTTAGCACAGTGCCTGGCCTATAGTAGGCACTTAATCGAGCTTTCTTGATTGATTGTTCTCAGAATCATCTTAGGTACGATAATCTGTATTTGAGGAGTCTTCCCAGCTCTGACATGGTGTGACTTTATGGTCAAAACCAGCCCTTAAATTGTATGTTCCAAGGGCTTTGCTAGGTCTGTACTAACCTAAATTTGCCTTCCCTCTACCATTCTCTCCTCTCTGGCTTCTCCCAGATCTGATACACTATGTGTTCATATCTCACCAAATTCAACAATTTCTCTTCTCTCACTCTGACCACCTTCCATTTTCTGTGTCACTAAATCTCTCCCAAGTTTGATATTCTAGATTGGAGGGCCCCATCTAGCTCAGGCCTCCTTTATTCTAAATGTTCTCTAAGCTTAGATATCCTGCATTGGACATAGCTTCTTAAGTTTCATATTATAGATACCATAATATATAGTATATTATATATTATATATACTATAGATACTCTGAGATTCAGAGCCTGGATCTCCATCTCAGCCCTGAAAATCTACATTCTAACTTCTATGCATCCTCCAATATATTCACTCAGTCTGATAACTCCTGTCCTCAGGCTCAGAATATCTCCCACATTTGATGTTTTTAAGGTCCTTCACACACTAATATGATTTGTTCTGTATGCCTTCCTAAGGTAAATATTCTGGGTTTTATTTGAAAATGACCACTTCTACTATCCCGAGTGTAGACTGGCATCCCAGTACAGAACTATTTAATGACTAGATCTATTTAGCCACCAGTATGTTCTGGTGTAGTGCATCTCCATACTGGACATTTGAAGTTCTAAAGATTCTCCCAGATCTCTCAGCTGGGTCATCTCCATTCTGCCATCTTCCCTGTTTTATGGATGAATCAGTCACATTCCCATTCACAATGAAGATGCCAACTCAGGCCTCAGGACCAAAGGCTTTCTGATAAGCAGTGATCTAAGACCCTTCTAAACTCTCATACTCTGTATTTTGATGGTCAGACCTAGTACTGGAATTGTATATTCTAAGGGATTTCTTGGCTCTGATTTTCTTTCTCCTTAAATGCCCTGCCATCCCTGACATTCTCTTCTCTCTCCCTTCTCCGAGGTCTGACAGGCTTTATGCTGACATCCCAGAGATTCAGGCAATTTCTCTTCTCAGGCTCTGAACATCTCCCACAATTTATGTTTTAAGTTCTGTCCCACCATTTATGTCCTGGGTTGGATGGCCATATCAGTTTAGTCCCTCATGGTCTTAGATTGCCTCCAAACACAGATATCCTGTTTTATGTGTTCTACCAAGTCATGTTCTGATTTCTATATGTAAACCCATTTCTAACATCCTGAGCTTGAATGGCCAAACCAGTGCAGAAATTTACCATTCTAGATTCTATCCAAGAAGTAAGTGGCAGCCTAGTACATAGAACTCTGAGCCTGGAGTAAGGAAAGCCCGAGTTCAAATCTGGCTTCAGATACATCTAACTGTGTAACCCTGGGCAAATCACTTAACCCTGTTTGCTTCAGTTTCCTCAGTCTGTAAAATGAGCTAGAGAAGGAAATAGCAGAAGCAATCCACTATCTTCACCAACAGAATTCCAAATTGGGTCATGAAGAGTTGAACTTGACCAAAACAACAAAAAGCCTCTATCCAGCCGCCAAGATACTCTCTTGCAATTCTCTTGCAACGTGTCTAAAATCAGTCAGTCTACATTCTGAAGACTCTCTCAGCTCTGTCATTTATGTTCCTCACTCAGGTTATAGTCAATTTTTTCTTTTCACTTATTTATTCAGTTTTCTTATGTTAAATTACATCTGGGTCTTAGCAGTATACTTATTTAAAATCATGAATTATGTCCTTTGTAAAAATGGATATTTAAAACCTTGTTTGCTTGAAAAAACTTCTCTTTTAAATCCAGTAAGAGGAATATCAGTATCAGTTTTACTCCTGATAAGATTAGGGCAATGAATGGAATTATTTTTACCTTGGGCTACTATTTTTGGGTTCAGATTTTCATCACAGTAAAGTAATATATTTTTCATTTTCCTCATTGGCTTTGTTTCAGTACCTGATAGTTACATAGAAGCATTATCATGGAACTGATATAAATTATTTTGAAAAATATGTTATATGCTCTATACTAAATATACTTTATTATTGGTTGTTAAATTTGCCTGTCCCTCCTCTTCAATGGTTATGCTGAGCACAGAAACAAAACTCTCATATGCATTTATTTTTTCTTTTTTATTCGGTTTTCGTATATTAAATTAAACATGTTTAGCAACACAATTATTGGAAAGCACAAATTTTATACTTTGATTATTGTGTACATAATTTATTTTTTTCAGTAAATAGTGACCATTCAGCAACAATTATAGTGATATCTACAGCATCCTTAACCTTTCAGGACACTGCGTGGACTTACTGTGTTTTCATGTATTTTTTCCTGTTCTTTTCATTTTATTCATGAGACCCAAATAGGTCTTGTATGTTGACCTTTCCTCTGTGACTATGTAATGTCAGTCTCTGAATTTTAATTCAGAGGATCACTATTGTGCTGACATAAATTTTACAGAAATATATGGTGCATCTCATACCTTAAATATACTTTGGTTTTGTTATATAAATTTATCTTTCCATGTAAAGTAGAGCTTCTTACAAAACAAAACTTGTATCCTGCAACAATACTGTGTTCTCAGGATCATCTGAGGTCTGGTAATCTATATAAGTAGAGCCCTTCCAGCTGTGATACCGTGTGGTTTTATGGCCAAAATAGTCCTGAAACTGGACATTCTTAGGGCTTTCCTGGCTCTAGTATCACATTTCCCAGCTCTGACAGTCTCTTCCCTGTAACTCCTCCCAAACCTTACAGTTTCTGTGCTCACATTCCATGGAATCAGATGATTTCTATTGTCTGGCTCTGATCATTTCTCACTTGTATGTTTTAAAATCTCTCCTCTGTTTGATATTCTAGGTTAGAAATATTCTGTCCTGGCTCAGAACTCAATGATCCTATATTGCTTCCTCACTCAAACATTCTGTTATACATACCCTCTCAAGTCTCATACTTTATCTTCCATGTCACCTTCCAGTTTTGATATTCAGAGCTTGGACTGAAAATCTCCATTCTACGTTCTGTCTACCCTCTAATATGTCCTCTTCAAAGCCACCTCGAGGTCAGTCATCCTGGTTTCTAAAGATACTCCCACTTAATTATTTATTTGATATTGACTATCCTCTGATAGTTTAGGTTCCCTCCCTTTTTTACTAGTCATTTATGATTTTTTAGTATGTTAAATGGCATAGGTTTATTAGCATATAACAATAAACGTACATTTTTAATGTTTGTGAAATTTAATTTTCTTTCCCTGTAACTGAAGATCTGGAGCACATAAACAAGAGTCCTTCCCAGCACTGATATTGTTTGTTCTCAGTCCCATCTGAGCTCTGATAATCTTCAGTCTTAGATGCTGTCTAACTCTGACACTGTGTGGTTAGTCCTGAAATTTTATGTTTCTCTAGCTTGGCTATCTGTCCTTCCAAGTGCCCTGCCTGTTCTAATATTCTCTCCTCTGTGGATTCTTCCAAGTGCTCCCTTCTATGTGCTCACATCCCATGGAATCAGAAACTTCCTGTTCCCTGGTTCTGACCACCTCTCCCTTTCTGTGAGGTCCCTCCTCTCTCCCTAGATCCCTCCCACGTTTGATGTGGCCCATTGCAGGGTCCCATCTTGCTCAGTCCTTCTTCATTATAAGATGCCTCCAAGCCCATTCCCGCTATGTTCTGCACTGTCTCCCAGACAGGATAGTCTGGCTTTTCTGGCACACTGCGAGCCAGGACAGCTATCCCAGCCTTGGAAGGAAGCCTTTGTTCTGAGCTCCATCCAACCTTCCAGATATTCTCTTTGAGCATACCACCATGCCAGAAATCCTTTTTTCTAAAAACTCTCCCACTATTGTATTTTTTTTTGGTCAGAGTCTCCTTTTTCCTCCCATATACTAAGGATCTGTTTTTTTTTTTTTAACTTTCACTCATTTGTTCAGTTTTCATGTATTAAATGCCATATATTTTAATAATCCAATTATTTAAGATCACAAATTGTTTACTTTGTAAATCCTGTATATTCACATTATTTTTCAATAAATGTGGCCCATATATTAACTTAATATCAATATTTATAGAAGCCTTACTTTTAGAAAACACTGCATGCATTTTTGTTATTTATTTTTCTTTTCAGTGTTTCCTTTGGAGCCAGATTAGGCTTTCTATATTAAAATCTGTAATTTGACTATGTGATATTGATTTAAAACCTGAGTTTTAAATAAGAGCATAACTCTAGTGCTTAGACAAATTCTACTGAGATAAATGTTGCCTTTTATACCATAAATGACTTTTAAAATTTTTTTTTAAATTCAACTTTCCTTCCCCATAACTTTATTCCTGAGCATGTAAAAGACTCCTTCATAGAAATGATATTGTATGTTGTCAGGATCAAGAGATCTGTAATGATAACTCTTTTAATACCCTTCTCTTCTCTAATGTTCTGGTTTTATAGCCAAAGCTTGTCCTGAAATTGCATGTTCTAAGCACTTTCCTGACTCTGACATTCCTCCTTCTACATTTCCTGCCAGGTCTGACATTCTTTTCTCCATAGCTTCTCTGGGGCCCGACATTCTCATATGCTCACATATTAACTGAATTAGAGTATTGCAGTTTTTGGCCTCAGACCATCTCTCACTTTCTATGTTTTAAAGTTCCTGTCACGTTTGATATTCTAGGTCCTGTTGATTCTTAATTGCCTCCAAGCTCATTCTATATTGAACATAGCTTCTCAGGCTTCTTCCTAGTTCTGATATTCAGAGTCTGGACTGTCCTCCTGGCCCAGAAATTCTCCCCTCTAAGCTCTATCCAAACACTAGTATATTCTCTGGGAGGGCACCAATAAGTCAGACATTGTTTTCTAAATATATAACAAGCCATGTCTTTTTTTGATCAAAGTCCCCTCATACATCTGATTTTCTAGATTGTTTTCTCTAATTTCTCATTTTTTGTATTAAATAATATATATATATATATATTAGTAATTCAGTCATTTGAAAGCACAAATTGTTTTTCTTTTGAATTCTGTATACTTTATCTATTCAATAGATACTATTCATGAACAAATATAGTGCTATCAGGCTCTGAACATCTCCCATAATCTGCATTTTAAGCTCTATCCCACCTTCGATAACATGGGTTGGATAGCCCCATTCATTTGGGGGCTCAAGATCTTAGATTGCCTCCAACCTTCAGACATTCTATATTCTTTATGGCCTTCTGAGTCTGATATTCTGGCTTCTATGGGAACTCCCAGTTCTGATATTCAGAACCTGGGCTGTTTGTTATCCCAGTGTGAAAATTCTCCATTTTAAGGACTATCTAGCCTCCAAGATATTCTCTTGCAATACAACTAAAGTGAGATACTCTATGTTCTAAACTCTCTCTCAACTCTGTTATTTTCTGTTCAAAGTCCCCTCGGTCCAGTTATATTCAATTTTAATTCATTTTTTCTTATATTAAATTATATATGTGAATTAGCAATGTACTTATTTAAAATCACTAATGGTGTCCCTTTAAAAAGAAACAAACCCTCCCCTTTCATTTCCAGTGGTTTTGTTTGTCCTTCATGCTCAAAGAGAACCAAAGTGACATCACAATGTTGGGGTCAATGTACAGAGTGTGAATGACTGATCATACACAAGAGACTCTTTACAACAGGTTGGGTACAAATAGTCCACATGACCATTTGAGAGGGAGATGTCTCTAAATTTGTGCATCTCACATTTTGTTTGAGCTACTGTGATTCTGCTTTGGTCCTACAGCATAGCGCCTTCTTTGATGCGGGCATACTCTGCTGGGTGGTCCTGTGCCAGTGTCTCCCATGTGTCACAATCGATGGCATTTCTCCTGGTGTTGTTGGACAGAAAACACCATATCAATGATTCCTCTTCCCATTTCTGAAGCCACATTGGTTTTCAGGTAGATGATAATCTTCCAAGTGAAGGATCAAACTATTAAGGAAGACTCTGGCAAGAATTTTGTCACAGGACAACTTATTTCCTTTTCTTTTATAGAGATGTACAGTGAAGGCATCCTTGTACTCCTAGAGGATAACCTCCTCTTGTCATATAACCCAGAAGATTTCAGTCAGCCTCTGTATGAGCAGTGGCTTATAGATTCCTGCTGGAATGGAATCAACACCAGGTGCTTTGCTGCATGAGAGGAGCCTAATGGCTCTGAAAACATCTTTTTCAGTTGGAAGTTTGGCTAGAGAGAGATTGACTTCAACAAGAGGTAAGTAGTCAGTAGCTTCAGAATTGGTTGATAACAGTCTGTTGAGAATACTATGGAAGTGTTCAGCTCATCTGTCCAAAATTACCTCCTTATCACTGATCAATGTGGCTTCATCAGCACTCAGTAGTTGAGAAGCACTGTAGGTCTTCGGCCCATAAATAGCCTTCGAGGCATTGTAAAAATGCTCTGGATTGTTACTCTCAGTGTAAAACTGAATTTGATCTGCCTTCTTACTGAGCCAAGAATCCTCTATCTATCTAAATTCACTTGCACTTTACTTTTGATGGAGTTAAATACTGCCTTCTCAGAAACAGATGAATGATCCTACTAGTAAACCCTGGGTTTTTTTATTCGGTAACTTCTGAATTTCCCTATCATTTTCATCAAAACAATCCTGATTTTTCTGGTTCTTCTAACCTAGATGAATAAATGAATAAATCTTTGAAAACTGCCCAACAGTGTGTTGGCTTAGCTTTCTCTCCAAATCAGTAACAAACTGTTCACACAGAAGTGCTCTAATCTGTTGATGTTAAGTCTTCTTTAGTTGTCATGCCTTGGGGCTACTGTTTATAATGAATGCAAATGTTTAGCTTGGAGAGTTCCCATAGAAGCCAGAATATCAGACTCAGGAGGCCATAAAGAACATAGAATGTCTGAAGGTTGGAGGCAATCTAAGGAGTAAGTGACCATTGTTGTTGCTGTTTCCAACTCCATTCTTCCCAAGGACTCCATTTCTGATAGTCTGTGCCTATTATAGTGTTAAAGTTGCCCAAAATTACAAGCTTGTCCTCTTTGGCACATTGATGATGAGGGTCTCCAGGTCTTCATAAAATTTTTCTTTGACCTCATCAGGGTTCATCATGGTGGGAACATAGGCGATGGTGGCATGGTGTTTTCCTGCAAGTGGTGATCACATTGTCATGAGCCTATAGTTCACTCCTTTTGGGAGGCATACAAGCTTGTTGACTTGACTGGATTTGATTGTGAAACCTACACCAGCTTCTTGGTTCTTCCTATCACTGTAGCAACTCCAGAAAAAATGTACATACAACTCCAGCTTTGGTAAGCTGACCTTCATTTGCAAGCCTTGTTTCACTCAGAGCTGCTATTTGAGTATAATACCTGCTGAGTTCTCGCCCAACAAGAACTGTTCATCTTTCAGGTCTATGGGATTTTGTGTACATCCCATGTACCAATCATGAATGGAATCACCTTTACAAAAGTTTTTGTACTGTGTATGTGTGTGTGTGTGTGTGTGTGTGTGTGTTTTGAATGAAGGGTGGGATTCCTACCTGCCATAGTAAGCAGGCCAGGGTTATGTGAAACTGACAATTTTTTCCAGTCTTTTATTTTTCCACTTAAAAGGATTTTATTTTTTCCAGTTATATGTAAAGATAGTTTTTAATATCCATTTTTATAAGATTATGAGTTTCAAATTTTTCTCCCTCTTTCCCTCCTCTCTCCCTTCCCTTAGATAACAAGCAATCTTATATATGTTATACATGTACAATCATGTTAAACATATTTCCACATCAGTCATATTATGAAAGAAGAATTAGAACCAAAGAGAAAAACCATAAGAAAGAAAAAACATGAAAATAGTAGGCTTTGATATGCATTCAGATTCCATAGTTCTTTCTCTGGATGTGGATAGCATTTTCCATCATGAGTCTTTTGAAACTGTCTTTGATCATCGTACTGCTGATATGAGCTAAGTCTGTTATAGCTGATCACTGCACAGTGTTGCTGCTATTGTGTACGATGGTCTCCTGGTTCTGCTCACTTCCCTCAGCATCAGTTCAGGGTAAGTCTTTCCAGGTTTTTCTGACCTCCGTCAAAACAGACAATTTTTAAGACACCTTTTATAGCCCTTTTCTCACATAGGAAGTGGATAGTGTGGTCTTTAAAAAGGTTGCTCAGGTACCCAGGGAGCTGCCAAATCTCATTGCTGCTTCAGGCCAGTGAGAAGAAGAACTCTATGACCTGGGCTGCTTTTGTGCAAGAGAGTGACTACAACTCCCAGCGTATCTGTACCTGCTGCTTCATCACCAACCCTTAACCACAGTACTTCAAGGTAGGTAAAATGGTAAGAGAGTAATATAGTAAAATAATAAATAATAAAATAGTAAAATTATAAAATTGTCAAATTATTACAATTATTGTAAAATTATGGAATAGCAAAATAGTAATAAAATAACAAATTAAATAATAAAATTAAAGAAATAAAATAATAAAACAATGAAATAGTAAAATAAAAATATTATAGATGATACCTTTAGACTCACATGTAAATTGGATTTAAGTGAGGCAGAGTCACCAGTCATCAGCCTCATTCTCCCTTCCAGTTATCAGAGCTCAGTGGCAAGACAAAACTGGTGATGGCTCAGGATGCAGTAGATTAACCTTGGAATCTTTCGTGTTTGACCAAGCTCTAAGCATCCCACAGTGCCTGCTTCTGAGGCTCTCCCACCTCTGACACTGAGGCTTTATGGTCAAATCTATTTTCCTGACGTTGTATCTTCCAAGGTCTTTTTTATATCTCTGGTATTCCTTCTTCTAAGTGTCCCACCAGCTCCTCCTAGACCTGACATTCTGAGTGATCACATCCTGTGGAGTCAGATAATTTCTGTTGTCTGGCTCTCAACATTTCCCCTCATGCTGTTCTTTTAAAGTCTCTCACACCTTTGGCATCATGCATTGGAGGACCCCATCCATGTTTGTCTCCCATTTCAGAGGTTCTTTATTCTACCTGTCTCCACCCAAGTCTGATATCCCAACTTCTATTTGAAAATTCATTTCTAACATCCTGGACTTGAACTGCTGTCCCAGTGCAGAAATTCTAAATTCTAAGGTATTGAAAGGCATCTCCAAATCAGATAATCTATGTACTAAAGATCTTCTAAGCTCTGTCCTTTTAGGTTTGAAATCCCTTCACTAGAGTATTATTCAAGGAATTTTATTTTCCTTTTCAATTACTTATTCAGTCTTAGTATATTAAATGACATATATATATATATATATGTGTACACACACACACACACACACACACGCACAGAGTTGTTTTTATTGCTATTCAATCCTTCAGTCATGTCCAACTCAGTAACCCCATGGACCATAGCACACTAGACCCTTCTATCCTTCATTATCTCCAGAAATTTGTCCAAACTCATTTTCATTGCTTCCATGACACTCTTTATGTATCTCATCCTCTGCTGTCCCCTTCTCCTTTTGCCTTCAATCTTTCCCAACATCAGGGTTTTTTTTCCAATTAGTCCTGGGTTCTCTTTGTATGGCCAAAGTATTTAAGCGTTAGTATTTGTCCTTCCAAAGACTAGTCTGAATTAATTTCCTTAAGTATTGACTGATTTGATTTCATTGCTGTCCAAGGGACTTTCAAAAGTCTTCTCTAGCACCACCATTCAAAAACATCAATTCTGTAGGGCTCAGCTTTCCTCATAGTCCAACTCTCACAGTCATAGATTACTACTGGAAAAACCATAGCTTTGACTATGCATACCTTTCAGTAAGGTATACTGTCCAGATTTGCACAGTTTTCCTTCCAAGGAACAAGCATCATTTAGTTTCATGGCTCCAGTCACTGTCTGGAGTGATCTTTAAACCCAAGAATACAAAATCTGACACTGCTTCTATTTCTTCATCATTTGCAAAAAAGTGATGGGAACACTTGCCATGATCATAATTTTTTTTATATTAAGCTTCTAGACTGCTTTTAAGCTCTTTTCTTCTTAATTTTTTTTCACTTTCTACCATCAGAGTGGTATCATCTGCATATCTGATATTGTTAATATTTCTTTTAACAACCTTATTCTTGCTTTGGATTTGTCTAGCCTATCATTTTGTATGATGTACTCTGCATATAAGTTAAATAAATAAGGTGACAATATACAGCCTTATTGCCTTCCTTTTTCAATCTTAAACCAATCAATTGTACCATGTTTGGTTCTTAGTGTGGCTTCTGGGCCCATATACAGGTTTCTCAGGAGAAAAGTAAGATGATTTGGTACTCCCATCTCTTTGAGGACTTGCCACATTTTGTTGTGATCCACACCGTCAAAGGTTTTAGTGTAGTCAATGGAGTAGAAGTAGATGTTTTTCTGGAACTCCCATGCTTTGTTCATGATCCAGTGAATGTTTTCAATTTGGTTTCTGACTCTTCAAAAACCAACTTGCACTTCTGGTAATTCTTGGTTCACATATCACTGAACCTTAATCAAGTGTAACCTTGCTGGTATGTGAGATAAGCTCAATTGTTTGGTAATTTGAAAATTCTTTGGTGTTGCACTTCTTTAGGATTATAACATGAACTGAGCTTTTCAAGTACAATGGCCACTGTTGAGTTTTCCAAATTTGCCGGTATAGTGAGTGCAGCCCTTTAACAGCATCATCTTTTAGGGTTTTAAATAGCTCAGCTGGGATTCTATCACCTCCTCCAGCCTTATTGTTAGCAATGTTTCCTAAGCCCACTTGACTTCATTCCCTAGGATGTCTGACTCTAGATGAGTAACCACACCATAGTGGTTATCGGTGATGTTAAGGTCTTTCTTGTATAGTTCTGTGTATTCTTGTCACTTCTTAATCTCTTCTACTTCTGTTAAGTTCCTACCACTTTTGTCTTTTATCATGCCCATTTTTGCATGAAATGTTCCCTTGTTATCTCTAATTTTCTTGAAGAACTCTCTTGTCTTTCCCATTCTATTGTTTTCTTCTCTTTTTTGCATTGCTCATTTAAGAAAACCTAATCTCTCCTTGCTGTTTTCTGGAATTCTTCATTCATATCTTTCCTTTTCTCCTTTCCTTTTCCATTTCCTTCTTTCCTCAAGTCTTGTAAAGCCTCATCAGACCACCATTTGACTGTCTTGATCTTTTTCTTTGGGATGTTTTTGTTGCTGCCTCCTGTACAATATTGCAAACTTCTGTCCATAGTTCTCCAGACACTCTGTCTATCTGACCTAAATCCTTAAATTCCACTTCATATTCATAAGGAATGTAATTTAGGTCATACCTATATGATCTGATGGTTTTCCCTTCTTTCTTCAGTTTAAGTCTGAATTTTGCAATAAGAAGCTCATGATCTGAGTCACGGTCAGCTCTAGGTCTTGAATTAACTGCCTGTATAGCTTCTCCACTTTTGAGTGCAAAAATCTTACTTTGCAATATCAATTTAATATCAATCTTATTTTGATATTGACCATCTGGTAATGTTCATATGTAGTCATATGTAGTCATCATTTGTAATGTTGAAAATGAGTATTTACTATGGTCAGCAAGTTCTCTTGATAAAACTCTATCAGTCTCTGCTCTGCTTCATTTTGTCCTCCAAGGCCTGTTATTCCAAATCTTTTGATTCCAATCCCCTATGATGAATGTGGCTTTTTTTTGGTGTTATTTCTAGAAAATGCTGTAGGTCTTCATAGAACTGATCAACTTGGGCCTCTTCATCATCAGTGGTTGGAGCACAGACTTGATGTCGAACAGTTTGCCTTGGATTCAGACAGATCTCATTCTATCATTTTTGAGGTTGCACTCCAAGACTGCTTTTCCCACCCTTTTATTGACTACGAGGGCTATTCTATTTCTTCTAAGGAATTGTTAAGGACAGTAGTGTTTGTAGTGATCACTTTAATTAAACTCACCTATTCCCATCCATTTCAGTTCACTGATACCCAAGATGTCTTTCCATCTCCTGTCTGACCACATTCAGCTCACCTTGCTTTATAGATCCATAGTTCCAGGTTCCTGTGCGATATTGATCTTTACAGTCTTGGATTTTCCTTTTGTCACCAGATACATCCCCATGCGAGTTTCCTTTCTGCTTCATTGTTTCAAGAGCTACTGGTAGTTGTTCCCTGCTCTTCCCAAGTAGCTTGTTGGATATCTTTTGACCTTGGAGGCTCATCTTCCAGTGTCCATCTCTTTTATAATTTTAATATGGTCCATGGGGTTTTCTTGACAAAGATACTGGAGTGGGTTTCCCATCTCCTTCTGCAGTGGATCACATTTTGTCAGAACTCTCCACTATAACCTGTCCATGCTGGGTAACTGCATGGCACAGCTCATAGCTTCATTGAGCTACACAAGCCCCTCCGCCGCGGCAAGGCAGTGATCCAGGAGGGGATACATGCACACACACACTCACACACCATACACACACACATACACACGTATGCACACACATATATATGCTATACTATTATTTAATATCATATATTATTTCCAGTGTGAATCCTGTGTGCTGATCTTCATTTTTTCAATAAATTTTTTTGGACAGAGGTTTGCAATATTGTACAGGGGCAGCAACAAAAACATCCCAAAGAAAATGATCAAGAAAGCCCAATGGCCCTCTGATGAAGCCTTACAAAAGCTGAGGAAAGAAGGAAAGGGAAAGGAGAAAAGGAAAACTGTACCCAACTGAATGCAGAATTCCAGAAAATGGCAAGGAGAGATAAAGTTTTCTTAAATGAGCAACACAAAGAAAGAGAAGAAAACAATAGAATGGGAAAAATGAGAGCTTTTCAAGAAAATTAGAGATAAGAAGAGAATATTTCATGCAAAAATGGGCATGACAAAAATTTTTTCAATAAAGTTTTTTTCAATAAATATGCTCCATTCATTAACAACAATAGAAACTATTAAAAACACCACATGGTTTTTACTTTGTTGTCAATTTTCTTTTTATGTTTTCCTACTAATACAAATTAGGTACTCTATTCAAATTTCCACTTTTGCTGTGTGATTCAGGACAAGTTTTAATTGAGAGTATCACCATTTGGCCTATAGATGTTATATTGATAAGAGTCATATTTTATACCATAAATATATATTCTAAATGTTTAAAAATTTTAACTTACCTTCCCCCAAACTAGAAACCCTGAGTACATAAACAATAATCCATGTTCCAAGAGCCTTCCCAGCTGGCCCAAGCTAGCTCTAAAATTGCATGTTCTAAGCATTCATCTAACTGATAGTCTAGAGTTTTTTCCTTTTAACCTATTTGATTAGTTTCAGTATTTTAAATGACCTATACAAATTAACCATATGATTATTTAGAAAAATAATATGACAATTATGTAAAATAGCAATAATAGTAATATATACATCAAACTTGAAAACATCACATGCTTTTTTGTTTTTCTCAGTCATTTTTTTCTTTTCATTGTTTTGCTTTCAATATTGTATATTCACATTTCCCTTTTGACTGTGTGACTCAGGACATGAGTTCTAATTCAGAGGATCACCAGTGTACTTACAGGTATCATATTAATATGTTAATTACATCTTATCATCCAAATAGAATTTGTAATGTTTTTAAAATTTCACTTTCTTTGCCATTATTCAGACCCTTCAGTATAGAACTTATTTCCAGCAATGCTATTGCCTGCTCTCAGCCCCATCTGAGCTCTGATAATCGATGTTCTAAGAGCCCTCCCAGCTTTGACAGTGTGTAATTTTCTGGCAAAAACTCATTCTCAAATTAAATGTTCTATAGGCTTTTCCTGACTCTGATACCACTTGTTCTATCTGACATTCTCTTCTCAATTGCGGGCCTGACATTCTGTGTAGTTACCTCCCACAGCTTCAGAAAATTCCTCTTCTCTGCCTTGTTTTCTGTAATTTAAAGTTCTTCCCAAGTTTGATATTCTGATGTGGAGGGTTCCATCTAGGCCAGTCCCCTTTGTTTCTAAGTTCTCTCCAAGCTCAGATTGTCTGTGTTGGACATACTTTCTCAAGTCTCTCTCTCTGGCTACTGTGTCAGCTCCCAATCGTGATTTTCAGAGCCTGGCCTGCCATCGCAGCCTGGAAATTCGCCCATCTCATCTCTGTTCATTGTCTCATCTATTCTCTTGGAAGGCATCTCCAAGTCAGAGATTCTATTTTCTAGACACCCTTAAAAAAGTCTTAGCTATTACCTTAGTTTAAAAGCTTTTCCATCTCTGATATTCTAGTTTTTTTTTCCTTTTCACTTATTTAATGAATTTTAAGGTGTAAAATGAAAATGAATGTTTATTATCAATAAAATCAGAAATTGTATCCTTTGTAAATCCTATGTACTTACCTTATTTATTCTATAAATACAGTCCATTCTTTTACAGTAATCATTATATTTAAAGTACGTTACTCATTGAAAACACTGTATGGAATTTATCATTAGAGTTGGTTTTTTTTTCATTTTTTCTTTAAATTCATATTAGACTTCCACTGTAGCTGTGTTGTTCTGAATTCAGAGTATTACCCCTGTGTAATATATTCAACTATATGTTGCCTTGTATACCATAAACAGATTTTCAAAAATTTTAAACAAATGAATAAGATTCTTTTCCATCACTGCTACTGTGTTCTCAGGACCATCTGAACTGTGATCATCTGTGTTCTAAGAGGCTCCTCAGCTCTGACCCAAACTAGTCTGGAAATTGTCTGTTCTAAAGTCTTCCTTAATTCTGCTCTTCCTTCTTCTCCATATCCTGCCTACTCTAACATCCCCTTCTTTATGACTTCTCCAAGTGCTAAGATTCTGCATGCTCAGAACCACAGAATCAGACAATTTCTATTCCCTGTTTGATATACTATGTTGCAGGATCTTCTCTGTTAGGCCCTGTTCATTCTAAATTCCCTTCCAGCTCAGACATTGTGTGTTGAACTTCTCTAGTCTCATTATTTGGGTTTCTTTGTTAATGCTCACTTGTCCCAGATCCCAACACTCAAGTAACCCATTATTAGTTCTCTCTGCCTTCCTATATATTTTCTTGATAAGTACCTCAAAGATGAAAAGATTAAATATTGGTATCTTGGGTGTCAGTAAACTTAAACATATGGGAACGGGCGAGTTTAACTTAGGTGATCACTACATATACTACTCTGGTTAAGAATCCCTTAGAAATACCTTTCTACTTTCTAAAGACCTGACCATCCCTGTTGTTTTATTAATCGAAGTTTCCTCCTTCCTCTGATGTATTTTTTTCCTTTTAACTTATTTAATCAGTTTTAGCAATTAAATTTCATCTGTATATTGGCAGTACAGTTGTTTCGGATCAGTTTTTCCCTTTGTGAATCCTGTGTACTTAGCTCATTTTTTTTCTAATAAATGCAGCCTATTCGTTAATAACAGTAGTAAGATATGCAGCGACCTTATCCCTTGAAAACACTGCATGCTTTTATTTTGGTCAGCTATTTTTTTTTCCTTTTAATCATTTTCTTTTCAATCCAGATTAAGCACTGAATATTCAAATTTCACTTAGGCTGTCTGATTCAGAGTACAAATTTTAATTCAGAGGATTACCATTATGTTGATAAAAATGATATAGTAAACTAGGTTGCATTTCATACACTTACTATAATTTTTTACTCTAATTTACATTTACCAGTCCTTCCCCATAATAAGCATCTCTGAGCACAGAAACAAAACTCATTTCCAGCAATGATGTGTTCTCTGCACCATCTGAGCTTGGATAATCAATATTCTAAGATCCTATTCAGCTCTGTGTGGTTTGATGGCCCAAGTCTGTCCTGAAACTGTGCGTGAGGAGGCCTTTCCTCTCCTAGTCCTTCCTCAATGTCTTCTGCCAGCTCTCACCTTCTTTTCCCTCTGGCTTCTCCTAGGCCTGCCCTCTGTGGGCTGCTCCCATCTCACTCAATCAGACAACTGTCCTCAGGCTCTGAACATCTCCCACATTTAGTGTTGTACAGTCCCTTTCTCAACCCTTTTATGCTATTTGTTCTACACTCTCCCAAGCCCTCAATTCCACCTTCTATTTGAAAATCCATTTCTAACATCCTCAGCTTAGACTGCCATCTTAGCACAGAAATTGCCATTGTAAGTTCTACCCAGCCTTCAGTATATTCTCGTACAATACATTTACAAGTCAAATGTTCTACATTCTAAAGAATCCACCAGCCTTGTCATTTCATGTTCAAATTCTCCCAAGTCTAATAATATTCAAGGGTTTTGTTTCTTTTCAATTATTTATGTACTAGAGTGGTTTGCTATTTCCTTCTCCAGCTAATTTTACAGATGAGGAAACTGAGGCAAACAGAGTGAAGTGACTTGCCCAGGGCCACACAGCCAATAAGTGTCCAAGGCCGGATTTGAACTCATGAAGATGAGTCTCATGAGTCTTCCTGACTCCAGGCCTGGCACTCTTTCCACTGCATCACCTTGCTGCACTGACTTAGCAATACAATTATATAAGTCACAAATGGGTACTTAACAGATTATATGTTTAAAAAAACCACAGCAATCCCCATTAATTATCAAGAGTAGAAATGTCCATAAGTCTTAATACATTAAGGCAGTAGGTGGAAATTTTTTTTCTCAGTACAATTTTTTTTTTATGATTTTCACCCAGCTAAGGTAATATATTTTTACATTTCCTCATTGGTTACGTTTTAGGTCCTGAATTTTAAATGAGAACGTCAATATGGTATTGATAGAAATTATATTGACTCATATGCTGCATGTCAATAACCGAACATTTTGATAATGATTTTTAAATTGACTTATGACTCCTCCCAAATTAGACCTCTGAGTTCAGGTACAAAACTCCTGCCAAGTAATGCTATTGTGTATTCTCAGGACCTTATGAGCTCTGGGTAGTCTGTTCTAAGACGCTTTCAGCTCTGATACTCTGCTGTTTTATGGCCAAAGGTAGTCCTGAAATTGTGTGTTTTTAGGGCCTTGTGAGCTCTCATGTTCTGCCTTCTCCGTTCCCTGCCTAGTCTAATGTTCCTTTCTCTAGGGCTTGTCCTAGGCCCAACCTTCCCTATGCTCACATGCCATGAAATCAGACCAATTCATTTCTCCAACTGACCATTTATCACTTCCCGCGATCTAAAGTTCCTCCCAAATTTGATAATCTCAATTAGAGGGTTCCGTCCAATTCAAGCCCCATTGCTTTTAAATAGTCTCCAAATTCAGATGTTCAGTGTTGGACATACCCTCTTCTGTATCTTTATCTGACTTCTCTGTTAGCAGTCAGGTCTGTTATTCAGAGCCAGGACTAGGGTCCAAATATATTATTCTCTTGGAAGGAATCTCCAAGTTTGACATTTAGTTCTCTAAAGACTCTTCAAGGCATATTATTTTGTGGATAAAATCCCTTCCTGTCTCTTATATTCTAGGGTTATTTTTTTTCCTTTTCATTTATTTCTTCAGTTTTAGCATATTAAATACATATGCATTAGTAATATACAACAATTTGAGAGCAGAAGTACTATCTCTTTTGAATTCTATCGATTTTATTTCTTCAACGAATAGTGACCAATGGTGATCAACAATAACAGTGACATATACAGCACTCTTAACCATTTAAGACACTGAAAGCAATTAAGCAGTTGTTGGCTATTTTTCCTTTCCTTTCTTCTTTTTTTATTGGACAGATTAAGAACTGTATGTTTACCTTTCATCTTTGACTGTATAATACAAGATATGCATTTCAATTCAGAGATCATGATTGTGCCGATACCAATTATGCTGAAATATATGTGGGATTTCATACCCTAACAATAGTGTATGTGTGTATTTGTGTATGTGTGTGTATGTAAATTTGCCAGATCTTCTTCATAAACTGGAACTCTGAGCAGAGAAACAAAACTCCTATTTGGGGACAATATCATGTTTTCTTAGGACCATATCAGCTCTGCTACTCTGTTTTTAGAACCCTCCAAGTTCTGACACTGTGCAGTTTTATGGTCAACGCCAGTCCTGAAACTACACATTCTAAAGGCTTTGCCAGCTCTGAGATCCCTTTTTGTAAGTGTCTTCATGGATCTGTCATTCTCTATGGCTTCTCCCAGCCTGACATTCTAGGTGCTCACATCTCTCAGAATCAGCCAGTTTCACCTCTGTGACTGACCATTTCTCACTTTCTGTAATCTAAAGTCTTTCCTGAGATTGAATTGATCTTCTAGATTAGAGGGTCTCATCTACTCAGGCCCTAAGATTCTAAGATTCTAAGCTCATTCTATGTTGGTCATACCTTCTCAAGTCCTGTATTCTGGATACTATGTCAACTCCCAGGTGTGATAGAGCCTTGGCTGCCACCCCAGTCCTGAAATTCTCCATTTTAGCTGCTCTGAAATATGCTTTTGAAAGGTACCCTCAAGTCAAACATTCTATTTTCTAAAGACTTTCCCAGCTTAGATCTTTATTGTTCAAAAGCCTTTCCATCCTCTCATATGCTAGGTTTTTCCCCATTTATTTAATTGGTTTTAGTATATTGAATGGTATATGTTTATTATCAATAGTTATTTAAAAATCATAAATTATTTCTCTGGTGAGTTCTTTTGGTTTACCTTAATTTTTTTCAATAAATATGACCTATTAATTTAGAGTAATAGTAATATGTATAGCAGCCTTTCCCTTTGAATACACTGCAGGCAATAACTTTTTTGTTCATTTTTTCCCTTGTAAATCCAGATTAATCCTGGCACATTCAGACTTCCCCTTTGGCTGTGTGATTCAGGACATGAATTTTAGAGGATCATCATACTGCTTATAGACAATCTGTTGTTAATATATGTTAAACTTTATGCCATATACGTTAATTTTTTTTTTAAATTTAACTTGGCTTCCCAATAACTTGTAACCCTGAGCATAAGGAAAAGATTCCTTCCTAAAATGATAGTTTTGGTTCTCAAGATCATCTGAGCTTTAATAATCTATGACCTCAGGGTCATACTCTCACTGCCCAAGCTCTGACACTGTGATTTTATGACCAAAACTAGTCCTAAAATACCATGGCTCTTCTATTTACCATTCCAGGTCTGACATTCTCTTTGTTATGGCTTTTCCCAGGTCCTGCATTCTGAGTGCTCACACCCCCTGGAATCAGACAATTTCAGTCCTCTGACTGACCATCTCTCGCAATGATCTAATGTGATCTGAAGTCTCTTGCAAGTTTGATATTCTATCCTGGAAGGCCCTGTTGAACTCAGGCCTCCATTGACTGTCCGTTTCCTCTTAGCTCAGGCATTTTACATTAGACACACGCTCTCAGTCATATTTTGGCTTCTTTATAAACTCCCAGTTCAGTTCTGACTGAATGGTCAGAGCCTTGATGATTGTCCTAACCCTGTAATTCCCCATTTTATGCTCTATCCATCCTCCAATATATTTTCTTGAAAGGAACCTCCAAGTCAGACATCGTATTTTCTAAAGACCCTTTAGCCCTTTTATTTTATTGTCAAAGTCCCCTCCATCCTCTGAAATCCAAAGTTTTTTTTTCTTTTCACTTATTTAATTGGTTTAGTATGTTAAACAGCATCTGTTTATCAGCAATAGTTATGTAAAGTCACAAATTGTTTCCCTTGTGAACCCTGCGTACTTTATTTTCTCTATAAATATGACCCACTCGTTAACAATAATAGTAATATGTCTAAACAGCCTTACCCCTGGATAGAATAGTATGCTTTAACTTTTTTGTCATTCTCCCCCCCTACCGCCTTGATTAAGTACTGTATATTCAAATTTCCACTGTATATATTAAGTACTGTATATTCCAAATTTCCATCTATCCAAATTTAGCTGGATGATTCAGGACATGAGTTTTAATTCAGAGAAACACGACTGTGTCGATTTAAACCATACACTCATATCACCTTAATAAACTTTTTTATCATTGTTTCAATTTACTTGCCCTTCCACATAACAATCAACAGAAACAAAGCTTGTTTCCAGGAACAACATGGTGTTTTCTTTGCTTTGCATCTGCTGGTCTACCTGGTTTCAACTCCAACCAAGGAGATACCGCACCCCTACCCCAGGATAAACTCATCATTTCTGATCTCATCACTGTGTGGATAACTCCAGCCTTGACACCATTTCCCTCAGCTTCCTCTTCTGTCTGGAGGGCTGGAGGACAGAGAACCATATTCTTCTCTTTATAGCTGGTTGAAGTTGGACTCAGCCAACTGCACTTTGCCTCACTGTTCTGCCTGCTTTCAATTCCAGGGAACAAGGTGCCCCCCTTGCCAATCCTCTTTCTGCCTCCATTTGTGGATTATTCTCCCCATTAGGACCACATTAGGACCTTGACAACAAGGTCTGTTTTCTTATTTGTATCCCCAGTAATTAGCACAGTGCCTGGCACATAGTAGGCACTTAATAAACGTTTATTGAATTGAATTAAATCAAGACCACTTGAGTTCTGATAATCTATGCTCTAAGAGACTTCCCGGCTTTGACACTGCATGGTTTTATGGCAGAATTTTGTCCTGAAATTGCCCGCCCGACGGGCTTTCCTCATTCTGATATTCCTTCTTCTAAGAGCCTTCCCAACTCTGACATTCCCCTCTATTGCTTCTCCTGGGCTTGACATTCTATATTTTCACATCCCATGGAATCAGACAATTTCAGTTCTCTGACTCTGACCATCTCTCAGTCCCTCCTAAATTTGATATTCTAGATTAGTGGAGACTGTCTGGCTCAGGCCCCCTTAATATAAAATTGCCTAGAAGCTCAGACATTCTGTGTTGGATAGACCTTCTCAAATACCTTATTCTGGATACTCTGCCCACTCTGCTGTTCAGTTCTGCTGTTCAGAGCCTAGACGGTCATCCCAGCACTGAAATTCTCATTCTAAGCTCTGTCCATCCTCCAATATGTTCATATGAAAGCCACCTCCAAGTCAGACATTCTGTTTTTTAAAGACTGCCTTCCTATTCCATTTCTCTAATTTTCAACATTTCTTTTTTCCTTTTCACTTACGTAATCAGTTTTAATATATCAATATAGTTAGTATATTAAATGGTTTATATTTATTAGTGATGTAATTATTTAAATTCACAAATTGCTTCCCCTGTGAATCCTGCATCATTTAAAAAAATAAATATTGCTTAATTATTCATGAAAATAGTAATGTGTATAACAGCCATTCCCCAGAACAACACTGCATGCAATTATTTTGTCAGTTGCTTTTTCTTTCTTCCTTTCTCTCTCCCTTTCTCCTTTCTTTCTCTTTCCTTCCTTCCTTCCTTCCTTCCTTCCTTCCTTCCTTCCTTCCTTCCTTCCTTCCTTCCTTCCTTCCTTCCTCCCTTCCTTCCTTCCTTCTTTCTTGCTTAAATCCTGATTAGACACAATGTTCTCTGGTTCGGAATATCTCTAACTTTCTGTGTTCCTAAATCCCTCCCGTGTTTGCTCTTCTCTAGGATTACTCCTCAGCTCACATCTTAATGAATCAGAATCTGGTGTTGAAGGCCCTTCATACCTTTGATATTATTTATTTTACATGCCCACTCAAGTCTGCCATTCTGCTTTCTATTTGAACACCCGTTTCTATCATACTGAGTTTACATTTCCATCCCAGTGTAGAAATTCTCCATTTTAAGCTCTTTCCAGCCTCAAAGATATTCACTCGGTAAAGAATCTGTCAGTTCTGACACTTTTTGTTTAAAGTTGCCACACTCAGGTGTTATTCAAAAGTTTTTTTTTTCTTTTCACTTATTCAATATGATTATAATAAGTTACATATGTGTTCAAGCAATGCAAATATTTAAAATCACAAATGACTTCCTTTGTAAAATTGGGTGCTTAACATCTTATTTGTTTAAAAAAAAGTCTCCATTCATTGCTAATAATGGAAATATCAATAGCAGCCTAACAAGGTTAAGGTGGTACATGGAATTTTGTTTTCTCAGCATATTTTTTTAATTTTTTCTGATTTCTATCTAGCTAACATATTTTTACCTTTTGTCATTAGCTATGTTTCAGGAGCTGACTTTAAAGTCATGCCCTCAGCACGATACTGATAGAAATTATATAGAAAAATGTTGCATGTAATACCCGAAGTATATTTTGATATTGATTTTTTAATTGACTTATTTGTTGTTCATTTGTTGCAGTTGTGTCTGATGCTTTGTGGCTCCATTTGGGTTTTCCTGGCAAAAATACTGGAGTGGTTTGCCATTTCCTTCTCCAGTTCATTTTACAGATGAGGAGCTGAGGCAAACAGGGTTAAGTGACTTGCCCAGGGTCACACCACTAGTAAGTATCTGAGACCAGATTTGAACTCAGGAAGAGGAGTCTTCCTGTCTCCAGCTCCAGTACTCTTTTCACTGCACCATCTAGATGCCCCTAAATTTACGTATGCTCTCCCAAAATTGAAATTTTGAGCATAGAAACAAAACTTCTTTCCAGCAGTTATACTGGGTATTCTAAAAAAAAGTACAAGAAAACAAAATCAAAATCTGAACACTGAGTCCTATTAATCTGAGGATAGAAACAAAACTTGTTCTCAGCAATGATATTGTATGGTGTGGACCATCTGAGCTTTGCTCATCTATATTCTAAAAGCCACCTCACCTTTCATACCGTGCAGTTTTATGGCCCAAACTGTGCAGAAATTGCATGTTTTATGGAGTTTCTTGCTCTCAAAGCCCTTCTTCCAAGTTCTCTGCCAGCTATAACATTCTCTTCCCCATGGATTGTTCCAGGCCTGACATTCTGTGTCTTTGTATCCAACAGAATCAGACAAATTCTGTTCTCAGGTTTTGAACATCTCTGACATTTTTTGTTTTAAGATCTACATATCCTCCCCAGCCTGCAATTCATTTGAATATCTATTTCTAACATTCTGAATTTGGATTGCCATCTCAGCACTGAAATTATCCATTCTAAGCTTTCTCCAGCTTCCAATATATTCTACTGCAATTCACATCCAAGTTACAGTCTATGTTCCAAAAGATCTCCTGGCTCTGTCATTTTATGTTCTAAGCCTCCCCCCTCCCCCACTCCTATGATACTCAAGAGGTTTTTTTTCCTTTTCACTTATTTATTCAGCTTTATTATATTAAATTACACATAGATCTTAGTAATACTGTTATTTAAAATTGTGAATGGTGTCCCTTTTAAAACTTTATTTTTAAATACATAAAAATAAATATATAAAACTATAAAAGGGTATTTAACAGTTTATTCATTTTTAAAAAAGCCCTCCCTGTCCATTTCCATCAGTAACAGTCTTACCAGGTTAAGGCAGTGAATGGAAATCTTTTTTTTTGTCAGACTCTTTTTATGTTTGTTCTGATTTTCATTCCACTAAAGTGCTATATTTTTCACTTTTTTCATTGGCTGTTTCAAGACTTTCCATTTATAGAAGAGCATTGCCATGGTGTCAAATGAACTTACTGTATTTTCAGGCATTGCTTTTCTTTCCATTTAAAAAAATGGAATCAGAAAATTTAAAACTCAAAAGCTTATAGAGCAAATGTTGAAAACTAAAACTAAATAAATATATTTTTTTTAAATTGGAATCAGATCAGGCACTTGCTGTTCATTATTTCATGAAGTCATAACTTCATGGTCAAATTTCTTTCCCACCTCTGATATTCTGATTTTCCTTTTCACTTATTCTATCAAATTTTGTATGTTAGACATGTTTATTAGCAATACAATTACTGGAGAGCTCAGCTTGTTTCCTTTGTGAATCCATGTACTTATCTAACTTCTTCCCAATAAATACATCCCATTCACGAACATTAATATGTACTCCTTCAAACCACCCCATGCCTTTACTTTATTATCACTTTTTTTCTTTTCATTGTTTTCCTGTTAATCCATATTCGGCACAATATATTAAAACTTTCCCTTGGCTTAGTGATTCAGGATAAAGAGTTTGAATTCTGAGAATTAACATTGTACTTATAGATATCTTATTGACACATATTGACATTTATGGCATTTCCTACAATAAATATGCTTTTTTGATATTTTTAAAATTTAACTTTCTTTCCCCATAAATTGAAACAGAGTTCCTTCCTAGCAAAAATATTGTGTATTCACAGTACCAACTAAGCTTTGATAATCTTGGTACCAAGAGCCCTCTGAGTTCTGAAACTCTGTGGTCATAAGGTCCAAGTTAATCTTGAAATTGCATTCTCTTTGGGCTTTTTGAACTCTGGTATTCCTTCTTGTAAGTGCCTTTCCAGCTCTATCATTCCCTTCTCAATGGCTGTACGTTCAGATTCCCTGGGAATCAGATCATTTCTGTTCTCTGGATCTGACCATCTCTTACTTTCTGTGATCTAAAGTCCTTCTCAAGCTTGCTATTCTCCACTGTAGGGCTGCATCCAGCTCAGACCCCAGTGTCTCTAAGCTGACTCTTGGCTCACACATTCACCTTCTCAAGTCTCCTATTTTGGATTCTATGTCATCTCCCACTTCTGCTGTTTGGAGGCTGGACTTCCATTCTAGTACTAATAGTCATTATTGTGCTGATGTAAATTATGCAGAAATATGTGTTCCATGTCCTATTCTAAATATACTTTTTAATATATTTATATTTTGATCAATACCAAAATTGAGCAAACAAACAAAACCCCTTTGTAGCTGGGGTATGGTATTTTTTTTTAGGCAGGGTAGGGGGGGGTCAAGTGACTTGCCCAGGGTCACATAGCTAGTAACTGCCTGAAGTCACATCTGAACTCAGGTCCTCCTAACTCCAGGACCTCCACTGGGCCACCTAGCTGCCCTACTATGGTATGTTCTCATGACCATTAGAACTCTAATAATCTCTTTTAAGATTCTAACCATCTCTGATACTCTGAAATTTTAAGGTAACTTCTAGTTCTGAACTTGTATATTCTAAGGGCTCTACTAGATCTGATAACACTTGTCCTACCTGCCTTTCCAGCTCTGTCATACCCATCTCTCTGGCATCTCATGGGCCTGACATTTGTATGCTCAGATCTCCTGGAACCAGACAGTTTCTATTCTCTTGCTCTGATCACCCTCCACTCTAACTAAAGTCTCTCCCAAGTTTGTTTTTCTATGTTGGAAGTCCCCCTGTAGCTCAGGGTGCATTGATTCTAAATTGCATTCAAAGTCAGACATTCTATGCTAGACATACTCCCTCAAGTGTCATATTCTGATATTCAGAGTTGGCAACCCAGAACCTGCCAACCCAGAACTGCAATTTCCATTCTAATTTTTCTATTCTATTCTTTTTCCATTCTCTATCAATGCTCTTGAAAAGCACATCCAAGTCAGACATTGTATTTTCTAAAGACCCTCACAGTCTTGGGATTTTTGATCAAAGGCCATTTCCTCCTCTAATATCTAAATGTTTTTCCCCCTTTTTACTTATTTAACTAGATTTTTAGTATGTTCAGTGACGTCTATATATTAGTAATGCAATTGTCTAAAATCACAAATTTTTGTCCTTGTGAATCCTGGGTACTTACTGTAGTGTTTTTAGAAATACAGCAAATATTCAGTAACAATTTTAGTAATATATACAACAGGTTTACCCTTTGAAAACGCAGCATGCAATTATTTTTTTGGGCAGCTTTTTATCCTTTTATCATGTTCTTGTTAATCCAAATTAGGCACTGCATATGCAAATTTCTGATTCAGGACATGCGTTTTAATTCAGAAGATGACTTGTGTTTATAGATGTTATATTGACATAGACGTTGCATTTAATACCATAAATATGTTTTAAAAATTTAATTTGTCTTCCTCATAACTTTCTCATAACCCTGAACACATAAACAAGACTAATTCCCAGCAATGAGAGTATGTTCTCAGGCCTATCTGAGTTCGCTTTGATCCCCTTCATTCTTAGAACCTTTTTAACTCTGACAATGATCAAAGGGCTTTCTTGACTCAGATGTTCCACCTTCTAAGTGCTGGCTGGCTTTGGTTTTTCCATTTCTCTGACTTTTCCTGGGCCTTGCAATTTCTATCCTCTGCCTCCAACTACCTTGTGCTTTTTGTGATCAAAAGACCTTCCCATATTTGATAATCTAAACTATATGGCCCCATCTAGCTCAGGCTCTAGTGATTCCAAGTTGCCTTCAGGCTGAGACATTTTATGTTGGACATAGTTCCTTGTCTGGCTTCTTAGTTGATACTCACTTTTGATATTCAGAGCCTAGAATGGCTAGACATTCTTTGAGAAGAAACTCTAAGCTTGACATTCGATTTTCTAAAGACCCTCCCTTGCCTATCATTTTAAGGTTAAAAGCCCCTCCCACCTTTTATTCTCTGCATTTGTTTTCTTCTTTTTGCTTATATCTTCAGTTTTCGTACATTAAATTACATCTCTGTATCAGTAGTGTTAATTATTTAAGAGCACAATTTCTTTTTCTTTTGATTTATGTGTATTTAGTATATTTTTTTTCAATGATTACTGACCACTTCGTAACATTAATAGTGATATTGACAGCAGGTTTAATTGTTCAAGGTCTGCAACTAATAACTGTGTTGTCCGCTACGTTTTCCTTTCCCCCCACTTCTTTTGTTGTTTTGATTAAAGCAGTTTTGGCACTGTATGTACGCCTTTGATCATTGACTGGGTGATACAGGAAGCGACTTGTTATTTAGAAGATCCCCATTGTGCTCATGTCTATTATACTGACATATATTTGGAACTGTCTACCTTAAATAGACTTTGTTTGTTATGTTTGTTTGCCATAAGTTCCTTCCTCATAAGAAGGAACTCAGCACAGAAACAAAACTCCTTCCCAAGGACAATATTGTATTTTCTCAGGATCATATGTTGTAAGAGCCCTCCCACCTCTGACACTGGATGGTTTTATGACCAAAGGTGGTCCTGAAATGTGTGTTCTGAGGGTTTTTCCAGGTCTGATATCCCTTCTTCTAAGTGTCTGCCCAGCTCTGACATTCCCTGTATGTTCAGATTCCTCAGAATCAGACAATTTCAGGTCTCAGGTTCTACCCATCTCTTACTTTTGGTGATCTAAAGTTCCTCCCAAGTTTGATATTCTAAGGTAGAGGGCCTCATCTAGCTTAGGCCCCATGGATTCCAAATTACTTCTCTGTTAGACATATCCTGTCTCATATTCTAAATTCCATGTCACCTCCCAGTTTTGACACTGAGAGCCTATACTGCCATCCCAGAACTGAGAATTTTCATTCTATGCTCTATGGATCATCTAATATATGGTCTGAAAGGTACCCCCAAGTCAGACATCCTAATTTCTAAAGACCCTCCCAGCGCTGGAATTTTATGATCAAAAGCCTTTCTATCATTTGATAGATCACTTTTTTCCTTTTCCTTGTTTACTCAATTTTAATGTATTATATGGCACATAGTTATTAAGAATTATGTAAAATCACAAATTGTTTCCCTTGTGAGTTCTGTATATTACCTTTTTCTGGATATATATGGCTCATTCATTAATAATAACAATAAAATACATAGCAGCCTTTCTCCCTTGAACGCCCTGCAGCCAATATTTTCTATCTATTTCTCCTCCTTTAAAATCCAGATTAGGAATGATTTAGTCAAACTTCCACTTTGACTGTGTGATTCAGGACAGGATTTTGAATCCAAAGGATCAGCATTGTGCTTATTAATATTATATTGCCATATATCTTGTATTTTATGACATAAAATACTTTGGAAGATGTTTTCTAAATTTAATTTGCTTTCTCTATAACTTAGAGGCCTGGTCACATACACAGGACCCTTTCCCAGCACTTTGTGTGTTCTCAGAACCATCCTATAAAATTCTCTTGGAAAGCACCTGCAAGTCAGACAGTCCATTTCCAAAAGAGCCCACCCTCCTCTTTATTTTATTTTCAACAACATCTCCCTTCTCTTATATGCTGGGGTTTCTTTTCTTCTTTCAGTTGATCCTTTTCACTATACTAAATGCCATGTGTTTATTAACAGCTGTTCAGCTGTTTCAGTCATGTCCAACTCGTCCAAACCCCATTAGGGGTTTTCTTGACAAAGACACTAGAGTGGTTTGCCATTTCCTTCTCCAGCTCATTTTAAATATAAGGAAACTGAGGCAGACAGGGTTAAGTGATTTGCCCAGGTTCTCACAGCTGCTACATGTCTAAAGCTGGATTTGAACTCTGGTCTTCCTGACTCCAGGCCCAGTGCTCTATCCACTGTGCCACCTAGCTGCTTGTTATTAGCAATACAATTACATAAGATCACAAGTTGTTTCTTTTGTGATTCCTGTGTCCTTTTGAAATTTTCTTCAATAAGTATGGACCCATTCATTAACAATAACAGTAATATCATTATTATTGCTGTATTTATACTATACATATGTGTATATGTATAGTATACTATACATAGTATACTATGACTCTTTTTTATTTTAATATGTGAAGACACTACATGTATTTACATTTTTGTCAGTTATCTTTTTTCTTTATTTTCTTTTAAATTCATATTTGGCAATGTATCTTCAAATTTTTGATTTGTGTGAGTTTGAATTCAGAGATTCAACGTTGTGCTTACATTTCATACCATAAACATACTTTTAGAATTTTTTTAAAATTTAAATTGTCTTCACAGTAACTTAGCCCCTTGAGCTCATAAATAAGACTCTTTCCCTGTACTAATAACGGGTGTTCTCAGTCCCATCAAAACTTTGATAATCTTTGTTCTAATAGTGCTCTGACACTGTGATTTTATGACCAAAGCTTATCCTTAGGTTCCCCATTCTAAGGTCTCTGATATCCATTCTTCTAAGTCTCCTGCATTTTCTGAAATTCTATCCTTGTATGACCTCCACAATAACTTATGCAAATCCCACAGAATCTGATAATTTCTTTTGGTCTGACCACCTTTAACTTTCTGTTTTCTAAATCCCTCCCACATTTGATTTTCCTGGCTTCAGGTCCCATCTGGATCAGTCATTCTTTAAAAAAAATTCCTTTTTGTTCAATTTCATTTTATTTTTAATTCTAAATTCTCTCCCTCTCCCCATCCCTTCCAACATCCATTTAAAACACAGCATATACAAAATCCATTACAAATATGAAATCATGCAAAAACACTTTCTCCTTATCTGTGTTCCAAGGAGAGAGAGAGAGAGAGAGAGAGAGAGAGAGAGAGAGAGAGAGAGAGAGAGAGAGAGAGAGAGAGAGAGAGAGAGAGAGAGAATGAGAAAATGAGAATAAATTGCTTCACTTAGCACTGAGTTCATTAGCTCTCTCTGGAAGTGGGTAGCATTTTTCATCATGAGTCCTTTGAAACTGTGTGTGTGGGGGGTGTCATTGTGTTGATCACTGTTACTAAGCCTTTCAATTGATTATCTTTACAATATTGCTGTTAGAGTGTGTATTGCTCTCTTGATGGGGTGTATGAGGTGTTCTGAGAGGACTAGCACCTCTGGTGAGAGGGCTTGCTGAGCACTTTTTCAAGGCTGTCATCCACATTTGGTGTCTACCAAAACTCAACTCTCACCTGAGACTCCACAAAGTTGTAGCATGCACATAGACCACATCCAGGTAAACCAACGTGTCAGATGGGCTAAATCAGGTTGAGGGTAACTGATAGACCTCAAATCTGTAGGTGAATTGGGGGATGTCTGTCTCAAGAATGTGAAAACTTCCTCTGGCAAAATGGATGGATGAGAACAATTTGTTTAAATAGCCACCAAGGCAACTGAACCAGGTGCTGTGGAGCACTTAGAGCTTGATCCGACACTGAAGATGCCAAGGTCATCATCCACTATATCACAGGCCATTGCCAGTTGTCTTGACTTTTGTTGTGCTACTGGACTTTGATAACTTGGGAAGAGAGAGTGAGGCTGAGACTTTGTGCAACTCTGCCTTACTTAAATCCTTTTGACACACAAGTCAAGATATCACCCTGTGATATCATTGGTCCTCTTCAAAAATGAAGGACAAACAACAACGTTCTCCTGGTTGTGCTCACTTCACTTTGCATCAGTTCATATATGTCTTCTTAGGTTTTTTCTGAAACCATCTCCTTTATCATTTCTTGTAGCACCATAGTATTCCATCAGATTCATATAAATTGACTTTTTCAGCCCTTTTCCAATTAATGGGTATTCCTTTAGTTTCCAATTTTTTGCCACCACAAAAAGAGCTGCTATAAGTATTTTTATACATATGAGGTCTTTTTCCCCTTTTTCTTTGATTTCTTTGGGCATATAGACCTGGTACGGTTTTGCAGAGTCAAAGGGTATGCACAGTTTAATAAGTTTTGGGGAATAGTTCCAAGTTGTTGTCCAGAATGGTTGGACTAGTTCACAGTTCTACCAGCAGGACGTTAATGTGGCTATTTTGCTACATGCCCTCTCACATTTGTCATTTTCCTTCTCTGTCACTTTGGCCAATCTGATGCATATGAGGTGATACCTCAGAGTTGTTTTAATTTGCATTTTTGTAATTATTAGTGATTTAGAATTTTTTTAATATGGTTATTTATAGCTTTGATTTCTTCCTCTAAAAACTGCCTGTTCATATTCCTTGACCTTTTATCAATTGAGGAATGTCTCTTAATCTTAAAAGTTTGGCTCAGTTCCCTCTATATTTGAAAAATGAGAACTTTATCAGAGAAACTTGCTACACAGAATTCCTCCTGTCACCCCTCCCCCTGCTTTCTGCTTTTCTTTTAGTTTTGGCTGCATTGGCTTTATTTGTGCAAAAGGTTCTTAATTTTATGTTGTCAAAATTATTCCTTTTAACTTCCATGGACCTCTCTCTTGTTTGGTCATGAATTCTTTCTCTACTCATTGATCTGACAGGCAATTTCTTCTAGACTCCCCTAATTTGATTATGTTATCACATTTTATTTCTAAATTATGGACCCCATTTTGAGTTTATTTTGGTATATGATGTGAGATGTTGGTTATGCCTAGTTTCTGTCTGACTGGTTTCCAGGCAAATAGTGGATTCTCGTCCTAAATAGCTGGGATCTTTGAGTTTATTAAACCCGAGGTTACTGTGCTCATTTGCTTCTGTATACCTAACTTGTTCCTCTGACTAAACACTCTATTTCTTATCTAGTCCCAAATTGTTTTGATGATTACAGTTTTGCAAATAATTTGAGATCTGGTACTATTAGCCCCTTCCTTCTGATTTTTTTTTCACTGATCTCTCTAACATTCTTGACCTTTTATTCCTCTAGATGAATTTTGTTATTGTTTTTTCCAGCTTTATAAAGTATTTGTTGGGCAGTTTGATTGGTATGGCACTAGACAAGTACATTAATTCATGTAATATTGTCATTTTTTTCTGTTGGCTTGGCCTACTCTCGAGCAATTAATATTTCTCCAATTATTTAGATCTGCTCTTATTTGTATGAAGTATTTTCTAATTGTGTTTCCATAGTTCCTGTGCATGTCTTGGCAGGTAGAATCCTCAGTATTCTGTACTATTTCCAGTTATTTTGAAAGGATTTTCTCTTTCTAGCTCTTTCTGTAGTGTTAATGCTAATGATTTATGTGAGCTTATTTTATATTCTGCAACTGTGCTGCAGTTGCTAATTATTTTGACTAGTATTTCAGTTGACTCTCTAGGATTCTCTGTGTAAACCATCTAATCAATCTCTCTCTGTTTTGGCTCTGTTTTAGGTATCAAGAACATATTTATAAAATAATAGGTATATGGTAGGACTCCTTTACCTATTTTTTCAAGCAGTTGATGTAGTATTAGAATTGATCTTCAATTTTTTTTTTAGAATTTGCTTGTAAATCTGGTCCAGGGGTTTTTTCTTAAGTAGTTCATTTATGACTTGTTCCCTTCCTTTTTCGATGATTGGGTTATTTACTTATTCTGTTTTCTTTTCTATTAATTGTGTGTGTGGGGGGGGGGGGTGTAGTACCTGATGCTGGATTTGAACTCAAATATTCCTGATTCCAGGGCCAGTGCTCTATTTGCTGCAGCACCTAGCTGTGCAGACAATTAACCTAAACAATGTATATTTTTGTATATGTTCATCCACTTCATTTAGATTGTCAGCTTTATTGCCATATAGTTGGGCAAAATAGCTCCTAATAATTGCTTTTTTCATCTTTATTGGTTATGAATCCATCTTTCATGTCTTCTACTTTATTAAATGTCCATTTTTTCCACTGTAGGATTATGTTCAGTTTTGCTGGCTAGATTATTCTCGGTTGTAATCCTTATTCCATTGCCTTCTGGAATATCTCATTCTAATATTCCTGTTCCTTTAGAGCAATACTTGCTAAATCTTATGTGATTCTAACTGTGGTTCCACAGTATTTGAATTATTTCTTTCTGGCTGCTTTTTTCTTTCTGTATTTTCTCCTTAACTTCAGAATTGAATTTCAACTATAATATTCCTGGCATTTTTCATTTTGTGATTTCTTTCAGAAGATAATTGGTAGATTCTTTAAATTTCTACTTTGTCCTCTGGTTCTTAGATATCTGGGCACTTTTCCTTTGTGTTTCTAGAAATATGATGTCTTGACTCTTTTCCCCCAATGGCTTTCAGGTCAATCAGCATTTATTAATCTCCTACTATGTTCCTGGAAGTATATTAATCACTTGTGATATAGCATGAGGCAAAAGACCATCCCTTTGGGGGAGAAAACATAAGAACATATACACAAAGCAAGATATATATATATATATATATATATATATATATATATATATATATATATGTATGTATATATAATAAAAAATAACTAACAGAGGGAAGGCACCAGAATTGAGAGGGGTTGGGGAAGATTTCCAGTAAAAGATGAGATCTTAGTAGGGACTTAAAAGAAACCAGAGAGGTCAATAGTCAGTGCAAGGGAAGAAGAGCATTTCAACCATGGGTGACAGCCTGAGAAAATTCCCAGAGCTGAGAGATGGAATATCTTGTTTTTGGAACAGGAAGGAGGCTGTTGTCAGTTGATTGATATGTGTCTGAGAGTTAAGAAGACTGGAAAGATAGGAGGGAACTAGGTAATAATGGTCTTCCATTGCCAAATAGAGCATTTTGCATTTGATCCTGGAGGTAACTGGGAATCGCTGGAGCTTATGGAGTGTGTGGTGGTGGTGGTGGGGCATGGATTCTGATCAGAATTTGGTTTGGTCCATTTTGTAGGTCATTGCGAAGGGGAACGTGAAGGTAGGGCAAAATTTCTACCTCTCTTCAGCCATCTTGCCTCCACCTTTCTTGATTCTAAGTTGCTCATTCATTTTACGTTGTACATTCTCTCCCACGTCTAATATTCTGACTTTTTGTCAACTCATACTTTTCACACTTAGATCCTGGATTGCTGTCCCATTACTCGAAGATTCTATTCTGAGCTCTCTCTAGCCTCCAATAGATTCTCTTGAAAAGTTCCTTCAAGTCAGAAGCTATTATCGATGTTCCCTCTCAGCCAGGGCATGTTATGGTCATGATATTCTAAGGCAGTTCTTTCCTTTTCTCTTATTTCTTCAGTTTAGAAGAAATTTAATATTATATTAATTATATATAACATAGAAGAATATCATATCAAATTACATATATGTATTAGTACTGTGCAACAATTTAAGAGCAAAAATTATTTTCTTTAGAATTGTAATGATTTATTTTCAATAAATACTGACCATTCATCAATAGTAGTAGTGCTATCTTTAGCAGCCTTAACCCTTCAGGACACTGCCTGGGATTATTGTCAACTACTTTTTCTTTTCCTTTTTTTTATTAGAACCAGATTGTTCACTGCATGTTCACCTTTCATATTTGATTGTGTAATGAAGGACATGAGAATTAATTCAGAAGATCCCCACTGTGTTGATATCCATTATACTGAAATATATGTGACATCTCATATCCTAAAGATACTTTGTTATATTTGTTTATATATTCCTGCCCTTCCCCATAAGTTGCAACACTGAGCACAAGAAAAAAAAAACCAAAACACAACAAAACTTATTCCCAGCCATGACATTGTGTGTCCTCAGGGTCATCATGTTCTAAGAGTCCTCCCAGCTCTGACGCTGCACAGTTTTATGGCCAGGTTATTCCTGAAACGGTATGGACTTTGTTGGCTCTTATATGCCTTCTGCTAAGTGTGCTGCTAGGGCTGAAATTCACTTCTCTTTGGCTTCTCCCAGGCCTGATGCTCTGGGTGCTCACCCCTCTCACCTTTGACATTATGGGTTGGAGGGTCAGATTGCTTCCAGACTTAGACATTCCCTATTCTATATGCCCCTTCCAATCCCAAAATTCTGTCTTCTATATGAAAACTGATTTCTAATGTCCTGAGCTTGGATCACACGGTGCAGAAATTCTCCATTTGGAACTCTACCCAGCCTCTGAGATAGTCACTTGTATGGAGAGTCATCCCCAGAGATACAGTCATGCTGTACCATCTAAAGCATCTCCAGTGTTATGTGATCATAATGGAATACTATTGTTCTGTATGAAATGATGATGGGGACTGTTTCAGAAAAACCTAGAAAAAGCTGCATGAACTGATTCAAATTTAAGTGAGAAGAACCAGGAGAAAAATTTAAATGGAACAGCAGTATTATAAAGATAATCAGTAGTAGAAGACTTAATAATTCTGATACATATAACGATCCAAGACATTTCCAAAGGACTCAAGAATGCAATCCACCCACAGAGAGAGAACTGATGAACTCAGAGTGCAAATTGAAGCTTTTTTCCTCCTTCCTTCCTTCCTTCCTTCCTTCCTTCCTAACATGGCAAATGTGGAAATTTGTTTTGAATGATTCCATATTTATAATGGAATTTACATTTCTTGCCTTCTCAGTGGCTGGGGCAGGTGTGAGAGAAGGGAGAGATTTGGGAGCTGAAAATAAAGAAATTAAAAAGAAGGAAAAGAAAATGAAGAATCTTCTGGCTCTGTCATTTTTTGTTCAAAGTCCCCTTTACTCTTATGATATTCAAGGATTTTGTTCTTTTGTTTTCATTTATTTATTCAGTTTTAGTATACTAAATTACATGTCTTAGCAACACAATTTTTTAAAATGACAAATGGTGTCCCTTTTAAGACTGGATACTTGACACCCTTTTAAAAAAAAAAACAAAACACTCTCTATTCCTTATGAATAAAAGGAATCGCAGAGGTAGTCTTACCAGAGTAAGAAAGTGCATGAAATTAGCTTTTTCTATGCATTTTAATTTTTTCTAATTTTCATCCAGCTTAAGAAATACATTTTTACTTTTCCTCATTGCCTATGTAAGCACATTGCTGATATAAATTACACAAAAATACATATTTTGTTGTGTTTTAAATTGACTTGTCCCTCCCAATAAATTGGAACTCTGAGCACAGAAGCATAACTACTTCTCATCAGTGACATTGTGTATGCTCAGGACCATGTCATGATCTATGTTTTAAGAGCCCTCCCAGTTCTGACACTGGGGTTTTATGGTCAAAGCTCATCCTGAGCTGGCAGATTCTAAGGGTTTGGGAGCTCTGATAATCCTTAGTGCTTCCTTCCCAGATCTGGCATCCCTTCCCTCTGGTTTCTCCTGGGACTGACATTCTGGGTGCTCAGATCTCATGGAATTAGACACTTTGAGTTCTCTGGCTCCAAGCTCAGTCATTTTGTGGCTTCAGTGACAATTCTAGTATCAAGAGTATGAATTGCAGTCCAAATATATTCTCTTGACCTTCCCTACCCTATCATTTTATGGATAAAATCCCCAGTTTTCTAGGATTGCTTTTTCCTTTTCACTTATTTCTTCAGTTTTAATATATTTAATGACATATATGTATTAGCATCTTCCTCCAGATCATGCCCTCTAACCACAAGTGTCCCTCAGGGTTTTCTTCTCTTCTCCTTGATTTAATTACCATCTCCATGCTGATAATTTCCAAACCCATCTCTCCTGCCCTAACCTCCTTGCTGACCTTCAATCTTGCATCTCCAACTACCTTGATGCAGACATCTTGAATTGGATTCCAGAAGACATCTTAAACTCCACATATCCAAAACAGAACTCATGATCTTTCCTCCTATTTTTTGCTACTACTGTCTAGGATAACACCTTCCTTCCAGTACCTCAAACTCACAACCAAGGATTCATCCTGGACTTATCATTCTCTTTCACCCCCTACCCCCCCACCACAATCCAAGATGTTGCCAAAACTTGCTGATTTTATCTCAACAACATCTCTCTAATACACCCCCTTCTCTCCTCTGGCACTACCACCACTTTACTTCAGACCCTTATCATCTCACCCCTGGTCTAATACAAAAACTACTGATGGGTCTGCCTGTCTCAGGTCTTCTCCACTCCACATCATCCTCCTTTCAGCCATGAAAGAGATTTTCCTAAAGCATAGGTCACTGACCATGTCACGCTTCCACTCAAATAAGCTCCAGAGGCTCCCTATTATCTCCAGGATAAAATATAAAATGCTGTTTGGTATCCAAGGTCTTCATAATCTAGTTCCCTTTTCCCTTTTCTAGTTGTCTTATATCCTACTCCTTAGCAGGTACTCTCAATCCAAGTGACACATGCCTCCTTGTTCCATGAACAACCCACTCCTTCTCTCAGTTCCTGATATTTTCTCTGGCAGTCCTCCATGACTCAAATGATCTCCTTCTTTAACTCTGCCTACTGACTTGCCTGTATTCCTGTAAGTCCCACCTAAAATCCTGTCATTTACAGTAATCCATTCTCAACCCCTCTGAATTCTAGTTACCTTCCCTCTATAATCCTTTGTATATATTTGCTTGTATGTTGTCTACCCAATTAAATTGTAAACTCTTTGAGGGCAGGGACTTCTTTTTTCTTTTTGTATCCTTGGCACTTGGCACTATGCCTGGCACATTGTAGATACTTAATAACTATTTATTGATTGGTTGGTTGATTAACAATAGTTATTGGAAAGCAAAAATTATTTCTTTTGAATTCTGTGTACTTTATTTTTTTCAATGAGTACTAACAATTCATTAACAATGTTACAGCAGCCTTAATCCTTCAAGACACTTCATACATTAATGTGTCATTGGTTATTTTTTTCTCTTTCTCTTCCTTCTCCTTCCTTTCTTTTCTTTCTCAAATCAAGCACTCTATATGTGTCTCTTTCTGTGATATAAGACATGAGTTTTAATTGAGATGATTACCATTTTGCTAATATCAAATATACTGAAATATAGGTGGCTCCTTATACTTTAAATATACTTTATCTTTGTCATGATGATTTGCCTGCCCTTCCTCATTAGTTGTAATTCTGGGGACAGAAACCAAACTTGTTTCCAGTAAAGATGCTGCATTTTCCCAGAACCATCTGAGTGCTGATCTGTGTTCTAAGGGCCTTCTCCCCTCTGACACTGTGTGGCTTCATGGTTAAGGCCAGTCCTGAAATGGTATAAGACCTTTGCTGGCTCTGCTATTGCTTCTTCTATGTGCCCTGCCTGTTCTGAATTCTCTTCTCTGTGGTTTCTCCCAGATCTTACATTCCATATGCTATATTCTATATTAAATTTATATTCCACATTCCCATGCAATCAGTTTTTGTTCTCTGACTTCTCATTTTGTGTTTTCCAAAGTCCCTCCTGCCAAGTTTGATATTCCAGGTTGGAAGTCCCAGGTGGTTCGGGACTCATTGATCCTCAATTGCCTCTAAGCTCAGACATTCTGTGTTGGACATGCCTTCCCAAATCTCATGTTCTGGTTTTCATGTAACCTATCAGTTCCGATATTCAGCCTCGACTGCCATCCCAAGTCTTGAAATTCTCCTTTCTAAGCTCTCTCCATCCTTCAATGTTCTCTTGGAAGACACCTCCAAGTCACATATTGTATAGGATCATCCCATTCTAGCTATTTTATATTCAAAAGTCTTTCCATCCTCTCATATTCATAGGTCTTTTTTTTCTTTTCACTTAATCAGCTTTTACATGGTAAATGACACATGTACATTAGAAATACAATCATTTCTCACCTGACTTGCACGCTTTTGGACCTGTCTGATTTCTCCATCATGTCACTGGGAGCTCATTATGGGGACCACCTTATGTTCTGTGAGATCTCATCAACCTTGGTCCTCCACCTCTGCCTGGTCAGAGGGGAGGGTCATAAACCCCAAACTTCCATTTAAGGCAAGAGGTCAGGGCAGAAATCTCACCTGGCTGCTTTACTTTGGGGTTATGGGATTGACTTCACCATGCCCCAACAGCTGGTACCTCCCTTCCCAACCTGCCCCAATCCTCCCTTTTCAGCTTCCCTCATTAGATTATAAACTCCCAGAGGATAAGGACTGTCTCTTTTTGTATTTGCATCCCTGGAGCTTAGCATGGTGCCTGCACATAGTAGGAGCTTAAATCAATGTTTGTTGCCTATTGACTAAGATCACAAATTGTTTCTCTTGTGAAACTTGATTACTTACCTTATTTTTTCAATAAATATACCCAATTCATCATCATCATCAACAAGAATAAGAATAGCAGCCTGCCCCCTTGAAAACACTGCATGTGTTAACTTTTTTGGTCATTTATTTTTCATTTCATTGTTTTCTGATTCCAGATTGGACACTGCATATTCAAATTTCTACTTTGACTATTGTGATTCAAGATAGGAGTTTTAATTTAGAGGATCACCATTGTGATTCCAGATATTATATTAAAATCTATGTTGTATATTATATAATAAACATACTTTTAAAGTATTTTTAAAATTTAACTTATCTTTCCCATAACCTGAATATATGAACAAGATTCCTTCCCAGAAATGATATTTTATGTTCTCAGATCCATTTGAGATGTGATCATTTTTGTTCTAAGAGCCCTCCCAGCTTTGACACTGTGGCTTTATGGCCATTGCTGGTCCTGAAATTACATGTTCTAAGGGCTTTCCTGGTGCTGATATCCCTTCTTCTAAGTGCTTTGCTAGTTCTGACACTCTTTTCTATGAATTCACCCACACCTTACATTCTGTATGCTCTCATCCCATAGAATCAATTTCTCTGCCAAGTTCTCTGACTACCCTCCACTCTCTGTGTGCTAAAGTCTCTCCCAAGTGGGATATCCTAAGTTAGAGGGTCCCATGTAACTCAGGCCCCATTGACTCTAAATTACCTCCAAGCTCAGACATTCTATGTTGTACATACCTTTGCAAGGTCTCATTCTGGTTTAAGCCTGGACTGCCATTCCATCACTGAAATTCTCCATTCTAAGCTCTGGCTAGAATTCTGCAATATGTTCTCTTGAAAGGCACCTCCAAGCCAGACATTCTATTTTCTTTTGGTTTTTTTTTTTTTAATTCAGTTTTATTTTCAGTTTCAATTTTCTCCTCCCCTCTCCCCTCTCCTCCACCCAATGAGAAGGTAAAACATACAAAACCTTTTACAAATATGAAGACATTGAAAACAAATTTCTGCCTTGCCTTAGCCATGTTCTGGGGAAAAAACACATCCATAGAAGAAAAAGAAATAAAGAGAAAAAAATCTGCTTCAATCTATACTGAGTCCATCAGTTTCCTATGTGGAGACAGATAACGTTTCATCATGAGTCCTTTGGTACTGTGGTAGGTTATTTTGTGTTGATCAGTTACTAAGTCTTTCACAGCTGATTATCTTTACAAAATGGCTGTTACTGTGTATATCATTCTCCTGGTTCTGTGAATTCACTTTGCATCTATTCCTTGAAGTGTTCCCAGGTTTCTATGAAACTGTCCCTTCATCATTTCTTACAGGCACAACAGTATTCCAATTCTTTGCCACCACAAAGAACTGCTATAAGTATTTTGGGGTACATATGGGTCATTTTCCTTTTTCTTTGATTTCTCTGTGGTATAGATCCAATAGTAGCACTATTAGGTCAAAGGCCATGCATGGTTTAATAGTTTAGAAGAGTTGCAGTAGTGCCTAGTTCCACCATTATCAAAGAAAGCTTTTGTCATATCCCCTCCAGTATTGTCACTATTTTTTTTATCTTGCCTCAGAGTTATTTTCATTTATATTTCTCTAATTATTAGCCATTTAGAATATTTTTTCTTATGTCTACTTATATCTTTGATATCTTCCTCTGAAAACTGCCTGGTCATTTAACCATTGGGGAATGACTCTTATTTTTATAAGTTTGACTCAGTTCCTTTATATTTGAGAAATGAGACTTTTATCAGAGAAAGTCGCTGCACAGATGTCCCTTCACAAGTTTCCTTTGTTTTTTTTTGTCAAAACCTTTTTAAATTTTATGTAATTTTTGTATTATGTATTTTGTATTATGTAATCAAAATTATCCATTTTACCTCCTGGGAACCTCTTTTTCTCTTGTCTGGTCATAAACTCTTCCCCTTATCCAAAGATTTAATATGTAATTTCTTCCATGCTCCCCTTATTTGTTACTACACTTTATGTCTAAATCATGTACCCATTTGGAGTTTATTTTTGTATATGATGTGAGATGTTGTATTATGTGAGAAAGTAGTCTGTCTGACTACTTTCCAGTTTTCTCAGCAGTTTTTGTCAAATAATGAATTTTTGCCTATAGGATCTCTGGGTTTATCAAATACTAGATACTGTGCTCATTTGCTTTCGTACATTGCACACCTAATCTGTTCCTCTGATTAAACATTCCATTTTTTATCTAGGACCAAACTGTTTTGATGATTACAGCTTTGTAGTAGAATTTGAGATCTAGGATTGTTGAGTTCCCTTTCTTCTGATTTTTTTTCATCCATTCCCTTGATGTTCTTGACTTTTTGTTTCTCCAAATGGAATTTTTTTTTTACCTTATAAAGTAATTGTTGGTAGATTGATTGTTATGGTACTGAGTAAATTAATTCAGGTAGTATTGTCATTTTTATTATATTGGTTTGGCTTCCCCATTGACAGTTAATATTTCTCCAGTTATTTAGATGTCTGTGTGAACAGTTTTATAATTGCATTCATATAGTTCATGTGTTTGTGTGTATGTATGTGTATGTTGGCAGGTAAACTCTCAAATATTTTATATTTTCTCTAGTTATTTTAAATGGAATTTCTGTATCTCTTCCTGCTGGGTTTTGTTGGTATTATATAGAAATGCTTATAGTTTAATATATATTGAACTCACCCTACATTCTTGGTATACATCCAGCCTAGTCATGGTGTATGATCTCTGTGATAATCTCATTTTTAAAAAATTTTTGCATCATTGTTCATTAAGGAAACTGGTCTTTTTTCCCCCTCTGTTTTGGTTCTTCCAGGTTTAGGTATTAAGATCATATTTGTTTCATAGGAGGAATTTGGTAGAACTCCTTTAGTTTTTTCAGCTGTTAGTATAATAGAACTGTTCAAATGTTTGGTAGAATTCACTTATAAATTCATCTAGCTCTGTGTTTTTTTCCCTTGGGGGGGGGCATCTTTGGCTTTTTCAGTTTCCTTTTCTAAGGTAGAGTTATCTGAGTATTCTATTTCCTGTTCTGTTAATATAGGCTCTTTACATCTTTGTAAATATTCAATAAATATCACTTAGATGTTCAATTTTATTGGCAAATACTTGAGCAAAATAGCTCCTAATAATGGTTTTTATTGTATATTCATTGCTTGTGAATTCACCCTTTTCATTTTTGATACTGGTAATTTTTTCCCCATTTTTTTCAGGGGTGGAGAGAGGAGGCAGTTAGATTAAGTGACTTTCCAAGGGTCACTCAGTTAGTACGTATCTGAGGTCACATTTGAACTCAGTTCCTCCTGACTCCAAAGTCAATACTCTATCCACTTTTTTACATCAAAGGCTTATCTTTTTTATTTTTTAATAACTAAAAAGCCCTTCTAGCTTTATTCATTAGATCATTTTTTAGCTTTCAATTTTATTAATCTCTCCTTTGATGTTCAGAATTATTTTGATGTTTGTCATTTTAAAATTTTTGTTTTCCTAGGTTTTTTGTGTTTTTTACTGTTGCATGCCTGATATTTTGACCTGATCTTTTCCTCTTTTATTGCTGTAAGCATTGAGTTACAAATTTTCCCCTAAATACTGCTTTGACTGCATTCCATAAATTTTGGCATGTTGTCTCATGGTTGTCATCTTTAATGAAATTATTGGTTATTTCTATAAGTTGTTATTTGACCCACTCATTCTTTAGCATCAGGTTATTTAGTTTCCAATTAATTTTAATCTGTGCTTCAAAGGCTCTTTATGGGATGTAGTTTTTATTTTAGGATTTCTTTCAGGATGTGATGTGAATTTCTAAGATGTTAGTGAAGTTTTCCTTTAAGATTTCTTAAAATATGACCTGTAGTCTTTTTTTTTTTTTTTTTTTTTTTCATAGCTTTCAGGTGTTCCAGTGGTTCTTAAACTATCTCTTTTTTATCTGTTTTCCAGGTCACTTGTTTTCCATATGAAATATTTTACATTTTCCTTTTCTTCTTTTTAGTTTTTTGATTTTGTTTAACTGTTTCTTGATGTTTCTGGTGTAATTAGCTTCTTGGCCAGTTCTAATTTTTAAGATCTTACCTTCAGTGAGGTTTTGTACTTCTTTACCACTGGGACAATTCTGAATTAAAAGGAATTATTTCCTTCAGTATTTTTTGTATTTCTTTTACTAAAGTTAAATCTCTTTTCATAATTTTCTTGCATATCTCATTTCCAAATTTTTCTTCTGCTCTTATTTGATCTTTAAAATCATTTTCTTTGCTCTCTCTTTTAAAAAAATCTCTTTCTTTAGCTATTCTAGGAATTCTTGTTGGACATGTTCAATTTGCATTTTCTTTGACTCTTTACTTATAGATGTTTTCAAGTCATTGTCTTCTTCTAACTTTGTTGCTTGAGCTTCCCTGTCTCCACAGAAGCTGTTTATGGCTGGGTTCTTGTTGTTTGCTCATTTTTTCCAGTCTATTTCTTGACTTTTGACTTGTTAGAGTTGGACTTTACTCACCTTCAGAGGGTGGCCTGAGCTTCAGTCTTGTATGTCCTTCTACTGCTTTCCCAGCTTAGTCTAGGGACCTTAAACTTTTCAGTGCTTCCAAAATTGTGTGATTTGGGGAGAGAGGTGTGGTTCACTGTCCTTCTGGTCTGTGCTCTGCAAATTCCTGAGTTTGGATCCATTGGCTTGTGTCTCCATTAGTCTGCTGAGAGGTTCTGTAGGTTCAGAGCCACTGATACTAGCTTGCTCTTGGTTTTTATCACCTAGATCTGCCATGCAAAATTATGTGTGGGGTCCTTTAAAATGATGTATAAATTTACTTTTTTTTTATCAGTTATTTTCTTCTTTCATTGCTTTCCTTTTTAATCCAGATGTAGCACTGCATGTTCAAATTTTCATTTTGGCTGTATGATTCAGGACATGAGTTTTAATTCAGAGGATTACTATTATGCTTATAGATATTATATCGACATAAATGCTGCATTTCATAATTATACTTTTTAAATGTTTTAAAGTTTAACTTACCATTCTCATAACATGGGCCTCTGAGCATATAAACAAGACTCCTCAGCAATGACAATGTGTGTTTTCAGGCCATTAGAGCTCTGCTAATCTGTTTCAAGAGCATTTTCTGATCTGCCACTGTGCAGTGTTGTCCAAAGCTAATCCTGATGTTGTATGTTCTCTAGATTTCCTGGCTTTGCTATCTCTTCTCCTAAGTGCCCTGCCTGCTCTGACATTCTGTCCTCTCTAGCTTCTCCCATGCCCTCCCATCCCGTGTGCTCAGATCCCACATAATCAGACAATTTCTATTCTCTGGTTCTGACCATCACTACCTTTCTGTTATCTAAAGTCCCTCCAATATTTGCTAGTCCAGGTTCTAGGGCCCGTGCAAGCTCAAACAGTCTCCAGCTCATTCTGTGTTCTGTCTGCTCTCTCTTGTCTGATATTTTGGCTTTCAGGTCAATTCTTGCCTTTTACACTTAGAGTGGGGACTGTTGTCCTGCCACTGGAAGTCTCTATACAATTTCCAATATATTCTCTTGAAAGACACTACCAAGTCAGACACTACTATGGAAGGACACTTTCATCCATGTCATTTTATGGTCAAAGTCCTCTTCTTCTTCAGATATTCTAAGGTTATCTTGACTTTGCATTTTCAGTTTTATTATATTAAAAATATATAAACTATATATAATAAACTATTAAACTACATACATAGATAGATCTATCTATCTACATATATCAATACAAGAGCAATGCAATCGAGAGGAAAAAGTGTTTCTCTTTTGAATTCAGTGTATTTGCTTTATTTTTTCAGTGAATACTGACCATTAACAAGGCTTTAGCAGCCTTAACCCTTCAAGACATTAAATGCAATTACTGTGTGATCAGTTATTTTTCTTTTCCTTTCCTTTTTTATCAGAACCAGATTAAGTCTGTATCCATCTCTGACTGTGTGATGCAGGACTTGAGAGTTAATTGAGAGGTTCATCACTGTGCTAATAATATCAGTTACAATGAAATATGGGGTCCATCTCAAACTGTAAATATACTTCATTATTATTGCTTACCAATCCTGTCCATCCCTGTGTGTTGCAGCTCCGAGCACAGAAACAAAACTCTTTGCCAGCAATGCTATTATATAGTCTCAGGATCATCAGGACTCTGATCATCCATGTTCCAAGAGCCCTCCCAACTCTGACACTGTGAGGTTGGATGGCCCAAGTTTGTCCTGAAATTGTGTGTTCTAAGGCCTTTCCTGGCTCTCCTAGCCCTTCCTCCAAGTTCTGACATTCCCTTCTCCATAGTTCCTCCTCAGTCCAACATTTTGAATGCCTACATCTCCCAATTTGATTGCAGCCTCTGAACATCTCCCACATTTTGGGTTTTAAGGTCCCTCCCCTTTCAGTATTATTTGTTCTACCTGCCCTCTACCATCTGCAATTCTGGCTCCTTTTCGAGAACCCATTTTTGTCATCCTGAGCTTGGACTGCCATCTCAGTGCAGAAATTTGCCATTCTAAGCTCTAGCCAGCCTTGCTTAGTATATTCTCTTGCAATGGATCTCCAAGGCAACATTTTGGGTTCAAAAACATATCCAAGCTATGTTATTTTAAATTCAAAGTCTCCTCATCACTTTGGTCATATTCAAGGATTTTATTTTTTTTCTTTTCAGTTATCTATTCAGTTTTCTTAAATTACATATGTATCTTAATGGTACAATTATTTAAAATTGTATGCTTAAATTCTTATTGGTTTAAAAAGAAAACCACTCCCCATTCATGATCAATATAAACATTAATAGCAGTCTTAGCACATTAAGGAAGTGCATGGAATTTGTGCTTATACATTACATATGCACACACATACATCTATTTTGTTGTCCTCAGATTTTTTATCCTGCTTGAGTATTTTGCCTTTTCTCTATGACTGTGTTTTGGGATCCAGATTTTAAATCAGGGCATTTACATGGTACTGATAGAAATAAATACATTTTGTATTATTTTTTAAATTTAAATCTCACTTCCTCAAAATTGGACCTCTGAGTATAGAAACCAGACTCCTGTCCAGCACCTTTGATACTATGTATTCTTCGGCCCATTCAAGATCTGAGAATCTGACACTGTATAGTTTTATGGCCAAAGCTAGTCCTCATATTGCAGTTTCTAAGACTTTTACTACCTCTGGTAGTCATTTATTCTTAGTGCCCTGCCATTTTCTTCTCTCTGGCTTAGGCTGGGCCTGACATTATGTGTGTCAACATCCCTCAGAGTAAGACTGTTGCTCCTCCCTGGCTCTGAACATCCCTCACTGTGTATTCTAAAGTCTCTCCCAAGTTTGATGATGCCAACAAGAAAGTCTCATCCAGCTCTGGCCTCTTAAGATATCACCAAGTTCAGATATTCTATTCTTACCACAGAAGGTATCTCAGTTCCCAGTTCCGATGGTCAGAGACTGATCTGCTATCCCAGCCCATAAATTCTCCCTTCTCAGCTCTGTCTGGCCTCTAATACATTCTCTGGAAAGCTGTCTCCAAGTCTGACATCTTATTTTCTAAAGACTATCCTAGCGTAGTTATTTTATGGTCAACAGCAACTTCCTTCTCTGATAATTCTAGGATATTTTTTTCTTTCCATTTAATCAGCTTTAGTATGTTAAATGCCAGATGTTTATTAAGTATATAGTTATTTAGATAATTGAGTTTTTTATTTCTGTGTCTTTATTATATTTGAATAAACAAATATGGCCCATTCACTAACAATGATAGTATTATGTATAATGGTCTAACCCCTTGAAAACACTGCAATTGCTTTTTTTTTGTCATTTTTTTGTCTATTTTTTTTTCCCATTTTCCCCCCTTTAAATCTGCATTAAGCATGGATTATTGAAAGTTCTACTTTGCCTGTGTAATTCAGGACATGAGTTTTCATTTACAGGATCACCACTGTGCATATAGGTGTGCATATATATGCTGCATTTCCTGCCATAAATATATGTAAATTAAAAAAAAAAATCTCCATTTCCAAGACTTGCATCCCTCAGCACAGAAACATGACCTCTTCCCAGCAAGGATATTAGGTATTATCAGGATCATCAGAGTTCTGACAATATTCTAGAAGGTCTCTCAGCTCTGACACTGTGTGGTTTAATGGTCCAAGCACGTCCTGAAGCTGCATGTGCCTTTCCTGGCTCTCCTAGTCCTTCCTCCATGTCCTTTACCAGCTCTTGCTTTCTCTTCCCTCAGGCTTCTCCCAGGCCTGTCTTCTGTGGGCCTCCATCTCACTCAGTCATCTTCTACCTTTGGTGTGGTAAAGTCTCACACCCTTGATATTATAGAGGGGATGTCCTGGGAGTCTATCTTCAAGCTCAGAAATTCTGGTTTACATGTATCCTCCTAAGTCTGATATTCTGATTTCTAACATTCTGAGCCTGGACTGGCATCTCAGTGTGGAAAATCTTCCCTTCTAAGGTCACCCACCTTGAATATATGTTCTTGAGATACCTCTCCAAGTCAGACAATCTATGTGCTCATCTATTTACCACCTCTATCATTTTATGGTCAAAGTCCACTCACTGCAGGGTTATTCAAAGGATTTTTTTTCTCTTTTCACTTATTTATTCAGTGTTAATAAATTAAATGACATATATGGAGTACAATTATTTAAAAATACAAATTGTTTCCCCTGTGAATCCTGTATACTTACCGTATTTTTTCCTCAATAAATATGCCCTGCTAATTAACGACAACAGAAACCCTTGGAAAAACCCCATGCTTTTCCTTTTTGTCACTTTTTTTCTCCTTTCAATATTTTCCTGTTAATCCAAATTAGGTATCGTATATTCAAATGCCCACATTGGTTGTGTAATTCAGGACATGAGTTTTAATTCAAAGGATCACCATTGTGCTTACTGCCATTATACTGCCATAAATGTTGTAGTTTATCCTATGAATATACTAAAAACCTTTTCTTTAGCTTGCTTTCCTCATTATTTGGGCCCCTGAGCACACAAACAAGACTCCTGCCCAACAATAATATTATGTGTTCTCAACTCTCATAATCTTCATTCTGAGTCCTCTTGGCTCTGACACTGTGGCTTCATAAAGGTCCAAGCTAGTCCTGAAATCATGTTGTAAGAGTTTTCCTGGCTCTGCTGTCCCTTCTTCTAAGTGTCCTGCCTGCTCTGACATGCTCTTCTCCCTCTCTCCTCCCAAGCCCTCCATTCTGTGTGCTCACATCTCACTGAATCAGACGCTTTCTCTTCTCTGTTGCTGATTGCCTTTCTATGTTCTCAAGTTCCTCCCATACTTGATATTTCAGGTTCCAGGCTCCCACCCAGCTCAGACCTTATTGATTCTGAGCTGCCTCCAAGCTCATTAATTTTCTCTCCCAGGTCTGATATTCTGGCTTTTTGTCAATTCCTACTTGTCATACTGAGAGCCAGACTGCTGTCCTGGTGCTGGAAGAGTCTATTCTAAGCTCTCTCCAGCCTCCAGTGAATTCTCTCAAAAGTACCCCCAAGTCAGGCACCATTATCAATATTCCCTTTCAGCTGGGGCATATTATGGTCAAAGTCTTCTCCTTCCTCTGATTCTAAGGATTTTTTCCTATTTGCTTATTTTTTCCCTTTTGATATATTAAATTACAAATTTATATTACAAAATATGTACTTGCAATAGTTATTTGAGAGCATGAATTGATTTTTCTTTGGAATTCTGTGACTTTATTTTTTCAATGAATACTGACCATTCATTAACAGTAATAGTGCTAGCTACAGCGGCCTTAACCCTGTAAGACACTGTGTGCAATTATAGTTTATACTTATTTTTTTTCCTTTCCTTATTCTTTCTTTTTGTTTCAGTCACTATCAGCCTAGGCACTGTATGATGACCTTTAGTCTTTGGCCATGTTTCAATTATGAGAATTACCATTATGCAACATAAATTATAATGTAACATAAGTTGATTCTCATACCCTAAAAATACTTTTCTATATTGTCCAAATTTACTCATCTGTATTCTCAGGTCCATCTGAGCTCAGATAATCAATATTCTAAGATCCCTCCCAGCTCTGCTACTGTGGATGCATCAGTGACTTCTGATGAGTTTGATGGCTCAAGTCAGTCCTGACACTGTGTACTCTCTATGTCCTCTGCCAGCTCTCCCCTTCTCTTCCCTCTGGCTTCTCCCAGGCCTGCCCTCTGTGGGCTCCCATCTCATTCAGTCAGACAGCTCCTGTCCTCAGGCTCAGAACATCTCTCACATTCAGTATTTTAAAGGTTCGTCATATCATGACTGCTCTTCATGCCCCTTCTGAACTTGGATATTATGCCTTCAGTTTGAAAACATTTCCCACACCTAAGTTTGGACTACCATAGCTATTCAGAAATTTTCCATTCTAAGCTCTATATCCAGGTTCTAATATATTCTCTTGAAATAGATTGCCAAGTAAAATATATCTTCTAAAGAATGTACCAACTATCTTTTTTTAATTTAAAACCACATCACTCCAGTAATATTCAACATTTTTTCCTTTTCTCTTATTCAGTTTTATTATATTAAATTATATATATGTATTAATAGTATTACAAATGGTATCCCTATTAAAAGTGGGTGCCTATAATGTTCTTTGTTTAAAAAAAAACACTCCCTATTCATTACAAAAAGTAATAGAAATATCAGTAACAATCTTAAGACAGAAAGGAAGTGCATGGAATTTTTTCTCCCTTAGCATCTTTTTTCTTTTTTCTTGCTATCAAGCCAGTGTCTTGGGACCTGACTTTTAAATCAGACAGCATCAGCATTGTACTGATAAAAATTACATTGAAACATATGTTGCATATCATACCACATATATATGAACACACATATGGATTCAATAAATTTAGTCAATGCTCTTTCCTGTGTTCTCAGAGCCCTCCCAGCTCTGAAACTGTCCCAAAGTGCTATGTTCTAAGGGCTTTCCTGGCTCAGATTCCCTAAATGCCCTGCTTGTTCTGCCATTGTCCTCTCTGCCTTATTCCATGCCCCCCATTCTGGACACTCACATCCCATGGAATCAGACATCAATCCGATTTGAGGTTCTAATTGGAGGGTTTGGAGAGTAGAACAGTAAACTCCACCCAAAGTTTCCCTTTATAAAAGTCTAGACCTGGAAATTGTAGCTCACTCTACTTTGCAACCTTGGCTCTACTTGGTCTCAACTCTATGGAACAAGATTTCCTCGCCTCCTCCAGCCCCCTCTACCTCCTTCCTGGTGTCCTCTGGCCTTTCCAAACCCCTCCAGTCCCCTAGCTTCCTCTTAAGTTACCTTCTCACTTTAAATTGTAAACTCCTCCAGGGTAGAGATTAACTTTCTTTTTTCTTATTTGTATGCCTGGTGTTTAGCACAGTGCCTGGCACACATTAGGCACTTATTAAAAGCTTATTAAATAGAATGGAATCAACGTCAGGCCCTATTGATTCTAAGATGCCCAGGCTCAGATATTGCATGTCGGACATACCTTCTCAAGTCTCATATTCTGACTTCCATGTAAGCTCCCAGTTGTGATATTCAGAGCTTCGACTGCCATCTGAACCCGGAAATCTTCCATCCTAACTTCTATCCCCCCTCCAATATATGCCCTTGAAACACAACTCTGAGTCAGACACTGTATTTACTGTATAAAGTTTCTCACATCCTGGTTATTTTGTTACTTTGCTATTCTAGGGCTTTTTTTTTTCATTTTCACATATTTAATCAGTTTTAGTATGTTAAGTGACATGTTTATAACAACACACATATTTAAGATCATAGATTGTTTCTCTTATGAGGCCTGGGTACTTACCTTTTTCCAATAAATACTGCCCATTCATTAACAAAAGAGCAGCCTTATCCCTTGACAACACTGCATACATTCACTTTTTTGTCAGTTACTTTGTTCATCAGCTTACTTATTATCTTGATTAGGCTCTGTGTATTCAAATCTCTTCTACAACTGTGTGATGCAGGCTATGTCTTAATTTAATCACGCCGCTAGAATTATGCTGAATTATATAGTGTATCTCATACCCTAAGTATATTTTTAAATTTTACCTGTATTTCCTCATATGTGAAAACTGAGCAGAGAAACAAAGCTCATTCCCAGCAATGACACTGTGGGACGGACCATCTGGGTTTTAAGAACTGTCCCAGCTTGGATACTGTGGTTTTCTATCAGTCTAGAACTTATATGTTCTAAGAGCTTCCCTGGCTATAACATCACTAGTTCTACCCACCCTGCCTCCTCTGACATTCTCTTCTCCTACTGTGTGCTCACATACCATGGAATAAGACAATTTGTTCTCTTGAAACGACTACTTTTTTACCGTCTGTGTTCTAAGCTCCCCCTTTCCTTTGATACTCCAGGTTTATGCACTTTTGATTTTAAACTGCTTCCAAACTCATTCATTTCATATTCTATATGCCTTCCCAAGTCTGGCAGTCTGGCTTCTACAACAGCTCCTGCTTTTCAAACATTCATACATACATACATGGGGCTGCCATCCCAATAGTGGAATTCTCTTCTAAGTTCAAATTTCCAATACCTTCGCTTAAAAGTCACCTCTATGTCAGATATTTTCTAAAGAAAGACATTTCTAGCCCTGACTCTGATATTCTAGGGTTCCTTTTCTTTTTCACTTATTCACTTTTACTGTGTTAAGCTGTGTGTGTATGTGTATGTGTGTGTGTGTGTGTGTGTGTATCCGCAATGTATTTACTTGACAGCACACATTCTCATTTTAATTCTCTGTACTTATTTTTTTTCAGATAAATACAGACTATTCATTAACAGTGGTATTCAAAACAGCCTTAACCAGAGAGGATAATGCATATATTTACTGTGTTTTAAGTTATTTTTTAATTTTCTTTTTCCTTTTATTTTCAAGGGGTGGGTAGAACCTAATTAGGCATGGTATGCCTATCTTTCTGTGCAGGACATGTTTTCATTCAGAGACTCACCATTGTGCTGACATAAATTATACTGTATTATGTATCTCCTATGCTAAATATGTAGCATTATTGCTTTTTTCGTTTACCTGTCCTTCCCTGAACACAGAAACAAAATTTGCTCCCAGCAACAATACTGTGTATTCTCAGGACTATCTGAGCACTGATAACTCATGTTCTAAAAGCCTCCTACCTCTGATACCATGTGAATTTATGACCACGGCTAGTCCTGAGATAGTATCTTCTATGGGCTTACTAGCTCTGACATTACTTCTATCTGCCTTGATAGCTCCAACATTCCCCTCTCTATGGCTTCTCCGAGGCCTGACATTCTACATGTCATGGAATCAGACAATTTCAGTTTTCAAGTTTGGTATTCTAGGCTGAAGAGCCCTATCTAGCTCTAGCCCCATTGATTCGAAATTGCCGCCAAGCCCATACATTCTATGTTGGACATACCTTCCCAAGTCTCATATTCTGGATACTATCCTACCTCCCAGTTCTGCCAGTCAGTCTGGACTGCCATCCCAGCACAGAAATCATCTATTCTCAGATCCATCCATCTTTCAATGGGTTCTCTTGGAAGGTAGCTCTAACTCAGATATACTCAAATCAGTGTCAATTAGAAATCTTATCATCTCCCTGATGATATGGTCCTCTTTGAGGACAAAGGACAAACCACAACCTGTGAGTAGTCCAAGCTACCTGAATGGGGACCCAGCTGGCCATTTCCACTTAGGCAACTCAGCTTGTTCTTTCCTCTCCTCCACTCCCCTCCCATATTAGGTGTTTTGATGGTGTCTTCCCCCTTTGGTATTAAGGGGAGCATGGACTCTTCTGGTTCAGGCACTGGGGATCTGAAATTGACTCCAAGCGTAGACATTGTCTGTTTTACATAGTCTGACCTCTAACATTCTGAGCCTAGAATACCAAGCCCACTGCACAAATTCTGTTCTAATATCTATCCAGTTTCCCAAATTCTGATGAAATGGATCTCAGAATCTGACAGTCTGTGTTCTAAAAACTCCCCTGGCTTTGTCATTCTGTGTTCAAAGACCCTATTCAATGATTTTTTTCCTTTTTATTCATTTAACTTTATTATATTAAGTTACATAGTTGTCTTGGAACTATAATTATTTAAATTCACAAATATTTAACTTTTTAAAACTGGGTAATTAAAAACCTTGTTTTCAACAAGCACTCCCTATTTATTACCAATTCAATAATATTCTTATCAGATTAAGGTAGTGAGTAAAATTAGTTTTTCCCTCATCAGGTTTTTGTTTTTTGGTTTTTTTTTAGATTTGCAGCCATAGAAAGCTGTATATTTTTACCTTTCCTCACTGACTATATCTCAGGACTAGACTTTAAAATCACAGCATCAGTGTGGTGCTGATATAAATTATATCAAAATATGTTGCATGTCATACTCCAAATACTAATACTTTTTTTGTTTAACAGTTCCTCCCCATAAATGGGAACTCCAAACACAGAAGGAAAACTCCTCCCCAGCAATGAGTGATGACTTGGAGGATCCTTAGGCCTATCTGAGCTCTGCTGTTCTCCCTGCTCTGCCATACTGAGGTTTTGAGGCCCCTCCTAGTGATGCTGCTGAATGGTCTCTGGTCTTTCCTGATTCTACTAACACTTGTTCCCTGTCTTGACATCTTTGTATTTTTTCTCTCTGGCTTCTCCTGGGCTCACACTCCATGAAAGTCCTTTCCACAGTATGGAGTCTTTCCTACACTGGATAGTCTTGATTCCTGCCCCGACCCAGGTCAGGCATTCTCGATTCTAAATTGCTTCCACGTTCATTCGTTTTAGGTTCTGCATTCTCTCCTAGGTAAGATATTCTGCCTTTCTGGGTCCACTCTCTTTTCTGATACCCAGAGCCCAAGCTATTATCCAAACCCTGAAATTCTAAGGAAATTCTAATTCAACCTCCAATATATTCTCTTGGCAAACCAGATATTCTGTTTTCTAAATATTATTCCTGTCATGTCATATTATGGCCAAAAGCACCTACCTCCCGACATTCTTGGTTTTTTTTTTTTCATTTTTTGTTTTAGTATATTAAATTACATACATGTATTGGCAATGTAATTATTTAAGAGTACTAATTGTTTCTTTTGAATTTTGAGTACTTGATTTTTTAAATAGTGAAAATTCATTAAGAACAGGGATATCTACAGTACTTTAACACTTCAAGAACCTCATGTGATTACTATTGTTAGTTTTTTCACTTCTTTTTGTTGGAACCAGATTAGTATGTTCTTTAACTCACTTCTTTTAACTGTGTGATGCAGGGTCCATGAGAGCTAATTCTCAGGTTCACCACTATGCTGACAAATTATACTGAACCATCTACTGCATTTAATACCCTAAACATACTTTATTATTTTCATTTAAAAGTTACCTTATAAGTTGAAGCTCTGAGCAGAGAAAACAAAACTTGTTCTCTGCAAGGATCTTTTTTGTTCTCAGGATCATGAGCTTTGATAATCCATGTTCTAAGCACCTTCCCAGCTCTGGCACTGTGTGGTGTTATAGCCCAAGCTTGTTCTGAAATTCCATGTTCTACAGATCTTCTCAGCTGATCTTTTCTTATTTATTGCTTCTCCCAGTCTTGTCACACTCTATGCCCACATCCCATGGAGAAAATTTATATTCTCTGGCTCTGATTATTACTTACTTTTGGTGTTCTAAAGTCCTTCCCAAGTTTGATATTCTAGGTTGGAGGATGACACTGATTTTAAATTTCCTCCAGATCAGATGTTCTATGTTGGAATACTCTTTCAAGTTTCATATTCTGGCTTCTTTGTCAACTCCCAATTGTAATATTCAGTGTCTAGACTGCCATCTCAGTCCTGTATGCTGACATAAATTATACTGAAATATGATACATCTCTTACACTAAATATATCTAAATTATTTTTTATCTGATCCTCCTTATAAGTTGGAACTCTGAGCAAAAAAACAAAACTCCTTTTCTGAAATGGTATTGTATGTTCTCAGGACCATCTGTTTTGCTTCCCTGGTTCTGACACCAAGCTTTTAAAGCCACTTCTAGTCCTGACATTCTTTGCCCCATCATTTGTTCTATTTGTCTTCCCAGCTCTGACATTCTCTTCTTCCTGGATTTTCCCAGGCCTGATGTTCTACATGTCTAGATCCTACTGAATGAAGCATTAGTTCTCTGGCTCTGACCATCTTTCACTTTATTTGATCTTAAGCCTCTCCAAAATTTGAAATTCTAATTTAGAGGATCCCATCTTGCTCTTGTCCTATTGATTCTAAACTAACTCCAAGTTCAGACATAATATTTCTGATCTCATCTCATATTCTGACTTCTATGCCAGTGTTTATTTCTGATATTCAAGTCTGGACTGTCAACTCAGCACTGATACTCTCCATTCTAAGCTCCATCCAGTCTCCAAACTATTCTCTTGAAAGACAACTCTAATTCAGATACTATTCTCTAAGAACCATTCCTGTCATTTTATTGTTAAATTTACCTTCTACCTCTTCTCTAGGGTTGTTTTCACTTATTTATTGTTTTACTATATTAAACTACACATATATGCATATATTAGCAATACAATTATGAGTACAAATTGTTCATTTTTTCAATAAATATTGATCATTCATTAATAATGATATCTAACATAGTCGTAAGATACTACATGCAACTATTTTTACCTTTTTAAAAAAAATGGAACCAGGTTTGGCACAGTATGCTTACCTTCCTCTTTCTGATTCTGTGAAGTAGAGTGTAAGTTTTAATTCACAAGATCAGCTTTGTGCTGACATAAATTATATTATTAAATATCTTAGCTTATAAGTATACTTCATCATTGTTTACATTTTTCCATTCCACCTCTGAGCACAGAAATAAAACTTAATGTGTGTCCTTGGGCCCATCTGAGCTCTGCTAGTCCATGTCTTAAGAGCCCTTCCAGCCCTGACATTGTGAGTTTTATGGCCAAAGCTACTACTGAGATTTTAGGCTGCAGGGGCTTTTTTGAACTTTGATTTCTTTTCTTTTCTTCTTTGATTTCTTTTCTGCCTGGCCAGCTCTGACAGTCTCTCCCACATCTGACATACTGTGTGCTCACATCTTGGACCATCAGACAATTTCCCTTCTGTGGCTCTGACCCTCTCTCACTTTCTGAGTTCTGACGTCACTTCTGGGTTTGACATTTTAGGTTGGAGGGCCCCATTGTTTTTACATTGTCTCCATGCTCAGACATTCTATGTTGGGCATATCTTCTCAAGTCTCATAATCTGGCTTCTATGTGGACTCCTAGTTCTAATATTCAGAGCCTAGAATGTCTTCCCAGCCCTAAAATCCTCTATTCTAACCTCTATCCATCCTCTAGTGTTCTCTTGGAAGGTACCTCCAAGTGCCTTCCTCAGATATCATAGTTTCTAAAGTCCCTCCCATCTTATTTTATGTTCAAAAGCCTGTCCTCTGCTATTCTACAATATTTTACTTTTCATTTATTTGATTAGTTTTAGTATATTAAATGTGTATTAGTAATACAATTATTTAAGATCACAGATTGGTTCCCTTGGGAATCCTGGGTACTTACCTTTTTTCTTTTCAATACATTCGGCCCATTCATTAACAATAATTGTAATTTCTACAGCAGCTTTACTCCCTTTAATAGAATGCATGCTTTTGTTTTGTCAGTTATTTTGTTTTTCATTTCATTGTTTTCTTTTTAATTCAGTGTAGGCACTTCATATTAAAATTTCCCCTTTGGCTATCTGATTTGGGACATGAGTTTTAATTGAGGATCACCATTGTGCTAATAGACATATTGAAATGTACTGTATTTCATACCATAAACATACTTTAAAATGTTTTCTAAATTTATTTTTTCTTCCTTCATGATGATCTGAATGATCACCAGAGCTCTGGTAATGTTGTAAGAGTCACCTGAGCTCTGACAGTGTTTTTTGTTGTTGTTTTTGGCCAAAGCTAGTCCTGAAACTGTATGTGCTACAAGTTTTTGGAGCTCTGATAGCCCCTCTTTCTAAATGTCTTCCCAGCTCTGCTATCCTTGTTTCTGAATTCTCCTGAACCCCACTTACTATGTGCTCAGATTGTACCAAATAAGACATTTGTTTTCTGGCTATTATCTCCCACAGTCTGTGTTTTTAGGTCCCTCACTCCTCTGACATTAAGGGTAGGAGGTCCCCATCCAATTCAGGAACTCTTGATATTTCTTTGCCTCTAAGCTCATTCTATTCTATTGTACAGGCTTTCTCGGGTATGATATTCTTGCTTCTGAGCCTGGCCTGTCATCGCAGTGCAGAAATTCTCCATTCTAATCTCTATTAAGCCTCTAATACATTCTCTTACAGTGTCTCTCCAAATCAGATAATCTATATTCTAAAGACTCATTTTTATGTTCAAGTTCCCTCACTCTAGTGATAGTTAAGATTCCCCCCAACTTTTCGCTTATTTATTCAGTTTTAATATACTATATTACATATATGTCTTAGCAATACAATTATTTGAAATCGCAAATGGTGTTTCTTTTAAAACTGGGCACTTAACACCTTATTGGTTCCAATTAAACACTCCCCATTCATTACCAATATCAACAGATTATCTGTAGCACTCCTGCCTAAGGCAGTGCATATAATTAAGTTTAACAGATATTTTGGATTTTCAATCAGCTAGGGTAATAAATATATTTTACCTTTCCTTATTGACTGTGTTTCAGGACCCGACTTTGAAACCACAGCATCGGTTATTATGCTGCATGTCAAACCTTAAAAATTCTTTACTGTTTTTAACTTTTACCTGTCTCTCCCCATAAATGGAAACTCTTAAGCAGCAATATTGTGTGTTCTCAAGACCATCTGAGCTATATTAGGGTTCTAAGTTTCCTTAGGTCTGACACTCTGGTGTTTTAAAGTCACTCCTACTCCTTTACATTGTATGTTCTAAGGGCTTTTCTGGCTCTGATATCCTTTCTTTCTGTTTTCTGACTGTTCTGAAATTCTCTTCTCTCTAGCTTCTCCCAGATCCAACACTGTATACCTACGTCCCAAAATTGTCTGATTCCATCACTTTCTATGATCCAGGTACCAGGGGCCATTCTAGTTGAGGCCTTGATTCTAAATTTCTTCCAAGTTCATTAATTTAATAACATTCTATGTTCTACATATCCTGAGTTCTTATATTCTGACTTCCTTGTCAACTACCAGCTTTGTCATTCAGAGCCTGTACTTTATTTTTTTGGTAAATCTGACCATTAATTGTAATACCCACTGCAGTCTTAACTCTTAAAATTACTGCATGTAATTACTGTACTTTCAATTATTTTTTTAATTGGAGCAAAATTAGGCACTGTATGATCATCTTTACTCATGCAGGACATGAATTTTAATTCAGGGCATCATCATTGTGATGATATTAAATTATATTGAAATATATATTGTACTACATATCATAAATATACTCTTATTTTAAATCTTTTCCTGTTTCTCTCCATGACTTGGACTTCAGGGCACATTGAGAAGACCCCTTATTGGCAATGATATTATGTTCTTAGGACCTTCTCAACTCTGACACTCTCAGTTTTTAAAGATACTTTTGATCTTGAAGTTGTATGTTCTAAAGGCTTTCCTAGTAGATAATCTAACATTTATATAGTGCCTACTATGTGCTAGGCACTATGCTAATGTGCTTTACAAACAACTCTGATATTCCTTTTCTATGGCTTCTCCCAGGACTGACATTCCATGTGCTCCCATTCCATAAAATTAGACAAGTTCCCTTTTCAAGCTGAACACCTTAGTTTCTGGGTTCTAAGATCTCTCCTAATTTTACTATTCTAGCTTTCAGAGCACCACTCATATTAGGCATTCTTGATTTTAAGTGTCCTCCAAGTTCAGACATTCTATGTCCTACTTGCCCTTCCAGGACTGAAATTTTATATTCTAAACTCTTTCTAAATTTCAATATATTCCCTTAAAATGCACTTCTATATCAGACATTTTATGTCCTAAAGACTCTCTGAGCTCTGTCATTTTATGTTCAAAGACTCCTCATTCCTGTGGCATTCAAGGGTGATTTTTCTTTCCTTTTTCACTTATTTATTCTATTATAGCAAATTATATGTCTTAACAATACAATAATTTAAAATCACAAATGGTGTCCCATTTTTCAAAGTGGGTTTTTTGAAATGCCTTGTTTCAATAAAACAGTCCTTATTCATTACCAATTAAAGTAATATGAATTGTAGTCTTACCAGAACATTTTTTTTTCACATGGAGTTAGTTTGACAGGTTTGGTTTTGTTTTCGGTCAGCTAAGGGAATGTATTTTTAATTATCCAATTTGTGTTTCAAGAACAGTTTTAATTCAGAGCATCACCATGGTTCTTTTATAAATTATATTGAAATGTGTTGCATCTCATATTAAAAATAGCTTTAGTCATTGTTTTTGACATTGATAATTTAGAACCCTGAGAACATAAGTAAAATTCTTTGCCTGTGATGATGTTGTGTGTTCTCAGGATCAACTCAAGTCTAATAATCTATGTTCTATGAGTCCTCTCAGCTCTGACTGGCTGATATGACCAAAACTAGTTCTGAAATTGTATGTTTTAGGGGCTTTCCTAGACATGTAGCTCTTGTTATTAATGCCAGCTCTGACAATCTCTTTTCTGTGCCTTTTCTCAGGCCTTACATTTGGTATCCAGTTGGACAATTTTTGTTGTCTGGCTCTGATCATCTCTCACTTTTTTTGCTCTAAAGTCCTTCCCAGGTTTTATATCCCAGGTTCCAGGGTCCAATCCAGCTCAGGGACTTTTGATTCTAACTTGCCTTCAAGTTCATTCATTTTATGATAATTAACGTTTGACATATTTTTCAAGGCCAGATACTGTCTTTCATGTTTTGACAATTGGAGCCCACAGTGTGAAATACTCTGTTCTAGTCTAACCTTCAATATATGTTCTTGAAATGTGCCTCCAAGTAAAAAATTGGGTTCTATAAACCTTCCCAGCCCTGTGATTTTATTTTCAAAGGCTCTCCCTCCTCAGATAATCTAAGTTCTTTTTTCTTTTTTCACTTATTTATCCAATTATATGTGTCTTAGAAATATAATTCTTTAAAATCATAATTGTTTCTCTTTTCAATATTGTATACTTACCTTATTTTTATACAGCCCTTCCATTAACAGTAATATTTACAGCAACTTTTGGCCTTCAAGAAACTGCATGAAATTATTTTTTGTTGTTTTTTTTTCGTTTGTTGTCTTTTAGAGTCAGATTAGGCACCATATAGTCATCTTTCCACTTTGGTTTTGTGATTCAGTATGTGAATTCTAATTCAGAGCATCATTCATGCAACATATATTGCCTCTTGCACCCTAAATATGATTTTAAAATATACCTATCCCCCTCTAGGAGCACATAAACCAAACTATTCGCCAGTAATGATGGTGTATATTCTCAGCACCATGCCAGCTCTGACAATATCTCCTAATCCTGACATTGTATGTTGGAAGGATTTCCTGGCTCTGATATCCCTTGTTTAATCTTCCCTGAGAGTGAAGCCATTCTCTTCCCTCTGGTTTCTCCCATGTATGACCTTCTACATGCTAAGATCCCACTGAATTGAACAACTGGTGTTCTCAAGCCCTGGCCTCTTCTCACTTCCTGGGTTTTAAGGTCCTTCTCACTCTTGATATTCTAGCTCCCAGGATGCCATGCAGCTCAGGTGCTTTTGATTCTAAATTGCCTCCAAGCTGATATTTTATCTTCTACATGTCCTCACAAGTCTGATATTTTCTGACTTCTATGTCAATGTCCAGTTTTGACATTCAGAGTCAGAATTGCCTTCCCAGGGCAGAAAGCCTCTATTCTTAGCTCAAGTCAACATTGGCCAAGTCAGGCATTCTATTTTGTAAAGATCTTCCCAGCCCTGTCATTTTATGTTCAAAATTCCCTCCTTTCTCTGTTTTTTGCTTTTTATTATATTAAATTACATCTAGGTCTCAGTATAATGATTTAAAATAAAAAAATTGTATTCCTTTAGAATTGTTAACTTTTTTTCAATAAATACTCCATATTCATTAAAAATAATAGTCACATCTACAGGGCCCTTATCTCTACAATACACTGCATGAAATTACTTTGTTGGCCTCTTATTTTTTTTTCCTTACATTGTTTTATTTTAGATCGATATGCTAACCTTTCCTCCCTGACTGGGTGTGGAGTCATGAATTTTCATTTTGAGTATCACTACTGTGCTAATATAAATTACAGCTTCCTTAGCTCTGGCCTCCCTTGTTCTATGTGCCTTCCCAGCTCTCACATGTTCTATGGTTAGTCTCAGGTTTGATATTCTGTGTGCTAAGGTCCTACTGACTCAAACAATTTGTGTTCTCAGGTTCAGTCCAACTGCCATTTTGTCTTCTAAATTCCCTTCTAACTCTTGTGTTCCAAGTTCTAAGGCCTCATTCAGCTTTGAGATTCTTGATTCCAGATTTCCTAAAAGCTCAGATATGTTATGTTCTGTGTGGCCTCCCAGGTCTCATATTCTGGCTTCTATGTCAACTCCTAGGTCTGGATCTGCTCCCTCAGTGCTGAAATTCTCTTTTCTAAACTCTAGCCAACCTCCAATATATTTTCTTGAAAAGTACCACCAAGACTAGACAGTCTATGAATATATTATGTTCTAAGGTTGCTCTTTCCTCCTTTCCTAGGATTTTTTTCATTGTTTATTCATTACGTTATGTTACGTATGTCTTGGCAAAATAATGATTTAAAATCACAAATGGTGTCCTTTTGAATACTATGTACTTACCTTATTTTTTCTGACAGTCTCCATTCATTAACAATAAAATAGTAATATCAACAGCAATTTTACCCCATCAAGTCACTGTACAGAATTACTTTTTTGTTGATTTTTTTTTCTTCACTTTTTGGATATTTTTTAAGCCTCATCAGGCCCAGTGTATTCACCTCAGCTCTTTGTCTGTGGGGTTCAGGACTTGAGTTATAATTTCCAGTGTCACCATTGTGCTGATGTAAGTTACACTGAAATATATGTTCTATTTAATTCTATAAATATACTTTCCTATTTATCATTTCCTTTAATTTACCTTTCACTCCAAACACGTTGCCCACTGAGCATTTAACAAATTTAACAATTTAACAAGGAATTTAACAAAGCAAATTCCTTCCATTTTGATATTCAGTCTAAAGCCGCTACCAGGCCTGACAATCTCTTCTCCTAGGAGCCAGTTTCTTGACTAACATGCCACTGACTTGCATAATGTGTGTTCTCAGGTTCAGATCATCTTCTACTTTCTGGGATATAAGGTCCCTCTAACCTCTGATATTCCAGGCTCTAGGACCCCATCAAGGTCAGGCACTATTGTTTCTAACTCTCCTCCACGCTGGGCCATTCTATGTTCTAAGTGACCTTCCTGGTTTTATATTGGCTTCTATGTTCGTCAACTTCAATTTCTGTCACATAGAACCCTGAATGCTTTTCAAGCTCTCTGCTAGCCCCTATATTTCATCTTGAGAGGCATATTTCAATCCAGATAATCTATGGTCTAAGGGCCCTCAAAGCTATGGAATGCTGATATAAGGCCATATCCTTGTATGACAGTCTAGGGATTTTTTCTTCTCACTTTCATTTTCTTTTATTTTATAATACAGCATGTCTCTTATCAATATAATGATTTAAAAGCAAAAATTGGGTCCCTTTTTAAATGCTCTGTACTAAACACCTACCTTATTTCTTTCAAAAATATTCCCCATTCATTACCAATAATATAAATGTGAATAGCAGTCCTACCGGAACAAGACAGATCATGGAGTTAATTTTTTTTTAAACCAGATGAAGTACTATATTTTACCTTTCCTTTTTGGGTGTCTAGTTCAGGATAAGTTTTAATTAAGAACAACATTGCTGGGCTTATGTAAATGACTGTTATGATGTGTTTTCAGGCTCTAGCCATCTCTCACTTTCTGTATCTGAAGTTCCCTTCTACCTCTGAAATTTCAGCTTCCCGGGCCCCCATCCAGCTCAAGTATGTCTGATTCTGAACTGCCTCTACACTCACACAGGACTTGCTCCGTATCCTTTTCTACATCTGATGCCCTGACTTGTGTCAACACCCAGTTCTGACATTCAGATCCAGACTACCTTCCCAAGTTCTAGCCAATGTCTTATCCTGAAAGAAAGGTCCTAGCTCAGCTATTCTGGCTTCCCTGAGTTCATGTTTCCTCTGCCAGTCTGGGGGTTTTAATCTTATCACTTTCTTACTCAGTTTTATTATATTCCATATCTGTCTTAGCAATACAATGATTTAAAATCTCAAATGATGTTTCTTTAAAATCCTGTGTACTTACCTTATTTTTTCAATAAATATTCCACATTTATTAATAATAACAGCAATATCAACAGCAGTCTTACCCCATCATGGCAATGCATGTAATTACTTTTTTTTTTCATTTTTTTCATTTTTTTTTGAACCAGATTAGGCACTGTATGTTCAACTTTCTTCTTTGGCTGTGTGGTTCAGGACCTGAGTTTTAATTCAGAGTATCACAATTGTGCTGATAGAAATGATATTGAAATATATGTTGCATCTCATACCATAAATATACTTTGTATTTTTAAAAATAAATTTACCTATCCCTCCCAATACCTATGTTATAGGGTAAATTAAAAAAAAACATACAAACAACAACTCTCCTTCCCACATGACGTTATGTGTTCTAAGACCCTTTTCGTGCCTCAAAATCTCTTTTCTATGAGCTCTGCAATTCTGTGATTTTAAGGAAGTTCCTAGTACTGACACTGTATACGAGAATGACTCTCCTGGCTCTCAGATTCTCTTCTAAAGAAGGGCCTTGCTTGGTCTGAAATTTCTGCCTCTATGACATCATGACTATTCTCAGTTCTGGCATTAGGTTTGCTAAGATCCTGATAACTTGGACAATTTGTGTCTGCAGGTTCTGACCATCTCCCACTTTCTATGGTCTAAGGCAGTGGTGCCAAACTCAATAGGAATGAGAGCCACTAGATCATACATAAAGATTCCTAAGAGCCACATACTGACTTGATTTTAAATGCAATGTTATCCATGTTTTACTGTATTTTTATTGATTTTGTTAAGTAGTTCCCAATTCCATTTTAATCTGGTTAGGGAAGCACTGGGGAGTGGTGGGCATGCCCAATGTTTGACATCTTTGGCCTAAAGGCCCTCCCAGCTCAGATATTCCAGGTTCCAGGGTCTCATCTAGTTCAGGCATCCTTGATTCTATATTTCCTCCAACTTCTGAAATTCTGTGTTCTAAGTACCCTGTCAGGTCTGATACTCTGGCTTCTATGTCCACTCTCAGCTCTGAAATTCTCCATTCTAAGCTCTCTGGTCTGACAAACCCAGGCACTCTAAGGTCCCTCCCTTCCAGGTCTGGAATTCTATGTTCCATGGCCACAATTGGCTATGATATTTCAGGATTTCTTTTCCTTTTCTATTATCTACTTATTTTTATTTTATTATGTTGCACATGAGTCTTGTCAACATAACGATTTAAAACAGAAAATGTGTCTTTTAAATCCTACACACCTTGTTTCAATAAACACTCCCCATTCATTACCAATTATAGGATTAACAATATTGGACAAGATTAAGACAATACATTGGAATTACTATTTCTGTCAAGGTTTTTTCAACGTTTTTTTTTTTCCCTAAGTAAGACAAGAATGTCTTTTGCCCTTTCCCCTTTGACAATCTGATTGAGGACCAGAATTTTAATTTGGAGCATTTGGAGCTGATGTAAATCATATTGAAATATATGCTGTTATCTCATAACATAAACTTTATTATTGTCTACATTTACCTGCTCCATCCTATAGCTCAGATCCCTGAATACATTAACAAAACTCCTTCCCAAGGGGATGCTCCTGTGTGTACTCAGGACCATTTCAAATTTGCCAGTTTCTGTTCTAAGAGCCTTCCAAGCCCTGCCCTTCTGTGACTGTGACATTAAGGCCACTCCTAGCTCTGATATTCTATCTTCTAATGGCCTTCCTGAGTCTGGTGTGACTTATTTTACATGCCCTGCTGGCTCTGACCTCTTCTCTCCTGCTCCTCCCAAACCTGACATCTGTGTACTTCACTCTCGCAGAATCAGACTGGCTTGTCTCACACTTGAATGCTCTCTCACCTTCTATGTTTTAGGGCCCGCACCCCTCCACCCCCCTGGGTTGATGTTCTAGTTTCCAGATTTCCATCCAGCTCAGGCCTTCTTGATTCTAAGTCTCCTCTGAGCTCATTCATTCTATGGTCTACATTCTCTTCCAGGACTGATGTTCTGGCTTTCCCAGCAACAACCCATTCTGACATTTAGTCTGGGCTGCCACTCCAGTTCTGTGTTCAAAACTTTATCCCACCTCCAGTTTATCTTCTTCAAAGGCACTCCCATTGCCAGATATTCTATGTTATCAAGGACCTCTTTCCAGTCATATTTTGGGGGCATTTTTATTTCTAACTTATTTGCTAAATTTTATTTTACTACAGTATATGTATCTTAACAATATAATAATTTGAAATCCCAAATGATGTTGCTTTCAAATCTTGCATACTTACCTTATTTTTTCCAATAAATACTCTCCATTCACTGGCAATAGGAATGCTGATAGCCTAACCAGAGCAAGGTAGTGCATAAATTATTTTTTCAGGGCTGTTTGGTGGGGATGGGAGTGGGGGGAAGGACTGTTAAAGGCAGTATTGTCACCTGTCCTCTCTGAATAGGTACAGCAGGACCTGAGTTTTATTTCAGTCACCACTGTGTTGCTAGAAAGCATACTAAAATAAATGTGTATCTCATATGATAAAGAGCATTTTTGTTATCTTGTAAATTTACCTGTGACCCCCAATATCTTGGACCCCTGAGAACATCAACAAAACTCCTTCCCAGGGATAATACTGTGTGTTCTCAGGCCCATTTCCAATCCCCTAATATGTGCTCTAAGAGCCCCTCCTCTCAGCTCAGCCACTCACTCCACTTGGCTACTGGGTATTATAAAGTATCTCCTGGCTCTGATATCCCAACCCTACCTACTCTAACATTCTCTTTCCTCTGGCTATTCCCAGGCCTGCCATAGGCTACCCTCCCCCCTTCCATATTGCAGATTGGAGGCCCATTCTAGGTCAGGTAATTCAATTTAAAATGGCCTCCAAGATGAGATAGTCTCAGTGCCCTCCCAGATTGGATATTCTGGCATCTATTTAAACCTCCAACATTCAGAGTCATGACTACTATCCCAGTGATGAAATTCTCTAAGCCCTATCCAACTGCCAATATGCTCTCTTGAAAGGTCAGACATTCCATGTTCTAAAGACCCTCCCAACCCTGACATTTGGGATTCTAAGTCTCCTCCCTTTTTTGACAGTCAAGGGTTCCCCCCTTTTCATTTATTGATTTTATAAATTTAGATACAAGTCTTAAAAATAAAATTATTTAAAATCCCAAATATTGTCCCCACTTAAATCCTGTGAACTTACCTTATTTTTTTTTCAATAAATACTCCCCATTCATTAAGAATAATAGGAAGAGCGACAGCTGTCTTACCCTTCAAGGCACTGCATGGGATTACTTTTTTTGTCGGGTTTTTTTCTTTTCTTTTTTTTTTTTAGGGGGGGAGCCAGATTAGGCACAGTATGTTCACGTTTCCTCTTTGTGTGGTTCACGACCTGAGTTTTAATTCAGAGCATCACTATTGTGCTGATATAAATTATATTCAAATAAATGTTGCATCTCATGCCATAAAGATACTTCATCACTTAAAAAATTGACCTGTCCCTCCTAATGTCTTGACCACTGAGCATCATGAAAAAAACAAAACCATGAAAACCTCCTTCCCATCAGTAATAATGGCTGTTTTAAGGACCAGCCCCCATGGATTATCTAATCCATGTCCTAAGAGCCCTCCCAGTTTGAAGGATGGTCTTCTTCCTGACATTGTGTCCTTAAGGCTTTCCTATATTCTAAAGCTTAATCCAGCACTGACATTTAATATTCTAAGGCCCTCATCCTCCTCTGATACTCAAAGTTTTTTTCTTTTCATTTAGTTATTTGGTTTTATTATATTACTTATGGTCTTAATGGTAGAATGATTGAAAATCACAAATGGTATGTACCTTTTAACCCTTTTATATCCTGTGTACTTACCTTATTTTTTCAATAAATACTATTTATTCATTTGCAATGATAGTAATAATCATAGCAATCTTTCCCTATTTCTGCATGGAATTACTTTCTTTTTTTTTCTTTTCTTTCCTATATTTTTTTTTGGAGGGGGAGTCAGAATAGGCTCTGTATGTTTACCTTTCCTCTTTGAGTGGTTCAGGACCTAAGTTTTCCTTCAGGACATCACCATTTTTCTAATATAAATTATATTGAACTGTATAATGCATCTTAAACCATAAATCATTTTAAATTTTACCTCTCTCATAACACTTTGGTCACTGAGAATATTTAAAAAACCAAACTGTACTTCCCTTCCAGATATGATATTGTGTCTCCTAACGCCCTTCCCAGCTCTGTCATTTTGTGGTTTTAAGGTCATTGCTGGTTCTGACATTCTGTGTTTAAGAGCTCTCCTGCCTCTGAGATTACTTGTTCTAAGGGTCCAAGCACCTCTGACATTTTCTTCTCCACAGCTACTCCCAAGCCTGCCATTCTGTGTGCTAAGGTCATGATGAACAGAAGAGTTTGTATTCTCAGGTTTGTCCATGTTTCGCTGTCTGTGTTTCATGGTTCCCCTCACATTTGATACCTGAACTTGGGGGTCCCAACGAGCACAGGCATTCTTGATTTGAAAGTTGCAACGAGTTTGGATATTGTACAAACCCTTCCAGGACTGATAAAATGTTTTCCATACCCATTAAAAGTCCAGACCTGCAAAGCCAAGACTGTTCTCCAAACTCTAATATTCTCTATTCCAACTTCTCTAAATCAATCTCCCTTGAAAGGAACATCCAAGCTAAGGCATTTTATGTATTAAGTATTCTCCCAACCCTAACATTTTAAGTTCTAAGGCTCATTCCTCTTATAACATGCCAGGGTTTTAAATTTACTTATTTATTTTTCCCTTATTATACTGCATATGGGTCTTAGCAAAAAACAAAACAAAAACAAAAAATCAATAGCACAAATGGTCTCCTTTTAAAACATACTGCACTTAACACCTTCTAGCAGTCAATCAATACACTTCATCTCTTAGTAATAATAATAATAATATCACTAGCAGTCTTACCTGATCAGGGAACTATGAGGAACCGTGTGTCTCGTCAGGAATTGTTTTTATTTCTGGAGCCACATATGAGACTGGATTTTAAATTTATATCTTTAAGCTCTGTGGTCCAGAACCTGAGTTTTAATTCAGATCATCAACACTGTCTGATATAAATTATATGGAAATAAATGTTGCATGCCTTGGCCAACTGATCACTAAAAAAAAAAAACAACAAATCTCAAGGATGACATTGAGGTGTAAGGCACCACCCAGCTCTGAAAATCTACTATGACCTTTCAGCCCCTCAGCTCTGACATTTTGTTTTTTAAGGCTCCTCTTAAGTCAGATATTCAGTATTCCACATGCTCTCCTGCTCTGCCATCCCTTGCTTCAGATGCCATCCCAGCTCTCACATTCTCTTCTCTATGGCCACTTCCAATGTATTATGGTCCTACTGGCTCAGACCCTTTGTATTCTCTGGCTTAACCCATCTCCCATTTTCTGTCTTCTAAAGTCCCTTCAGAAACCTCCCATGTTTCAGGCTCTAAGGCCCCATCTATATCCGACAGTATGGATTCCCAATTTCCTCTAAGCTCTGATAGTCTATGTATCACATACTCTCTTAGGTCTGATATTAACTTCAGTGTCTACTCCCAGTTGTGACATTCAAGGTATGGACTGCCTTCCTTGTTCTGAAATTCTCTAGTGTATCTTCTCTCTCACCTCCAATAATCTTCCTTGAAAAGTACCAGACTTTCTCTGTGCTAAGGCCCCTCTCAGCTTTGACAGTCTTTGTTCTGAGACCCATTCCAGCTCTGTCATACTATTTTAAACTCTGACATTCCCTGTTCTCTTGGCCCTTCCCATCCGGACACTGCCTGCTCTAAGATTCCATCCTCCTATGAGTTTTGTTTTTCTCTTATTACACTACACATGCTACTATGAAGACAATAAGCGACAATACAAATGGTTTCTTTTTGAAATGGACTGAACTTGATACCTTATAGCTGTCAATAAATACTCTCCATCTATTATTAATAGCAGTAATTGCAATATTGGTCTTAATTGATCAAGGAATCACTGGTTATTTTGGAAGCTGTTTTTAGTTTTTTAAGTTTCATAAGGGAATAAGCATTTACATAGTGCCTACTATGTGCCAGGCACTAACCCTTTTATAAATATCTCATTTGATCCTCAAAGCAATTTTTTGAGAAAGGTGCTATTATTATCCCCATTTTGCAACTGAGGAAGCTGAGTCAAAATGAGGTTGAGTTGCCAAGGGTACAGAAATAGTTAAGTGTCTGAGCCCAAACTGGAACTCAGGTCTTCCTGATTCCTTAATTTAGATCATAACCACTATCCTAACATAAATTATATAGAAATAAATGTTTCATTTCAAGCCACAAATATCTATTGTCACCGAGTTTTCAATTAAACTCTCCCTCTCCATGTCTTAGTCCACTGAGTACATAAAAACCCCATCTTCTTAGTAATGACATTGAGAATTCCAAGACTCTTCTTGGCTCTGAAGATCTGGGTTCTATGCCCTTGCCTCAGCTCTAATATTCTGTTGTTGGTTTTTAAGACATATCCCAGGTCAGACATTGTGGGTTCTATGGCTGCTCTCAGGCCTGAAATCCTGTGTGCTAAGATTTCACTGTTTCTGTTCCCAAGTTCTCACTGTCTCCTCCTTTTCTGTGCTCTAAGGTACCTCCCATGTCTGATATTACAGGTTCCAGAGCCCTGTTCAGCATAGGCATTTTTCATTGTCAATTTCTTGCCAGCTTAATACTGTGTACCACATACACTGCCTGGTTTCATTTTCTGGCTTTGTTCTCAGTTCTGCTCAGCCAGCTCTAGTACTCTGTATTCTAAACTCTCCTCTAGCTATACCATTTTTCTTTCAGTAACACTTCAAGGTCAAGACTAATAACTGAGAGTTTATGGTCAAAGGCAACACCCTATCCTAAAATTCTAGCATTTTCTTTTCACTTGTGCATTTAATTTTATCTTATTAAACTGATTATGCCTCAGTAATACAATGACTTAAAAAGAGAGGGGAAAGGGAAAGGAATAATCATAGAGATGGTGTCTACTATATGCCAGGCCCTGTGCAAGTGCATTAAGTATATTACTTTTACTGTCACAACAACCCTATGATGTAAGTGCTGTTGTCATTGGCAGTTTACAATTGAGAAAACTCAGATTAACTAAGAGATTAATTAATTCAGTGTATGGTCAAGTGTATTAGATAGTCACCACTCTCCTGACATAAATAATATGGAAACACATTTTCCATTTCAAACCACAAATATCTTTTGTTACTGAGTTTTCTATTAGACTATCCCTCTCCATGCCTTGGACCACTGAATACATTACAAAAACCTATCTCCTCTACAATAATGTTGAGTTCTAAGGCACCTCCCAGCTCTGGTCCATAATACTTGAAGTGCAGCCAAATAAGATTATAGTGCAAATGTGGAAATTTGAAAATATGTAAAAATGGAAATATTTAACAAAATAAATAAAATACAGTAAAACATATATAACATTACTTTTTAAAATTAAGTCAATATGCAGCCCTCAGGGATCCTTATGTACAGTTTTATGGCTCCTATTAATACGTGAGTTTGACACCACTGGTCTAAGGGAGCACCTGATCTAAAATTCTACATTTTTCTTTTCATTTCTGTATTTCTTTTTGTCTCAATGAACTTCATATGTTTCTGCAAGACACTGATTTCAAAGAAGAAATATCTTTTCAATATAATTGTGCTGTAATCCTTCACGTTCAAACAGGACCAAAACGACATCATTGTGTCAGGGGTCAATGCACAGCATCTCTGGTTGTGGCTGACCAGATTAATGCGAGCTTGAAAGGCTCTACCACAGGCTGGGCACAGTCTGTGCATATTTAGGAGGGTGATGTCTCCAAATGAGTGCATTTTACATTTCTTCTGAATTACCACAATTCTGTTTTGCTCATACTCTACCACTAGCAGTATTATCATTTCAAGGAATCAAAAAAATTTTTTTTCTAATTTTTGAAACAGATAAGACAATTTTAACCGTTGCATCTTTCTGATATGAGTGGGGAACTGGGTTGTAATTCACAACATCACTGTTGGGTTAATCTAAATCATACTCTGCCACAATACTTACCATAAATAAACTATGTTATTGCTTTTAATTACCCTTTTGTTCCCCATGTACTGTCCACTGCACACATAAAAATAAAATCCTTCTCCACTGTGACCCTGTATTCAAAGGCCCATGCCAACTCTCAGTATGAACATTATATGGTTTTCAGGTCACCTCCCCCGCCTCCCAAAGCTGACATTTAGCATTCTATGTGATCTTGTAGCTCGGCTAGCCTTTTTAAGTACCCTCCCAGGTCTGACATTCTCTTCTCTGTGGCTATTCTCAGGTTTCCTAGTCTGTGTGCTAAGGTGCCAATGGCTCAGATTATTTTTCCTCTCTGGCTCTGTCCATCTCCCACTTTCCGTCTTCTAGTGTCCCTTCTCCCTCTGATATACCAGGGTCTAGGGCATTCTAGATTCTCAATTTCCTCCAAGTTCAGACATCCTCTGTGTTCCATACCATCCAAGGTCTTATATTCTGCCTTCAATGTCTATTCCCAGTTTGGAAATTCAAGGCCCAGACTGAGTTCTTTGTTGTAAAATTCACAATCTTCTCTCCCACCTCCAATATTTTCCCATGAAAGGTACTTTCTGACCAAGACATTCTATATTTGAAGGATTCTAACAGCCCTGAATACTATATTCTAAGGTTCTGCCCTGCTTTAAAATCTGTTCTTTTTTTTTATCTATTTATTTATTTTTATCTAATTACATTGCTAATGGATCCTAGAAATGATGATTTAATAGCATCAATGTTGTTGCTTTTAAATACACTGTCCTTTACACCTTCTTATAGTCAAGAAATACTCACTATTTTTTATCAGTAGCAGTCCTAAGCATTCAGGAAACAGATCAATCAGACTGATTCCCCTTTGTTTGTTTGTTTGCTTTCATCTGTTTTGTTATGTAGTTCTGCCCTTCCAACTCAAATATTCTAATACCTAAGCTCTTCTCTTCCTCAAACTTTCTCCTTTAAATGGCACTGCCTAACCAAGACTTTCTATGTGCTTAGAACTGTAAGAGCCCTGACATTTTGTGGTCTAAGGACCAACTCTCTGAGGATATTCCATAGATTTATCAGTTTGTATATTTTTCTCTTATTGCTTTGCTCATGGGTCTTAGTCAAAAAGTAACAGCACAAATGGTCTCCTTTAAAAATGCACTTCTAATACCTTAGAGTAGTCAACAGATACTCTCCATTCATTCTCAATAACAGGAATATGAACAGTAGTCTTACCTGATCACAGTACTCCAAGGATTACTTGACTTGTCAGGGATTGTCTTTATTTCTTGGAGTCATAGAAGGCACTCCAAGATAAACTTATACCCTGAACTGTCTGAGCCAGGATCTGCCTTTTAATTCGGACAATCACCACTCTCACAAGATGAATTATGTGGAAATAAATGTAGCATTTCAAGCCACAAACATCCCTTGTTACAAGAATTTCCATTAAGCTATTTCTCTCCATGTCTTGGTACCCTCAAAACATGACAAAACCCGTATTCCCAAGGATGCCATTGAGAGTTCTAAGGCACTTTCCAACTCTGAAAATCTAGGTTTGATCACACCGCCCAGCTCTGTTGTTACCAGAAAATCAACATCCTGTGTGCTCCATCTTGCTCCGTTGTTCCTTGTTCTAAGTGCCCTCCCAGCTCTTACATCCCCTTCTCTCTGGCTGCATTCAGAATCCATAGTGTACTAAGGTCCCAATGGCTCAGAACATCTTTACTCTCCAGCTCTCTCTCCCACTTTGTCTTCTCAAGTCTCTCTTTCCTCTCACATCCAGGGTCTAAGGCCCAGTCTGGATTTTACATTTAAGTCAAGCCCAGATATTCTATCTTTTACATACTTTCTCTGGTTGACATTCTGTCTTCAATATACACTCCCATTTGTGACACTATGCCTATCCCTGTTCTGAAATTCTCTATGCTATCTTCCTTCCCCTCACTAGGAAGACACTTTCCAGCCAGGACATTCTGTGTGCTAAGGTCTCTAACAGCCTTAATTCTATGCCCAATCCTGCTCTAAAATCTAGGCCTTTTTATCTTTGTATTTGTTTGTTTTAGTAGACTACAAATATATGTTAGCAATATGATTAAAAGAAACCTCATGTCTCCTTTAAAAACACTGCCCTTGAAAAGTTATTGTTAGGCAAAAAATACTGGCTCTTCATTACCAATAGTAATCCCAAGTCATCAAGGATCTGCATGGAACGAAAGTGATAACCACTTGGGGGAATTTTTGTTTTTTCTATCATCCACTTTTGCCCTCCCAGCTCTCTTCTGCCTGGAATATTCTCCCTTGAATGACACTTCCCAATGTGCCAAGGACCTGCAGGATAAATCTTCCTGTGACATGTTCTAGTCATTTATTGGTTTATTTTTCTCTTCTTGACCTGTCCATGGGTCCTAGTAATAAAGTGACAGCACAAACAATCTCCCTTTGAAATGCACTGTACTTTGTACCTCATGGTAATCAATCAGTACTCTGTCTATTCCCAATAATAATTATATCAATACCAATCTTACCTGATCAAGGCTCTATAATGAGTCATTTGTTTAGTTGGGAGGTTTATTAAAAAATTTTTAAGCCATATAAAGGATTGTATTTTAAACTTATACTTTTAGTGTTGTGATGCATGACATGAGTTTTAATTCAGACAAATGCCATACTCCTGATATAAATTAAATGGAAATAAACCTTACACTTCAAACAACAAATATTTTTTTTGTTTCTGGGGTTTCAATGAACCTATTTCTCCCCATGCCTTGGCACCCTGAGGGAAAAATTCCCAACTTCTCAAGGATGATGACATGGAGACTTCTGCTACTCCTACTGGCCCTGAAAATACAAGTTCCCTGAATCCTCTTATCTCTGTAATTTCTGATACCTCCACATGGGACATTTAGCATTCTGTTATCTCCCTTTTACATGCACTATTCTTCAAAGGTTATTGCATGATCAAAAGCAGTATTAAGTAATCAAGGAAATGCATTGAATAAAAGTGATGAGTTTTTTTTCTTTTTTTATATTGTATAGTTCTTCCAGTTTAGGTCTAATATTCTGTAATCTAATTTCTTTTCTACCTGGAACATTCTCCCTTGAATGGCACCACCTAACCAAGACTTTCTATGTGCTAAATTAGAGGCAGCTAGGTGGCTCAGTGGATAGAGAGTGCTGGGCCTGGAGACAGGAAGACCTGAGTTCAAATCCAGCCTCAGACACTTCCTAGCTAGGTGACCCTGGGAAAGTCACTTAATCGTGTTTGTCTTAATCCAGTGGAGAAGGAAATGGCAAACCACTCCAGAATCTCTGCTAAGAAAACCCCATGGACTGTATTAGTGTGTTATGGCCCATGGGGTCACAAAGAGTGGGACGTGACTGAACAGCAACAACAAATGTAGCTTTTGAAGTCACAAAAATACTTCATTACTAAAATTGCAATTAACCTGGCTCTCTTCATTCCTGGGTGCCCTGAGAATACGAAATAACCCATGTTCTTAAGGATGCCCTAGAGAATTCTGTCCTCCTCACTTGTAATGATAGTACTCTAAACTCTCTACTACTTGGAAAATTCTCCCTTGAATGGCACCTCCCAACCAAGCCTTTCTATGTGCTAAGGGTCCTCATAGCTCTGATGATATATGTTCCAAGGATGAACCCTTCTATAATATTCTATCCATTTGTTGTGTTAGTTTTCTCTTATTGCACTGCTCATGGATCTTAGTTATAAAATGACAGTACAAACAGTCTGTCTTTGAAAGATTATGGTAAACAGTAATACTCTCCAGTCATGCCCACAAACAGGAAATCAATAGTCGTACCTGATCGGGGCATATGTCTTGTGGGGCCTGTTTTTATTTTGTGGAATCATATAAGGTACTAGATTATAAATTTATACCTCTGGTTCTGTGATCTGGGACTTAAAAATCAATTCTGACAGTTACCACTCTCCTGATAGAAGTTATTTGGAAATAAATATATCATTTCAAGTCTCCAATTTCCTTTGGTAGTAGGGTTTCAAATATCCTGTCCCTCTCTATGTATTGGTGCCCTAAAAATATTTTTTAAAAAATCTTCTCAAGGATACCACTGAGAGGTATAAGGCCCCTTACTACCTCTGAAAATCTAGGTTCCATCACGCCTCCTAGCTCTGTTCTTACAGAAACCATCTACACCAGAAACTCCATATTCTTTGTGCTCTCTGGCTCTCACACCCCTTGTTCTAAGTGCCCTACCAGCTCTCACATTCTCTTCTCTATGGTAATTCTCAGGTCCCATACTCTAAGCAGTAAGGGCCCCCTGGTTCAGAATATTTTTGTTCTATGGCTCTGTCCAACTATCACTTTCTGTGTTCTAAAGTCCCTCCTATGTCTCATTCCAGGTTCTCATCCTGATTGGGTAGTCCTGATTCAATATATCCCTGGAATATTCTCCCATGAATGGCACCTCCCAGTCCAGACTATGTGCTAAGAACTGTTCTAGTATTGACACAGGATATTGTGAAGGGAAACACATCTATGAAATTCTATCCATTTTACAGGTGGTTTTTCTCTATTGCACTGCCTATTCATTAAGTTATGGTGGTGAATAAATACTCTCAATCAATTTCCAATAACAGAAATTTCAAAAGCAGTCTTAAATATCACTGATATCCCATATTCTTGGTAACCTCCGGGCTCTCTCTTTTTCTCCTTTCTGACTAGTCTCATGACCCATGTTCTATATAGTTATGCCTACTGGCTCACACTATTTTTCATTTTCTGGCTCTGTCCAGAAATGTAAATTTTGATAGTTTACATTTAGAGATCATCTAGATCTAAATTTTGTCCAGCTCTAACTGGAGTTTCAATTAACCCATCCCCTCTACTCCTTGGTCCCCTAAGAATATAAAAACTCATTTTCTCAAGGATGACACTGAGATTTCTATGGCCCATGTAGGCTCTGAAAATAATCTAAGTTCTACTGTCTTTCTTACCTCTTTAATTTTAGACATTCAGTAGTCAATGTGCTCCCTTTTAAAGGAACTGTACTTCAAAAGTTATTGTGAGCAATAAATATTTCCTAGACATTACCAACAGCAGTACTGAGTAATCAAAGATCTGGATAGAATGAAATTGATGATCATCTTTTTACATTTGTGTTTTTTTATAATTTGGAGTTCTTGATTGTAAATATATATTTGGTTCTATGGTCTGAGACTTCAGTTTTACTTCAGAGAGTCACCACTCTCATAATATATATACGAAACTGAATGTACCAATTCAAGCCACAAATGTCCTTCATTACTAGTGTATCATTTAACCTGTCTCTCTCTGTGCCTTTGCACCCTGAGAGCTTTAAAAAAAAACCCATGTTATGAAGGATGAAAATGAGAGTTATTTTTTATCTTTTAAATAATCTTATTGGTGTATTTTGTTCTTATAGCACTTCACTTTCCTTCTGTAGCCCTCCCCTTCCTTTAATAATAGTTTAATGATTAAATTCAATTATCTTTTTTTCTTTCCACATCTTCCATGATCTTTCTTAATCTTAAAAATGAGAGTTCTAAGGTCCCTTCAGCTCTGAAAATTTGATTCTATCACACCTCCTAGCTCTGTTCTTACAGAATCCTCCCACATCAGAAATTCCACATTCTGTATATTCTCCTTCTCTAACATCCCTTGTTCTAGGTGCCCTCCCAGCTATCATATTCTCTTCTCTATGGAGATTCCTAGGTCCCAAAGTCTACGTAGTAAAAGCCTCCTAGATCTGTTCATTTTAAAAGAGAACCCCCACCCCTATCATATTCTATCCATTTATCAGTTTGATTTTTTTTCTCATTGCACTGCCTATGGGCCTTAGTAGTACAAATGGTCTGTTTTTGATATGCCTTGGACTTAAAACCTTATGGTAGTGAGTAAATACTACTGGTTAATTCCCAATACCAGGAATAGCAATATAAGTCTAACCTGATCATTATATTTCCAGGAATTATTTGTCTTGGGAGACTGTTTTTATTTCTTGGAGGCATATGAAGTACTAGATTATAAACTTATGCATTTGGCTCTGTGGTTGGAGGCTTGAGTTTTAATTCAGACAATTACCACTCTCCTGATATAAATTATAAGGTAATGAAGGTAGCATTTCAAGTCATAAATATGCTTTGTTTCTAGGGTTTCAGTTAAGCTGCCTCTCTCCATGCTTTGATGCCTTGAAAACATTTTTAAAAATCCACCTTCTAAAGAATGCCATTTAGACTTCTAAGGTACCTTCCAGCTCTGAAAATATTGATTTTATCTATATAGGCAGGTATGTGGCGCTGCAGTGGAAGTACCAGGCCAGAAATCAGGAAGACTCATCTTCTGAGTTCAAATTTGGCCTCAGACAATTACTAGCTGTGTGACCCTGGGTAAGTCACTTCATCCTGTTTACCTCAGTTTCCTCATCTGTAAAATGAACTGGAGAAGAAAATGGCAAACCACTTCAATATCTCTACCACGAAAACCCCAAATGGGGTTTCAGAATCAGACACAACAGAAGCAACTGAACAACAAATAAAGGTCCTATCGTGTTAGCTCTGTCCTTTTCACACTCTTCTACCCCAGACATTCTACTTTCTAAGTGCTCCTTTGCTCTTGTATCTCTTAGCTCTGGTATCTGTCTTTTTCCCACTTTCTGTCTTTGAAACTCCTTCCTACCTCTCTAAGGCTCATCTAGATTCAGAAGTCTAGATTCCAAATTTTATTCAATGTGCTGCTTTTTAAAGGCACCGTTCTTCAAAAGTTATACTCCTTGATATATAATATCAGTCTTAAGTAATCAAGGAACTGAAAGGAAGCAAATTGATGACCATTTCATGGGGGGAGGGGAAGCTTTCAGATTTTTCTGTTGTGCAGTTCTGCCCTGCCAACTATAATGGTTTTTAAGCTCTTGTACCTGGAGAATTCTTCCTTGAATGACAGCCCAGTCAAGTTTTTCTATGAACTAAGAACGGATACTATATGTTCTAATGGCAGATCCTCCAACGATTGTTCATTTTTCTGTTTCTTTATCTCTTATTGCACTGTCCATGGGTCTTTGTTATAAAACGACAGCACAAATGGTCTCTCTCTGAATTATTTTGTACTTAACACTATTAGTGAGTCAGTATCTTGCTCCATTTGGAATAACAGTCATAACAACAGAAGTGTAACCTGATCAGGGCTGGACAGGATCAGGACAAGGAATGGCAAGGCTCTCAATGACAAACTTAGATTTTTGGTTGTGTGGTCTTGTACCTTAACTGTAATTCGGACAATCCCACTCTCCTGATACATACTGTATGGAAAGAATGATGGCATTTCAAGCCACAAATATAATTTCTTACTAAGGCTTCAATTAAACTTGCCTCTCTCCATGTCTTGTTGATGTTCAAACAGAAAGTAACTCATTTTACCAAGGATGATATGGAGTGTTCTATGGCCCACAATGCCTCTGAAAAGTCAAGTTCTATCCTTTCTCCTCTCCCTTCTCTAATTTCACACTCTGAGGAGATCAGATATTCAGCATTCCAGCTGCTCCATTTTAAATGCCCCGAACTTCAAAAGATATTCCAGGCAATAAAGACTCCCTAGTCATTACCAATAGCAGTACTAAGTAATCAAGAATCAGCAAGGAATCAAATCTATCATCATTTTGTTGCTGTTCTGCCCTCCCCGCTCTAAGACTCTGTACTTTAAGCTCTCTTCTATTTGGAAAGTTTTCTAATGGATGGCATCTCCCAACCAAGCCTTTCTGTGAGCTAAGGAATCTTATAGCTCTGATACATTGACTTCTAAATATAAATGCACCTCTGATATTCTATCCATTTACTGGTTTTTCTAACTGCCCATTTAAGTCTTAGTCATAAAATGACAGTAGAAACAGCTTCTCTTTGAAATGACTTGTACTTAAAACACTATGATAGTGAATAAATACTCTGGATATTTTCTGAATAACAGGAATATCAACAGAAGACTAACCTAATCAGCATTACACTACAAAGAATCGCTTGTCTTGGAGCCATGTAAGGTATTTGATTATTAACTTAAACCCTTGGCAGTGTGAATGGGGATCTGAGTTTTAATTCAGATAATCACCACTCTCCTTATATAAATTATTTGGAAAATATGGTAACATTTCAAACCATCAATAAACCTATATCTTTACATGCCTTGGTGTCCTGCGAGCATAAAACAAATCCATCTTCCAGGTCAGAATGTATAGTAGAATGTATAGATTGTATAGTACCTCAGAGCCCTGTGCTTTTGGAACCCTCTCATATCAGAAATTTCACATTCTATATGCTCTCCTCCTCTGTCATCTGTTGTTCTTGGCATTTCCAAGCTCTCAAATTTTCTCCTCTCTGGCTATTCTCATGACCCATGTTCTATATACTTATATGTCCCTGACTCCAACTATTTTTTATCCCTTGGTTCTGTCCATATCCCAACTTTTCTCTTCCAAAGTCTCTCCAAATGTCTGATATTCCAGGATTAGGGCTAATCCAGATCCAGTAATCAGCTCTCTAAATTTTGTCCAGCTTTAACTGGAGTTTTATTTAACCTCTCTCTTCTCCTTGGCTTCCAAACAAGCCTTTCCTTGTGCTAAGGAATGTCGTCCTTGACATTCTGTGTCCTATGATATTCTATCCATTTATCTTTCTTTAAATTTTTCTCTTACTGCACTGCCCATGAGGCTTAGTCATAAAGTGATAGCACCAATAGTCTCTTTTTGAACTGCACTTAATCCTTACATACTGAGTAAATACTCTCCAAACATTCCCAATCACAGGAATAAGAACAGCAGTATTATCTGATCAGGGCACTATGAGGTATGACTAATCTTGTCAGCAGATTGTTTTTAATTCTTAGAGTTGTATAAGGAACTAGATAGTAAATTTATTTATGATTTTCTTTTCTGCAACCTGAGTTTTAATGCAAGCAATCACTATTCTCCTGATATAAATTATGTGGAAATAAAGATGGCATTTCAAGTTATTTTTCTTTAGTAGGGTTTCAGTTAACCATGCCTTGGTGCTCTGAGAACACTGAGAAACCCACGTTCTCAAGGATGCTATTGAGTATAGTAAGGTCCCTTGAAGCACTGAAAATTAAGGTTCTATCTCACTTCTTAGATCTGGTCTTTCAGAATTTCCAAACCAGAAATCCAACATTCTATGGGCTCTCCTGCTCAGATATTTCTTGTTCTAGCTGACCTCCCAGCTCTCACATTCTCTTCTGTATTGTTACTCTAAGGTCCCCTGGTCTATAAACATAGTCCCATTAACTCAGACTATTTTTGTTCTATGGATTTGTCCTCCCTCTTTCTGTGCAATTCCCTTCTACAGGTTATCTAGATCCTGCAGGCTAGATTTTACATTTCTTCCATGACCTTAATGGAGTTTCAATTAGTCTGCCTCTATTTCTCAAGGATGACAATGAGATTTCCATGGCCTATGTTGACTCTCAAAATCTAAGTTCGATTGTTCCTCCTACCTCTCTAATTTAAGACCCTTCTTTTATCAGACTTCCAGAATTATATGTGCTAACTTGTATTTTTTTAATTTATTTTTTATTTTTATTATTTTTTCAATATATAATTTATTTATTTTTCAGTTCTTAACATTCATTTCCACTAAAATTTGAATTCAAAATTTTCTTCCCATCTCTTCCCCCACCCCAGGACATCATGTACCCCACCCACTCCTTCCTCCAGTCTGTCCTCCCTTCTATTGCCTACCCTTCATCCATCCCCTTTCCCTTCTATTTTCCTGTAGGGTAAAATAGATTTCTATACTCTATTGCCTGTATAGCTTCATTTCCAATTGCATACTAAAACAATTTTTAACATTCATTCTTAAAGCTTTGAGTTCCATATTCTCTCCCTCCCTCCCCACTCAGCCTCATTGAGAAAACAAGCAATTCAATATAGGTCATACATGTATAACAATGCAAACTACTTCCATAATAGTTATGTTTAAAAAGACTAGCCACATTTCCCTCTGTCCTATCCTGCTCTTCATTTATTCCATTCTCTCCCTTGACCTGTCCTCCCACAATAGTGTTTGCTTCTGATTATTCTATGTGCTAACTTTTAAATGTATTGTTCTTCAGAAATTATTGTAGGCAATAAATATTCCCTAGTCAAAACCAATAGCAGTCAAGTATTCAAGGAACTGAAAGGAATCAAATTGATGACCATATTTTTTCCTATGTTTATATGATGCAGTTATAGTCTACTCGAAATTCTCTTCTCCCTGGAAAATTCTGCCATCAGTGGCACCTCCCAGTCAAGGCTTCCCGGCCCTCAGAACTGTAACACATTTTTCCTAAGGAGTGACTGTCCTATTCATTTATTAATTTATTTTTCTCTTAATTCATTGCCCATATGTCTTAGTAGTAAAATCACAGCTCAAATATTCTCTTTGAAATTCCTTGTGCTTAATACCAAATGATAGTGAGTCAGTACTCACTTCCATTCCCAATAATGGGGATATCAATAACAGTGGTCCGGGTACTGCAAGTAATTATGTGTCTCGTTGGGAGATTGTTTTTATTACTTAGAGCCATATAAGATCCTCAGTGAGAAATGTATACCTTTGCCTCTTTGTCAAAGACCTTTGTTTTAATTCAGGCAACTACCACATTCCTGATACAAATTTTGTGGAAATAAGAGTAGCAGTTCAAGACAGGAATATCCTGTGTTACTAGGGTTTCATGTAATCTGTCTACCTCCCTGCCCTGGTGCCCTGAAAACATAAAACCGCCCATCAGTTGAAGGATAACACGGAGAGTTCTATGACCCACAATGCCCTGACAATCCAAGTTCTATAGCTCCTTTCATGTCTCTAATCTTAGACTCCTCCTTAAAAGTTACTGTGGGAAATAAATATTGCTAGTCATTATTAATCGCAGTCATTAACTGAGAGTCTGCAAAGAATCAAATTAATTACCTTTTTCTTGTTTTTCTTTTTAAATAATGTGCAGTTCTACATCCCACCCCCTGTCCTCTTCCAACTAATATTCTGTACTCAAAGCTCTCTTCTCCTAGGAAAATTCTCCCATGAATTGTGCCTCCCAATCAGACCTTTTTATGTGCTAAGGACCCTCATGGCTCTGACACGTTCTCTTCTAAGAGCAGATCCTCCTATATCTTATTCATTTTGTGCTTTGTTTAATTTTCACATTTTGTGCTGCCTGTAAGTCTTAGTTGTAAAGTGACAGCACAAACAGTCTTTCTTTGATATGACTTGTACTTAAAATATGATAATAGGGAGTAAATGCTCTCTACCCATTCCCGATAAGGAGAATAGCAATAGCAATCTTATCGGATCAGGGCTCCATAAGGAATCACCTTTTGGAGTGGGGTTGTTTTCACTTGTTCAAGCTTATAAGATAATTGATTATAAACTTACACCTTTGACTGATGGTTTGGACCCTGGGTTTTAAGTCAGACAATCACCTCTCTCCTCATATAAATTCCATATATGGTTATAAAGGTAGCATTTTGAGCCACAACTATCCTTTATTACTAGGGTTTCAATTATCCTGTCTTCATGCCTTGATGGCCTGAGAATATAAAGAAAACCATGTTCTCAAGAATGCTATTGAGATTTTTACCCATTCTAGCTTTGAAAATCTAGATTCTATAATACCTCCTACCTCTATTCTTTCAGAACATTTCCAAACCAGAATTTTACCATTCAATGAGCTTTCCTTGTCTGATATCCCTTGTCCTGGATGGCCCCCCAGATGTCACATTCTCTTCCTTATGGCTGCTCTCAAGCCCCATTGTCTAATAAGTACTAAGGTCCTACAGACTCATACTATTGTTTTTTAGTCTCTGTCTTTCTTCTGCTTTCTATCTTGAAAACGCTTTCCCGTGTTTTATATTTCAGGTTCTAGAGCTCATCCAGATCAGAAAATTTAGATTTTAGATTACTTTAAGGACCTTAACTGAATTTCAGTTAATTTGTCTTTTGCTATTTCTTGGCTACCCATTAACATAATAAAACCCTTATCTTCTCAATGAAAATTTAAGCTCTACTGCCCCTGTGACTTCTCTAATTTGAGAGCATTATTCATCAGATAGCATTCGGTGGGCTCCCTTTAAAGATTATTCTTCGAAAGTTATTGGAGGCAAAAGACTTTCTATGTGCTAAGGATCCTCATAGGTCTGACGCTATATGTTCTAAAGGCAAATATCTATGATATGCTATCCATTTATTGGTTTATTTTTTTTTCTTACTGCAATGCCCATATATCTTAGTCATAAAGTGATCTCTCCATGAGATGTCTTGTTTTAAACCTTATGGGAATGAGTAAATATTCTGGACACATTCAAATTAAGAGGAATATGAATGAAATCTAACATGATAAGGGAACTACAAGGGATCACTTGTCTTGTTGGGGGATTATTTTTATTTTATGAAGACATATAAGACCCTCAATATCAAACTTAATCGTCTGGCTGTGAGGTCTGGCATCTCAAGTTTTAACTCAAGACAATCATACTCTCCATATGTGCGTGTGTGTGTGTGTGTATGTAATATGTGGAACTAATGGTAGAATTTCAAACAAATATCATTTCTTTCATACTAGGATTTCAATTAACCTGTTTCTCTCCATGTGTTGTCAAAGAATGCCAATAAGAATTCTAAGGCCCCTTCTAGCTCTGAAAATCTTGGTTCTATTGAATCTCCTAGCTCAGTTCTTTTAGAACAGTTTCAAAACAAATTCAACACTCTACGGGCTCTTCTGCTCTGATATCAGGCTGTGTTCTAGGAACCTTCTCAGCACTCAAATTCACTTCTCTAAAGCTACTCTCAGGTCCAACAGTCTATGTACTAAGTCCCACTGGCTCAGACAATTTTGGTCTATAGCTCTGATCTCCCACGTTCTTTTTGCTGAAATTTCTTCCTACCTCTCTTATTCCAGGTTCCAGTTCTCATCTAGGTCCTGCAGTCTACACTCTAAATTTCTGGAGTCTCTTTCTCTCTAAGAACATAAAAATAAATCCTGTCTTCCGAATGATGACACTGGAATTTCTATAGCTCTGAAAAATTAAATTCTATTACCCCTCTTACAGCAGACATTTAGTAATATTCCCTTTTAAATTCACTGTTCTTCAAAAGCTATTGTTGGCAATAAATATCCATTCCCAATAATAGGAATAGTAGTATCAACCTTCCTTGCTTAGGGAAACAAGGAACCATTTGTCTTGTCAAGGGAATTTTTTTAAATTTCAGGAATTGTATAAGGCCCAAGATGTTAAACTTACACCTTTCACTCTGTGGTCTGTGACCTGAATTTTAATTCAGACAAGCATCACTCTCCTTATATAAATTATGTGGAAATTGTATGGAAATAAGGGTAGAATTTCAGGTCAAAAACATCCATTGTTATGAGTTTCATATAACCTATCTCTGTGCCCTGGGGCTCTGAAAACATAAAACAACTCTTCTTCTCAAAGATGAAATGGAGAGTTCTATGCCCCATACTGCCTCTGAAAATCTAAGTAGTATCATCCTTATTATCTCTCTAATTTATTTCCCTCTGAGATTGAACACTCAGCATTCTATGTGCTCCCTTTTAAGTGTACTGTTCTTCAGAAGCTATTAGAGGCAATAAATACTCATAGTCATTGCCTGTAATTAGTGATATTGAGTAATTAGGGGTCCCAAGAAATCAAATTGATGACCTTTTTTGTTTTCTTTTTATTATTTTGCATTTCTTTCTTCTGAGCTCTAATAGTCTGTACTCTAAACTCATTATACCTAGAATATTGTCCCTTGAATGGCACCTCCCAGTCAAGATTTTCTATGCGCTAAGGATCCTCCTAGCTCTGATACTACCTGTTCTTCTATGATATATCCATTTAGTGGTTTATTATTTTTTTTACTGCATTGCCCATAGATCTTAGTTCTAAAGGGACAGTACAAATAGTCTCTTTTTGAAATGCTTTATACTTAGTACTTTATAGTAGTGGGTCAATATTCTCCATCCATTCCCAATTACAAGAATATCCGTAGCAGCCTTAACCTTAAAATAAGGACACCAAAAGGAATCATGTATTTTGTTGGCAGATTGTTACTTGGAGCTGTATAAAATCTTAATGACAAACTTAACTTTGGCCATGTGGTCTGGGATCTGAGCTTTAGTTCAGACAATAACCACTCTCTTGATAGAAATACAGGTAACATTTCAAGCTACAAATACCTTTTGTTAGTAGGATTTCACGCAACCTGTCTTTCTCTATGTCCTGGTACCCTGAGAATACAAGGCCATAACTAGGAAATGTATACCTTTGGCCCATCTTCTCAAGTGTCAAACATGGAGAGTGCCTGTGACAATCGAAGTTCTATTGCCCTTCCCCCAACTCTCTAATTTCAGACCCTTTCAAGATCAGACATTCAGCATCCTAGGTATTCCCTTTGAAAAGCTGTTGGCAATATATTCTCCCTAGTGATTACCAAAAGAAGTAATCAAGGATCTGCAAAAGTCAAACTGCTGACCTCTTTCTTTTTTGTTCTTTTTATATCATGCAGTTCTGCCCTCTCAGCTCTAATATTCTGTACTCAAAGCTCTTTTCTACCTGGAAAACTCTCCCATGAATTGAACCTTCCAACCAAGCCTTTCTATGTGCTAAGGACCCTCATGGCTCTGACACATTCTCTTCTAAGGGACACTTAACTATGATATTCTAACCACTTATTTGTTAAATTTTTCTCTTGTGGCACTGCCCATAGCTCTTAGTCTTAAAGTGACAGCCCAAATGGCCACTCTTTGAAGTGCTTCATATACTTATACACTTATGGTAAAGAGTAAATAATCTGGATCCATTCCAAAAACAGGCATATCATTAGAAATTGAACCTGACTGGGCATACAATTTAAAAAGAAACCCTAGAAAAAATAACTTAAAAATCTTGAATTAAACATCAAATTGTAAATCCTGAAAAAAATCAAAGGAGAGATTAATAAAATTGAATGTAAGAAAAACATTGAACTAATAAAACTAGGAGCTGGATTTAGGAAAAATCCACAAAATAGATAAACTATTTGTTAATTTGATTAAAAATAAGAAAGAAGAAAACCAAATAACCAGTATCAAAAATGAAAAGGAAATTAAAGCAATTATTAGGAACTATTTTACCCAACTACATGCCAATACTTCTAGCAATCTAAGTGAAATAGATGAATATTTGCAAAAATATAAATTGCCCAGAGTAAGAAAAGAGAAAGTAGAATACTTAATACTTAATGCTCTCTCTTAGAAAAAAGAAATTGAACAAGCCATCAATGATCTCCTTAAGAAAAACCTCCAGGATGAGATGGATTCACAAGTGAATTCTAGAAACATTTAAAGAACAATTACTTCCAATACTCTATAGCCTATTTGGAAAAACAAGCAAAGAAGGAGTCCTGCCACCTTCTTTTTTACACAAACATGGGCTGATACCTAAACTAGGAAGAGGAAAAACAGAGAAAGGAAACCATAGACAAATTTCCCTAATGAATACTGATGTAAAATTTTTAAATAAAATACTTGCAAGGAGATTATAGCAATATGTCAAAAAGATCATACATTATGACCAGGTGGGATTTATACCAGGAATGCAGGGGGCTGGTTCAAGATTAGGAAAACTATCAGCATAACTGACAGTATCAATAACAAAACCAATAAAAATTACATGATTATCTCAACAGAAGCAAAAAAAAAAGCTTTTGACAAAATACAATACTTATTCCCATTAAAACACTAGAAAGCATAGGAATAAATGGAACTTTCCTTAAAATGATGAGCGGTATCTATCTGAAACCATCAGCAAGCATTATCTATAATGAAGATAAGCTAGAAACCTTCCCAATAAGATCATGGGTGAAGCAAGGATGCTCATTATCATCAGTTATAGCAATAAGACAAGAAAAAAATTGAAAGAATTAGAATAGGTAATGAGGAAACAAAACAATCACACTTTGTAGACAACATGATGGTACACTTAGAGAATCCTAAAGAATCAACTAAAAAACTTGTTGAAATAATTAACAACTTCAACAAAGTTGCAGGACTTAATGCAAACCATAAATAACTAGCAATGAAATATTACATATAAAACCAACAAAGTCCAGAAGGAAGAGATAGAAAGAGAAATTCCATTATTTAAAATAATTACAGACAATACAAAATACTTGTTAGTCTACCTGCCAAGACAAACTCAGAAACTATATGAACACAATTATAAAACACTTTTCACACAAATAAAGTCAGATATACACAACTGGAAAAATATTAACTGCTCATGAGTAAGTCAAGTCAATATAATAAAAATGACAATTCTACCTAAACTAATTTGCTAATTCAGTGTCTCATCAAATTATCAAAAATTATTTTATAGAGTGGAAAAAAATCATAACAAAACTCATCTGGAAGAACAAAAGGTAAGAATATCAAGGAAATCAATTAAAAATGTGAAGGAAGATGGCTTAGTATATCAGATCTCAAACTGTATTACAAAGTGGTAATCATTAAAATTATCTGATAGTAGCTAAGAAACAAGAGTAGTGGATCAGCAAAATAGATGAGGTACACAATAATACATTACCACAGTAATCTAGTGTTTGATAAACTCTAAGAACCCAGCTTCTGGGGCAAGAAGTCACTATTTAACAAAAATTGCTAGGAAAACTGGAAGGAAGTTTGTCAGAAACTATACAGACTGTATGGTGAGATAGGATCAAAATGAGTACATGATTTAGGCAAAAAGGGTGATATAATAAGCAAATTAGGGGAGCATGGAAAATTATACCTGTCAAATCTATAAATAAGGGAAAAATTTATGACCAAACAAAAAATAGAGAGCATTACAGGATGAAAAGAAGATAATTTTGATTACATTAAATTAGAAAGGTTTTACATAAACAAAACCAATGCAGGCAAGATTAGAAGGGAAGCAGAAACTGGGAAAAATTTCACAGCAAGTCTCTCTGATAAAAGTTTCATTTCTCAAACACATTGAGAACTGAGTCAAATTTATAAGAATACACATCATTTCCCAATTGATAAATGGTCAAAGGAAATGAATAGGCAGTTTTCAGAAGAAGAAATCACTGCTTTTTATATAGTCATATGAAAAAATATTTCCAATCACTACTGACTAGAGAAATGCAAATAAAAACAATTCTGAGGTAATACCTCACATCTATCAGATGGGCTACTATGACAAAAAAGGAAAATGACAAATGTTACAGGGGATATGGAAAAATTGGGACACCGATGCACTGTTGGTGAAGTTGTGAACTAGTCCAAGCATTCTGGAGAGCAATTTGGAACTATGCCCAAAGAACTATAAAATTATGCATACCGTTTGACCCAGCAATACTACTACTAGGTTGGTATACAGAAGACATAAAGGAAAAAGGAAAATGTCTTTCTGTGGTGGCAAGGAATTGGAAATTGAGAAGATGCCCATCAATCAGGGAATGACTGAACAAACTGTGGTATGATTGTGATGGAATACTATTGTTCTATAAGAAATGACAAGCAAGATGGTTTCAGAAAAACCTGCAAAGACATGCAGAAAAAAACATGCAAAGTGAAGTGAGAAGAACTATGAGAACATCACAGCAACACTGTATGATGATCAACTGTGAATGACTTAGCAATTCTGAGCCTCACAATGATTCATGACAGTTCCAAAGGATGTATGATGAAAAATGTTATCGACCTCCAGAGAAAGAACTGATAGAGTTTGAATGAAGATCGAAGCATACTTTTTTTTTACTTTCTCTCTTTTTCTTTGTCCTTATTTTTGGTCTGTGTTTTCTTTTGCAACATGGATAATATGGAAATATGTTTTTCATGATTTTACATGTATAATCTATGTCAAATTGCTTGTCTTCTCAGGAAGGATGAAAGGAGGCAGAATTTGGAACTAAAAATTTTAAAAGAGAAATGTTTAAAAAACTTACATGTAATTGAGAAAAAAATTAAAAGAAATCCAACCTGTTCAAGACACTACAAGGAAGCACTTTTCTTGGAAGAATGTTTTAATTTCTTAGCAACAAATAAGGTACTCTATTATAAACATATACCTTTAGTTGTGTGGTTTGGGACCTGAATTTTAATTCAGACAATCTCCACTCTCTTGATGTAAACATGGAAATAGTGGCAGCATCTCACATTTTCTATCCTCAAAAGTACTTTTTTCCTCTCACATTCCAGGTGCTAGGGTTCATCCAGATCCCACAATCTGGATTCTAGATTTCTTCCAAGATCTCTACTGAGATCTTGTCTATTAACCTGTCTTGTCTGTCTATCTGTCTGTTTGTCTCTCTCTCTCCCCTTTGGACAGCTGAGGACAAAACAAACCAAACAAAAACAAAACAATAAACTGACATTATGTTCTCAAGGAAGACATTGGGAGTTATATGGCCCACACTGCCTCTGAAAATGCATATTCTCTTGCCTCTTTTACCTCTCTAATTTCATTCAGACCCCATAAATATCACATACTCAGCATTTGATGTGGTACCACTTAAAGGCACTGTACTTCAAATTTTATTGTAGGCTGTAAGCAATCATAGTACTGAGTAATGATGCTGACACATAGTCTTCTAAAGGCAAACATTCCTATGATATTCTGTTGATGTATTAACTTGTTTATTTTTCTCTTCTTGCATGGCCCTTAGGTCTTAGTAGTAAAGTGATAGCACAAATGCTTTCTCTTTGAAACTGTTATGGTAGTGAGTAAATACTATCCATCCATTCAATAGAAGTCTAACCTGATCAGTTAGGATACACTTGTTTTGGGGGATTGTTTATACTTTATAGATACCAATTAGGTATATATATATAAACTTTTAGGTTCTGTGGTTCAGGAGCTAAGTTTTAATTTAATCATCACTCTCCTGATATAAATTATATGGAAATAAAGGTAGCATTTCAAGTCACAAATTTTTATGAAGGTTTCAACTATTCTGTCACTCTCCATGCCTTATCAGCTTAGGAACATAAAATAACCCATATTCTCAAGGATGCCACTGAGAATTCTAAGGACCTTTCCAACTCTGAAAGTCCATGTTCTATAGCACTTAGTTCTATTCCAAACCAGAAATTCAACATTTGATGTCTCCTTGTGCTCTGATATCCCCTCTTCTAGGTGCCCTCCCAGACCTAACATTCTCTTCTCTATGGCTTCTTTCAGGTCCCATAGTTTATGTACTGAGGCCCCAGTAGCTCAGACAAATCTCATTTTATGACTCTCTTCTTCTCCCGCTTTCTTTCTTTGGAACTCTCTCCTACCTCTCATAGTCTAGGTTCTAAGGCTCACCCAGAACCTGTAGTCTAGCTACTAAATTTGATCTTCATGGAATTTCAATTAATCTATCTCACTATATTCCTTGACCCCTGGAAAACAAACAAAACAAAAACCTCATTGTCTCAAAGAGATGACATTGAGATTTTTAAGGTCTCATGTTAGTTCTGAAAATCTAAATTCTATTGCCCCTCTGATTTCTAATTCTCTAATTTCTGACCTCTCTTACATCAGATATTTATCAATCTATGTGCTCCCTTTAAAGATACTAGGCACTGCAGTGGATAGAGCACCAGGCCTGGAGTCAGCAAGACTCATCTTCCTAAGTTCAAATCCAGCCTCGGACAGTTACTAGCTATATGACCCTGGCCAAGTCACTTAGCCCTGTTTGCCTCAGTTTCTCAATCTGTAAAATGAGGTGCAGAAGGAAATGACAAACCACTCCAATATCTTTGCCAAGAAAACCTCAAATGGGGTCATGAAGAGTCAGACACAACTGAAACAATTGAACAACTTCACAATTATTGTAGGCCATAAACACTCCCTAGTAACTAAAGAAACTGAAAGGAATCTAATTGATAACCTCTTTTCTATTTTTATATTGTGCACTTTTGGCTTCCCATCTATAATACTCTAAGCTCTCTCATGTCTATAAAATTCTCCCTAGAATGTTCTCCCTTGAATGGCAGTCAAGGATTCTTTGTGCTAAGCACACTCATATCTATGACATATTATCTTCTAAGGGCAGACCTTCCCTATGATATTCTATCAATTTACTGATTGTTTATTTTTCTCTCATTAAACTACCCACAGGCCTTAGTTGTAAAGTGACAGCAAAAATGCTCACTCTTTGAAATGTCTTGGACTTAACTACCTTTTGGTATCACATCTCTGTTCATTCCCAATAACAGGACTATAAACAGCAGTTTTACCTGATCAGGGCACTACAAGGAATCACATGTCTTGTTGGGGAATTGTTTTTATTACTTGGGGCCATGTAAGTCCCTTGATGATAAACTTACACCTTTGGCTCTGTAGTCCAGGATCTGGGTTTCACTGCAGACAATTGCCATTCTGCTGATATAAATTGTATGGGACCAAAGGTAGCATTTCAAGCTACAAATATCCTTTGCTACTAAGGTTTCATTTAACCTGTCTGTCTCTAGGATCTGGTGCCTTGAGAACACAAAACAGCCCATCTTCTCCAGGAGGAAATGGAGAGGTCTATGATCCACAATGCCTCTGAAAATCCAAGTTCTATAGCTCCTCTTACCTCCCTAACTTCACATCCCTCTAAGACCAGACATTCAGCATTTCTGCACTTCAAAAGATACTGTGTGAAAACACTCCCTAGTCATTACCAATAGCAGCCTTATGTAATCAAGGATCTGCAAAGAAAACTGATTACCATTTGTTTTTGTTTCATTTTGCTATTTCTCCATTGTGCAGCTCTGCACTGCTAGCTCTAATAGTCTCTATGCTAAGTTGTCTTCTATCTGGAAAATTCTCTCATGAATGACACCTCTCAAAAAACCTCTTTATTGTGATAAGGAGCTGCATAGCTCTGACATGGTCTCTTCTAAGGGCTAACCCTCCTACAATACTCTTTCCATTTATGGTTTTAATTTTCTCTCTTTGCACTGCCTTGGTCTTACTGATGAAGTAATAGCAGTAAATGCTCTCTCTTTGACAAGACTTGTACTTAAAACCTTATGGTAGTGGGTAAAGATACTTGATCCATTTCAACAGGAATATCCACAGAAATCCAACCTGATCAGGGCACAGCAAGGAATCACTTGTCCTGTTGGGAATTGCTTTTACTTCTTAGTGACATAATAAGGCTCTTATAGATAAATGTATACATTTGGCTGTGTGCTCTGCTACCTTAATTTTAATGCAGATAATTAACATTCTTCTGATATATATATATATATATATATATATATGAAATAACAGCATTTCAAGTCACATATTACTTCTTACAAGACTTTAAACCATTCTGTCTCTCTCTATGACTTTTCTACCTGAGAACATAAATTAAGCCATGTTCTCAAGGATACTATTGAGTGTTCTGAGTTCCCTTCTAGTTCTAAAAATCTAGGTTTTATCACATCTTCTAGTTCTGTCCTTTTAGAACAGGTAAACTAGAAAGACAAAATTGAAGTGGGCTCTGCTGCTTTGATATCCCTTGCTCTACACCTCTCCCCTTCCTCCTTGGCCAATCTCATATTCTCTTATCTGTGTCTACTTTCAGATCCAGTAGTCTATGTACTAAGTTCCCACTGGCTCAAATTATTTTGGTTCCTTGGTACGGTCCATCTTCCTACACTCTGTCTCCCAAAGTCCCTCCTACCTCTCACATTCCAGTTACTATGGTTTATTTACATTCCACAATCTGGATTGTAAATTTCTTCTAAGAATTTATTGGAATTTCAATTAACCTGTCTCAATTACTTGGCCAACTGAAAACAACAAAAACATTCCATCTTCACAAGGATGACACTGAGAGTTCTATTGTCTCAGAAATTCAAGTTCTATTGCCCCTCTTACCTCTCCAATTTCATTCCTTGCCCTCCTAGATGATCCGTGTCAGTATTCCCTGCACTTCCTTTTAAATGTATTATTCTTCAAAAGTTGCTGAAGGCAATAAATACTACCTAATCCCAAATGCACTATTGAGTAATTAAGGATCTGCATGGAATAAAATTGATGACCATCTTTAGTGTTTTTGATTTTTTTCCTTAGATGGCACAGTTCTGCCCACCCCCCCCCCCTGCCCCATCTGAGAGTCTCTAAGCTTTCTTCTGCCAGGAATACTCTGTCTTGGATGGCAGCTCTCTAACTGGTCTAAGTACCAAGTTGAACTCTCACAGCTCTGAAGCTATATATCCCAAGAGCAAACCCTCCTATGATATTCTATCCATTTAATTGATTTGCATATTTTTCTTATATTGTGTTAGTCATAAAGTGATAGCACAAATGGTGTCTTTGAAATACCTTGTACTTAAAACCTTATGGTAGTGAGTAAATACATTCCATCCATTCCCAAAGTGAGGAGCCTTAATAGAAGTCTAACCTGATTGGTACACTACAAGAAAACACTGGTCTTGGGGAATTGTTTATGCTTTATAGACACAAATAAGGTATTTGATTGTAAACTTCTACCTTGGGCTCTGTTGGTTCAGAAGCTAAGTTTTAATTCAGATAATCACCACTCTCTTCGCAAAAATTATATGGAAATAAAGGTAGCATTCCAAGCTACAAATATAATTTCTTACTAAGTTTCAACTATTCTATCTCTCTCTCCATGCTTTGTGGGCCTAAGAACATAAAATAACCCATGTTCTCGAGGATGCCATTGAGTGTTCTAAGGTCCCTTCCAGCTCTTAAAGTCTAGGCTCTATCTACCTCCTAGTTCTGTTCTTTCAGAACAGTTCCAAACCAGAAATTCAACATTCTGTGATGTGTACTCCCAGCTCTATTATATTCTTGATGGTTTCTCTCAGCTCTTATAGCCTATTTACTAAGATCCCACTGGCTCAGACTATTTGTATTCTATGACTCTGCCCTCCTTCCATTTTCTTTTGGTGAAATTCTTTCCTATCTTTCTTATGTCAAGTTTTACAGGTTATTCACAACCTGCAGTCTAGATTCTAAATTTTTTTCTATGATCTTACTGAAGACTCAATCTGTCTCTCTATTCTTTGGCTAACAGAGAACATTAAAAAATTATCTTCTCAATGATGGCACTGAGATTTCTGACGCCAATGCTGGCTCTGAAAATCTAAGTTCTATTGTCCCTCTTTCCTCTTAAAGATCATACTGTTCTTACATCAGGCATTCAGCATTCTAGGAATGCCCACTTAAATATTCAAAAGTTTACTATAAGTAAGTACTCTTTATTCATTAACAACAGAAGAACTGAATAATTAAGGATCTGCATACAATGAAATTGATGACCATCATTTTGTGGGGTTTTGTTTTTTGTATAATGTGGTTCTGCCCTCCCAGATTTAATAGTCTTTACTCTAAGGTCTCTATTCCCTGGGAAAATTGCTAACAAATGGTATCTCACAAATAAGCCTTTCTATATGCTAACGATCTTTGGATTTCTGACAAATTACCTGTAAAGGGCAAACCCTTCTTTGATATTCTATCAATATTTGTTTATTTTTCCCTTACTGTATTTCCCGTATGTCTTCATAATAAAGTGACAGTACAAATGGTTTCTCTTTGAAATGTCTTATATTCAGTACAGAAATATTAATAGGGCACAAAAAGGAATCAATTCTCTTGTCAAGGGATTGTTTTATTACTTGGAACCACAGAAGATACTTGATGATAAACTTAGACCTTTCACTTTGTGATTTGGAACCTGAGTTTGAATTCAGACAACTACTACTGTCCTGATATAAATTATATAGGATAAATGGCATTTTAAACCACAAATGTCCTACGTTACTAGGCTTTCATTTAATCTGTTTCTCTACATGCCCTGGTGCCCTGAGAATATAAAGTAACTCGTTTTCTCAAGGGTGAAATGGAGAGTTCTTTGGCCTAAACTGCCTTTGAAGATCTAAGGCTCATCAATCTCCTGAGCTCTTGAATTTCACACCCACACATGATCAGATATTTAGTGTTTGATGTGTTCCTTTTTAAATACTCTCTTCTTCAAAAGTTATTTATGTAAAATAGTTCCTACTTATTCCCAATAGCAGTCTTAAGGAATATCTGCAAGAAATCAAATTAATGACTGCTTAGATTTGGTTTTCATTTTTTGTTTATTTAATATTGTGCAGATCTGCCTTCCCAGATCTAATAATCTTTACTCTTATATTCTGTACTCTCTTCTTTCTGGAAAATTCTCCCATGAATGGTACCTTCCAGTCTAGATTTTTGATGTGTGCAGAATCCCCAGCAGACCCTCCTATGACATTCTATTTATTGGTTTATTTTCCTGTTTTTCACTGCCCATAGTCATAAAATAGCAGCACAAATGGTCTCTCTTTGAATTTCTTCTACTTAATACCTTGTAGAATTGAGTACACATGCTTGATCTAGGCCCAGGAATATCATATAACTGGAATAGCATTAGGTATATCATTAGAAGTTCACTCTGATCAGGGCACTACAAAAAATCACTTGTCTTGTTGGAAGACTGTTTTTACTTCTTAGAGACATATAAGGTCTTTCATGATAAACTTACACATTCAGCTGTGGGGTCTGATATTTGCATTTCAATTCACACTATCACTACATTCTTAAGATATATTCTACAGAAATAATGATAGCATTTGAAGCCACAAATATAATTTCGAAGGTTCCAATTATTTTTTCTCTCTCCATGTCTTGTTGACTTGAGAACATAAAGTTCTCGAAAATCTAGGTTCTGTCACCTCCTAGTTCCAAACCCCAAATTCAACATTCTAATATACTAAGATCCCACTGACTCAAACTATTTTAGTTATCTGGCACTGTCTGTCTCCCACTTTCTGTCTTCAAAAATCTTTCTTCCCCTCTCATATTCCAGGTTCTAGATCAGGAATAGGGGACCTGTGGCCTCAAGATCCCATGTGGACTTCTACGTCCTTGGGTATGATCTTTTGACTGAGTCCAACTTTTACAGAACAAATCCTTTTATTAAGGGCATTTGTTCTGTGAAGTTTGGATTCAGTCAAAGGGATGCACATATAGTGCATATATGATCCATATGTGGCCTTGAGGCTGCAAGTTTCCCACCCCTGTTCTAGATCCCATCTAGATTCTAAGTTCCTTCCAAGATCTCACTGGAATGTCTATTAACCCATCTGTATTCGCTGGCCAGCTGACAACAATTTAAAAAAATAACACCATGATCTCAAGGATGAGAGTTCTATGGTCCATCCTGCCTCTGAAAATGCAAGTTCTATTGCCCCTTTTATCTAATTTCTTCCCTCTCAGCGATCAGACATTCAGCATTCTGTGTGCTCCACTTTAAATGCTCTATTCTTCAGAAGTTATTGTAGGTAATAAATATTCCCTTAGTTATTACCATTAGCAGTCTTAAGTAACTAAGGAACTGACAGAAATCAAACCCATGACCTTTGTTTGTTTGTTTGTCTAACCTGATTAGTGTACTACAAGCAATCACTTGTTTTTATTTCTTAAAGCCATAGAGCCAAGGTGCTGGACTATAAACTTAAACCTTTGACTGTGTTGTTCAGAACTTATAGTTTTATTCAGACATTACCACTCTCCTGATATAAATTATATGAAAATAAAGGTACATTTTAAGTCACAAATATCATTTCTTGCTAGGGTTTCAGCTATCTTGTCTCTCTCCATGCCTTGTTGACCTAGGAACATAAGACAACCCATGTTCTCAAAGATGCTAAATCTAGGTTCAGAACAGTTCCAAGCAAGAAACTCAGCATTCCATGGGTTCTCCTGCTCAGAAAGACATCTTCCTTCTGGGTGCCCTCCTATCTCTCTCATTCTCTTCTCTCAGATTTCAGTCTACCTAGTAAGGTCCCACTTATTTTTGTTCTTTTCTCTGTCCTTTCCCCAATTTCTTTCTGTGACATTCCCTCTTAACTCTTATACTCCAGGTTCTACAGGTCATCCAGATTCCACAATTTTAAATGTAAATTTCTTCTAGGATCTTAATAGACTTCCAATTAATCTCTCTCTCTTGGCCTTCTGAGAACATAAAAATACACATCTTCTCAAGGGTGAAATTAAAACTTCTCAGGCCCACTCTGGCTAAATCCTATTGTTCCTCTTACCTCTGAAATTTCAGACACCTCCCAGCATTTGATGTGTTTCTTGTTAAAGGAACTGTATTTCAAAATCTATCGTAGATAATAAATGTTCCCTCATCATTGCTAATAGCAGTATTGAGGAATTAGCAATCTGCATGGAATGGAATTGTTGATTATTATTTTGTGGGTTTGATTTTGTCTTTTTTAAGACGCTTTTCTGCCCTCCCAGCTCTAATGTCTGTTCTCTAAGCTCTCTTCTCCCTGGAAAATTCTGCCATGGGCACCTCCCAGTCCAGACTTTTTGTGTACTAAAGACCCTCATGGGGTCACTGTATGTTCCAAGGTGACCCCTCCAATGGTGCTCTCTGCATTTAAAGGTTTATTTTTCTCTTATTGCACTGTCACTGTAAAGTGATAGCATATATTGTCTCTGAAATACGACTTTATACTTAAAACCTTCTGTTAGTGAGTAAATGATCTTGATCCATTCTGAATAACAGGAGCATTAATAGAAGTCTAACCTGATCAGAACACAAAAAGTAAACACTTCTGTTAATACTTCTCTTGTGGGATATTTTTACTTCTTGGAGTCACATAAGATACTTGATTATAAACTTATACCTTTGGTGTGTTGTTCAGGACCTGAGTTTTAATTTCGATAAACACCACTCTTCTGATATAAATTATATGGAAATAAAGGTAGCATTTCAAGCCACAAATGTCCTTTGTTACTAGAGTTTCAAATAACCTGTCTCTCAGAATGTCTTAGTAGCCTGAGAATGTAAAAAACCCATGTTCTCAAAGACACCATTGAGAGTTCTGAGGCCCATTCCAGTGCTGAAAATCTAGGACTTCCTAGCTCTGTTCTCTCAGAACAGTTCCAAACTAGAAATTCAGAATTCTCTGGGCTCTCCTGATGTTATCTCCTGTTCTAGGTCCCCATCCTCCTTACCCCTTTAATTTCCCTCTACCCCACTGCCTCTCACATTCTATCTCATATCTATGTCTTCCCTCAGGTACCAGAGTCTATGTCCCATTGGCCTGAATTTTAATTCCCTAGCACTGTCCATCTCCCACTTTCTGTCTTAGAAATTTTTTCCTGCTTCACATATTCATGGTTCTAGAGCTCATCAGGTTCCCGTAGTGTGGATTATAAATTTCTTCCAAGATCTCACTGGAATTTTTACTAACCCGTCTCTCTCTATCCATTGGTCAGCTGAGAATAAAACAAAATAAAAATAAAACAAAGAAAAACATGTTCTCAAGGAAGACATTCAAAGTTTTATGGCCCATACTGCCTCTGAAAATGCAAGCTGTCATCCCCTTTGCTCTCTATTTTCATTCCCCTCAGAGATCAGACATTCAGCAGTCAATGTGCTCTGTCCTTTGAAGTTATTATGAGCAATAAAGATTCTCTAGTCATTACCATTTGTAATCAAGGAACTGAAAGAAATCCAATTAATGATCATTTGCTTTTGTCTAACCTGAGTAGTGTATTACAAAGAATCCCTTATCCTGGGGGACTGTTCTTATTTCTTAGAGCCATATAAGGTACTGGATTATAAATTTCTACCTTTGGCTGTATGCTCCTCAGGGCCTGAGCTTTAATTCAGACCATCACCAATCATCCTGTCTCTCTTCATGCCCTGTCATCCAGAGAACATAAAATAACCCATGTTCTCAAGGCTGTGATGTAGTGTTCCAAGATCCAGTTCATAAAATCTAGGTTCTATGGCACCTTCTAGCTGTTCTTTCTTCAGTTCCAAACCAGAAATGCAACATTTCATGTACTATTCTGAGGTATCCTTTGTTTCAGGAGCCCTCTCAGCTCTCATATTCCCTTCTCTGTAATTACTCTCGGATCCCCTCATCTACCTACTAAGGTCCTACTGGCTTACACTATTTTCTTTTCTATGGCTCTGTCCATCTCCCCCTTTTTTGTTTTCTAAAGTCCCTCCTACCTCTTATAATACCAGTTCCAGGGTTCATCCAGATCCAGCAGTCTGGATTCTAAATTTCTTCCAAGCTCTTACTGGAGTTCCAATTACCCTGTCTCTCTCTATTCCTTGGCTCCCTGAGAACATAAAAAAAACTGATCTTCTCAAGGAATCCACTGAGAGTTCTTAGACACCTTCCAGATCTGAAAATCTTGGTTCTATATACACTTTGTTCTTGAACCTCTCACAGCAGAAATTCAGACCCCATTGACTGGCTCTGTCCAATGGCTCTGTCCATCTCCTACTCTCTTTCTTCTAAAGTCCCTTCTATCTCTTATAACACAGGTTCTTGGTCCCAGATCTGGCAGTCAGGATCGTAAATGTCTTTCAAGCTCAGGTATTTTATATTATAATATGCTCTCTGATCTGATATTTTGTCTTCAATTTCCTCTCCTATTTGTGACATTCAAGGTTCAAACTGCCTTCACTTATCTAAAAATCTCTTCTCTGTCCCCTCCATTATTCCCCTTTGAAAGGTTATGGCCCACTCTGCTCTAAAATTTGAGTTCTTTTTCGTCTGGTTATTTTTGTCTTTTCACACTTTAAATACCTTAGCAATAAGATGATTTAAAAGTGCCAATTTGTGTCTTTTTAAGTACAATGCATTTCACAGTTACTATTGCACTATTAAATATATACTCTCTATTACCAATAGCAGTATTAAGTAATTAGGGAACTGCATTTAATCAAATCAATGCCCCCTTTTTTAAAAAAAAAATGAATTACAACAGCATTACCTGATCAAGATCCTAGTACTTCTCTTGTGAGGGGATTTTTATTTCTTGGAGCCATGTAAGGTTCCAAGATTTTAAACTTATATCTTTGGCTCTGTGGTCTCAGACCTAAATTTTAATCCTGACAATTACCACTGTACTGATAAAATAACGTAAGCCACAAATATCCTTAGTTTCTGGGTTTTCAGCCCAGCTGTCTCTCCAATCCTTGGCCTTCCAAGACCATAAGAAAACTCATCTTCTCAAAGGTTACATTGAGATCTCTACTCCCAGTGCTATAGTCCTCTCTCATCTCCAACGTTCTGTTTTTTTGTTTTTTTAAAGACACCTCCCAGATGAGACATTCTGTGTTCTTTGGCTATTCCCTAATCTGCTAAGTCTGTTTATTATGCTCTCACTTGTCACAACAATCTGTGTTCTCAGCTTCTTACCATCTCCCATTTTCTGGGTTCTGAGGCCCCTTCCACCTTAAAGAAGCCAGACTGTAGTTCCTCATGCAGCTTGGATAGTCTCTACATCACTTACCCTTCTCCATCTATAATCTATCTTGGCTTCATTTTTCCACTCCTAGATCTGCTTAGCATCTCTAAGAATCTGTGTTCTAATGTCTTCCCCACCAACAGTTTTCCTTGAATGTGACCTCCCAGCCAACTCCCAGTCCTGACAATCGATGTTCTATATCACCATCCTCCTCTCAAATTTGGATTTGTTTTTCATTTTTTAATTTATTTTTATCTTACTGCAGTCTAAATATCTTGGCAGTGGGATTATTTAAAAGCAATTTTTTTTAGCTTTAAATACACAGTATTTAACACACTATGGAAATCAATAAATAGTTCTCATTCATTATGAAAAGTAGTCATTTCAGTTGCGATCTTACTGCATCAAAAATTGCATGTATTCATTTTTTTGCCTTTATTTTCAAGCCACATAAGACTGTATTTTCATCATTCCTTTTTAGCTTTCTGGTTCAAGATCTGAGTTGTAATTCAATGCATCACCTCAATCCTAATATAAATTATGTTTAAATAAATACTCCATTTTATAACATAAATAAACTTTGATAATTCCTTTATATAATGAACCTGTCCCTCCCACTGAGGACAAAAAAGACCTCCTTCACAGCTTTATTGTGTACTAGGGTGTTTCTCAGCTCAGAAGGTTCAAGCCAGTCTAAGCATTCTATGATCTTTTTTTGAGACCACTTCTACGTCAGAGATTCTGTATTCTAGTAGTCTCTCAGTATTTTAAAATCTAACCTGTGATTCTCAATAATTAGGTCCACTGAGCATATTAAAAAAACAAAAACAAAAACAACTCTCCAACCCAGCTATGGTACTGTGGGCCTTGGAGGTCTGAAGACTTCTATTCTAAAGGCCATCTCACCTGGGACATTCTGTGATGTCCAGGCCACTCTTACTTTTAGCATCCCCTGGGCTGCCAGCTTTGGTTTCCCTTCCTTTCCCTGCCCTACTGGTTCTAATGTTCTTTCTATACAGTTCCCAAGCCTGACATTCTCTGTGCTGAGGTCCCTAAAGTCTGACAGTTTGTGTTCTCAGACTCTCATCATCTCCTACTTTCTGTCTTATAGGGTCCCCTGAACATCCACCTCTGATCTTGCACGTTCTAGGGCCCCACCCAGCTCAGACATTATGGACCTGAACCTGGCTCCCAGGTCCTTCCTTCTGAATGCTCTCCTAGCTCTGCTGTTCTGGCCTCACTGGCTATCTCCTGCATATACTGCCATTCAGAGGCAGGACTGCCTTCCAGCTCTTACATTCACTACTCTAAGCTTTCTCTCATCTTTAACCTTCTCTTTGAAAACACACCTCAGCCCAAGGTCTTACATCCTAGGAATTTTTTTCTATTAATTTCTTAATACTTATTTGGTTACATTACACATATATGTATGTGTATATATATATACATATATATATGTTTTAGCAACACAATAATTTAAAAAGACAAATGGCTTCCCTTTTAAAACCTATGTACTTAATACCTTATTGTTCTCAACAAAGACTTGTCATTCATTACCAATAATAGCAATATTAATCACAGTCTTACCAGATCAAGGCACTTCTGTAATTACTTTTTTGCCCATTTTTTTCTTTTTGTGGAACAAAATAAGGCACTTCATTTTCACCAATCCCCTTTGGCTGTATTGGTTCAGTCCCTGAGATTTAATACAGAGCTGCACCACTGCGCTGAAATAAATGATATGAAAATTCATTTTGCAGATACCAGAAATATAATGTTTTGTTACTTTCAAATCTTCCTTATATTTCCCAATACACAGACCCACGAAGCACATTTAAAAAAATTTCTTTCCTGCTATGATACTGTTTGTTCTAAAGCTCATCCCATCTCTGATATTCTGTATTTTAAGCGCTTTCTTCAAAGTGGCCCAGAGGTTCTAACATTCTCCTCCTGATGAAACTCTCAGGCCTGACCTGTGGAGTACTAAGGTCACCTGGGCTCTGACAATTTGTATCCTTATGCTCTGACCATCTCCTCAGTCTCACCTGCCCCAATAGTCCACGTTCTAGGGCCCTATCCAGCCCTAGCATTCTAGATTCTGAGATACCTTCCAGATCAGAACAGCTATATTCTAAATGTTCTCCCAAATCTGATATTCTGGCTTTGCTGATTATGACCTGTTCTATCATTCAGAGCCCAGAACCTTCCCACCATGCAAATTCTCCATTCTAAGCTCTCTCCCACATTTAACATTTTGTGCTGACAGCACCTCCCAGCCTAGACATCCGAGGTTCTAAGGACCCTCCCAGCATTGTCATTCTCTGTTCTGAGGCCCCATTCATTTCTGATATCCAAAGTTTTTCTTTTTCATTTATTCTTATTATGTTCCACCACACACAGAACTTAGCAAGACAATGATGTGAAAATACAAATGAGGTAGGTCCCCTTTTAAATCCCATGTATTAAACATCTTATTATTTTGTTTTTCATTAAACAGTCCCCATAGTAGCAGTATCAAGAATGGTAGTCTTACCAAATCAAGGCGCTGCATGGAAATAATTTTAATACCCGTTTTGTTTCCTTTTTATGGAGCCTGAGAAGATATGCATTTACCCCCTCCTCTTTGGCTGAATTGGTTTAATACCTGAGTTTTAATTCAAAGGATCACCACAGAGCTGAAAGAAATGATACAGAAATTAATGGTGTATATCATGACATCACTGTCTTACTATTCTTCAATTTCCTGTTGTTCCCTAAGACTTTAACACCCAGAGAACACTAAAAACTTTATTCTCCGCTATGATCATTTGTTCCATAGCCCCTCACAGGTCTGAACATTCTACGTAGGGCTGTCTCAGCACTGAAATTATTCCATGTTCTAAGGAGGACTAGCTCTGAAATCCCTTGTTCTAAGTACCCTCCTATCTATGACAGTCTTCCATGTCTACTCCCCAGCATGACATTTCTATGCTAAGGTGCCCTGACAATTTGTGCTCACAGGCTATATCTCACACTTTCTGTGTTGTAAGGTCCCCTGAACTCCCAGCTCTGATATTGCAAGTTCTAGCACCGCAGCACCCCTCCCTCCACCCCAGCTCACACATTCTGGATTTGAACCTGGCTCCCAGATTCTTCCTTCTGAATGTTCTCTCCCAGCTCTGCTATTCAGGCCTCTCTGGGTGCCTCCTGTATATACTGCCATTCAGAGGTGCAACTGACATCTGGCTCTCCCATTTTCTATTCTAAGCTCTCATCTTCAACACTCTTTTTTGAAAGGCACCTCCAGGCTAGACATCTAGAATCTTCCCTGGTGTTATATTGTAGGGATTTTTTCTTTTCATTTCTTAATATGTATTTGAGTACACTGCATCTGTGTGTTAGTAATACAATACTCTACAAGCACAACTGGTGTTCCCTTTAAAACCCATGTTTATAAAAGCTTATTTTTAAGGATCAAATACAAAATGCTCTGGCATTTGAAGCACTTCATCATCAGCCCCCTCCTATATCTCCAGCCTTCTTAAACCTTATACTTCAACACATACTCTTTGACCCAGTGACCCTGGTCTCCTGGCTGTTCCAGGAACAAGCTTCTCCATCTCTCTTCTCTAGATATTCTCTCTGACTGACCCCAATGCCCAGAATGCTTTCCTGTCTCTTCTCTGACTACTGACCTCCCTGGCTTCCTGTAAGTTACAACTAAAATGCCCCCTTCCACAGGAAGCTTCCCCAACTCCTCTTCATTCCAGTGCCTTCCCTCTGCTCATCATTTCCTATTTATCCTGCATAAAGCTTACTTTACACATATATGTTTTCATGTTGTTTCCCCCAACAGATTGTAAACTTCTTAAGGGCAGGGACTGTCTTTGGCCTCTATTTATTCTCAGGACTTAAATCAGTGCCTAAAATGTAGTAGGCACTTAATGAATATTTACTGATTGATTTTCAACGTCTTTTTCATGACTACTACTAACAATATCAATAACATTCTTACCAGATAAAGTTATTGTGCGCAATTACTTTTCTGCCTGTTTTTTTCCATATTTTAGAGCCACAGAAGGCACAGCATCTCCCTCTTAGCTCTTGAGTTGTATTGGACAAGTACCTGAGTTTTAATTCAAAGGTTCACCACTGAGCTGAAATGAATTATATGGAAATTAATGTTACATATCGTTGTATGATTATACTTTCTAATTAGCTTATAATTTACTTGTACTTCCCAATACCTTAACCCACTAAGCACATTAAAAAAAAAGTCCCCAATAGGATATTCTTTGCTATAAAGCCCCTCCAAGGTCAGAAGAACTATCTTCTAAGGGCTGTCCTGATGACATTCTTTTGTTGGAAGATCAATCCTACATCTCTAAGGGCTCACCTAACAGCACAGTTTCCTTATCCTAAGTACCTTCTTCTCCATGCAACTTGCAGGCCTGTCATTCCTCTGGGCTAAGGCTCCTAAGATGTGACAATTTGTATTCTCAGACTATGACCATCTCCAACTTTCTGAATAATGTTGGGGTTATTTTGGGTTCAGCCATTTCAGTTTTCTTGACCAAGATACTAGAGTGATTTTCCATTTCCTTCTCTAGCTCAGTTTTACAGCTGAGGAACTGAGGCAAACAGGGTGAAGCAACTTTTGCCCAGGGTCACACAGCTAGTACCTGTTTGAGGCTGGATTTGAACTCAGGCCTTCCTGATTCCAGGCCCTGAGCTCTATCCACTATGCCACCTAGCTTCCCCTTTAAGTACACATGCATGAGAGCCCTGGGGAGGGCTCCAAGCACCCACCTCTGATATTTGAGGTTCTTGGGCTCCATCTAGCTCCAGCATTCTAGATTCTGAGATACCTTCCAGATCAGAACAGCTGTGTTCTAAAGGCTCTCCCAGATCTGATATTCTGGCTTCGATGGCTATGGCCTGTTCTACCACTCAGAGCCCAGAACCCTCCTAGCAAAAAAATTCTCTATCTAAACTTTCTCCCACATTTGAAGTTTTGTGTTGAAAGGCACTCCCAGCCTAGACATCTGAGGTTCTAAGGGTCCTCCCAGCACTGTCATTCTCTGTTCTGAAGGCCCACTCTTTTCTAATATCTGAGATGGGTTTTTTCCCATTTATTTTTATTATGTTCCATTGCACATGAGGCTTAGCAAGACAATGATGGGCAGCCCAAATGTTCTATCCATTTTTCGCCAGTCGCCCGAGATCCTTTGGAGTGCTGCAAGCAACCTGCTGGCCTGTAGGCTGCAAGTTGTGCAGGCCTGATTTAAAACAACCAATTCTGTCCCTTTCAAATCTTATGTACTAAACACTTCATTTTCTTTCATTAAGCAGTTCCCATAGTAGCAAAAGCAATAATAGTGTTCTTACCAAGTCAAGGCACTGCATGGGAATAGTTTAATACCCGTTTTGTTTCCTATTTATGGAGCCAGAGAAGGCACTTCATTTTTCCTTTCCTCTTTGGCTGTATTGGTTTAATACCTGAGCTTTAATTCAAAGGTTCACCACAGAGCTGAAATGAATTATACGGAAATTAACATTACATTCATGGCATAATTTCACTTTCTTATTGTTTATAAATTTACAGGGGCTTCCCAATACCTTAACCCCAGGGCACATTAAAAAAACCAAACTCCATTCCCCAATATGTTATCTGTGTTCTAGAGGTCAGAAGAGCTATGTTCTAAAAACTAACCTATCTCTGACATTCTATGATGCTAATGCCAATCTTATTTTTGACGTTCTGTGTTCTAAGGTTCTGCTAGCTCTAATGTCTCTTGTTCAAAGTGGCCTAGAAGTTCTGACATTTTCCTTTCTATGCAACAATCAGGACTGATATTCAGAGTGCTAAGACTGCCTGAGTTGTGACAATTTCTATTCTCATCTCCTACTTACTTTGCTATAAGCATCAACTCAAGTCTTTCCACCTCTGACCTATCCTTCAGCCCTACCCAGCTCAGACATTTTTTTTAATTTTCACTTATTTATTTTTTGACATTAATATTTTTAAGATATGAATTCCAAATTATCTCCCTCCCTTACACCCCTCCATTAAGAAGGCAAGCAATAATGATATCAATTAGACATGTAAAATCATGCAATATCAATAATAGTGGTCTTACCAAATCAAGGCACTGTATAGAAATTTTAATACCCGTTTTGTTTCCTATTTATGGAGCCTGAGAAGGCACTATATTTCCCCTTTCCTGCTGGCTGTATTGGTTTGATACCTGAGTTTTAATTCAAAGGATCACCACGAGCTGAAAGAAATAATACAGAAAGTAATGGCAAAATTTCACTTTCTCATTGTTTTAAAATTTCCTGCTTCCTGATACCTCAACCCAACATACACATTAAAAAGAAACTCCTCCTCGAATAAGATATTATTTGTTCTAGAGCTTCTCATAGGTCATAAGATTTATGTTTTAAGGAATGCCCATCTCTTATATTTTCTGATTTTAAGGCCACTCCTACATCTGAAATTCTCTTTACTAAAGGTTACCCTAGCTCTTACATTCTCCCCTATCCAGCTCCCAAGTCCGACATTCTCTGTGCTAAGGTCCCTAGAGTCTGACAGTTTGTGTTCTCAGACTCTCATCATCTCCCACTTTCTGTCTTATAGGGTTCCCTGAATGCCCAGCTCTGATACTGCAAGTTCTAGGGCTGCTCAGGCATTCTGCGTTTGAACCTGGCTCCCAGCTCCGTCCTTCTTAATGCTCTTCCAGTTCTGCTGTTCCAGCCTCTCAGGGTGCCATTCAGAGGCAGGACTGCCCTCCAGTGTTCTCTCCCAACCCAACATTCTCCTTTCAACAGCAGCTCCCAGTCTAGCAACTAGCATCCTAGCCTCCTCTGATATCCTAGAGATTTTTTCTTTTCCTTTCTTGATATTTATTATATTATGCTGCCTATGTTTCTTAGCAACACAGTATTGCTTTGAAAACCTATGAACTTAACGCCTTATTGTTTTCAACAAAGATTTCCTCATTCACTATGCAGAAATGAGCATTTCAATTGCAGACTTACCAGAAAAAGGCACTGTATGGGATTATTTTTTGCCTGGTTTTCCTTATTTTAGAGCCATAATATGCACATCAGTCCCCTTTTTTTCTTTGGCTGTATTGGTTTAGTACCTGAGTTTTAATTTAAAGGTTCACCACAGAGCTGAAATGAATTATATGGAAATTAATATTACATATCATGGCATAATTTCACTTTCTTATTGTTTATAAATTTACCAGTGCTTCCCAATATCCTAACCCACTGAGCACATTAGAAAACAAAACACAAGCACTTTTTTCACTCCAGTACTGAGTGTTCTTTAGAACAGCCCCTCAAATGTCAGAATATATACACAGTAGGTGTTTACTGATTTATTGGGAGGATTGATGTTCTAAGGGCGTCATCTATGACATTCTAGAATTTCAAGGTCACTCTTACTTCTGGTGTACTGTGTTCTAAGGGTTCTCCTAGAGCCTGTTCTCTCCTACCTCTTGTTCAAAGTGCCCTGGAGGTTCTGCCATTCTCCTCTCTAGAGCTCCCAGGCCTGGCATTTTCTGTACTAAGATCCTCTGGGCTCTACCAATTTGTATTCTCATACTCTGACCATCTCTCACTTTACTTATAATAAGCCACCCCATCCCTTTCCCCAACCCCTCCCCTCACTCAGGCATCACTAACTCTAAGACACTTCCTAGCTCAGAAAAGTTGACTCCCAGCCTGACATTTTGTGTGCCAACTTTCCCCAAGCTCTGAAAATCGGTGTTCTCAGATTCTGACCACCTCCTACTTTCTGTGTTTTAAGGTCCCCTGAACAACTGACTCCCTCTGATATTCTAGGTTTTAGGCCCCATCCAACTCCAGCATTCTGGATTCTACAATACCTTCCAGACTAGAAGAGTTACATTCTAAAGGTTCTCTCAGAGCTGATATTCTGGCTTTGATGGCTACGGCCCATTCTACCATTCAGAGCCCAGAACCCTCCCAGTACACAAATTCTCTATTCTAAGCTCTCTCCCACGTTTAACATTTTATTTTGTGTTGACAGGTACCTCCTGGCCCAGACATCTGAGGTTGTAAGGACCTTCCCAGCAGTTATTCTTTGTCCTGAGGTTTCACTCTTTTCTAATATCTAAGGTTTTCATTTATTATTTTTCATTAAATTCTGCTACAAAGACAATGATCTAAAAGAACCAATGCTGTCCCTTTTAAATCCTATGTACTACTCACTATAATTTGCTTTCATTAAACAGTCCCCACAACAGCAAAAGCAATAATAGCAGTCTTACCAAATCAAGGCACTGTATATTTTACCCGTTTTTTTTCCAATTTATGGAGCCTGAGAAGGCACTGCATTTCCCCCTTTTCCTCTTTGGATATATTGGTTTAGTACCTGAGTTTTAATTCAAAGGATCACCACAGAGCTGAAATGAATTATACAGAAATTAATGCTGTATATTGTGGCATAATTTCACTCTGTTTTCAAATTTACTGGTGCTTCCCAATACTTTAACTCACTGGGCACATAAGAAAAACTGCTTCCCATATATGAGACTGTTCATTCTAAATCCCTTCACGGGTCAGAAGATCTGTGTTCCAAGGGTTATCCCATCTCTGATATTCTGGGATTTTTAGGTCACTCGGACCTGATACTCTGTTCTAAGGGCTTCATGAGCTTTGTTATCAATTGTTCAAAGTGCCTTCCCAGTTCTGCCATTCTCTTCTCCAAGACTACTCGCAGGCCCAATGTTCTGTGTGCTAAGATGCCCCAGGTTCAGTAATGTTGTCTCCTCAGACTCTATCTTCTACTTTCTGAGTTATGGGGTCCCTGACCACCCAGCTCAGACATTCTGGATTCAGATATACCTCCCAGTTCACAAATGCTATGTTCTAAAGGCTCTGCCACATCTGACATTCTAGATTCTTATAGCCATTCCAGATTTCAACATTCAGAGGCAGGACTGCTGTCCAGCTTGCAAATTTGCTATTCTAAGCTCTTTTTCACCTTCAACATTCTCCTTTGAAAAGCACCTCCCAGCATGGATATTTATGATCTAAGGTCCTATCAATTTCTGACATGCTAGAGATTTTTTCTTCTTATTTTTCAATGTTTATTTTCATGTGTGTGCACATGTATGTGTGCATGTGTCTTAACAATACAGTAATTTCAAAGACCATATGCATATGGTGTTTTAAAACCTATATACTTTACATCTTATGTTTTTAACAAAGATTTCTCATCATTATCCAATAATAGTAATGTAAGTCGCAGACTTACCAGATTAAGGCACTGCATGGGATTATTTTTTGCCTGGTTTTCCTTATTTTAGAGCCACAGAAGGCACAGCATTTCCCTCTTTGCTCTTTAGTTGTATTGGACAAATACCTGAGTTTTAATTCAAAGGATCACCACTGAGCTGAAATGAATTACATGGAAATTAATGTTGCCTATCATGGCATAACTTCTCTTTCTTATTGTTTTTCAATTTATTGGTGTGACCCAGTGAGTATATTAAAAACAACTCATTTCTCGCTGTTATTATTTCTTCTAAAGCTCTCCAAAGTCAGACATGTTGTAAAGTCTGTCCTGTCACTCACAATGTTATTTTAAGGCTGCTCTTACTTCTGACAGTCTGTGTTCTGATGGCTCACCTAGCTCTGCCTACTGGTTCTGATGTTCTCTCTACGATGCAGCTCCCAACCCTGACATTCTCTGTGCTAAGGTCCCTAGAGTCTGACAGTTTGTGTTCTCAGACTCTCATCATCTCCCACTATCTGTCTTATAGGGTCCCCTGAACACCCACCTGCGATATTGCAAGTTCTAAGGCCCCACCTGGCTCAGTCATTCTGATTTGAACCCAGCTCCCAGCTCCGTCCTTCTGAATGCTCTCCCAACTCTGCTATTCTAGCCTCTCTGGGTACATATACTGCCATTCAGAGGCAGGACTGCCCTCCAGAGCTCTCTCCCAACCCAACATTCTCCTTTCAACACCAGCTCCCAGGCCAGCAGCTAACATCCTAGCCTCCTCTGACATCCTAGGGATTTTTTCTTTTCCTTTCTTAATATTTATTATATCATGCTGCGTACATTTCTTAGAAATACAGTATTGCTTTTAAAACTTAATACCTTATTGTTTTCAACAAAGATTCCTCATTCACTATTCCATAATGGGATTTTAATTGCAGACTTACCAGAAAAAGGCACTGCATGGGATTATTTTTTGCCTGGTTTTCCTTATTTTAGAGCCATAATATGCACATCAGACCCCGTTTTTTCTTTGGCTGTATTGGTTTAGTACCTGAGTTTTAATTCAAAGATTCACCACAGAGCTGAAATGAATTATATGGAAATTAACGTTACATATCATGGCATAATTTCACTTTCTTATTGTTTATAAATTTTCTGGGGCTTCCCAGTACTTCAACTCACTGAGCACATTAAAAAACAAAACAGAAGCACTTTTCCCACTCCAGTATTGAGTGTTCTTTAGCCTCTCACAGTTCAGAAGATGTATGTTCTGAGGCTGCCCCATGTCTGTGATTTTCAGGGCACTCCTCATCCTGACCTGTTCTTCCCGCTCAGATGCTCTCCTCTCTGTGTGTACACTTAGGCCTGACATTCTGTGTGCTAAGCTCTCCGTGACTCTGTGTTCTAAGATTTAGACCATCTCCCACTTTCTATGTTTGGAACATATCCCATAGCTCACCCTTGACACTCCATGCTCTAGGGCCCCATTCAGCTTTAGGCATTCTGGATTCTAAAATGCCTCCCATCTCATAAATGCTAGCTTCTAAATGCCCAGCCAGGCATGCATTTCTGACTTCTTTGGCCCTTTACCAGTCTGCTGTTCAGGGTTAGTACTTCCCTCACTACTCACAACACTTCTAATATTATGGAGTCTGGACTACCAACTCTACCTACCAGCTTAGATGGTGCATTATCTGACATGCTAGGAACTTTCTTAATACTTATTTTATTACACTACAATACTGCCAGTCAATAAACATCTATCAGATGCCTACTGCATTATGTGCCAGGTAGTGCTAAAGGCCTGGGGATACAAAAGAGGCAAAAACCAGTTGCTTCCCTCACAGAGTCTGACTGGGGGAGACAACAAGCAATCTGATACGTACAAACAAGTTTATACAGACTAAATAGGAAGTAGTTAAGTGAGGGAAAGCACTGGAATTAAGAGAGGCTATGAATGGCTTCCTGTAGAAGACAGGATTTTAAATGGGACTTGGAAGCCAGGAGGCTAAGACGAGGAAAAGAAAGCATTCTAGGCATAGTGGACGATCATAGCCAAAGGAAATGCTCAGAGTCATGTCTTGTTCATGAAACTATAAGGAGGCAAGTGTTACTGGATTGAAGAGTATATGCTAGGGACCAAAGAGGATTTTGTGTTTGATTCTGGAGGTGATAGTGATCCACTGGAGTTTATCAAGCAGGGGAGTGACATGGTTGTATCTGAGCTTCACTACAGACACTTTTGGTGGCTGAATGGAGGATGGTTTGGAGTGAGGAGAGACTTGAGGCAGCCATACACCAACCATCAAGTAATATTCCAGGCTTGAGGAAATGAGGGTCTGCACTAGGGTGGTGGCAGAGTCAGAGGAAAGAAGGGCACGTATTCAAGAGATATTGCAAAAGTGAAACTGATAGGCCTTGGCAATGAATTGGATTTGGGGGGTAAGAGAGAAGGAAGAGTCCAGGATGACTCCAAGGGTTTGATGCTGAGGGACTGGGGAGAATGGTATTGCCCTCTACAGTAATAGGGTAGGTGGGAGGATTATCAGTTCTGTTCTGAACATGCTGAATTTCAGATGTCCACTGAACATCCAACTGTTTCATCAATATAGTATTTTAAAAGCATAAATGGTGTCCCTTTTAAAATTTATGTACTTAACACTACTGTTTTCAACAAAGACTTGTCACTCATTACCAATAATAGTAATATGAATAGTAATATGATCTTACCAGATCAAGGCACTGAATGGAATTACTTTTTTGCCCGTTTTTTTTCTTTTGTGGAGCCAAATAAGGCACTACATTTTCACCAATCCCTTTTGGCTGTTCGGTCCCTGAGTTTTAATACAGAGCTGCACCACCTCACTGAAATAAATTATATTGAAAATTAATGTTGAATATTTACCGTAAACATACTTTGCAGTTGTTTTTTCTTTTAATTTACTTGTTGGTCCCAATACATTGACCCACTGAGCATATTAAAAAGAAAAATATCCTTTCCCATGACATCATTGTTTCTTTTATTTTTATTTATTTTTAGCATTGTTTCTTTTAAAGCCCTTTGAAGGTCAGAAGTTCTGTGCACAAACTCATTCCATCACTGTTATTCTGTTATACTAAGGCTCCTACCATTCTCTGTTCTATGTGTCCTTCCAGCTCTGACATTTTCCTAGGCTCTGATTGTCTCCTACTTTCGATGTTATAAGCTAGTTCTGTGACAACCCAGCTCTGATATTGCAGCTTCTAGGGTCCCACCTAGCTCAGACATTCTGGATTCAAATGGCATTCCAGCTCACATAGATGCCTCCTTCTAAATGCTCTCCAGGTTCTGCTATTCTGGTTTCTCTGTGTGCTCCCAAAATGTCCTGTCATTCAGAGGCAGGATTGTTGTCCAGCTCTCATATTCCCTATTCTAAGCTCTCTCCCATCTTCACTATTTTCCTTTGAAAGGCTCCTCCAGCCTAGACATCTAGAACCTCTTCTGCTTTTACATCCTAGAGATTTTTCCTTTTCATTTCTTAATATTTTAGTGCACTGCATATTTGTTCTAGCAATACAATTTTTTAAAAGCACAACTACAGCTGATGTCCCTTTTAAAACCCATGTACTTAACACCTAATTGTTTTCAATAAAGACTTATTGTTTCTTATCAGTAACAGTAATATCTTGCCAGATCAAGGCACTACATACAACTTTTTCGTCTGTTTTTTTTTCCTTTTTCTTCTTTTGGAGCCCAATAATGCACTGCATTTTCCCCAATCCCATTTGGTTGTGTTGGTTCAGGACCCGAGTTTTAATAAAGAATATCTCACCATGGTGCACGTATATGGAAATTAATCTTGTATATCATATCATAAATATATTTTTGGTTTTTAGATTTACTTGTGCTTCCCAATGCCTTGACTAAGTACATGAAAAAACAAAATAAAAAACTTCTCAGTTTTCATATTGTCTGTCTTAATGGCATTCACAAGTCTGCATATCTTTAATCTAAGAGCCCTCAGAACCCCAACATTCTCCTGCCAATGCCCACAGTCCCAGCAGCTCACTATATCTCCCATTGTCTCCTAAGGCCTCTCCCACTTTCTATATTCTCCAGCTCAGAAGTATTTTATTCTTGGACAACTCAAGAGCTTGGAAAGCACCTGTTCTAAAGTGATCTGGAAAGATTGCTATTTTGACTCGTATTTCAAATTTCCCTTCTGATATTTAGCATCCTGAATGAATTTCAAATCACCTCCCAAACCCAATATTTTCCATTGAAAGACATCTCTTAGCCTAGGCATTCTGTGTGATAGACTTCCTAACATTGATATTTTATGTTCCAATAGCCTATCCAGCTCTGCTCTTCCAGAAATCTTTTTTCTTTTAATTTTATTCTATCACAACACATATGTATCTTAAAAAATGATTTAAAGGGTAAATTATAACCCTTTTATGACCTATGTACATTTTTTTCAATAAATACTCTCTATCATCAAGAGTATCAATAGAAATCATATTGGATGCAAACAATGCATGGAATTACTTTTTATAGGGTATTTTGTTTTTATCATATAAGGCAGTATATTTTCACCTTTTCTCTTTGGCTCTGTGGTTCAGTACCTGATCTTAATTCAGAGCCATCACCCTTGTGCTGATATAAATGATACTGAACATTTAGTTGCATAGTGTACCATATACATTTTATTTTACAAATTAATCTGATTATTCCATTATTTTCACCTACTGAATATTCCCCCACCCCTCCCCCCCAAAAAAGAAACAACTCCTTTCTCAGCTGTGGGAAGTATGTGGTAAAGCATAGGCATCAAACTCAGGCCAGTAAAATTTCGGAGCACAGGCACAATTCCAATGTCACTAGGTCAGCATGTGCTCGGCAGGGATTCATTTTTGAGTTCGATACCACTGTTCTAAAATACCTCCCAAGTTTGCTCCATTCTAAGGTTCCTCCTAGCTCTGACATTCTGTGGTGTAGGAGCTCTCCTAGCTGATATCCTAGTTCTAAACACCTTATCTGTCTGACATTCCCTTCTCTCTGGCTCTAAGCCTCCCCACTCAGTGTGTGTTCTCAGGCTCTAAACATCTCTCATTTCATGTTCTAACTTCCTTCCTACCTCTGGTATTCCAAATTCTAGGGCCCTACCCATCACATGAATTCTTGATTCTAAAACAACTCCCAGCTCAAATATTCCTATTTTAAGTACCCTCCCAGGTCTGATATTCTGGCTTCTTTATGCACTCCCTATCCTGATATTAGGTGCCTAGATGGGACATCCAGCACTCAAAATCTAAACTTTCTTTCCTCCCTCCAACATTATCTCTTGAAAAGTTCCTCCCAGTCCAGTTCTAAGGGAGGGAATAAGCATTTATTACCTACTACATGCCAATCACTCTGCTAAGTGTTTGACAACTGTTTTCTCATTTTATTCCACTTGATCCTCATAACACACCTGTGAGATGGGTGCTATTATTAATCACACTGAGGAAACTGAGGCAGATATTGTGACTTGCCCAAGGTCACACAGCAAGGACATGTCTGAGGCTGGATTTGAACTCGGGCCTTCCTGATTCCATCTAGTTGCCTCAGTTCTAATAACCTAATACCCTCTCCATCTTGACATTTTGTTTTCTAAGTTTCAATCTTCCTCTGACATATTGGTTATTTTTTCTATCATTTATTTTTTACACTGAATGTTTCTTAGCAATAGTTATTTAAAAGAAGTATTCTTTTACTATTCTGTGGATTTGACACCTTCTTTTTTAACCAAAATTGCTTCTTCATTACCTATAATAATATTAGCAGTTTCCCCAGATTATGACACTGCCTAGAAATTACTCATTTGTTTTTGAGCCAGAGAAAGTACCAAATACCTTCTTTTCCTTTCTGGCAGTTTTGATTTTTGTTTGGATTCATAGCATCCCCAATGCACTGATATAAATTCTGTAAGAAAATGTTGAAGAGATGCCAAAAATGCCTTTTATTATTTTTTAAATTAACCTACGAAAAGGAGCATTTTTAAAAGATCTCTTCCCAACTATGCTGTTCTACATTCCCAGCTCTGATCACTGAAGTTCCAATACCCTTCCCATCTCTGACATCCTGTGCTTTTAAGGTCACCCCTACTTCTGGCAGTCTTCATTCTGAAAGATTTCCTAATGCTAACATCCCCTGTTCTAAGTGCCCTTCCAGCTGGGAAATAAACTTCCTCCCAACTTCAACCTTCTTTGAAAGGCACCTCCTAGCCCAGATATTCTCCATATCAGGGCCCAATCTACTGTGGTCTTCCAGGAACTATTTTCTTGCATTTCATATGTATGTTAGTAATATAGTATTTTAAAAGCACAAATATTCCTTTTACATCCTATGTACAAATTACCTTATTTTTTTTTTCAATACTCCCCATTCATTACCAAAAATAGTAATACCAACAGTCATCTTATCTGTTAAAGGCATTGAATAGAATTACTTTTTTTTGTCTTTAAGCCAAATAAGGTACTGTATTTTCTTTTTGGCTGTGAGGCTCAGGATGCAAGTTTTGATTCAGAACTTCACCAGAGTGCTGTCATAAATTACATTGAAATAAAATGTTATATCACATACCATATATTTTATTATTATTTTAAAATTAACCTGTCCTCATTACTTTCACCAGCTAAACACAGGCAAAAAACCCAAACCTCCTCAGTTATAATGTGTATTTTAAGTTTCCTCCTGGCTCTACTCATGTTGTAAAGTCTCTGTGATCAATAATTTATTTTCAGGCATCAAATTTTAAAGGCTTTTTCCAAACTCTGATATCCCTTCTTTTATGTACCCTCCAGAATAGACTGTCCTCTCTGTGGCTACTCCTAGGCTCAACATTTGTTTTCAAGTCCCACTGATGTTTTCAAGTCCCATTGATATTTTCACAATGCTTTTTAGGCTCTCACTGTTTTGTAAGGTTTAGAGCGCATTTAAGGTTAGGGTTAACCCTAAATCCTATCCAATTCTAACCCTAAATGCGATTCTAACTCTAACCCTCCCCACTTCTGATATTCCAAGTTCTAGGGTATCATCCAAGTTGGGTGTTTTTAATTGTAAGACACTTCCCAACTCAGAAAAGCTATGGTCTACTATTCTGGTTTCTATGTTTACTCCCAATTCTGACCTTCCAAATCCAGACTTTCAATTTCCATATTCTGTACTCTCCCACCCTCAACATTTCCCCTTTGAAGTCACATCCTAGTCACCCATTCTATATTCTAAAGACCCTTTCAGGGCTGATATTTTTATATAGAAAGTACAAAAGAAATGCTTTGTTTCCTTCCATTCTCTCTCACTGGCTGTGTTGTAAAGTCCCTTTATTATCAGGGGCGGTCCCTGGACTGAGACTACAACTACTGTTTCCTAACAAGGTACAGTATGAAATTATTTATCCTAGTTGAAGTTGTTTTTTAAGCCCTATAAGGCCTTTCATTTTCTCCTTTCCTCTTTGGCTATATGGTTCAAGATCCAAATTTTAATTCAGAGCACCAAGACCCACTAAGCTATTTAAAAAAAAATTCCTCCTTGGCTGTGATAGTCTTTATTCTAAAGTTTCTCTCAAAGGCAGCAATGTGATTTTAAGGCCAGTTCTATTCCAGAAACTGTGCTGGAAGGGCTCTCCTGGTCCGATATCCCTGTGGCCCTCTGACATTCCATTTGCCCAGATCCCACTGATAATTTGTGTTCTGTAACTCTGATCATCTCCTATTTCTTGTCATAAGGTCTCTACTACCTGACATTTCAGTTTCTAGGGTTCCATTTAGCTCAAACATACTTATAAGAGCCTTTCCAGTTTGGACAGTCTGTATTTTAAGGTCCAAAGCGTTCCGATAATATGACTAGTTCCAACTTCCTGTTTTTGCACTCCTCCCACTGTCATTCCTATAGACTCCTTTCAAGTTCACACAATCTGGACTGTAAGATGCTTCCCAGCTCATAGATTCTGTTCTCTAAATGTCCTCTCAATTCTAATACTCTGGAGTGGGTGTTCATTCTGTCCTCTCTGGAATATTACCCTAGCTTTGAAAATTCTAAGATCCAATATTTTCCAAATGAAGTTTTGGCCTGTGCATTTTTAAGAAATAATGCTGCAATGATTTAAAAGCACAAATGGTAATAAATCTTGTGTATTTATTTTTCCAACAGATATGGCAAATTTACTACCAATAAAATGAAAATTCAACAGCTGCCTTATCCAATCAAGGTAGTGAATAGAATTGTTGGGTATTCTAATGCACCTCTTTATTTTTACCTCTCCCCTCTTGATGTGGTACAGGACCCTAGTTTTAATGCAGAGCATCAAAACTATGGTGATATTATATTGATAAACATTGCATATCTATATTATATTTAAAAGAAAAATCCTGTTCCTCCTAATACCTCATACCAGATAATAAACAGAACTCCTTCCCAACCATGGCACTGTCTTTCGAAGTCCCATCCAGCTTTGACTTTCTTATGCTCTAAGGTCCCTCCTAGTTCTGACAATCTGTGGTTTTAAGGCCACTTCTAAATGTTATCTCACTTGACCTGCCCTCCCAGCTGATATTCGCCCATTTAAAGCTATGGCCAGGCTTGATGTGCTGTGTTCTAGGTCCCACTTGGTCTACTGGATCCAAGATTCTGGGTTTTCTGGCTCTTTTCAACATCTATTTTCTAGACTTTAAAATACCTCCCACCTCTCCTATTACAGGTAGGGTTCCTTTCAGCTAAGGCGTTCTAGATGCCAGAACACTTCCAAAGGGAGCCATTATATTCTAAAAGTGCTGCCTGTTCTGCCATTTGGTGTCTGGACTACCTTCACAGTTCTGAAATTTTATATTTTGAGTTTTCTCCCACTTCCAACATTCTCCCTTGAAAGGACTGCTCAGTCCAAGTATTCAGTTTAAAAACTCCTCTCTGTTCCAACCTTCTAATGTTTTGGTTTTGTTTTCTTTCAATTTAAAATTTATTACACCCAACAATTTAAAACACAAATGGTATTCACCTTGAATTTTTTTACATGCAAATTTCCCAAAATAGGGCAACTCATGAAGAACAAGACTATTAACAGCAGTATGACAGATAAAGGCACTGCAGCTACTTTTCTTTTGGTAGTCAGTTAAGATAGCACATATATCCCTTTCTCCCTTTTCACTATGGTTCAGAACCCAACTTTGAATTCAGAACATTAAAATGGTGCTGACATATTATATTAAATGTTGTGTATCATACCATATTCTTTAAAGAAGTAACTGGTCTCATCCAATACCTTGGCCTATGAATTAAAAAGCAAAAAAACCAAAAACAAAACCCCAAACACTCCATCCCAGATAGGATAGTGTGTCCAAAGGACCCTCTCAGTTATTAGAGTATATTCTAAGGACCTTCCTAGCTCTCATCCTCTGATTTTAAAGCTATTCCTTTTTCTAATATCCTGTGTTCTAAGGGTTCTTAGACCTATCTTTTGTTCTAAATGTGCCCCCAAGTATGGAGTCTCTCCCTGTCCAGTGCCATTTCCACATTTGACCTTGTGTTCAAAGGTCCCATGGGCTCTGACAGTATGGATTCTCAGACTGCCCATCTCCCAATTCTTGTGTTATAAGGTACTTCCAAACTGTATGTTCTAGGTTTAAGGGTTCCATCAGCCAAGACATTCTTGTTCATAAAATTCCTCAGATATTCTATTGTTTCCTAAGGTTCTGTGAGCTCTGACAATTTGTTAACCAGAGGACCTTTCCACTAACTTTCTCCCCACTGTCTGACAATCCCTGTTCCAGCAGCAATTTCAGCTTAGTCATTCTGTACTATACAATTCCTCCTAGCTCATACATTGTTTTAAGTGCCCTCTGAGCTCTGAAATTTTGTATTCTAAGATCTGTCCCACACCCAACATTTTTCCTTGAAAGACACCTCCAGGCCTCCTTCTATATTCTTCTATATTCTATATTCTAAGACCTTCTATATTCTAAGACCCCACCCAAGCTGGATTTTTTTTACTCATTTTTTATTTTATGACACTGAAGATGGTTCTTAGTCATCCAATGATATAAAATCATAAAACATCTCCCTTACAGTGGTGTGCTCCAGCCAGCTCATCCTAGATTGCTAAACCCTAATATCATAATTTTTTAGTGTACATCTTGGAAATTGACAAAAGCTAAAAATTAGGGCATGGAGTTTTGTTTATTGTAGACAATAAATTGTACAACAAAATATTGTAGACAATATTGTAGACTTAAAGTGATAGAAAAAATATTATTAAATAGAAATAAATTAGATAGATAGAAAAAATGTTATTAAAGCAGATTAAATGTAAGTGTGTCATATGTCAATCCCACCCTTCCTGAGTCCACTGTTAAACATTGACAAACACACCCTTAACACTTTATTTCTTCAATAAATAATAGTTAATTACAAACACTGTTTCTCTTAAGTCTTACCTGATCAAAGACACGCATGATACTACTTCCTGGCAGCCAGATAAAAGCTACCTTACTTTTCCTCTTTAAATGGTTTTTAATTTTAATTCATATAATATCATAACTATTCTAGTATTATATTGAAATAAATGTATATTATACCATAAATGTACTTTATTATTATTAACTTGTCCCTCCCCCAAATCCTTGGCCTACGGAGCACATAAACAAAAATCCTTCCCAGATGTGTGTATTCTAAGGCCCATTCTAGCTTGGATAATTTGTGTTCTAAGAGTCCTCTAAGGCATAGTAGAGAATTACTTTTTCTGTTTTTGGTTTTGTTTTTTTTTTTTGGGTGAGGGGGGCAGGAATAAGGTTCTGTATTTTCCCCTTTGGTTGTGTGGTTCAGGACCTGAGTTTTAATTTGGAACATCATTTTAGTGGTACAAATTTTATTGAAATAAACATATCATATCATTCTATCACTGCTTTTTAAAAATCCAATCTGACCATACCTTGGCTCAATGAGATGGGAACAAAAGGAAACACAATGCTTTCTTACCTTTGTTATTAAATGTTTTGAAGACCCCACTTACCTCTGTATTTTAAGCTCTAAGAGGAGTCCCATTCCCTGAAATTTTCTAGTTTTATGGCAACTCCTAGTTCTAACATTCTGTGTTGGAAGGGCTCTCCTAGCCGTTATCCCTTCTCTCTCTACTCCCAGACCTGACATTCAGTATGCTAAGGTATTCCCAAGGCTATTGCCAATTTGGTCTGTGGTCCTCAACATCTCCCACTTCTGTCCATTATAAGGTCTTTTCCATATCTGATATTCCATGTTCTAGAGACCCTTCCAGCTCAGGTATTCTTCATTCTAAGATACTGCCTTGCTCATTAACACTGTGTTCTAAGGCCCCTCTCAAGTCTGAAAGTCACTCTTCTATCTACATCAATTCCTAGTTCTGACTTTCAGTCCAAACTCTGAAACTCTGCCATTTAAGCTCTCTCCTACCTCTCCACTTGAAAAGTGTTCTAAGGATACTAAGTATATATAAGGATATTAGTATCCTTGGCCCCAGGATGATATTGGAGATTTTTTTTTTCTGCTTTTTCATTTCTTTTGTTATGCTGTATATGGATCTTCAGCAATACAATGATTTAAAAAGGTAAGTCTCTTTTAGATCCTGTGCAGTTAACACCTTTTTAAAAAAATAAATACTCCATATTCATTAGCATTACTTTAATATCAACAGCAATCTTATGTGACCAAGATACTGTATGAATTAGTTTTGTCCTTTTTACTTAGCCTGATCCGATAAATAACTACTTACAAATTTTTACTTTGGTCAGGTGATTCTAAGTTCTAAGGACCTCCTAAACCAGACATTGTATATTCTGAGGTCTCATGTAGCTCTGACCTCCCAGGGATTTTTCCTTTCACTTTTTTATGACACTGCATATGTTTCTTAGCAATACAGTGATTTAAAAAGCACAAATAGTGGTGGCTTTTGAATACTGCATACTTAACACTTTAGGTTAACAAATAACACCAATTAATTATCAACAACATTAATATCAATTTTATTCTTACTCAATCAAAGCAGTGCACAGAAATCATTTTTATTTTGTCCTCAAATGATGCTCTATATTTTTACCTCTCTTTATCTTTGGGCAGTTCAGGACCTGACTTAAAATTCTGAGCATCAATGGTGCTGCTATACATTACACGGAAATGAATGTTGCATCCTATACTGTAAGTATGCTTTGTAAGTCTTCTTTTAATTAACCAGGCACTCCCAATATCTTGGCCCATTGAACAAAACAAACAAACACTAACAAATAACCCTCCATCTAAGCTGTGATATTCTGTGTTCTGTGTAACGCTAGCACTCGATATTCTGAGGGCCCTCCCTGCTCTTCTAATCTGTGGCTTAAGCCCCACTCTACCTCTGACATCCTCCATGATTCTGGCATTCTTTTGGGAATGGGCCTACTGGGCCTACCAACCTATGAGATTCATATTCGAAGGCCCCACCAGCTCTGACATTCGGGGTTTTCAGATGTTCCATTATCATTTCCCACTGGATAAGTTTTAAGGTCCCTCCTACCTCTAATATTCCCTCTTCTCAAGACCCTTTCACCTCAGGTATTCATAATTCTAAGAGGGCTCCAGATTCAGACCTTTAATGTTCTAAGTGCCCCTCCCAGGTCAGATATTCTGGCTTCTAGGGCCACTAACAATTCTGACGTTCAGCTCCAACATTCACTCTTCAAAAGACACACCCTGGACAGCTATTCTATGTGCTAAGGACTCCCTGGGCCTACGGGTCTGTGTGCCAGTCAAATCTGATTTCAAGGGTTGTTTTTTTTTTCATTTAATGATTTAAAAACTCAAATGGTATCTTGAATATTTAACACTTTATTTCCTTTGATAAATTCAACTAATTAATTCCTAGTAACAATGGGATCGATAGCAGTCTTTTTTTTTTTTTGGTAACCAGATGAAGCACCATTTTATTACTGTTCTTCTTTGTGTCTGTGATTCACAGCATCAAAACTGTGCTGGCATAAATTATGTTTAAATATATGTTGCATCTCCCATCATAAATATGCTTTGTTATTCTTTTTTCCCTAAATTAACCAGTCATTCCCAATAATTTAGCCCACTGAGCAAATAAAACCCACTGTACCTCACCTTTTGAGATTGTGTGTTCTAAGTCCCCTCTCCTCTCTAGGGCTAAGCCCCCTATTTTCAGGTCTAACATTCTATGTCCTAAGGTCTCATGGACTCTGATAATTTGGGTTCTTGGACTCTGAACATGTCCTATTTCAGAAGATCCCTCCAAATTGGGTTACTCTAAGTTTCTAGACCTCTATCCACTTCAGGCCTTCTGGATGCTAAGATGCCTCCCAGCTTGTACATTCCATGTTCTAAGTCTCCTCTCAGGTTTGGTATCCTGGCTTCTGTGTCCACTTTCAGTTCTGATATTCAATGTGCAGCCTAACCTCCCATCTGTAAAATTCTGTTGGTTAAAGTTGTCTCCTGCTTCCATCATTCTACTTTAAAAGACAATTCCTACCCCACTCCCTCAACCGCACAGTATTTTGGACTATGAACCAACCTCACTCTGACCTTCTAGGACTATTTTTCTTTTCCTTTATTTATTTATATTTTATGACAGTGCATATGTTTGCAATGATGTTAAAGCACAAATGGTGTCCTTTAAAGTCTTATGTATTTACTTAACACTTTATATTTTTCAATAAAACCAATTCATGTCCTGGGTCACACAGCAAGTAAATGTCTGAGGCCAGATTGGAATTTAAGTCTTCTTGATTCCAGGTCAAGCACTCTATGCTCTGCATCACATAACATTAATATTCAATAGCAATCTTACCTGATCCGTGTTTACAATTTTTTTTTTGGGTATCCAGATAAGGCATTATATGTGTTCACCTTTCCATTTTGGCAGTGTAGTTCAGGACCTGACTTTTAATTAAGAGCATCAATATTATGCAGAAATAAATTATAGCAAAATAAATATTCTATCTCGTACTATAAATATACATAATTATTGTCTTTTAAAAATTTATCTGTCCCTTCCAGTACATTGGTCCTCTGAACACATTAAAAAAACCTTTTCCTCAGTCTTTCCAGCTCCGACAATCTGTTTTAAGGGCCCTCCCCATATTCTGTGATTCTTGGGTCACTCCCACCTCTGAAATTTATTATTCTAAGTTACATACAACTTTCAGTATATTGTCTTGAAAGGTACCTCCAAGTTAGACATCCCATATTCTAAAGAACCTTATAGGCCTATTTTTTCTCTGATATTCTATGGTTCATTTTTTCTTTTAGTTTATTTATTTGTTTTTATTTATTACGTTGCACATGCTTAGCAATACAATGATTTAAAAGCACAAATGGTGTCCTTTTTAAGTCTTATATAATTAACACTTCATACTTTTAAAAAAATACAACCAAATCATGTCCTGGGTCACACAGCAAGTAAGTGTCTGAGGCCAAATTTGAATTCAGGTCTTCCTGATTCCAGGTCCAGCATTTTATGCACTGCATCATACGATATTAACATCCGTAGCAATCTTACCTGATCCGTGCTTACAATTTTTTTGGGGAGAGGATATCCAATAAGGCACTGTGTGTTCACCTTTCCACTTTGGCGATGTAGTTCATAACCTGACTTTTAATTCAGAACGTCAAAATTGTGCAGAAATAAATTATATTGAAATACATGTTGCATCTCATAGCATAAATATATATTGTAACTGTTTTTTTACAATTTACCTGTCCTACCCAATACCTCTGCCCACTGTCCTTCCCAATATGTTGGCCCACTGAGTAGATTTAAAAAAAAGCTCCTTCTTAGCTATGATATTGTACATTTTAAGGCTCTTCCCACATCTGATAATCTGTCTTAAGGGCACTTTCCACTCTGCCATTACCTCTAAAACCTGCTATTCTAAACCATAGCAAACCTCTGGTATATTCTCTTGGAAGGCATCCCTGCAAGTCAGAAATTTCATGTTCTAAAGAAAACTCCTAGCACTGTGGTCTTAAGCCCCTCTTCATTTCTCTGATATCTTTGTTTTGTTTTGTTTTTAACTTTTAATCTACATACTCATTTTTATTTTTATTAAACTACATATATCTTAGCAATACAGTGATTTAAAATCCTGTGTGCTTAAATATCTTCGAAATAATAACAGCAGTCTTTCCTGACAAAGTCACTTCATAGTCTTATACCTGGGGTTTGTTGGTTAGCCAAATAAGGTTACCTTTGCCCTTTGACTATATGGTCCAGAATATGTTTTAATTCAGACTATCACCACTATGTTGATAGGGTTACACTAAAAAAAGTATTTCATCTCATACTAAATATATAATTTGCTATTGTCATACTTTACCTCACTAAGCATTTTTAAAAAACAACCCTCTTCCAGCTATGATGTTTCCTGTTCTCAGCACCTTCTCAACTCTAACAATCTATGTTCTAAGGGACCTCCCAGCTCTAACATTCTGTGACTCAATCTTCTGTGTTTGAAGGCTTCTCATAGTTCAGTTAACACTTTTTCTAAGATTTTCCAACCTCTGACATTCTGGATTCTCAGGCTCTAACTCCTGCTTTATTAGTTTTAGAGTCCCTCCTACTTCTGATTTTCCCTGTTTTCAAGATCCTTTCAGTTCAACTGTCCTTGATGCTAAGATGCCTCCATGTTTAGATATTTTATATTCTAAGAGTAGTCAAGTCTGATATTCTGGCAGAAATTCCCTGCTCTAAGAATCTTCCTGGCATAATACAGTGTGCTTTTAAGACTTTGCCCATTTTGGATCTTTTAGGGTTTTACCCTTGTCATTTATTTATTCCTTTTGATGTTATCACACTGTACATGTGTACTTAAAAGTCCATGAATGGTGTACCTTTTGAAACTTATTAGACTTTTTTCTTTCAATAAATTCAATCAATAACATTGATATCAGGGGCAGTCTTACCTTATCAAGGCCACACAGGAAATTATTGATTTTTGGTAGCTAGATAAGGCACTGTATTTATTACTGTTCTCTGGGATCTGACTTTTAATTCACAGCATCAAAACTATGCTGACATAAATTATGTTGAAATATATGTCACATCTCTCCCAATAAATATGCTTTGTTATTCTTTTTTTTTTAAATTAACTAGTCATTTCCAATAATTTACTCAACTAAGCAAATAAAAACCACTGGAGCCCAGGTTATGACATTGTGTGTTCTATTAAGATTCTTCCTCTCAAGGGCTATTCTCAGGCCTGATAGCCTCAGCTCAGGCATTTTGTTTGCTAAGATACCTCCCAGCGACAGGAGGAACATGTATGTTCCATGTTCAAGTCCCCTCCCACATCTGATATTTTGGCTTCTGTGTCCACTCCCAAATTTGATATTCAGTGTGCAGCCTGCCCTCCCAACTCTGAGATTCTGTATTCTAAGCCTTCTCTTACCACTATTTTACTCTGAAAGTCATCTTCCAGCCTAGACATTCTATGTTCAAAAGCCCCACCCAGCTCTGACCTGAAATTTTCTTTTCTTTTTATGACACTGCAAATTTTTCTTAATCCAGCACAAGTGATGACCCTTTTCAGCATTAACACTTTCTATTTTTTAGCAAATATAACCAATTCATCATCAGTAACATTAATATCATTAGTGTTAACTACTGATCAAGGTAATAACTAGGAATTTTTTTTATTCAGAGAAAGCCCTAAACTTTCTTCTTTATCAGTATAGTTTAAGACCTGACTTTTAATTTAGAACATCAAAACTGTGCTGGTATAACTTTAATGGAATAAATTTTGCGTATCATAACATACACTTTACTGTTTTTAAAGTAACCTATCCCTTTCAATATCTTACTAAGCAAGATTATGATATTGTGTATTCTAAGGCCCTTCTGACTTACGACATCATGTTCTAAAGGAAAGTCTAGTTTCAAAGACACCTGTAGTTCTGATTTTCTGTGGTCTAAGTCCCATACAGGGTGGAGACCCACAGTTTAAGAAGTGCTGAAGGGGTCAGAGAGTGAAAAAACTTTAAGAAGTCTTGGTCTAAAGGCTTCTTACAGCTGATACCACTTATTTGAAGGCTCTCCCACTTCTAACATTCTCTATTCTAAAGTTCCACTGGCTCTGTCATTCTGGCTTCTTTGTTATCTCCTACTTTCTGAGTTTTAAAGTCCTTTCTATCTCTAATATTCCTTGTTCTCAAGATCCTTTCAGAACAAACACTCACAATTCTAAAATACTTCTCAGCTCAGACATTTTATGTTCTAACAACCCGGCTGGGTCTAATATTCTGGCTTCTACATTCACCTCCAATACTGACACTTAGAACCCCAATTGCCTTCTCAGCTGTGAAATTCTGTATTCTAAGTTCTCTTCAAGCTCCAACATTCATTGTTCAAAAAGTACCTTCCAGCTGAGATATTCTATATTTTAAACAGTTGCCTGAGGTCCCATCCAGTTTTAGTCTGCTAGGAGTTTTGTACTTTTTAATCTATTTATTTTTATTTTATGACACTGAATAATTTTTCTTAAAAATCCCTTCAGACTTCTGAGAACAAATAATCTTTTAAATTTCATATAACACTGCCCCCCCAGTAAATACAAATTAATTATTAATTATGTATTACGTCTTACCTGATCAGGACTGTGCAAATAATTACCTTTTGGGGGGGGAGGGATAGCAATATATAACATTGCATTTTCACCTTTCCTCTTTGGCTGTGTGGTTCTGGAACAGAGTTTTAATTCAGAGCATCACCCCTGTGCTGATACAAATTATATTGAAATAACTGTTTCATATCAAAGCACCTTTTTTAAAAAAAATTAATGTGTGAATCCCAACACTTTGTCCAACTCATTAAAAAAAAAATTCAACCCAGGTATGAGATTATGTGTTCTAATGCCCCACCCTGCTCTAACCTCCTGGGGTCCCCTCCTTCAATTTTTTATTTATTTTTATCATATAGCTCAAGATGTCTCAACATTACAATGAATTAAAATCACCAATAGTATCCTTTTTGAATCCTATTTGACACCTTATTTTTTCAAAAAATAATCACCATTCATTACCAATTATAATAATGAGTAACAGGCTTACCGTATTAAGGCTGTCCATACATTTTTGTTTTTATAGCCAAGAACGGCATTGTATTTAATTAAAGCACCACTTTCTGTGCTGATATAAACATATTGAAATGAATGTTGTATAATCGAAGCATAAATATGTCATTGATCATTAAATTAACCTGCCCTTCCCAATTCTTTGGCCCACTGAGCACATTAAAAAAAGAAACAACCCAGCATCTTTTTCAAGGTGTAAAGGGAGGCGCGTATTTTCCTTCTCCCACCCATCCACAAAGGGAGGATGCTTTACCTCAAAGAAGACAAAGCTGACTCTGGGTTCTGATTGGCCCACGTCTTGGCCTCGCCTTGCCTTCCCTGATACAGCTCCCTTCCCCACCCTCTTCCACCTTTGCAGCAAACATAGGGGATAGGCCAAGGACTCAGAGGCTCCCACGATTGGTCCCGGATTCTCTGACGTAAAACTTCCCCGCCCCCTTTTCACTTTCGCAGCAAAGGCTAGAACAAAGCTGCCTCTGCAATTTGATTGGCCCTGGATTCTCTGACGCACTTTCTTTCCCCTCCCTCCTTCCACCATCGCAGCCAATAGTGGATAGGCCGACGACTCAACCCCCTCCCATGATCTGATTGGTCCTGGATTTTCTGACATAATTCCCCTCCCCTTTTCCGCCTTTGCAACAAACACCGGCAAAGTATAGAACAAGGCAGCTTCTGGGACATGATTGGCCACAGATTCTCTGACGCACTTTCCCCTCCCCTTCCCCCACCTTCCGCGACAAATGCTAGCTAGGCCCAGGACAAAGCTGCCTCTGCAACTTGATTGGCCCTGGATTCTATGACGTACTTTCTTTCTCCTCCCTCTTTCTACCTTCGCAGCCAATATGAATAGGCCGACGACTCAGTCCATCCCATGATGTGACTGGCCTTGGATACTTAGAATTAAACTCCCTCCCACCACCCCTTTTCCGCCTTCGCAGCAAAGCTGTCTCTAGGACTTGACAGGCCCCTGATTCTAGGATGCATTTTTTTTTTCTCCTCGCCCCGCCCCACTCCTTCCCCCTCCGAAATGATACTAAATAGGCCTAGAATAAAGCTGCCTCAGGGACTTGCCAGGCCCAGGATCTTATGACGCACTTTTCTTACCTTGCACTCCTTCCATCTCCGCCGCCAACACCGGCTAGGTCTAGGACAAAACTGACAGGCCCTGGATTCTGTGACGCACTTTCCTTCCCTTCCTCTCCTTCTACCTCCGCGGCCAATATCAGCTACGTCTACCACAAAACTGACAGGACCCGGATGGTATGATGCATTTTCTTTTCCTCCCCCCACCCCCTCCCCCTTCAACTTCCTACACGAACACCAAATAAGCCTAGACAAAAGCTGCCTATGACGCACTTTCCTTTCCTTGCTCTTCTTTCCCCTCCGAGAGCAACACCAGCTAGGCCTAGAATAAAGTTGCCTGTGAGACCTGATTGGCTTCCAGATTCCCTGGCAAAGCTTACTTTACCCACCCACCTTCCAATTTCACAGCAGTCAGGCCTTGGACAAAGCTTTCTCTTGGACCTGACTAACGCAGATCAGTGGCGCAGTTTCCTTCCCCATCCACCTTACCAGCCAACATGAGATAGGCCGAGGACAAGCTGCCTCTGGTACCTGGTTGGCCCTGGATTGTCTGCCGCACTTCATTCCTCCCACCCTTCCACCTTCATGTTGGATAGGCCGAAGACAAAGCTGCCTCTGGGACCTCACAGAGGCACATCAGTGGAGCTGCCTCCTTCCCCATCCACCTTCACAGCAAACACTGGCTAGGTAGAGGACAATGCAACGTCTGAGCCGTGATTGCCGCAGTCAGTGCTGCAGTTTCCTGCCCACCCACCTTCTCCCTTAGTAACAAACACGGGATAGGCCGAGGACAAAGCTGCGTCTGAGACCTGATTGGTGCAGTCAGTGCTGTACTTTTCTGCCCACCCAATTTCCACCTTAGCAACAGACATGCGATAGGTCGAGAACAAAGCTGTATCTGAGGTCTGATTGGCGCAGTCAGTGCTGTAGTTTCCTACCCATCCAACTTCCAACTTAGCAACAGATATGAGATAGGCCGAGGATAAAGCTGCGTCTGAGACCTGATTGGCGCAGTCAGATCTGCATTTTCCTACCCACGCACCCACCTTCCACCTTAGCAATAAACCTGGGATAGACCGAGGACCAAGCTTTATCTGAGACCTGATTGGCCCAGGATTTTCTGAAGAACTTCCTTTCGCCCATTCCCTTTCCGCCATCTTAGCCAACATGGCTGCCTCTGAGATTCGATTGCCTTCAGTTTTCATTCCCCACCCCCGCACCAACCTTGGCTAGGATTAAGCTGTCCTTGGCAGTTGATTGTTCATCCCCTCCCCTGTTCCCTGAAGTTATCTCTTGATCACCTACGGGCTTGAAAATACCTAACCCCCTAGACAATTAAGACCCCAACACTAGCTTGGTTTCTGACTCAGATGCCTTGCTGCCCCTATTGTTTCCCATGGGAGAGAGAGAAGAGAAGCAAAAGGAAACTGAGCCCAGGGAAGCTATGACCTTGGCCTTTTTACATTAGAGCAAAGTAAGTTCACTGGAGTCAGTTGCTGCCTTAGTAACTGATTTTTCTAGCCTGGGGAATTCTTTGAGACTCCACCTTTATAATCAAGTTACTAGAGTTTACAGCCAGAAATTCAATTTATATTCGTTTAAATAGCTAAGATGGAGAGTTGGTCACTCTTTTAAAGATGAATTTTCATTGCAACAAGTTCCTCAATCTGCAAGGGAGGGAGAGGCTCGGTCAATCAACATTTATTAAGCACTTAACCATTTGCCAGATGAAGCTAAAAGCAGAGGATACAAAAGTGAATAAAGCAGTTCCAGCCCTCAAGGAGCTTACAACCTAATGGAAGAAAACAATAGAAAAGAAAAATGAAAGGAGTAGAGGGCCATGGGAAAGGAGAAGAAAGTACCCTGCAAAGGGTGGTGAAATCCAGTGCAAAGAGTGCAAATTGGGGTGGAATGTAGAGATGGCTGTCCTGGGAGTCCTCTTTAAATAGAGTCATAGAAGGATATTTTTGCTCCACCTTCCAGCCTTCCAATCAGAAAGGCAGAAGGTAAGTTGATGCAATCTTGAAGGACGATGAGTTTTCTGGGGACACAGTACAGTCCAGTTCAAGGAGTGCATGCTGGTAGAAAATGAAGAGATGAAAGGGGTGAAGTTTTAAAAGAAATAGGTTTGTAGCCTAACTATACCCAGTGACCAATCAGTCTTAAGTTCAATTAGATCTGGGTAAAGCCCCACTACAATGGCTTCAGACTTCAGTGATGGGTCTCCCAACATACAATCATGCAGGTGTGGGTTGATCAATAGGTGACATTTGTGCAGGCAATTGGGACAATATAGCTTAGGCAAATACTGATGTTATATGTATGGAACAGGCACTCTGAGAATAGAGGGAGGTGTCACACAATCCTTGTACAGTGGGTACAAGGGAACAAGCATTTATTGAGCACCTAATATATGTCCAACACTGTGCTAGGTGCTTTACAAATATGATTCCATTTGAGCCTGACCACAACCCTGTGAGGTAGATGCTATGATGATCCCTATTTTACTAAGGTAAAGTGACAACCCAGGGTAACAAAGCTATTGTCTGGGGTAGTATTTGAACTCAGGTTGTATTCCTGACTTTAGGTCCAATTCTCTATCCACCAAGACTTGGTGACTATTCCAGAGACTGAGGTCTCTAGTCCAGACCCTGAAACCCTGCCCAATGGACCCTCACTTAAAAGGACTAGACTCCTAAGGAACACTATTTTACTTGGTTAATCTATGGTTTCATCTGCTACAAGAGAAAAATATGCAATTGGACTTTAACTTCCACAAATCCAGTAACAAAGTGTGGTAGGAGCAGTGATTTCCCTGTCAATTTCCTTCAGCCCCAGATTCCCAGATATAGTTTCCTCCCTTCACACAACCTGATTAGTTTCCAGTGTTTTCATGGAATTTTTTGGTTAAGAGGCATAGAACGTCCCAGCTGCATGTGGTTAGGGCCTCTGGGACATGGTAGGTGCCCAAGACAATGAGAATCACCATTTCCTGAAGACCTGCTGATCAGATGTGGGGGAGGCCTCCCCTACCAAAGCTGAAGATAAGTGCCATTGTATCCTTCCTGTATATCCTTGCTTTGTTTGGGCAAAATAAACTTCCTTTGATAAATTTTCAATGATTTACTAGTGCCTCATTTCATCCTCAAATTGAAATTGAGTGAAGTGTGAACGGACATTAGAGACATGCCTACAATATGGAATATAGCCTAAGGGCCTTCAAGAACTTGAACATTCTATGATTTTCAGGACACTACTATTTCTGACATTAAGGATTTCAAAAGCTGTTTCACCTGTGAAATTCTCTTATGTTGCTCCCAGGCCTGACATTCTAGGTGTTAAGGTCATAGGGGCTCAGCAATTTGTATTCTCAATCTTTACAATTCTCCCACTTTCTTGAGTCCCTGCCATGTTTGATATTCCAAGTTCTAAGACCCAGTGCAGCTGGGCCACTATGTGTTCTGAATGCTCTTCCAAAATTAATGTAGTTTCATATTCTCCTCCAAGTTTTGACATTCAGTCTGAACTGTCCTCCAAGCTCTGAAGTTCTGTATTCTAAGCTCTTTTCCAACTCCAACATTCTTCCTAAAAAGTTACCACCCAAGCTCTGACATTCAGTCTTCTAAGGAACAACCCTGCTATAATTTCTCAGAGTTTTGTGTCTTTCAGTTCAGTAATTTAAAATCATGAATGGTGGACCCTTTAATTCCTATGTACTTATATTATTTTTAAAAACTCAATATTAATTATCTTGAATATTAATAGCAAGAGTAGTGTTAGACAATGAAGGAACTGTGTGGAAATACGTTATTTTCTGTGTGTACGGTTTTCTTAAGCCAAATAAAGCACAATACTTTGACCTTTCCTATTTAGCTATGTAATTCAGGACCTGAGTTTTAATCAAAGCATATTCACTGTACTGATATAAATTATACTGAAATAAATATTTTATCTCATGCTAAAATCACATTTTATGTATTGTTTTTTAAAATAAAACTGTTCTTCCCAATATTTTGAATCCATGAACATTTAAATTTTTTTTTCCAAGCTATGGTAGTGAGGGTTCTTAAGGCCTCTTTTAGCTCTGAAGATTTATGTTCTTAAAGTCTGCATAGTCTGACATTATGTAGCTTTAAGGACATCCCTTGTTCTGATAATCTGTGTTCTAATGCCCAACCTTGCTCTATTGTGCCAGACATTTTTTTTCCTTTTCACTTTTTTTTCTTCTGCTTTTCCTTTAGTATATCACATTGGCATCATTAATTTAAAAAAAATTAATAGCACAATAAATGGTGTCCCTTTTAATCAATGGGCACTAAATATGTGTTTTTTTAAATGCTCCACATTCATTATCAATACAAAAATTTAAAAGGAAGTCTTACCAGATGAAGGAATTGGGAAGAAATATATTGCTTTCCTGTTTGGTTTGGTTTTTTGGTAGCAAGATTATATGCATAGTATTTACACTTTTTGCTTTACACTGTGATTTAGGACTGTGCTAATATAACTTTGAAATAAAGGTTTTATCTCAAATCAAATTCATACTGTTAATGCTTCTCAAATTAAAGTACCCATACATTTATTTTGGCTCTATGAGCGCATAGCAAAACTTCTTTGCTCTACAGACCATTCAAATTCGGGAAATCTCTTTCTACCAGATCTACTAGCTATCATGTTTTGAGTAAGCTACTCCAAGTTATGACATTCTGTGTCATAGGGCTCTCCTCTTTCTGATATGCCTTCTTCTAAATGTCCTACTTCTCTCATTCTCTTCTCCAGGGTTACTCCCTGGAGAAGGCCTGATATCTATATGTTAAAGTCCCATTGACTTTGACAGTTTCCATTCCAAGATCTTAAGCACTGTTCAATTTATCAATGATAAAGTCCCGACCAACATATTTCAGACTCTAGGTCCCAATCAAGCTGAGTATTCTTCAATTCAAAATTTCATACAAGCTCAGACATTGTCTAATAGGTCTGATATCTATGTTCAATATAAGTTGTGACATTCATTGCCAGCACTTACCTCCCAAATAGGAAATTCTGTATTCTAAATTCTCTTCCAACGCCAACATGCTTCCATGAAAGTTACCTAGAAACCAATAAATTTTATGTTCTAAGGTTTCATCCAGCTGTGACATATCAGGAGTAATATGTTTTATTTATGTAGAATTCATTATGATACAAATTTCTTACCAGTAAAATCATTTTAAATCCTGTGTACTTAATAGCTTTTCTTTAAAAAAAACAACCCAGCATATTAATTATCATTAACTGTGATATAAATAGCAGATTTTATGAATTAATGAACTTCATGGAATTGCTTGTTTTCAGTGTTTGTGGAATTACTTTTATTTTGTTTTTTTTTATTTTGTAAGCTACTCAAAAGCAGTACTTTTACCATAAACTTTTGACTCTATGGTTGAGAATATGAGGATTTAAAAAAACTCCACCATTATCATGGAGCTAATATGAATCAAATTGGAATAAATGATTATTAACTAATTAAAATTAATTTATTATGAAAATAATTTCATATGAAAAATCTATTTTGTTCACGTTTTAATTTAATTAAAACTTTCCAATACTTTGGGCTCATGAATAGATATTCAAAAAAAGATGCTTCCTATTTATGATATTTTGCATTCTGAAGAACCTTCAGAGCTGATGATTTATCTTCTCAAAGCCCTGGCAGCTCCCATATACAATGGCATTGAGGACTGTTTTTGTCATTTTCTGTTGAAAGGCTGCTCCTCTCTCTGACATCCCTTCTTCTAAATGTTTTCCTACCTCTCTCATTCTCTTCTCCATGGCTACTCCCAGGCCTGACATTGTGGAATCAAATCCCACTGCTTCTGATCATTTCCAATCTCAGTCCAAGAACATCCCCCACTCTCTCTGTTCTAGTCTCTCCCAACACTGACATTCCAAATTATATAGCCTTATCCAGCTCAGGAATCTGTATTTGAAATTTCCTTCAAGAACAGACATTCTAGGTTCTAAGTGTTCTCCCTGATCTTATTTTCTGGCTTCTCCATCCAATCTAATCCAAATTTTGATATTTACAACGACTTCCTTGCTAGCTAGGTAATATTGTATTCTGTGTTCCCTGAGACCTCCAATATTCTTCCCTGAAAATCATCTTGAAGCCCAGATATACCAGGTTCTAAGGACACTGCCAACCCTGGCCTTCTCCTTACTAAGCACCATGGACCTACAAGGCTTCTTTCATTCCTTTAACTTTTTCAATTATATTGATTTTTGCTCTGGATCATTATACTGATTTCAAAGCACAAATCATGTTCCTTTTAAGTCCAAGGACTTAACACTTCTTTTTTTTTAAACACAAAAATACTCCATAATCATTATTATTAAGAAGAATGTCAATACTTGACTTACCTGATGAAGGCACTACAGGGCATTAAAAGTTTTTATTATTTTTTCCTTATTGTTTTCAGCTAAATGAGGCACTCTGAAGCTTTCCTATTTTTCTGAGTGTTTAAAGAACTGGGTTTTCACTCAAAGCATCACTGCTATGCTGATACAAATGGTTAACTCATATCAAAAATATACTTTCTTGTTTTTTAAATTATCTGGTCCTTCTCTATAATTTGACCTGTTAAACACAGAGCCAAGAAACGCCCTTCTCAACCACACTATTTTCTGTTCGTGAGCTGAAGATTTACCATCTCATGGCACATTCAGCTTTGACATTCTCTGCCTTCAAGGCCCCTCTGATTTCTGACATTCTGTGTTCCAAGGACTCTTCTACCTCTAATGCCCCTTGTTCTAAGTGTTCTCCTACCTCTGCCAATCTCCATTCTATGACTCCTCCCAGTCTTGGCCTTTCTTGTTCTCAGATTCTACTGATTCTGGAATCTTCTATTCTCAGGCTCTGGACATCTCTCACTTTCTGTCTTTTAACGTTCCTCCCCAAAGCTATTAGGACCAAGTTCTATGGCCCCATCTTGATTTGGAAATACCCCCAAATTCAGACGATCCCTGTTCTAAGCGACCTCCCAGTTCTGATATTCTGACTTCTATGTACATTCCAAGGTCTTACATTAAGAAAAATCTTACTGTCCTACCAGCTCCGTAGTGTCATATTTTAGGCTCTCTCCCACCTCCAAGCTTCTCCTTTAAAGGGCATCTCGAAGTGCATTCAATGTTCTAAGGAACCTCCAAATCCTGACATTTTATGTTCTAAGGTCTCACCCTGCTATGACTGAACAATACATATGTTCATAACTAATAATTTCAAAGCACAAGTGGTGTTCCTTTAAAACCAGTGTACATAACTTATTTTTTGAAAAAATGCAAAATATTCATTATAATTATAGTAATTTAGATTATAATTATAGTAATTCAAAGAACAATTTTTATCAATGCAGAAACTGCATTGTTTTTGGTGTGAATTGGGGTGTGTGGTTGATAGCCAAAAAATAAATAATACTTTTGCTGGTTGAGGATATGAGACCAGTGGGCTAATCTACATAAAATTAGAATAAAGGATTAGTCTCCTAATAAAAATCTACTTTCTTCTTATTTTTTAAAATTACCTAGAACTGGCCAATATTTCAACCCATTAAGAATATCTATGAAAATAAGTCATTGCCATTTACAGTATCTTCAATTCTAAGGCCCCTCCCAGAGCTATGAATTTATGTTGTCAGAGCCCCTCCAGCATTGTCACCTGCAATGGATGTTAGGACACTCCAATTACTGATCCTTTGTGTTCTAAAAGACATTTTCACTCCTCTCTTACTCCTTTCTCCATCATTATTCCCAGGCCTGACATTCTGTATGCTAAAATACATTGCTTCTCACAAGTATTAGCCTCAGAAAATCTTTTTATTCTAATTACTTCCAACATTGACATTCCAGCTTCTAAAGTCTCATCCAGTTTAAGATTCTGGATTAGAGACTTCCTTCAAGCTTGGACCTTCAATGCCCTCCCTGATCTGATTTTAAGGCATCACTTTTCATTTGGGCCATTCAGAAGCAGGACTTATCTCCTAGCTAAGAAATATTGTACAGTATTCTAAGCTTTCATCCACCTATAACATTCTAACTTTAAAGGTACCTGGAAGTATTCCATAGCATTCAAGGTTCTAAGGACTTTCCCAGCCCAGACAGTTTTTATTCCAAGGCCACACCCTGCTGTGGTCTACAAGGATTTTTTTCCCAAAATTTTAATTTATTTGGATATTACTGCACTGCACTCTTGCTGATGTAATGATTTCAAAGTATGAGTGGTGTCCCTTTGGAATCTTCAGTACTGAATACCTTATTTATTTGTGAAAAGGGCTCTATACTGATAATCATAAATTAATAACAATAGCAGTCTTTACCAAAAAAAGAAATGCTTGGAATTGCACTGGATTCTATGGGAAGGTTTTTTGTTATGTGGGGATTCTTTGAGCAAGGCAAAAAATAGTAATTTCACCTTACCTTTTTAACTGTGTGGTTGAGAACAAAAATTTTTTTAAAGCATCCCTACTGAATAATATAAAGTTAGAGTAATTGATCTCATACCAAAAAAATCACATATATACATACATACATACATATATACACACATACCTATGTATATACACATACGTATATATGTATGATAAATCCTTGCTCTTTTCATATTTTCTTTTCTAAGGATCCTTACAGAGCTAAGGATTTATGTTCTCAGAGTCCTCTTAGTTATGGTATATGGAAGTTTTAGGACACTTCAGGTTTGACCTTTTCTGTTCTCAGAGCTCTTCTTGTTCTGATATGCTTTCTTGTGAATATTCTCCAACCTCTCTCCTTTTCTTCTTCATGGCTACTCCTAAGGCTGACATTCTATATGCTGAAATCCTACTACTTCTGAAAATTTCCATTCTCAGCCCATGAACATCTCCAGTTTTCTCCGGTCTAGTCTCTCCCAACACTGACATCCAGCTCAGGATTCTGGATTCGAAATTTCCTTTAATCTCAGACATTCTAGGTTCTAAGTGTCTTCCCAGATCTGATATTCTGGATTCACTTTCAATTGCAAATTGGGACATTCACAGGTCCTAACTAGGAAATTCTATATCCTAAGCTCTCAGTCATGGTCCAACCTTCCCCCACGAATGGTACCTGGAAGTACTCCATAACATTCAGTGTTCTAAGGACGTGCCCAGCTCTGACATATTTGATTCGAAGGCTAAATACTGCCAAGGTTGATTAGGTTTCTTTCCTTTTTAAAAATTTTTCAAAATGTTTTATTTGTATATTTATTATACTGCACATGTGTCTTCCTTATACGTTTTAGAAGTATAAGTTATGTCCCTTTGTAAAGAACACTTTATTTGCCAAAAAAATTCTATATTGATTATTATTAGCAGTAATAACAATAATAGGTTATTGTATTTGTTTCAGTGTGCAAGCTTTTGGGGTTTTTTTTGGCTCACTATTAAATAGTAAATATTTTTAGCATACTCTTTTAGCAGTGTGGTTGAGAATGTGAGATTTTTTAAGTATTACCATTGGGCTGTTTTAAAAAATTGTTAATCTCATATGAAAAATGTATTTCTTTTTAAAAAATTTCATTCAAACTGGTCCATATTTTGGCTTACTAAGAATTTATAATAAAATGCAACCTTCAAACTTATATTTTCCATTCTGAGGACCCTCTAGATCTGATCATTTATCTTCTCAGAGGACTCCCAGCAATCACATACCATGGTACTGAGGTCACTCCTATGTCTAATATCTAAAAATATTCTAATATCCTGTATGTAATATCTAAGGCAGGGGTGGGGAACCTGTAGCCTCGAGGCCATATGTAGCCCTCTAGGTTCTCATGGGCAGCCCTTTGACTGAGTATAGCCTTCTAGGTCCTCAAGTGAGGCCCTTTGATGGAATCCTCAAAGGGCCACCTTTGAGGACCTAGAGGGCTACATGTGGCCTTGAGGCCACGGGTTCCCCAACCTTGTTCTAAAGGTTTTCCTTGCTCTGATATCCCTTCTTCTAAGTGCTCTCCTACCTTTCTCATTCTCTTCTTCAGGGCTACTCCTAAGCCTGACATTCTGTGGGCTGAAATCCCACTGCTTCTGACCATTTCCATTGTCAGCCTCTGAAGATCTCCCACTCTCTCCTTTCTGGTTCCTAGACTCTGACATTCCAGATTCTACTGCTTCATTCAGCTTAGTATTCTGGATTTGAAATTTCATTCAAGCTCAGACATACAAGATTCTAAGTGCCAACCCTGATAAAATTCTGGCTTCACTTTCCATTTCAAAGCAGGACATTCAGAAGAGGGACTTACATCCTAGCTAGGATGTTCTGTATTCTAAATTCTCAACCACCTTTGGTATTCCCCCTTCAAAGATACTAGGAAGTACTCCATGACATTCAAGATTCTAAGAACCTTCCCAATTTTGACATATTTAGTTTGAAAGATTTTGCTATGGCCTAAAAGGCTTTTATTGTTTTATTTATTTGGATTTTATACTGCACGTGCGTCTTGCTGATATAATGATTTTAAATATGTTATAGCTCTTTGAAATTCTGTGTACAACACACTTTGCTTGTTTTCTAATTTGATTATCATTAATCATAATAACAATAGCTGCCTTTATCTAAAAAGGAACTGCATGGCATTCTTTTTTTGATGTTTAGTTATACCCTTTTGGCTATGTGGTTGAAGGTCTGCTTTTTTTATTTTTTAAAATATCACCATTGGGTTAATACATATTTTTATTATTGCTGAGTCATTTTCAGTCGTGTCTGACTCTTTTTGACCCCATTTGCAGTTTTCTTGGCAAAGATACTTGAGTATCTTTGGTTTGCCATTTCCTCCTTCTGCTCATTTCACAGATGAGGAAATTAAGGCAAATAGAGGTAAGTGTCTTGCCTAGGGTCACAGTGCTACTAAGTGTCTAAGGCCAGATTTGGACTCACAGAGGTGAGTCTTCCTGACTCCAGACTGGGCACTCTAACCACTACAGCAGCACCTAGCTCTCCTGATATGTATTAAATTGGAATAAATTATTAATGTCACAGGAAAAATCTACAATCTTATTTTTTTTACATTAGCTAGAATTGGCCAATATTTTGGCCCGATAAGAATATAGATTAATATAAATCTTTGTCATTTTTGATATTTTTCATTCTAAGGCTCCTCTCAGAGCAAAAGATAAATGTTTTCACTACTTTAACAGCTAACAAGCATGGTGGTTTATAGGACACTCTAAGATCTGACCTTTTATGCTATAGTATTTCTTCTTGCTCTGATATCCCTTCTTCTAAGGGTTTTCCTAATTCTCTCATTCTGTCCTCCATGGCCACTCCAAAAGCTCACATTCAGTGTTTTAAAATCCCACTGCTTCTGACAATTCCCATTCTTAGCCCATGAACATCTCCCATTTTCTCCTAGTCCCTCCCAAGACAGACATTCTAGTTTCTACAGCCTAGCTGGAATTCTGGATTGGAAATGTCCTTCAAGCTCAGATGTTTTAGGTTCTAAGTGCCTTCCCTGATTTAATATTCTGGCTTCATTTTCCATTCCAAATTGGGATATTTAGAGTTGGGACATAACTCCTAATGAGATCTTTCTATATTCTATGCTCTTGGCCACCTCTAACTTTCTGTCTTGGAAGGTAGTTGGAATTACTCCCTAACATTCAATCTCTAAAGACCTTCCCAGCTCTGACAATTCTGCTTCTGACATCACACCCTCTTAAGATTTATTTTTTACTTTTTTATTGACTGATTATTACAATGTACATGGTTCTCACAGATATAATGATTTAGAAAAAAAATTATATCCCTTATAACTCCTTGGTAAGTTAACAACTAGCTTTCTGGGGGTTGGGATACTCTATATTCATTATCATTAAAAGTAGCATCAACATCAGATTTAAGCAAAGCCAGAATTGTATTTGCATTGGTGTGCAGGTGTTTTTATTTATTTTTTTTGGATAGCCAAAACATAGACAGTATATTCACTAAACCTTTTCAGCTGTAATTGAAGATTTGCTATTGTTGTTGTTATTTAACATCACTGCTGGGCTAATATATCATCATTTGAACAAATTATTAATCTTATATGAAAAATATACTTTTCTTTCATTTTTCAAATCAACTAGAACTGGCCAATATTTTTGCCCACTAAGAAGATATGCATTAAAATAAATGCTTGCCATTAATGAAATTTTCCAATCTCAGGCTCCTTCCTAAGTGGATGATTCATACTATCAGAGCCCTCTCAGCTAACATATATGGTCGTTTTGAGAACACTTTGCATTCTGACCTTTTGTCTTCTATAGCTTCTCCTATAAGTGTTGTCCATTTTAAATCCTCTGTACTGAACTGTTTTATTTGCTAAAAAGTCTTTATATTGATTATCTTTAATAGCAAAAATAACAGCAATCTTCCCCACAGAAGAAATTGCATGGATTTGCATTTTAACCAAGGGAACATTTTTAGTTATAGGGAGATTATTTTGATAGCCAAACAAAAAAAAATTACTTTCACCATTCCCTTTGGCTGTGTGGGTGAGGATGTGAGATTTTCATGAAATATTACCTCTAGGCTAATCTATCATAAATTAAAATAAATTATTAATCTCAGAGGAAAAGTCTACTTTCTTCTCATTTATTTATTTCTTATTTTTTTAATTAACTAGAACTGCTGGATATCTTTGGCCACTAAGAGTATGTATTTGAATAAATCCTTGCCATTTATGTTATTTTTCATTATAAGGTTTCTACCAGAGCTGATGAGTTATGTTCTCAGAATCCCCCAGCAATCTTACATGGTAGCTTCGAGGACAGTGCATGTTCTGACCTTTCATATTCTAACAGCTCTCCTTGCTCCTTCTTCTGAGAGCTCACTTCTGTCCCATTCTCTTTTACATGCCTACTCCCAGACCTGACATCCTGTGCACTAAAATCCCACTGTTTCTGGCAATTTCCATTTCTCCCACTTTCTCTGTTCTAAAATCTTTCCTATTCTGATACTGGTGAATTTTTCCCCAGTTTTTTTGGCTAACCCCCCAAAAAAGATATAACCTTGAGGCTTTGGGGTTGAGAATGTGAGAATTTTTTTTATTTAATTTAATTTATATTAATAATTAATAATAATTTAATTATCACCATTGTACTAATATACATTAAATTGGAATAAAACATTAATGTCATACCAAAAATATCTTCTTTCTTCTTGTTTTATTAAAATACTAGAACTAGCCAATACTTTGGGCAACTAATATGTGTGTGTGTGTATGTATGTATGTATGTGTGTGTGTGTGTGTGTGTGTGTGTGTGTGTGTATGAATGAATGAATCTAAGTGTGCCATTTATGAGATCTTTCATTCTAAGGTCCCTTCCAGAGTAGATAATTTATGTTCTCAGTGTGCTCCTAGCTATCACATATGGTGGTTTTGAGAACATTACACATTCTGACTTGTATTTTAAGAGATCTCTTTGTTCTGATTATCTCTCATTTGAAAGGCTCTCCTCCCTCTCTCATTTTCTTCTCCATGGCTACTCCCAAGTCTGATATTCTGTGGGTTAAAATTCCACTGTTCCGACAGTTTCCATACTCAGTCTCTGAATATCTCCTACTCTCTCTGTTCTAATCCCTCCCAACATAGACATTCCTTCCAGCTTTTACAATTTATTGTAAATCCTCATTCCACTGAGGATTCTGGATTTAAAATTTTCTTCAAACTCAGATGGTCTATGTCCTAAGTGCCCTCCCTGATTTAATATTCTTGCTTAGTTTTCCACTCCAGACTAGAACATTCACAGGGGTGACTTACCTTGTAACTAGGAAATTCTGTATTCAAAAATCTCAGCCACCTCCAATTTTCCCCCTTTGAATGATACCTAGAGTGCCAGACATTCAGTGTTCTAATGACTTTCCAAGATACTAAGTTTTGGTTCTAACATCATACCCTCCTATGATATCATAAATAATTTTTTTTAGCTTTTGGATTACTGTTACAATACACATGTATGTGTTACTGATAAAATGATTCCAAAACATATGTTCTCCCTTATAAGTCACCTCTAAGTAACACCTTGTTTTTGGGCCCCAAATACTCTATATTGATGATCATTAATAGCAATAACAATAGCAGTCTTTACCAAAGAAGAAAGTGCATGGAATTGCATTTGTTTTGGTGTGCAGGTTTTTGGATTTGTGGTGTTTTTTTAGGCTAGCAAAAATATCAACAATCCTTTCACCATATCCTTTTGACTCTGTGGTTGAGGATGTGAGATTTTTTTTAAACCATCTTTACTGGGCCAATATTATTAAATTGGAATAAATTATTAATCTCATACAAAAAAGCTACTTTTTGTGTTTTTTCAATATTAACTGGCACTTGTCAACATTTTGGCCTACAAAGAATAAATTGCAATCTGTGAGATTTTCCATTCTAGGGCCTCTTCCAGTGCTGATGATTTATGCTCTCAACAGCCCTCCCAGGTATCAGATATGGTGGTTTTCTGAACAGTTCAAGATCTGACCTTTTGTGTTCTAAGGGCTTTCCTCACTCTGAGATCTCTTCTGCTAAGTGCTCTCCTAACCATCTCATTGCCTTCTTCATAGCTATTCTCACATCTGACATTCTGTGTGCTAAAATCCCACTGCCTCAGAATATCTCTGACGCTGTTCTAGTCACTCACAATTCTGACATTGTAGCTTCTACAGTCTCATCGATCTCAGGATTCTAGATTAGACATTTCCTTCAAGCTTAAGTATTCTAGGTTCTAAGTGTCTTCTTCCCATCTGATATTCTGGCTTCACTTTGCACTCACATTTGGGATATTCAGAAGCAGGACTTAACTCTTAGCTATGATATTACATATTCTAAGCTGTTAGTCACCTATAAATTTTCCCCTTGAATGGTACCTGGAAGACCAGACATTCAGTGTTGTAAGGACAATCCAAGATATGTTATTTTTATATCTAAATAAATACTCTCCTCTGATCTATTTTTTTTGATGATCAGATTATCATTACACAGTTTTGAAATATATATCTCACTTATAAGTCCTCTTTATATAACAACTTGTTTTTGTGGCTAAAATACTCTATATTCCTTATCAGTAATAGTAATATTAATAGAACTCTTTGCTAAGGAAGGAACTGCATGAGATTACATTATTCCTGTGTGAAGTTTTTAAAAAATGGTTTTTTTTTTTTGGCTGGCCAAAAATTTGACATTACTTTCACCATATTCTTTTGGTTATGTGGTTGAAGATGTAAGACTTTTGTTTTTTATTAAGGCCTCAAAACATTAAATTACCATTAATTAGAACCAGCCAATATTTTAGCACACTAATAATATAGGTGAAAATAAACTCTTGTTACTTAAAATATTTTATATTATAAGGCCCATCCAGAGGGGATGATTTGTCTTCTCAGAGCCCTTCTCAGAGATATGACATGCGAAAGTGTTTAGAATACTCCAACAATATCAAACCTTTTGTGTTCCAAGGGGTCTCCTCCCTCTGATGCCTCTTCTAAGAAGTGTCCTACCTTTCAAATCTCTTTTGTATAGTTACTCCAAAGTCTAAATTCCACTATCTGAAAAATTCCATTCCCAGCCTTTAAACATCTCTAGTTCTCTCTGATTTAGTACCTCACAGTTTTGACTTTATAGCTTCTACAGTGTCTTAAAGCTCAGGATTCTAGATTTGAAATTTCCTTCAAACTCCTGCATTTTAGGCTTGAGGTGTGTTCCCCTACCTGATATTCTGGCTTTGTTTTCTCATTCCAAAATGAAACTTTCAGATGTGGGACTTACCTCAAAATTAAGAAATTCTATGTTGTAAGCTTGTGGCCACATCCATGATTTCCCCCTTGTGATATTTGTGATATTTTTGATTCTAAGGCCTCTTTTGGAGCAGCACATGATTTATGTTCTCAGACTACCCCGCCCTCCATGTAGAGGTTTTTGGATACTACAAGTCTGATCTTTTGTATTTTAGGGCTCTCCTTCCTCTGATATCCCTGCTTCAAATTGCCCTAACTCTTTCATTCCCTCTGTCATGGTTACTCATTGGTCTGACATTCTCTGTTCTAAAATGCCACTGCTTCTGACAATTTCCTTTTTTAGTCCCTGGACATCTCTCCATTTCTCTATTCTAATCCCCTCCAACTCTTGACATTTCAGATGCTACAACTTCATCCAGATTAGGATTCTGGATTTGAAATTTCCTTAAAGGCCAAACAGTCTAAGTTCTAAATCCTCTTCCAGATCTAAAATTCTGGCTTCACTTTCCACTCCCAATTGGAACACTTAAAATTTAGACTTACCACCTAGCTTAGAAATTATATAATCTAAGCTCTAACTCACCTTCAACTTTCCCCATGGAATGATAACTGGAAGCCCAGACATTCAGTGTTCTAAAGACCTTCCAAGACATGACATTTTTGAATCTAAAGAAACTCCATACTGTGATTTACTATTTTTTCTCTAAGTTTTTTTTTTTATCATTGGATTATTATGAACTTTCCAGCTATGACACTTTTGATTCTAAGACTACATTATTCTATAATTTTTAATTTTATAATTTTTTCACTTGATTATGTTATTATTATTATAAATGTACATGGGTCTTCTGGATATACTGATTTTTGAAACATATATTGTGTCCCTTTTAATTCCTCTTTATGTAACGTCTTAATTAGTGGCCAAAATGACTCTATTCTTTATTATTTGTAGTAGTATTAATAGCAGCCTGTTCCAAAGAAGGAAATGCATGGAATTGAATTTCTTTCTGAGTGCCAGTATTTTAGGTTTTGGGGATTTTTATATCAAGCCAAAAATAGTACTTCTACCATACCTTTCTGGCTACATGGCTGAGCATGTGATATTTTTTTGAAAAGCACCACCGTTGGTCTAATCCATAACTAACTGTAATAAATTATTAACCTCATAGGAAAAGTCTACTTTCTTTTTAACTTTTAAAAAATAATTAGAATTGGCCAATATTCTGGCTACTAAGATGTAGATTTAAATACATTGTTTTCATTTTTGGTATTTTCTGTTATGAGCTCCTTCCAAGGTTGATGATTTATGTTATCAGAACCTTTTTTAGGACACTTCTAGTTCTAAACTTTTATATTCTAAGGTCTTTCTCTGCTCCAACAGCCCTACTTCTGAATGCTCTCTGACCTCTCTCATTCTTTTCTCCAAGGTTACTTCCTGGTCTGACATTGTGTGCTAAAATCTCTTCTGATCATTTCTATTCTCAGCCTCTGAATTCTCATTTTTTTCTCAGTTCTAAAGCTCTCAATCTGATATTGAGGTTCAAAGGCCTCCTCCAGTTCTGGGTTCTGGATTTAATATTTCCATTAAATTTAAACACTCTCAACTACAAGTGTCCTTCCAGATCTTATCTGCCTTCTCTGCAATTCCAAGTTTTGACATTCAGAGCCACAACTTCCATCCTATCTAGTAAAGTCTATATTCTGTATTCTCTGCAACCTTCAATATTCTTCCCCAAAAATCATCTTGAAGGCCAGATATGTGTTCTAAGGACACTACTAAACCAGCAGTTCTAGTTCCTAAAGCCCAAACATTCTCAGATATGCAAAGGTTCTATTGTACATCCAACTTCTTAAATTTTATTGATTTCAGTACACCTGGCTTCTGCCTTATCATTAAAATGGCTTGAAAGCACACATCCTCTTCCTTTTAATTCCAAAGATTTAACACGTACTCTCCACCCCATCCCACCCCAAATTCTCCACTATCATTACCATTAAAAGGGATACCAATACCTGTCTTGCCTGATGAAGGAACTGCAGGCTATTACAACTTTTTCTTTTCTTACATGGATTGCACTGTTTTAGTGTACTTTTGGGGTTTTGCTGGTACAGAAAAAAATAAACAGTACTTTCACTATACCCTTTTGGCTCTGTGGTTATAGATGTAACATTTTTAAGCATTAATAGTTGGCTAAGCTATATTAAATTGGAATAAATTATTAATCTCATGAAAAATCTATATTCTTTTTAAAAAATTACCTAGAACTGGTCAATATTTTGGGCCTCTAAGAATATGTATTAAAATAAATCCTATCCATTTATGATATTTTCCATTTTAAGGACCCTGACAAAGCTGAGAATTTATTTGTCAAGAGAATTTCCATCTATCCCCTGCAATGATTTTTAGGACACTCCATCTTCCCACATTTTGGGTTCTAAGAGATCTCTTTACACTAATATCCTTACTTGTAAATACTCTAGTTACTCTCTCATTCCCTTTCTCATAGCTACTCCAAATCCTGACATTCCATGTGGTGAAATCCCATTGCTTCACACTATTTCCATTTTCCACTTCTGAGCATCTCCCATTCTGTCTGTGTTTGCAACACTGACATTCCACTTCTTCTGCCTCATCTAGCTCAGGATTCTGGAATTGAAATTTCCTTCCAACTCTGACATTCTACCTTTTAAATACCCTCCTGGGTCTAAAATTCTGGCTTCACTTTCTATTAAATTGGAACATTCACAGGCAGGAATTAGCCCTCGCTAGGAAATTCTGAATATTAAGTTCTCAACCCCTTCCAAAAGTCTGCCTTGTAAGGTACCTAGAACTATTACCATAATATTTAGTGTTCCAAGGACCTTCTCAGACCTGATATATTTTATTTTAAGGCTGCACCCTGCTGGTTGATTGGTTTTTATCCTTCATGCTCAAAGATGATCAAAATGACTTCACTATGTTGGGGTCCAGGTACTGTCTGACTGTGGCTGATCAGATCAGTATGAGCTTGGGAAGGTTCTACCACAGATCGGGCACATTTGGAATGGAAGTGGCTCTCAGTCTGAGCATCTCACATTTCTTCTGAGTTACTTCAATTCTGCTTTGCTCATAAAGCACAGCACTTTTCTGATGTGGGCACACCATGCTGGGCAGTCCTGTACCCATTTGTCCCATATCTAACAATCGATTCTAGAGTTTTTCAGAGAGACCATGAGAGGGTCCTTGTACTGCTTCTTCTGACCTTTGTGTGAGCACCTACCTTGTGTGAGTTCTCTATAAAATAGTCTTTTTTTGGACTTTTAATAAGGGCAAAAGTCTGAACTAATCAATCAGACTGTTTTGTTTTGCTCTAAAAATGCCCTTTCCTGTGTCAGCAACTTCAGAGACCTGTTTATGACAGGATGCCTACAACCAGAGTGGTGGGATTTTTTTCTTATCTTGATATGCAGAGACAGAAGAAACAGACATCCTAGGATCTTAATTTCCAACTGACTACCTTGTCAATTGTCTTGTCTCACTGTGTTACAACCTATTCAAACTAAGTAAAATCCTTTCTCTAAATGTAAGTAAAAAAAATAAAGTAAAATCCTTTCTAAAATCATGGTATAGTTAAAACATATGGGGACCGTAAATCTGAGGGACACAGAGATCCTGGATTGTCCTAAAACATATTTAAGCCTTATCATCCTTGTATAAGGAAGTCAGAGCTTTCCTTCTGGCTCCATGATCATCTAACTCCTAGCTTTAAGGGAATAAATAATACAAATATATATGTATTTGCCTGTTTGCCTCTTTTAACAAAACTTTCAGGTCGACAAAGCAAATGTACATTTGGCATTTGAACAATGTGGCCAGTTCATTGGAATTGCACAGTCTGCAGTAGGGTGTGAATGCTTGGCAGTTCAACTCAAGAAAGAAACTCATTGTACCTCATCTTGCTAGGTGATCTTCAAACCTTTCTAAGAAAATTCAAATGGAAGTGATTTAGCTTTCTGACATGGTGCTGATATACTAACCAGGTTTCATAGGCATAAAACAATGAGGTCAGCACAGCAGCTCTGTAGATCTGAGTTTGGTAGACAGCCTAATATCACTCTTCTTTCCCACCCTTTTCTTCAGAGCCTCATAAATACTGAGCTAGGCTGTACCCTGATAGGATCTTGAAAGATTTCTTTAAATTTTTAAAAAAATGACAGGATATCATTACAAGGGACATGTGCCTTGACAATATGGTGTTTCTGAAGTATAAGTATTGTACCATTTAAATACTCTATATGGAACAACTTAATTTTGGTAAAAGGCTTTATATTATCTTTAATATTCATAAAATAGCAATCTTTCCCACAGAAGGAACTGTATCAAATTACATCTGATTTCATTGGAAGGTTTTACTTTATAGGTGGATTGTCTTGACTAGCCAAAAACTAGACAGTACTTTCACTATATCTATTTGGTTGTATGGTTGAGAATATGAGATTTTCAAAAAATCACTACCACTGGGTAATATAAATTTAGACCAAATAAATGACTAATCTCATTTAAAAAATCTACTTCTTTTTTGTTCATAAAATTAACTGGACCTGGTCAGTATTTTGTCCATTAAGAGTATATACATGAAAACTGATATTTGCCATTTATGAGAGGCCCCTTCCAGAGCTCATGCTTTATGTTCTCAGAGCCCTCTCAGCTCTCACATTGGGTAATTTGGAGACCCTTCCACATATTCTGACCTTTTTGGTTTCGAAGAGTTCTCCTATATGTGGTATCCATTTTATATCCTCTGTACAGAAAAGCTTTTTTTTGCCAAAAAATCTCTATATTATCATTCATAGAAATAACTACAGCAATCTTTCCCACAGCAGTAAATGCATGGAATTGAATGTGATTCTGGCGGAAAGGTTTTGGTTATTGGGGGAATTATTTTATTTTGAATATATATTAATTTTGTTAAATATTTTCCAATTGGTTAAAAATTTTAACATCTTTTTTCAAATTTTGAGTTCCATAGTCTCTCCCTCCTCTCCTCCACTTCCCTACTCCTTGAGAAGGCAAACAATATGATGTCAGTTATACATGTGAAGTCATACAAAACATATTTCCATAGTGGCCATGATGCAAAAGAAAACACACACACACACAAGAAAAAGAGAAAATTTTAAAAGTACACTTCAATCTACACTCAGAATTCACAAGTTTTCTCTCTAGAGGTGAACAACATTTTTCATTATGGGTCCTTTGGAATTGTCTTGAATAACTGTCCTTATCAGAGTAGGTAATTATTTCACAGTTCATGATTAAACGTTGCTGTTGCTGTTCATAAGGTTCTTCTGATTCTGCTTACTTCACTTTGCGTCAGTTCATGTAAGACTTGCTATTTTTTCTGAAACCACCCTGAAACCATTATTTCTTATATCACAGTAGTATTCCATCACAATTATATACCATAACTTGTTCAGCCACTCCCAAACTGACGAGCATTCCTTGAGTTTCCAATTATTTGCCACCACAAAACAAGCTGTTATAAATATTTTTTGTACAAAGTGGTCCTTTTCTATGGAGGAGTGATGGATTATTTTGGTAGTGTTGGAAAGACACAATACTTTCACCCTACCCTTTTGGTTGTGTGGTTGAGGACATGATATTTTTTTTAAAGCATCACCACTGAGCTAATCTATAACAAACTGTAATAAATTATTAATCTCTAAAGAAAAGTCTACTTTCTTATGGTAAAATTTAACTAGAGCTAGCCAATATTTCTGGCTACTAAAGTATATGTTTAAACATATTTTTGTCATTTATGATATTTTCCATTATAATGCCTCTTCCAGAGCTAAAGATTTGTGTTCTCAGACCCCTTTCCTCTCCTCCTCTACCCCCCACCAGTTATCACATACAGTGGTTTTTAAAGATAATATAGGTCATGACTTTTTATGTTCTAACATCTCTAATGTTTCTTCTCCGTATGATATCCCTTTTTCTAAGGGCTCTCCTTCTTTTAAAAATTAAATATTAAATTTAAATAGCCTCTTCTTTTAATATTTTACTTTACCCCAATTACATGTAAAAACAATTTTAACATTCTTTTAAAAGATTTTTGAGTTAAAAATTCTCTTCTTTCACACATACACCCCCACCATCAAGAAGGCAAGCAATTTACTATAGGTTATTCATGTGCAATCCTGAAAAAGATATTTCCATGTTAATCATGTTGTGAAAAATAACAAAAAACCCCAAGAAAAATAAAGTAAAGAAAAAGTATGCTTTGATCTGCATCCATTTTTTATCATAAGTCCTTAGGAATTATATTTGATCATTGTATTGTTGAATAGCTAAGTCATTTACAATTGATCACCATACAATCATACAATATTGCTGTTCCTGTATATAATGTTTTCCTGGTTCTGCTCTCTTCATTTTGCATCAGTTCATATAAGTCTTTTCAGGTTTTTCTAAGAGCATTCTGCTCATCATCCTTACAGCATAATAGTATTCCATTATATTCATATACAACAACTTGTTCAGCCATTCCCCAATTGATGGACATCACCTCAAAGCCATCACAAAAAGAGTTGCTATAAATATTTTTGTACATAGAAGTCCTTTTTTCCTTTTCATTTTTTAAGCTCTTTGGGATACAGACCTAGTGGTGGTATGGCTTGGTTAAAGGGTATGCATGGTTTTATAGCCCTTTGGGCGTAATTCCAAATTGCTCTACAGAACGGTTGAATCCGTATACAACTTCACCAATAGTGCATTATTGTCTCAATTTTCCCATATCCCCTCCAACATTTGTCATTTTCCTTTTCTTTTATATTAGCCATTCTTATAGGTGTGGAGTGGTAGCTCAGAGTTGCTTAAATTTGCATTTTTCTAATCAATAGTGATTTCAAACATCTTTTTCATGTAACTCTAGATAATTTCAACTATTTTAGATTGAATTCCACTTTCATTCTGGTGCAACAGACCTTTCCAGCCAAGCTTATAAGTTGTCTTGGGCTGGAAAATTGTTTTTACCTCATTGTTTTCTGAGTTCTGCCACTCCAAAATTTGTTTTAAGGAATTATTCAAAGTTGTTTGGAGAAGTTTTGGGTAGAGTTCAGGTGAGTCCCTGCCTGTTTTCTGCCATTTTTGTTCTACTTCCTTTCATTTTCTTCTACATGGCCACTCCCAGACCTGACATTCTGTGTGCTAAAATTCCAGTGTTTCTAGCAATTTCCATTCTCAGCCTCTGAATTGCTCCTATTTTATTTATTCTAAAATATCTCCTAACTCTGATGTTGAAGTTTCTAAGTCTTCCTCCAGCTCAAGATTTTGGATTTGATATTTCCCTTAAGTTCAGAAATACTCCATTCCAAGTGTCTTCCCAGATATTATATTCTGGCTTCTCCATCCAATTCAAGTTCTGACATGCAGAGCTGCAAATTCTATCCTAATCAGGAAAGTCTGTATTTGATGTTTGTTGTGACCACCAACATTCTTCCCCCCAAATCATCTTGAAGCCTAGACATGTTAGGTTCTAAGGACTCTTCCAAATCTGGAGTTCTGGTTTCTCAAATCACAACTTCCTAGGACCTACAAAGGATTCTTTTATTTCTTTAACTTTGTCAATTATGTTGATTTCAGTAAACTTCCCTTCTACCTTTTCATTACAATGATTTCAAGGCACACATCCTATTCCTTTTAATTCCAAGGACTTAACAGCTATATTTCCTCCTTCAAACCATACTCTACAATCATTATTTTTAAGAGTACCATCAACAGGGACTACAGGGTATTACAAGGTTTTCTTTTCTTGCTTTTTGTCCTTATTGTTTTCAGGTAAATTCTTTCACCTTGAAAGATTGTGTGTGTGTGTGTGTGTGGTGTGTGGTGTGTGTGTGTTTGAAGACCTGGGTTTTCATTCAAAGAACAGGCCTATTTCTGATATAAAATATATTTATATGAATGATTAAACTCTTCCCATAAATATAATGACTCCTTGTTTTTTAAGTTACCTGGTTCTTCCCCATACTTTGGCCCACTGAGCATATAATCAAACAACCTCCTTCCCAACAATAATATTTTCTGTTCCAGAACTGTTACCATCTTCTGACACCCCCAGTTCTGACATTTTCTGCCCTCAAGGTCCCTCTGACTTCTGACATTCTATTTTCTAAAGGCTAGGATAACTCTTAATGTCCCTTGGGCTAAGTGCTTTCCTACTTCTGCCAATCTCTGTTCTATGTATCCTACTAGTCCCGACCTTCTCTGTCCCAGGGTGCCACTGACTCTAGAAACTTTTTTCCTCAGGTTTGTACATCTCTCATTTTCTGTCTTCTAAGGTCCCTCCCAAAGCTGTTAGCTCAGGTTCTAATTCCCCATCTTGATTCAGCAATTCCACACAACTCAGACAATCCCTGTTCTAAGTGACCTCCCAGTTCTGATATTCTGACTTCTATGTACTTTCTAAGATCTGACATTCACAACCTGCCTGCACTGCCGTACCAGCCCTACCGTGCTATGTTCGAAACTCTCTTCCATATCTACGTTTCTCCTCTAAAGGGTTACTTAATGCCCAGACACTCAATGTTCTAAGGTACCTTCCAGTTCTGACATTTTATGTTCTAAGGTCTCACCCTGCTATAACCAGCCAGCTTTTTGCCCCCCCTTTTTTTATAACGTTGTGCTTAGTCAATACAGATTTCAAAGTAGACGTGGTAGCCCCTTAAAACTTGTGTATATGACACCTTATTTTTTGCTAAAAATATACAATAATCATAATTACTATGAATTCTGAGAGCAGTCTTTATCACTGGAAAAATACACGGAGTTGCATTGTTTTCAGTGTGCCTTTGCCAAAAGGGCTACATGATTATGGATGTGAGTTTTTTTAAGCACATAAGCTATATTAAATAGGAATAAATTATTAATTTCATATAAAAATACATTTTGGGGTTTTTAAATTACCTAGAACCAGCCAACACTTTGGACCATAATAGAATAAGTAGTAAAATAAATCTTTGCCATTTATATTTTCCCTTCTAAAGCCCCTGACAAGATTTTCCATCTATTGTCTGCAATAGTTTTTAAGACTCTAAGTTCTTACCTTTTGTTTTCTAAGAGATTTTCTTTCTCTAATACCCTACTTCTAAATGATCTGCCTCTCTCATTCTCTTCTCCATAGCTACTCCAAGCCATGTCATTCTGTGCAGCCAAATCTCACTGCTTCTGACCATTTCCATCCTAAGTCTTGAAGCATTTCTCACTTTCTCTGTTCTAGTCCCTTCTAACTCTAACATTCCACCTTCTAGAGCTTCAAAGATTCTGAATTCCTAATTTCTTTCTAGTGCAAATATTCTAGATTCTAAGTGACCTTCCTGATCCAATATTCCAGTTTTACTTGCTATTTCAAATTGGGACTCTCTCATGCTCTTCTCCATGGCTACTCCCAGGTCTGACATTCTGTGGGGTAAATTCCCACTGTTTCTGACAATTCTCATTCTCATACCCTAACATGTCTCAATCTCTTCTAGTCTTCTCCAACACTGACATTCCAGTTTCTGAAGACTCAATCAGCTCTGGATTCAGGATTAGAAATTTCCTTTACGATCAGATAATCTAGGTTCTTGCTATTCTGTTTTTCTAGCTTGACTTTCCACTCCAAATTGAGACATTCAGAGGCTAGATTTACCTCCTAGCCAAGATTTCCCCAGCTCAAAAATATTTTGCTTGAAGGCCTCATTCTGATATGGCCTAGAAGCAACTTTAAAAAAATTATTTGGATAGCATTAAAATGCTATTTTTTGTCTTGCTAATATTTGTCTTGTCTATATAATAGTTTCAAAGTATTAGTATTGCCCTTTTGAAATCCTTAATAAAGAACATCTAGTTTATTAGCCCAAAAGACTCTATGTTGTTTATCATAAATGTAACAACAATAGCAATTTTTACCAAAAAAGGAACTTCATGGAATTGAATTTAGTTGTCCAGGTATTTTTGTCTTGTGGGGTTTTGTTTTCCTAGTTAAAAAACAGTACTTTCACCAGACTCTTTAAGATATATAGTTTAGGATGTATTTTTTAAAGATTTACCACTGCATAATACCAATTAAATTGGAATTAATGATTAATCTCATGAAAAATCTATATTTTCAATTTTTAATTAACTAGAACAGGCTAATATTTTGGTCCACTAAGAATAAATATGAAAATAAATCTTGGTTATTTATGAGAATAAATGGAATGAAAAAATTCCAAGGTTCCTTCCAGAGCAGATAATTGATGTTCTTAGAGTTGTTTAACCTATGGTGTTTTTTTAGGATACTCCAAAATTGACTTTTTGTGTTCTAATTGGCTCTTCTCCTTCTGATATCCTTTTTTCTAAATATTTTACTCTCTTTCCCATAGCTACTCTCAAGCCTGACATTTTGTTTGATAAAATCCATCTGCTTCTGATACTTTCCATTCTCAGGCTCTGAATATCTCCCACTCTTTCTGTCTGTCTCCCCCAACAATGACATTCAAGCTCCTATAGCCTCATCCAGCTCCGGATTCTGAATTTGAAATTTCTTTCAAGCTGAGACATTCTAGGTTCTAAGTGCTCTCCTTGAACTAATATTCCAGCTTCACTTTTCATTTCAAATTGAGACATTCAAGAATAGGAATTATCCTCTAGCTAGGAAATTCTAAATGCTAAGCTCTCAGCAACCTGCAGTATTCCCTTTTAAAAGGCATCTAGAAGCATTCTAGAATATTCAATGATCTGTGAACCTTCTCAGCTCAGATACATTTTGTTTTATATATATGTATGCATACACATAAATATATGTATACACTTTTATATATGCATACATATATATATGTATGCATACACATAAATATATGTATATACTTTTCAACATTCAACATTCACTTTTATAACATTTTGAGTTCCAAATTTTTTTTCTCCCACTCTCCCTCCCCTGTCCCCTCCTCAAGATGGTAAGCAATCTGATATAGGCTATACATGTATAGTCATATTTAAAATATTTCCATGAGTCATATTGTGAAAAAAGAATCAGAACAAAAGAGGAAAACCACAAGATAGAAAAAACAAAAAAGAGAAAAGTCTGCTTTGAGCTGCACTCAGACTCCATAGTTCTTTCTCTGAATATGGATAATACTTTCCATAATAGACTTTTGGAATTGTTTTATATCATTGTATTGCTCAAAAGAGCTAAGTCTACCAAAGTTGGTCATTGCACAATGTTGTTGTTGCTGTGTACAGTGTCCTCCTGATTCTTTTCACTTGATTGAGCATCAATTCATGTAAGTCTTTCTAAGGTTTTCTGAAATCTGCCTGTTCATTTCTTATAACACAATATGAATTATATTCATATACCACAACTTGTTCATATTCCCCAACTGATGAACATCCCCTCAATTTCCAATTCTTTGCTGACACAAAAAGAGCTGCTATAAATATTTTGTACATGTGGGTCCTTTATACTTTTTTATGATCTCGTTGAGATATAGACCTAGTAGCAGTATTATGCATCAAAGGGTATGGAAGTTTTATATCCCTTTGGGCATAGTTCCAAATTGCTCTCCAAAATGGTTGGATCAGTCACAACTCAATCAGCAATGCATTAGTGTTCCAATTTTCTCAAATCTTCTATAACATTTATCATTTTCCTTTTTTCATATTAGATAATTGGATAAGTGTGAAGTGGTACCTCAGAGTTGTTTTAATTTACATTTCTCTAATCAACAGTGATTTGGATAAATAGCTTTAATTTCTTCCTCTGAAAACTGCCTGTTCATATGATTTGACCATTCATCAGTTGGGGAATGACTTGTATTCTTATAGATCTGACTCAGTTCTTTATATATTTGAGAAATGAGGCCTTTATCAGAGACACTGACTGTAAGAATTGTTTCCCAGCTTTCTGCTTTCCTTCTAATCTTGGTTGCATTGACTTTGTGCAAAACCTTTTGAATTTAATGCAATCAAAATTATCCATTTTGCATTTCATTATGTTCTCTATCTCTTGTTTGGTCATAAATTCTTCCCTTCTCCATAGAACTGATAGGTAAACTATTCTTTGTCTCCTAATTTACCTATGGTATCACCTTTTATGTCTAAATCATGTACCCATTTTGACCTTATCATGGAATACAGTGCAAGATGTTGGTCCATGACTAGTTTCTATTACACTATTTTCCTGTTTTTCCAGAAGTTTTTGTCAAATACTGAATGAGCTCTTATTCCAGAAGCTGGAGTCTTTGGGTTTATCAAACAGTAGATTACTATAGTCAATGACTACTGTGTCTTGTACCTAACCTATTCCATTGATCAACCACTCTATTTCTTAGCCAGTACCAAATAGTTCTGATGACAACTGCTTTATAAAACAATTTTGGATCTCATATGGCTAGGTCACTTTTCCTTGCATTTCTTTTCATAAATTCCCTTGATATTTTTGAAGTTTTGTTCATCTAAATGAATTGTTATTGTTTTTTCTAGCTCTATTAAATATTTTTGGTAGTTATATTAGTATAGCACTGAAAAAGTAAATTAATTTAGGCAGAATTGTCATTTTTATTATATTAGCTCAGCTTACCCATGAGCAATTGATATTTTTCCAGCTATTTAGATCTGCCCTTATTTGTGTGAAGTGTTTTATAACTGTGTTCATATAGTTGCAGGGTTTATTTTGGCAGGTAGACTCCCAAATATGTTTTACTGTTTATAGTTATTTTAAATGAAATTTCTCTATCTCTTGCTGTTGGGCATTGTTAGTAATATATAGAAATGCTGGTGATTTATGTGGGATTATTTTATATCCTGCAACTGTGCTAAAGTTGTTAATTATTTCAAGTAGTTTTTTAGTTGATTCTCTAGGATTCTCTAAGTATAAGATCATATCACCTGCAAAGAGTAACAGCTTTGTTTCTTCGTTGCCTATTATAATTTCTCCCATTTCTTTTTCTTCTCTTATTGCTAAAGCTAACATTATTCTAGTACAATACTGAATAACAGTGGTGATAATGGACATCCTTGTTTCACTCCTGATCTTATTAAGAATGCTTCTAGCTTATCCCCACTATATACAATGCTTGCTGATGATTTTAGATAGGTGCTACTCATCAGTGTAAGGAAAACTCCATCTGTTCCTAAATTCTCTAGTTGTTTTTAAATGGGTGTTGTTATTTTGTCAAAAGCCTTTTCTGCATATATTTAGATAATCATATTATTTCTGTTAATTTTATTGATATAGTCAATGATGCTTATAGTTTTCATAATACTGAACCAGCCCTATATTCCTGGCACAAATACCACCTGGTCATAATGTATTATCCTCATGATAAGTTGCTGTCATCTCTTTGCTAATACTTTATTTAAATTTTTTTTGCATCAATGTTATTAGACAAATTGGTCTATAATTTTCTTTCCCTGTTTTGGCTCTTCCTGATTTAGGTGTCAGCACCATATTTATATCATAAAAAGAATTCGCTAGTGTCAGATTGCTGACTACTTTGTGGGAAAGTTTAGTTCTTATTTTTTTACCCCTTAACTGGTCTATGCTTCAATATAATTCCAAAACACTGCCCAAAGTCTTACCTCTGGATCACTGAATAAAATGATGATTAAATACTCTTTTTTAAAAAAAAGGAAGTGGGTAGGATTCCTTCTTTGCCTATTTTCCCAAATAATTTATATAGTAATGGAATTAACTGTCCTTTGAATGTTTGGTAAAATTCACTTGTAAATCCATCTGACTCTGGAGATTTTTTCCTAAGGAGTTCACTGATAGTGTATTAATTTTTTTCTTTCTGAAATGGGGTTAAGTGTTTTATTTCTTCTTCTGTTGATCCAGGCAATTTATATTGTTGTAAATAATTATCAATTTAACTTAGATTGTCAGATTTATTGGCATACAGTTGGGCAAATATTGTTTTAATTTCCTCTTCATTGGTGGTGAATTTATCCTTCTCATTTTTGATACTGGTTAGCTGGTCTTCTCTTTCTTTTTCAAAATCAAATTGATCAAAGGTTTATCTATTTTATTTTTTAATAAAACCACCTCTTAGTTTTATTTGTTCAATAATTTCAATTTTATTAATCTCTCTTTTGATTTTCAATATTTCTAATTTGGTATTTAATTGGGGATTTTTAATGGTTTTTTCCTAGCTTTTTTAGTTTCATGCCCAATTTAGTGCTCTCCTTTTTCTCTATTTTATTCATGTAAGCATTCAGAGATATAAAATTTCCCCGAAGAACTATTTTGGTTATTTCCTATACGTTTTGGCATGTTGTCTCATTATTGTCATTCTCTTTGATGAAATTATTGTTTCTATGATTTGTTGTTCTACCTACTTATTCTTTAGGATTAGATTATTTAGTTTCTAATTAATTTTTAGTCTATTTTTCCATTGCCCTTTATTCCATGTAATTTTTACTGCATCATGACCTGAAAAGGATGCATTTAATATTTCTACTTTTTTACATTATATTGTGAGGTTTTCATGCCTTAATACATGCTCAGTTTTTGTGTAGGTGCCACATACCACTGAGAAAAAGGTATATTCCTTTCTATCCCCATTCAGTTTTCTCCAGATGTCTATCATATCCAAATTTTCTAAAATTCTATTCACCTCCTTAACTTCTTCCTTGGTAATTCCATGGTTAGATTTATCTAGTTCTAAAAGAGGGAGGTTAAGGTCTCCTACTAGTATAGTTTTGCTATTTCTTCCTGTAACTCACTTAACTTTCCTAAGAATTTGGATGCTATAACACTTGGTGCATATATGTTTAGTATTAATACTATTTCATTTTCTATGGTACCTTTTAGCAGGATGTAGTTTCCTTACTTATCTATTTTAATTAGATCTATTTTTGCTTTTGCTTTGTCTGATATCATGATTGCTACTCTTGATTTTTTTTACTTCGGCCAAAGCATAAAATATTCAGCTCCAGCCTTTTACCCTTAATTCTGTCTATCTCTCTGCTTCAGATGTGTTTCTTGTAAACAACATATTGTAGTAGTCTGCTTTTTAATCCACTTTGCTATTCACTCCCATTTTATGGGAGAGTTCATTCCATTTACATTCACAGTTATGATTTCTAACTGTATCTTTCTTTCTATCCTATTTGAACCCCTTCCCCTTTTATACTTTTCTCTCTCCTTTTCCCTTTCACTCCTCACTAGTGTTTTTTGATTCTGTCCACCACCTTTCTCAATCTGCCTTCCCTTCTATTAGCCCTCTCTCTTTTCTTTCCCCTTTCTCCTCCTACTTCCCCATAGAACAAGACAGATTTCTACTGAATGTGTATGTTATTCCATCTTTGAGCCAAATCCGATGAGAGTAAGATTTAAACAATGCTTGTCCCCCTTCTTTCCCTGTATTATAATAAGTTTTTGCCCATCTTTATGTGATATAATTTAGCCTTTTCTGCCTCCCCCTTTCCTCTTCTCCCAGTACAGTCTTTTTTTCACCCATTAATATTTTATCATCACATCAGAGTGATGATAAAACTTATTCTCACACCCTCTCTCTATGTATACCCCTTCCAAGTGCCCTAATAAAGATAGCTTTCTCAAGAGTTACAAGTACCATCTTCAACTTTATTGAAAACATATCTTTTCTTTTCTGTTTACCTTTTTATGCTTGAGTCTTGTAATTGAAGATCTAATATTCTGTTCATCTCTGTTTTTTTTCCAATCAAGAATGATTGAAAGTCCCCTATTTCATTGAAAATCTATCTTTTCCCTTGAAAGGTTATGCTCATTTTTGCTAAATAGTTGATTCTTATTGTAATCCAGCTTCTTTGCCTTCCTGGATATCATATTCCAAGTCCTATGATCTTTTAATGTAGAAGCTGCTACAATATTTCAATTGTTATTTTCTGGCTGCTTGTAGTATTTTCCCTTTTATCTGATAATTCTGGAATTTGGGTACAATATTCCTTCATTTTTGGATCTCTTGCAGAAGGTGATGAGTGGATTCTTAAATGACTATTTTACCCACTGGTTCTATGATATCAGGGCAGTTTTCCTTGATAATTTCTTGAAAGATCCTATCCAAACTCTTTTTTTGATCATGGCTTTCAGGTAGTTCAATCATTTTAAAATTATCTTTCCTGGATCTATTTTCCAGGTCAGTTGTTTTCCTAATTGAAGTATTTTACATTTTCTTCTATTTTTTTCATTCTTTTGATTTTGTTTGATTCTTCATGTCTCATAGAGTCATTAGCTTCCACTTGCCCAATTCTAATTAAGAAATCATTTTCTTTAGTTAGCTTTTGTACCTCCTTTTCCATTTGGCTAATTTTACTTTTTAAGGAGATATTTTTTTCAGTGGACTTTTTTTCCATTTGGCCAACTGTATTTTTTAAGGAACTGTTTTCTTCAGTCAGCTTTTGTGCTTCTTTACCAAGCTGTTGACTCTCTCTTGCATAATTCTCATTTCTTTTCCTAATTTTTCTTCTACCTTCTCTTACTTGACTTTTAAAATCCTTCTTAGCTCTTCTAAGAATGCTTTTTGGGCTTCAAACCAATTCATATTCCCCTTTGAGGTTTCAGATGTAGCTATACTGATAATGTACTCTTCTCAGTTTTTTTTTTGAACCTCCCTGTCAATATAATAATTTTCTATGTTCAACGTTCGTTTTTGCTTCTTGCTTATCTTTTTTTGCCTATTTCAGGACTTTTAAGGTTGAACTCTCCTGCTGGAGCACAGGAGTCACTGTTCCAAACTTCTTATGCAGGGAGCCAGGAGCCTGATCACTGGCTTTGTGTGCTGGGGCCTCAGGTGTTGGCCACTGGAGGCTGCAGAGGTCTGGCAGTTTACCTGGTGCTGAGCTAGAGTCCTAGAGGTGGTGTCTGGCATCTGCTGAAGCCAGGTGGAGTTTTTCTACATTTCCCTGGAGCTACTCTGCATCATATGGAGGTCTGGCCCCTGGAAGATTCCTGTTTGCCCTGGGCTGTGCTTAAGCATGTGGAGGTTAGGCTGCTAGAAGACATCTGCCCATGTGGGACTACAATGAACCATGCGATGATTTTTGGAACTGGGGTATGCTGCTTTCCCTGGCTATGTGAAGGCATGTTGGGGATCCTAGTGTTGGTATATGCCTGCTACAGCACACTGGGGCTCAGGATCTCCTGCTAGTTTGATAAGGTGGGGCTTGCTACTTACTTGATGGAATGCTTCTTGTTCTGGAATGTGCTCCCCTTTCACCCAAGTGAGACAGACCGTTTTTGCTGATCCTCCAAGTCTTCTGGGCTAAAAGATTGCTACATCTCCTCTTTCCATTGGCTCTCTGGTTCTAGGATTTGTTCTGGGGAGCTATTTTATGCTTGTTTCAAGGTGAATATGGGAGAGCTACAGTGATTTACTGCTTACTATGCCATCTTGGTTCCCAGAATCACAGTCTAAGGGCTGTCTTGACTCTAATGTCCCTTCTTCTAAGGGCTCTTCCATTTCTGTCAATGGACTTCTTTCAGTCCAGACCTTCTCTATTCTAAAGTTCCACTGGCTCTAGAAATTTCTTTTCTCAGGCTCTGGACATCTCTCAAATTCTGTCCTTTAAGGTCCTTCTCAAAGCTGTTAGATCAAGTTCTATATCAGGCATCATTGGTTTTGAAATGACCTAAACCTCAAACAATCCTTGTTGTAGGTGACCTCCCAATTCTGATATTCTCATTTCTAGGTACAATCCATGCTCTTACATTCAGAACCCATAATGTCAGCCCATTCTACCTCCAAGCTTCTCCCTTAAAGGACACCTCTAAGACCAAACATTCACTGTCCTAAGAATGTCCGACTTCTGACTTTTTATGCTCTAAGGCTTTATCCCGCTATGACCAACCAGGTATGTCCTCCCTTCTTATAATAACTCAATATGCTTTATTTATATAATGATTTCAAAGTACAATTAGTTGTATGTGTTCTGTCATTTTCCAATTGTGTCTGACTCTTCATGACCCCTTTTTTGGAGTTTTCTTGGCAAAGATACTGGAGTGATTTGCCATTTCCTTCTCTAATTGGTGTCCTTTTAAATCATTTCCCCCTAAATATATACTATATGGATTATGATTATTAGTAATATCCAGAGAAGTCTTTATTAATGAAGAAACTGCATGGAATTCCATTGTGGTCAGTGTGTTTGAGGGTTATTTTGGCAGCTCAAAAATAAACATTAATTTCACCATATCCTTTTGGTTATGTGGTAGACGATGTAAAGTGTTTTTTTAAATAGCATCACCACTAGAGTAATCTTTATTAAATTGCCATCAAGTATTACTCTCATATGAAAAATTTACTTTCTTTTTTAAAAAATTTAAAGACAACTAGCCAATATTTTGACCTACTAAGAATATATATGTGAAAAAATCCTTGCCATTTAGGATGTTTACCTTCTAAGGAAACTTTCTTAGGAACCAGTTCTAACATATGGTAGTTTTCAGGATATTCCAAGTTCTGACTTTCTTTGCTTTAAGATCTCTCCTTCACTTTAAAATTTTTCTTTTATTTGCTCTCAAACGTTTCTCATTCTCATCTCCATGGCAACTTACCAGGCCTCATATTCTTTTTGCTAAATTCCTCCTACTTATGACATTTCCCAATCCTAGCCCCTCAACATCTCCCACTCTCTTTGTTCTAGTCCCTCCCAACACTGACATTTCAGATTTTACAGCTTCTTCCAGCTCAGGATTCTGGCTCTGAAATTTCCATGAAGTTTGGACATTCTAGGTTCTAAGTACCTTCCCTATTTTAATATTCTGTCTTTACTGTCCACTACAAATTTAGACAGTGAAGCAAAACTTACCTCCAAGTTAGGAAATTCTGTATTCTAAATTTTCAGCCACCTTCCATTTTCCTCCTTGAATGGTACCTGAAAACCCAGATATTGTGTTTTAATGAACTTAATGATCTCTTTGGATCTAAAGAAACATCCTCCTTTTATCTCTAAGGCTTTTTAAAAAAAGATTTTGAAATTGGATTTTTATTACAATGCACATGATCTTACTGAAATAATAATATTGAATCTTAACTTGTATCTCTTATAAGTTCACAGAATGAAACACTCTGTCTAAAAATATTCTATATACATTATCATTAAGAGTAATATCATTAACAGTCTTTACCAAAGAAAGAACTCCCTGGAACTGTCTGTTTTAGTGTGAAAACTTTTTGTTTGTTTTAAGCTAGCCAAAAAGTAATTAATACTATCACCATACCCTTTTGATTATATGGTTGAGCATGTGAGTTTATTTTAAGGCATTGCCACTAGGCTTACATTTATAAAATTTATGTATTATAAATTATTAATCTCATATGAAAAATCTATTCTCTTGTTTTTTTAAATTACCTAGAAATGGTCACTATTATGGTTCACTACAAATATGTATGAAATTAAATCCTTGCCATCTGTGATATTCTCCACTTTAAGGCCCCTTCTAGAACAGATGACTTATATTCTCAGAGCTGTCCTAGCTATGTCCTAGCTATCAAACATGGTGGTTTTTAGGACACTTCAGGATCTGACTGCCTTGGTTTGCTCTGATACTCTTTTTTTCTAAATACTCTCATAGCTCTCTCATTCTCTTCTCCCTGGCTACTCTCAGGCTCGATATTTTGTGTTAAAATCCTACTAATTCTGACAATTTCCATTCTCTGCCCCTGAACTTTCATTTTTCTAATCCCTTCTATCACTGACATTCCTGTTTCTATAGTCTTATCAAATTCTGATTTCCTGAAATCTCAAATACTCTAGGTCTCAGTGCCCCTTCTGATTTAATGTTCTAGCTTCACTTTCCACTCCAGATTGCTACACTCAGAGGAAGTACTTAATACCTAGATGGGACATTCTATATCCCAAATTCTCAGCTACTATCAATATTCCCATATGAAGAGTACTTAGAAGCCCAGACATTCAGCATGCTAAGGACCTTCCACAATATGACATTTTTGGTTCTAAAGCCACACCATCCTATGATCTATAAAGGTTTTGTTTTATTATTACAATGCATATGAGTCATATAAGTATACTGTATTTGAAATATAAATCATGCACTTTATTAGTCATCAGTATGAAACATTTTTTGTCCAAAAATATTCTACATTGATTATTGTTAATAATAATATCAGCAACAGTCTTTACCAAAGAAGGAACTGCAGGGAACTGTATTTGTTTTGGTGTGCTGGTTTTGGAGGGTGGTGTTTTTGTTTGTTTGTTTGGCTAGTCAAAACGTGTATAGTACTCTCCAAATCCCATGGGCAAAGTGGATGAAGATTAGAGTTTTGTTTTTAGTACCACAATGCTTAATTATAAGTGAAATTGAAAGAAATTATCTCATTCAAAAATTTACCTTATTCTTTTTGTGATTATCTTGTTGTTACTGTTGAGTCCTTTCAGTTATGTTTAACTCTTTGTGACCTCATTTGGGGCTTTCTTGGCAAAGATACTGGAGTGGTTTACTGTTTCCTTCTCCAGCTCATTTTTCAGATGAGGAAACTGAGGCCAACAGGGTAAAGTGACTTGCTCAGAGTCACACAGCTAGTAAGTATCTGAGGGCAAATTTGAACTCAGGAAGATGAGTCTTCCTGACTTCAGGCTTAGTACTCTATCCACCCTGCCACCTAGCTGCACTAATTCAATTATCTAAAATTGGCAAATATATGGGACACACACTCTCTCTCTCTCTCTCTCTCTCTCCTTCCCTCCCTCAGAAAATAAATCCTTGCCATGTATGAGATTTTCTTTTCTAAGGCCCCTTCCAGAACAGATAATTTATGTTTTCAAAGTCCTCCCAGCTGTGACCTATAGAAATTTTTAGTACACTCCAGGTTGACCTTTTTGGTCCCTCTTCTCTCTGATATGCCTTTGTTTAAGTAATCTCCCATCTCTCTCACTCTCCTCTCCATGGCAACTTCCAGGCCTGCCTTTCTTGTGTGTGCTGAAATCCTCCTCCTTTAGACAATTTTCATTCTCAGCTTCTGAACATTGCAGGTTCTCTCTGATCTAGTCCCTCACAACACTGACATTGTACATTCTACAGCCTTATCCAGACACTCTAGGTTCTAAGTGACCTTCCAGACTAAAATTCTGACTTCACTTTGTACTCTAAATTAGAACATTTAGAGGAGGGAATAACTGCTTTGCTTGGAAATTCTGTATTCTAAATTCTTAGCCACCTCCAACCCTCCCCCCAAAATTGAGACATTCAGTGTTTAAGGACCTCCCAAGACATGACATTTTTGGATCAAAGAAATACCTACTATGTTCTATTAGGTTTTCTTTTTTAGTTTTTTTATTGATTGCATTGTTATTACAATGCACATGGATCTTATGGATATACTGATTTTGAAACGTAGCTCATGTCTCTTTTAGCTCGTCTCTTGTAACTCCACTTATGTAAAACTTTGTTTTTGTGGAGAAAAATGCTCCATATTAATTAACATTAATAGTGAAATAATTAAAATTGATCCTGTAACATTTTCTTATGGATCTGATTTACCTCTGAAAGCTGCCTGTTTATATCCTTTGACCATTTAGCAATTGGGGAATGACTTGTATTCTTGTAAATTTGACTCAATTCTCTATATATTTAAAAAAGAGGCCTTTATCACTTTAACACTAGTTGCAAAAATTCTTTCCCAATTTTCTGCTTCCCTCCTAATCTTGGTTGCATTGGGTTTGTTTGTACAAAATCTTTTCAATTTAATGTAATCAAAATTATCCATTTTGCACTTCATAATGTTCTCTATCTCTTGTTTGGTCAAAAATTTCTCCATTCTCCATAAATCTGACAAATACATTATTCCCTGCTCCCCTAATTTGTTTATAGTATCAGTTTTTATACTTAGATCATGTATCCGTTCTTGTGTGCTGTGTCAGGCATTGGTCTATGCCCCATTTCTGCCACAGCATTATCCAGTTTTCCCAGCAATTTTTGTCACAGTGAGTTCTTATCCCAGAAGCTATGGTCCTTGGGTTTATCAAACAGTAGATTAGTATATTCATTGACTACTGTGTCTTGAGTACCTAACCTATTCCACTGGTTTGCCCCTATATTTCTTAGCCAGTACCAAGTGGTTTTGATGATTGCTGCTTTATTTCAGATCTAATAGGGCTAGGCCACCTTCTCTAGTATTTCTTTTTATTAGTTACCTTGATATTCTGGACCTTTTGTTCTTCCAGATGAATTTTGATACTATTTTTTTCTAGCTCTAGAAAATAATTATCTGGTATCTTGATTGGTATAGCACTGAATAAGAAAAGGCAAAAATTATCCTCTAGCTAGGAAATTCTGAATTCTAAGCTCTTGGCCACTTCCAACTTTCTTCTTGAAAGTTACCTGGAAATATTCCATAACATTCAGTGTTCTAAGGACCTTCCCAACCCAGACACATTTCATTCTAAGGCTGCATTCTGTTATGTTCTTAAAGGTTTACTTTTTACAATTTTTTGTTTATTTGGATATTATTACAATGCACATGTACTTTGCCAATATGATGTCTCTAAAGTATCAGTGTTGTCCCACTTAAATACTCTATGGGTTTTGCTAAGAAGTTTTAATATTATCATTAATATAGTAATAAAAATAGAAATAATTCCCATAGAAAGAACTGCATGGAATTGCATTTAAGTGGGCAGGTTTTATATCATAGGGGATTATTCTGACTAGCCAAAAAATAGACAGCATTTTCACAATATCTTTTTGTACTTGGTTCAGAATTTCTGTGAAAGTATTACCACTAGTCTAATAGAAAATAAATTGGAAAAAAATATTAATCTCATGAAAAATGTCCTTTCTTTGTCTTTTAAAATTTAACTCAAACTGTCTAATATTTTGACCCACTATATGTGCATATGCATACATATGTACATGTATATGTGTGTGTGTCCCACTTTATATTTTCCACTTTGGGGATCCTTCAGAGCTGATGAGCTATCTTCTCAGAGACCTACCAGTAATCACAAACCATGGTGTTGAGGATACTTCTATTTCTGATATGCTGGGTTCTAATGGATCTCCTCTCTCCCATAACTCTTCTGCCAAATGTCCTCCTATTCCTCTCATTCTCTTCTCCATGATTACATGTAGGCCCGACCTGCTGTTTGGTGAAATTCTCCAGTTTCTGACAATTTCCATCCTTATTCCCCATCCAATGTCTCCCACTTTCTCTGTTCTAATCCCTCCTGACACACTGACATTCCAGCTTCTTACAAACTCATCCATTTAGGAACCTAGTTTTGACATTTCTTTCAAGCTCAGAAATTCTAGGTTATAAGTGCTCTCCCTGATCTAATATTCTGGCTTCACTTTCCTCTCCATATTAATACTTTCATTTCATTTCATTCCTTGGGAGAACTTGGGTATTTTAAGTTGTTGGCCATCTAAGTTTTCCCCCTCCAAAGTTACCCAGAAGCCCAGAATTTCCAAGACATGACATTTTTGCTTCTAATGCCACACCAGCCAAGATCTAGAAAGCTTGTTTTTTATTGACTGGATTATTATTACAACTAACTGAGGTTTCACCAATATGCTGATTTTGAAACATGAGGTATATCCCTTACAAGTACTCTTTATGTAACACCTTTTTAATGGCTAAAAAGGCTCTATATTCATTATCATTCATAGTGTTATTAATACATGTCTGGAAAAAAAGAAGGAACTGCATGTAATTGCATTTGTTTCAGTGGACCAGTGTCTTAGGGATTTTTGTTTTTTAGCTAACCAAAAAATAGTCCTTTTACCATACACTTTTAGCTGACAGATTGAGAATATAAATTATTGATGGTTTTTAAAGCTTCACAAGTGTTTGATACAAAGTGGAAATATACGACTGAGCGCATACAAAAATCTACCTTCTTTTTTTAAAAACTACTTAGGATTGGCCATTATTTTGGCTTACTAATAATATATATATGGAAATAATCCTTGCCATTTGAACCCCTCCTCAAACCCTTTTGAACCCTCAAGACCTGATTAACCAATCAGGAAAGACATTTTGGTACACTCTGAGCTTAGCCTACCAAAATGCTTTGTGTATTCTGGCATAACATACATGCTTTGCTTTGCTCTGCTCTCTGGGTGAACTCATAATGTTCCTTCCTGTGTCAGCAACTACAAGGCCAGATGAAACTGACCAGGAGCATTTTTCTGTTTATGACTACTAAGGACAAAGCGCTTTGAACCAGACACTATGTTGAATAATGGAACTTTTCTTATCTTGGTATTTTATGGACATATGCTGTGTTATATTGTATCGTGTCATGCTAATGGTAGAAGAAAAAAAGATATCCTGGATCTATAATTTCAATTGGCACTTTAACACTTCTATCTTACTGTATTTACAACTCATCTAATTAAGAAAATTCCTTTCTAATGCTATGGTTAAACACATATGGAGACTATAATTTTAGGTGACACAGACATCCTAAGTTGGGGTTGCTCTAAGTGTATAAAAGGTCTTCTTCAATTTGCTTATCTCTGAGTCAGAATTATTTTCTGGCTCCCATGTATACATGTATTCTGCTAGCTTAAGGGAATATACAATGTATAAATATATCACCCAGTTTGTTTGCCTCTTTTAAGGCATTCTCCACCTTAAGGCCCCTTCAAGAGCAGAAGATTTATGTTCTCAGAGTCTTCTTAGCAAGAACATATGGAAGTGTCCATCCAGATCTGACCTTTTCTGTTCGGAGAGTTCTTGATCTGACAGCCCTTGTTCTAGGTATTCTCCTAAGTCTTTCATTCTCTTCTCCATGGCTACTCCCAAAGCTGACATTCTGTGTGCTAATATTCTTCCAATTCTGACAATTTCCATTTTCAGGCCCTGAAACATCTCCTACTGTTTCTTGTCTGGTCCTCCCAACCCTGACATTTCAGCTTCTATAACTTCATCCTGCTCCTGATTCTAGACAAGAAATTTCCTTCAAGCTCAGGTATCCTAGGTTCTGCGTGATTTCCTCAATCTAGTATATCAGCCTCACTTTCTGATTTAAACTGGGACATTCAGTATTCTGAGCTCTCAGCAGCCTCCAGCTGTGCCCGTTGAATGGCACCTGGAAGGCCGGACATCCAGTATTCTAAGGACCTTCCCAGCTCTGACATTTTTGGTCCTGACACAAGGACCACACCCTTTTGTGATTTAAATTTTTTTTCAGTTGTTGGGATTATTATTAAAATGCACATGTAATTAGTGACATAATAATTACAACTTACTGATGTAATGATTCTAGAACATAGTCTTCTGCCTTCTGAGTTCTCAGCACATAACACCTTGTTTTGTGGTCAAAAATACTATTTCTTATCAACAATAGTAATGTTACTAGAGGCCTTTATCATTAATAATCATATCGGTAACATTTTTTTACCACAGAAAGAGCAACAGGGAAATGCATTGGTTTTGGTGTGCACCAATAATTGCAGCACTAAGAAACCTCCAATTTCCTCCCTGGAATGGTAACCTGGAAGGACAGACATTTAGTGTTCCAAGGACCTTCCAACATACAACACATCCCTGTGAACTATAAGTTATTTTTTCTACTGCTTTATTTGTGGGATTATTGTTCAAATGTACATATATCATACTCTCAGTGATAAAATCCCACTGCTTTTGACAATTTCCTTCCTCAGTCTCTAAACATCTCCCCCTCTCTCTCTTCTAGTTCTCCCTGAACACTGACATTCCAGATTGTACAGCCTCATTCAATTCAGGATTATGTAGTTGAAATTTCCTTCAACTTTAGATATCCTAGGTTCCAGATGCCCTCCTTGATCTGAAAATCTGAAGCCACACTTTACACTCCAAATTGGGATGTTGGGAGGTAAGACATACCTTCTAGCTAGGAAATTTTGTATTCTAAGCACACAGTCACCTCAAAATTCCCCTCTGAATTGTGCCTGGAAAACCATGCATTCAGTGCTCTAAGGACCTTTCACAAGACATGGCATTTGGGGCTCTAAAGAAGCACCCTATGATTTATGTGGTATTTTTAAAAGTTTTTTTTATTGGATTATTATTACAGGAAAGACAGCTACTAGCTAGGAAATCTGCATTCTAAGCTCTCAGACACCTCCAACATTTCCCCTCTTTAAAGGTACCTGGAAGTCCATTATAACATTCAATATTCAAAGGACATTCCTACCTCTGGCATTTTGTTCAAAGGCCACAACCTGCATGATCGAAAAGGTATTTTCTTCTTCTTAATTTTTAATTCGCTTGGATATTATTACAATACTTGTGTCTTGCCAATATAATGATTTCAAAATATAGTGTCCCTGTGAAATCCTCAGTATGTAATACCTTGCTTATTAAAAAAAAACAAAACCTCTTTATTGATTATCACTAATAGTCATATTGCTGGGTGCTGGGATGGGTCAGAAAGACCTAAGTTCAAATCCAGTTTCAGATACTTACTAGTAGCATGACTCTGGGCAAATCATTTAACCATGTTTGCCTCAGTTCTTCATTTATAAAATGAGCTACAGAAGGAAATGGCAAACCACTCCATTATCTCTGCCAAGAAAACCCCCAAAAGGGTCACAAAGTATCAGGCATGACTGAAATGACTGAATGACAAAAAATAGTCCATTCAGTAGCAGTCTTTACTACAAAAGAAAATGTGTAGAACTGCATCACTTTAGGTATGCAGGTTTGGGGACTTTACTAGGTGTTATTGGGTGGCCAAAAAAACGTTTATATTATTTTCCACTTAAAGGCTCCTTCCAGAGCAGATGACTTATGTCCTCTGAGCTCTGAGAGCTGTCACATAATGGTAATTTTTGTGACCCTCCATGATCTGACCTTTTATGTTCCATAAGTTATACCACTGATACAACTTCTAAGTGCTCTCTGATGTCTCTCATTCTCTTTTCCCTGGCTGCACACAAGCCTGATTGATATTCTCTGTGTTAAAATCCTACTACTTTTGACAATTCTCCTCAGCCCTTCAGCATCTCCAACTCTCTGTTTTAGTCATCCCCAACACAACAATCCACCTTATATAGTTTTATCTGGTTCAAGATTCAAGATTTTAAATTTCCTTCAAGTTCAGAAATCCTAGGTCCTAAGTTCCCTCCTTAATCTAAAACTCTAGCTTCATTTTCCAATACAAATTGGGATGTACAGAGGAGGGACACTTAATTACTAACTAGGCAATTCGGCATTCTAAGCTCTCAGCCACCTCCAACAATCTTCCCTCAAAGGTACCTGGAGTACTCTGCAACATTCAGTGACTGAAGGACCTTAGCTTGTACTTAAAGGGACTTAGCTAGGATATTCTGTATTCTAAGCTCTTAGCCACCTTCAACTTTCTCCATTTAATGGTATCTGGATGGCAAGACATTCAATATTCTAAGGACCTTCCAAGTTATTATATTTTTGGTACTAAGCCCTATAATCTCTATGGTTTTTTCAGTTTTTTAAAAAATTTATTGAATTATTATTATAATGCACACATACATATATATGTGTATATATATATATATATATATATATGTCTTACTGTTATAAGGATTTTGAAAGACAAGTGTTCCCTCTCCTCTATTTATAACCCCTTGTTTTCATGGTCAAAATACTTAATATTCATTATTGTTAATAGTAATATCAATAGCAATTTTTATCAAAAAAGGAAATGAATAGAATTGCATTTGTTTCAGTGAGCAGGTGTTTTAGGTTTTTAAGGCCAGAAAATCTACAGTATTTCCATCGTACATTTTGGCTCTGTGGTTGAGGAATGTCACGTTTTCTTTTTAAACCATCCCTGGGCTGACATAAATTAAATTAGAATAGATTATTTATGTCAAATGAAGAAAAATCTACTTTCCTCTTTTTGTTTCCATTAACTGGAACTGGCCATCTATTATAGAATATATATGAACATAAATCCAGGCCATTTATGAGATATTCCATTCTAAGGCCACTTCCAGAGAGATGATTTTTTTTTCCCTCAAAGCCTTCCCAGTTATTTCAATATGATGGTTTTTAGGACACTCCAAGTTTTGACCTTTTGTGTTCTAAGGGCACTCTGTGCTCTGGTACCACTTCTGCCAAGTGCTCTCTGAACCCTCTCATTTCTTCATATCTACTCCAAAGATTCTCATTCTTTGTGCTAAAATTCTCTGGTTTCTGACAATTTCCATTCTCGGTCCCTGAACATCTCCCACTCTATTCTAGCCTCTCGTAGTTTTGAACTTGTAGCTCATTACCTCTATTTCAGATTAAGTTTCTCTATTAAAAATTTCCTTTAAGCTCAGATATTCTAGGTTCTTTTATGGGTTGGGGAACCTGTGGCCTTAAGGCCACATGTGACTCTCTAGGTCCTCAAGTGCAGCCCTTTGACTAAATCCAAACTTCAGATACTCTAGGTTCATTCAGGGTTAGGCCTTAAGGCCACAGGTTCCCCACCCCTGTATCTAAGTCCTTTCCCCAAACTGATTTTCTGGATTAATTTACATTCCACCTTGGGCCATTCAAAGGTGTGACTTAGCTCCTAGCTAGGAAATGCTACATTCCAAGCTCTCATAAATCTACATTTCCCAGTGAAAGGTAACTGGAAGTACTTAATCATTCACTATTCTAAGGGACTGACCAACCCTGACATATTTTTGTTGGAAAGGTATTATAACCTGCTATGGTCTAAAAGTTTTGCTTTTTTTTTTTTTTTTCCAAATTCTTACTTGTACACTGCACTGTTCCAGATAATGTGTTATGTCCCTTTGAAATACTCTGTAAGGAACACTATGTTTACTTGCCGAACAGTCTATATCGATGATCATTCAATGAAATAACAATAGCAGTCTTTACCAAAAAAGGCTCTAAGTGGAATTGCATTTATTTCTAGTTAAGGTTTTGGTTTTTGGTTTTTTTTCCTGGAGTTTTCTGGCTAGTCATTAAATAGACATCACTTTCACCATTCTCTTTTGGCCATGTGGCCCAGGATGTGAGATTACCTGTTAACAGTGAATTTGGGCTAATAGTGAATTTAAAAGGAAAAAACCCAGCTAATTGCATAGAAAAATATACTCTCTTTTTGATTTTTAATTAAATTCAAACTGGCATATTTTGGCCCACTAAGAATATATAACAGAATCAAACCATCTCATTTATGGTACTATTGATTCTGAGGACCCTCCAGTGCCAATAATTTATCATTTCAGAGACCTGCCAGCAATCTCATGCCATGGTATTAAGGACACTCCTATGTCTGATATACTGGGTTACATCCCTCTGATATCCCATTTTTAAGTGCTCTCCTGAATCTCTCATTCTCTTCTCCACAGCTACTCCCAGGCCTGATATTCTGTTGCTAAAATTCCACTGTATCTGACAATTTCCATTCTTGGCATCTGCATGTCTCCCACCCTGTCACTTCTAGTCCCTGGAATTCTGACATTCTAGTTTCTATAGCCTCATTCAGGCTCACTTATAAAAGGTTCTAAATGCCTACCCTGATCTGAAAATTCTGGCTTCATTTCCATTCCATATTGAGACATTCTGAGCACGGACTTATCCCCTAGTTACGAAATTCTATATTTTAAGTTCTTGGTTACCTCCATTCCCAACTGAAAGACACCTGGAAAGTCTCTATTAACACGAGGTCAAGGGTGGGGTCGAAGGTGTGGCCTTCCAGGTCCTCAAGTGCAGCCCTTTGACTGAGTCCAAGTTTTACAGAACAAATCGTTTTATTAAGGGGATTTGTTCTGGGAAGTTTGGATTCAGTCAAAGGGCTGCATTTGGAGACCTAGAAGGCCACATGTGGCCTCAAGGCCACAGACTCCCCACCCCTGCACTAGGTTAATCTATATTAAATTGCAATAAAATATTAATCTTATTTGAAGAATCTACTTACTCCCTTCTCATTTTTTTATTAACAAAAACTGGCCAATATTTTGGGGCACTACAATATATATGTTAAAACAAATCCTTGCCATTTAGGGTATTTTTCATTCTAAGGACTCTTCCTGAGGTGACTTATGTTCTCAGAACCCTCACAGTTGTAACATCTGGTAGTTTTAAGGTATTCCAAGATCTGAACTTTTGTGTTCTAAGAGATCTCTTTGATCTGAAAATGCTTATTGTAAAAGTCTTCCTACATCTCTCTTTCTATTGCTCATAGCAGCTCCCAGGCCTGATATTCTGTGTGCCCAAATCTGCTTGCTTCTGACATTTCCCAGTCCTAGCCTCTCCACATCTCCCACTCTCTCTGTTCTCATCCCTCCCAACATTGACATTCCAACTTCTAAAGCCTCATTCAGCTCTGGATTCAGGGGCTGATATTTCCTTCATGCTAATAATTTCTAGGTTCTAAGCACCTTCCCTGTTTTAATATTCTGTCTTTGCTGTCTACTATAAACTGTGATACTGAAGTGAGACTTGCCTCCTAGTTAGGCAATTCTATATCCAAACCTGTGAGCCACCTCCAACCTTCCCATTTGAATGATATCTGGAAGCCCAGCCAGCCAGTGTTCTAATGAACTTCCTAGATATGGCCTCTTTGTATCTAAAACAAACAAACATAAACCTCCTTTGATTGATGTTTTTAAAATTGAATTCTTGTTACAGAGAAGATGGTCCTTACTGATAGAATGACTTTCCATAAGTTATGTCTTTTGTCCGCAGAATGAAACACTTTGCTATTTTGTCCAAAATACTCCATATACATTATAGTTAAGAGTAATGTCCTATGGGAATGGGAGGATAGGGGAGGGATCCTTAGAAGAGGGTAGGCAAGTAACAGGAGGGCATCACCACTTGGCTAACAGATATTAAACTAGAATAAACCGGCAATCTCATATAAGAATCTATCCTCTTTTTAAATTATCTAGAAATGGCCACTATCTGCGACCACTGGGAATAGATAGGAAAATAAATCCTTGCCATTTGAAACATTTTCCATTCTATGTTCCCTTCTGAAACAAATGGTTTATATTTTAAGAGCCTTCCCAACTATCAAATATGGTGGTTTTTATGATATTACAAAACATGATCATTGGTGTTCTAAAAGCTCTCTTTGCTTTGATAGCCCCTCTTTCAAATGCTCATCTAACTCTGTCATTCTCATTTCCATGACTACTCCCAGGCCTGATATCCTGGGTGCTACAATTCTGCAGCTACTAACAATTCCCATTCTCAGCCTCTGATCACCTCCCACCTTCTTTGTTCTAGCCCCTCCCAACACTGACATCTCAGCTTCTACAGCCTCATAAGATTCCAAGTTTCTTTCCAATTTCGATATTACAGGTTCTAAGTGCCCTCCCTGATCCAATACTCTGGCCTCGCTTTCCACAGTTAATTGGGACAGTCAGAGGCCAGACCTAATTCCTAGCCAGAAAAATCTGTGCTCTAAGCTCTAGGCTACCTCCAACATTGAAAGGCACCTGAAAACCTCTAATATTTGATGGTTTGGGATCTAAAGGAATACTCTCCAATCATCTATAAGGTTTTAAAAAGTTTCTTAATGGTTTATTATCATGATGCACAAGTCTTAATGATATGATGACTTCACAGTGTCATGTCTTTTATAAGTTATCAGAACATACCTTGTTTTTGAGGGCTTCATATTCATTCATACTTCATATTCATTATCACTAATAGTAATATCAACAATAAAGAAGGAACTGCAGGGAATTTCATTTGTTTCAGTGGGCAGGTTTTGGGGGCTTGGGGGCACTTCTGGCTAGCTAAAAATAGCACTTTCACCAAACCCTCGTAGTTATGTGGGTGAGGAGGTAAGGTCTTTTTAAAGCTTTATCATTGTGTAATATTAATTAACTTGGAATAAATGACCAATATCATAGGAAAATTTAAATTTTTCCTGTTTTTAAATTTACCTACAACTGGTCATGGCTGAGTAGCCATGAAAAGAAATCGTTTTCATTTCTGATATTTTCTATTCTAAGACCCTTTCCAGAACAGAGAATTTATATTCTCAGAGCCCTCCCAGTTATGGCACCAGGAAGTTTATAGAATGCTTCAAGTTTGACTCTTCTTGTTTTAAGAGTGTCCTTTGATCTGATATCCCTTTTTCTAAATACTCTGACAAATCTCTCATTCTCCTCTCCATGACTACTCTCAGGCCTGTTGTTCTCTGTGTTAAAATCCTCCCACTTCTCACCACTTCCATTCTCCCCCTATGAATATTTCTTACTGTCTGTTCCAGACTCTCCCAACACTAACAGTTCAGATTCTATAGCTTCATCTAACTTCAGGTTTGTGATTAGAAATTTCCATCAAGATCAGTTATTCTAGTTTCTAGGTGCCTTCCCAAATCATTTATTTCAGCTTCATTTTCCACTCCAAATGGGCACATTCAGAGACAGGACTTACCTCTTACCTGGAAAATTTGGTATTCTTTGCTCACAGCCATCTTCAATTCTCCCCCTTGAATAGTCCTTGGAAGGCCACAGTGTTCTAAGGACTTTCCCAGCTCTGACATTTTTGGTTCTAAGACCACACCCTCCTGTGATCCATAAGGGTTTTTTTTTTTTTCAGTTTTTCACTGAGTAGATTGTTATCACAATGCACATATCTCTTAATGCAATAATGTCTTCAAAACATAAGGTTTCTCCTTTATGAGTTTTCAGTTTTGAACACCTTGTTTTTTGGGCAAAAATACTCAATGTTCATTATTATTAAAAGTAATATCAATAGCAGTCTTCACCAAAGCAGGACTGCAGGGAATTGCATTTGTTTTGGTGTTCAAGAATTTGGGTTGTTTTGGTTTGCTTTTTTTGACTAGTCAAAAAAGTCAGCATTTTTACCATACCTTTGTGGCTGTGAGGTTGATATCATGAGACTTTTTTTCAAAAGCATCATGACTGGATTAAGATATTATTCCAATTATATACATATTCTTATATATACGTATATATATCATGAGTGGATTAATAAATTATTCTAAACATCTACATTCTTGTTTTTAAAATTATTTTGGACTGGCTAACATTTTGGCACACTAAGAATATGTATGGATATAAATCCTTTCTATTTATGCGATTTTCTTTTCTAAGGCCCCTTTCAAAGCAGCCGATTTCTGTTCTCAACACCCTCCCAGTTATTACAGGCTGTGGTTTTTAGGACACTGAGATCTAGCCTTTTGTGTTCTCCTTGCTCTGCTATTCCCATTCTAAGTGCTTTTTCCTCCTCTCTGATTCTCATCTCCATGACAACTCCCAAGCCTGAAATCCTCCTGCTTTAGCCAATTTCCCTTCTCAGCCCCTCAGGAGCCTCCCACTCTCTGTGCCCTGGTCTCTCTCAGCTTGGACTATGGTACCTCTACAGCTTCCTCCTCCACTGGATTCTAGGTTCTAATCGTCCTCCCTACTTATAACATTCTGGCCTCACTGTCCACTCCAGATTGGGACAGTTAGAATCCTACCTACTAGCTAGGAAATTCTGACTCACCAGCCCAGACATTCAGTGTTCTAAGGACCTTCCAAGACCTTCACATTTGAGCCTATGGTCAATTTGAAGCTTAAGGCTTCAACAAAGTGTAATATAAATTAAATCAGAACAAATAAATGAGCCTATATGACGAATGGACCTTCTTGTTATTATTTAATTTAGTGAAAATTATAGTTGTTGTTGGTCATTTCAGTTGTGTCTGACTCTTTGTGACCTAATTTGGGGTTTTCTTGGCAAAGATACTGGAGTGGTTTGTCATTTCCTTTTCCAACTCATTTTATAGATGAGGAAACTGAGGCAAGCAGAGTGACTTGCCCAGGGTCACACAACTAGTCAGTGTCTGAGACCACATTTGAATTCATGAAGGCTAGTCTTCTTGCCTGACTCCAGACCCAGTACTCTATTCTCTGTAGCATCACCATGCTGGCCCACTAAGAGTATATGAGAAAACAAATCCTTGCCATTTAGGATGTTTTCCATCCTAAGGCCCCTCCAGAGCACATGATTTATGCTTTCAGAGCCCTCTCAGATGCACGTGGACATTTTTAGGGCACTCCTGACCTTGTGTTCTTTCTACCTGATCTCAGCTTGTAGCTTTGCTTGTAGCATTGTATGCTTTCCTAAATCCCTCTTCTCCAAGGCCACTCCCAGGCCTGACATTTTATGTACAAAATACTCATTTTCTGATATTCGCCCTTATCAGACTCTGAACATCTGCACTCTCCCCTGTCCTAGTCTCTCCTGACACTGACATTCCAGCTCCTACAACCTCCTCCAGCACCAGATTCTGGGTTTGGAAATATCTGTCTCCCTTGAATGGTACCTGGAAGCAGAAAAATTCAGTGTTCTAAGGACCTAGCATTCTGCTTTTAAAGCTCATATCATCATATGATACATAATTGTTATTTCTGACTTTTTAATAGGCTATTACTACAATGCACATAGGTCTGACTGATATGACGACTTTCAAATATAAGTTTGTCCCTTATGAGGCCTCCAGGTATAAAATCTTGTTTTGTGGGCCAGAAATACTTTCTTTTATTATCAGTAGTAGTAATTGCAATAGCAGTCTTTACTTACTCAAGAAGGAACTGTGTGGAATTAAATGTTTAAAAAAATTTTGCCTGTGTTTTAGGTTTTTTGGCTTTTTTTTTTAGCTAGCCAAAAAATAAAAATAGTACTTTCTCCAAACACTTCTGGCTATGTGATTGAGGACCAGAGATTTTTTACAAAGCTCTGTCACTGTGTCACATAAATTAAATTGGAATGAATGATATTGGAAAAATTTAAATTTTTCTTGTTTTTCAATTTGCCTGGAACTGGCTAATATCTTGGCTCACACCAAATACACATGAAAGTATATAAAAATATAAGTATATAAGAATATACATAAGTATATAAGAATATACATGAAAGTATATAAGAATATATATGAAAATAAATTGGTATCATTTAGCCCGTATGGATAATTATGTCAAAATTTGGTCACCAAAAGTTCATCAGCACTGTAAGTCAATTTCACGACAGCACGCTTGCCTGGATTCTGGATAATGGACAATGTTCTCACATTCTCCCAGGCACTACTTGAGTGAAACAAGGCTGTGCACTTGCTCTCATGCTTTTTAGCATGATGTTTTCAGCCATGATGTCAAACGCCTTCAATGAAGATGAATATGGCATCAAGGTCAGCTATTGCACTGATGGTAAATTAACTTTAGAAGGGTACAAGCCAAGACTACAGTGGAGGGACTGTTGGTGCATGATTTTTTGTTTGCACATGACTGGGCCCTCAATGTAACTTCTGAAGCTGAGAGGCAACAAAGTATGGATCAATTCTTTGCTGCTTACGCTAATTTTCACCTAACAATTAACAACAGAAAATACAGGTGCTCTACCAGCCACCACCACAACATTCATACATGGAACAAATGGAGAATGCTGTGGATAAGTTCACTTACCTTGGTAGTATACTTTCCAGGAATGTACACATTGAAAATGAGGTTGACACATGCATTGCCAGAGCTAGCTCAGTGTTTGGGAGGCTCTGAAGCAAAGCGTGGAAGACAAGAGGTATTAGACTGCCTACCAAACCGAAGGTCCACAGGACCATTGTGCTGACCTCACTGTATGCCTGTGAAACCTGCATCATGCCAGGAATTGCTTCCATTTGAATTGTTTTAGGAAGGTACTGAAGATTACCTGGCAGGATAGGGTATCAGATACTGAGGTCCTTTAATGAATTTTGAATTAAACTGCCAAGTATTTAAACTGTACTGTAGAGAGCACAACTCTAATGGGTTGGCCATGTTGTTTGAATGACAAACATATGCTTGCCTAAAAGACCATTTTAAAGAGAACTCACAAAGGGCAAGTATTCACATGGAGGTCAGAAGAAGCAATATAAGGACACTCTCAAAGTCTCTCTTAAGAACTTGGGAATTGATTGTGTGACATGGGCGACACTGGCACAGGACTGCTCAGCATGGTGTGCCCCCATCAGAGAAGGTACTGTGCCCTCTGAGCAATGCAGAATTGAAGCAATTCAAAAGAAATGTGAAATTTGCAAATTTAGAGAATCCACCTGAAATGTTTACATGGACTATTTGTGCCTGACCTGTGGTACAGCATTCTGAGTTCATCTTGGTATGATCAGCCACAGTTGGATGCATTGGAATTTGACTCTAACATAGTGATGTCATTCCGGACCTCTTGAAGAACAAAGGACAATAGCCATTTTCCTTCCAGAAGAGATAATGTATGTTTTCTGAGCCCTTCCTGCTGTGATATATGGAAGTTTTTAAGATGCTTCAGGTTTATCCTTTGGGGTTTTCTTCTCTCTGATATCCCTTCTTCTAAGGGTTTTCCTCATTCTCTCTTTCTCTTCTCCATGGCAACTCCTAAGCCTGACATTTGGCGTGCTGAAATCCTCCTACTTCTGACACTTCTCATTCTCAGCCTCCAAATATCTCCCACTCTCTCTCTCTCTGCTCTATTCCCTCCCAACGCTGACATTTCAGCTTCTCCAGCCTCAATCCATTTAGGATTCTGCATTCAGTATTTCCTTTATGCAAAGACATTCTACGTTCTTAGTACCCTTCTAGATCTCAAATTCTGGTTTCACTTGCCACTCTAAATTGGAACAATTATATGTGGTAATAACTGCCTAGCTTGGAAATTCTTTATTCTATTCTCTCAGCCACATCCAAATTTGCCCCTGATATGGTTATCCGGAAGTTGAAACATTCAGTTTTCTAAGACCCTCCAAGATACGATATTTTTGGATCTAAAGAAACACCATACAAGGATCTGAGTTGCAAATTGTGGAGAAAACTACTCTATATCAACTATCACGACTAATACTATCAATAACAAGTCATTACCAAAAAAATGTAAGGTATTTTGTTTCTTCTAGTGTGCTGGCGTTCTGTGTTGGTGGCCTTTTTTTAGCTACCCAAAAAGTAATCAATACTTCCACTTTTTGTTAAGTGTGGTTGAGAATGTGAATTTTATTAATCATTAGGTTAATCTATAATATATTACAGTAAATTACAAATCTCATAGAAAAAGCTTATCATTGTTGTTGCTGCTGTTGAGTCATTTTTTTCAGTCATATCCGATTCTCTGTGACCTTATTTGAGCTTTCTTGGCAAAGGCACTGGAGTGGTTTGCCATTTCCTTCTCCAGCTCACTTTATGGATGAAGAAAGTCAGGTAAACAGGGTGAAGTGATTTGCCCAGGGTCACACAGCTAGGAAGTGTCTGAGGTTAGAACTGAATGCAGGACGATGAGTCTTCCTGACTTCAGGCCTGGCACTCTATTCCAGTTTGCTACCTAATTACCTCAAGGAAAAGTCTACTTCTTATTTTTTTTAAATTAACTAAAACTGGCTAATATTCTCAGCACTTATATTTTAAATAAATTGTTGCCATTTATGGTCTTTTCCATTAGAAGCTCCTTTCAGTATTTATAATTTATGTTCTCAGACCCCTCATTCCCCTCATGTGATATTTTTTCAGACACTCCAAGTTCTGACCTTTTGTGTTCTAAGGTCTCTGGCTGTCTCTACTACCCCCTCTTCTAAGAGCTCTCCTCCTTCTCTCATTCTCTCTTCCAGACATTCTATGGGCCAAAATTCCACTGTTTCTGTCTATTTACAGTCTCAACTTCTGAATTTCTCCCACTTTTTCACATCTAAAATCCTTACTACTCAGATATTGGAGGTTCTCAGGCCTTGTCCAGCTTAGGATTCTGCACTGATCTTTCCCTTGAGCACAGACATTCTATGTTTTAAGTGTTTTTCCAGATCAGATACTGGCTAGTAATAGTATTAGCTATACTCCTATTACTGGCTTCTCTGTCTAATCTACCTTCAGACATTAAGAGCCTCAACTTCCATCCTACTTAGGAGAGTCTGTATTCTAAGTTCCCTGCCATCAGCCATATTCTTCTCTGAAAATCATTGGGAAGCCCCAACATGCCAGGCCTCCTTATTAAGGCCACAACCTCCTCCAACCTACAAGGGTTTATTCTTTTCAGTTTTTCAATTCTATTGATTGCAGTATAGTTCACTTGTGACTGATTATTACAATGATTTCAAAGCAAAATTATTTTTCTTTTAATCTCATGGACTTAACATCTAACTGTTGTCCAAAAGTCTTCCACAACCATTTCAATGAAGAGGAATACCAGTAATTTCTCTTACCTGTTGAAGGGACTACAGGGTAACATAAGTGCTTTCTCTCTTTCCTCCTTGTTGATGTCAGGCACTGTTCTTGCACCCTGATCTTTATCTGGGTCTTTGAAGACCTGGGTTTGCATTCAAAGCATCAATGCCGTGTACTGATATCTGATATCTAAATAATATGGAGATGAATGTTTCATCTCTTCTCAAAAATATACTTTATTCTAGTTTTTTAAATTACTTAGTCTTTCTCAGTAATCTAACTCAATAAACACATAACCCAGAGAACTCCTTGGCAGAGATAATATTTTATGTACCAGAGCTGATGATTAACATCTCCTGTCACTGCCTGCTCTGCCATTCTCTGCCTTTAAGGCCCCTCAGACTTCTGATATTCTGTGTTCTGATTGCTTTCCTGATTCTAATGTCCCTTCTTCAAGGCTCTCCAGGCTCTGCCAAACTCTACTCTATGGCTCCACCCAGTTCTGACCTTCTCTCTCCTGGGCTGCCATTATATCTGGGAATCTCTATTCTCAGCCTCTGGACATCTCTCACATGCTATTTTCAAAAGTCTCTCCCAGAGCTGTTAGCACAGGCTCACATCATGTGATCCTTGATTTTCAAAGTACCCAAAGCTTAGCCAATCCCTGTTCTAAGGGATCTCTCAGTTCTACTATTCTGACTTCTAGGTACGATCCATGTTCTGACATTCAGAACCTACCCTGTTAGACCACCTCTTGAATGCGATACTTTAGGAACCTCTCAGTCTTGACATTTTTGTTCTAAGGCCTCATCCTGCTATGGACTAATGGCTCCCCTCCCCCACTTTGTAAATAACAATACACATATGTTTTATGAATATAGTGATATAAGAGCACAGTTGATACCTCTTCTAAACCTATGTTCATGGCAACCTGTTTTTTTTTCCAAAAAACATACAACATTCATTATCCTCATACAACATTCATTATCCTTATTAGTAATACAAACAGCAGTCCTTATGAAGTAAGAAATTGCATGAAATTACATTGTTGTCGATGAGTTTGGGGTTTTTTTTGATAGTCACAAAGAGAACTGGCCAAAATTTTGGCCCACTAAGACAATATATTAAATTAATTCCTTGACACTTAGGATATTTTAGCCTGTGAGGCTCCTTCCAGGGCAGTTGATTTATGGACTTAGAGCCCTCCCAGCTATCCCATATGGTCACTTTTAGGACATCCCAGATCTGATATTTTGTGTTCTAAGGGCTCTCCTCTCTCTGATAGCCTTCAAAGTACTTGCCTATCTTTCTCATTCTCTTCTCCATGAATTCTCTTCTCCTTGAAGCCTTATATTATGTGTGGTATAATTCTACTACTTCTGACAACTTACATTCTCAGCCTCTGACATTTCTCATTCTCCTTGTTCTAGTCACCCCCAACACTGACATTCTGGCTTTTATAGCATCATCCAGCTCAGAATTCTGGATTGGAAATTTCCTTCAAGCTCAGTGTAAGGACAAATAAAGTAGGATCTTTTGCTGTTTTTGTTTTAGTATAAAGTGCCTCTCATTGAATAATGTGATTAAAGAAGATCTTTCCCACCCACTAATGGGCCTGGGAAGATTTGTAGGAATTTTGTTAATGAGATACTGGTTCTCAAAGACTGTGATGCCCTCTGGCTCCAAAAAGTGTATAAAGACTCTGAGATGCAGTTTTACTTTTGAGCTTAATTTTTAGAGGAAGCTTTGTGTGCAAGATGAGACTGTGAAAAGCCACTTAAGCAGCACCTGCACTCCCCCTTTGAAAACCCGGATGTTGGTGCTTCCCTCTCTGGTAACTATGGCTGTATGGTTAGGCAGTTGCATCTGTTTGTTGAATTGTGATGTATGTATTGCTTACTGTCAGACAGTTTGGAAGCACTGTCTGTTGATTTAGATTTCTTTATATTTTCTGTGAAGTTCAGGGTGTTGACTTTTTCCCCTGAACTAAGCAAATGATACATTCACTTGATTAAAGTGATTGCTGACCCCTCAAAGGTTCCCTTTCCTTTTATAAATGCAGATCTAAGAACCTGTGATAGCAGACCTGTGTGTCGGAGTACTTACTGATACACTTAGACATTCTAGGTTTTAATTGTCCTTCCTTTTTACTATTTTGGCTTCATGGTCCCCTCCAAATTGGGGTACTTAGAAGAGAGACTTCTCTGATGGGAAATTCTGTATTCAAAGTTCTTACAGACCTCTACCAATTTTCCCTCTTGGAAGACACTTGGAAGTACTACATAACATTCAATGATGGAAGAACTTCTTACCTCTGAAATTTTTGTTTCTGAGGCCCCAATCTTCTAGATTTTGTAACTCCCTCAATTTTTTATTTATGAGATTATTACAATGCACATGTGCCTAACTGATATACTGATTTCCAAATATAAATTATGCCCTATATAAGTCCTCTTTATTTAACATTTTGCTTTTATGGCCAAAAAAACCTACATCCATTATGTTTAATAGTAATAACAATAGCAGTCTTTACCAAAGAAGGAATTGCATTTGTTTCAACATGCAGGTTTTGGGAGATTTGTGTTGTTGCTTTTTGGCTTACCAAAAACTAGTCAGCATTTGTACGATTCTTTGTTGGCTGTGTAATGAGGATGAGATTTTTTTTTTGAAAGCTTTGCAGCTGTTTGATATAAATTAAATTGAAATGATTGATCTCATGCCAAAAAATCTATCTTCTTTTTCTTCCTCTTTTAAAAAAAATTAATTAAATTTGGCCAAGATTATGGCCAAATGAATGAAAATAAATCCTTGACATTATGATATTTTCCACTGGAAGGCCTGTTCCAGAGCAGATGACTCATTTTCTCAGAGCCCTCTCAGCTATGGCAAATAGGAATTTCTAGAACAATCCAGCTCTGACCTTTTCTGTTCTGAGAGTTTTCCTTGATGTGCTGTCCCTTGTTCGAAATGCTCTCCTATATCTCTCATTACCTTTTCCATGGCTGGCTCCTAGACCTGACATTCTGTATGCTCAAATTCCACTGCTTCTGACAACATATTTAATAAGTCCCTGAATATTTTTACTCACTCTGCTTTGTTCCCTCCCATCTCTGACGTTATAAATTCTACAACTTGATCCAGCTCAATGTTCTGGATTAGTCCTTCAAGCTCAGATAGTCATATTTTAAGTGCCCTCCTTGAACTAATATTCTGGCTTCACTTTCCAATCCAAATTGGGACATTCAGAGGCAAGATTCACCTCTTAGCTGAGAAATTCAGTATTCTTTGTTCACAGCCACCTTCAACTCTTGTCTTTCAATGGTTGGTGTGAACATAGGCTCTATAATGGTTGTACTAACCCATTAAATACTCTAGAGTTTCCCTTTTTCACAGGAGAACCAGAACAAAGGAGTAGCACAACAAGTAGCCAATCAGGAAGACTTTAGAAGATCTGTTTGACTGTTTGACATACCACTGTTTCTTTGTGAGGAAACTAGCTGAACTCTGAGATGCCTGCAACTGCTGAAACCAATCTTGACAGGCTCAGAGAGCAACATCTTGCTTTCTGACTTATCTAAAGAACAGCAAACATCCTCTTTTCTACTATGTCTACTATGTTTACAGATATCTGCTCCCTAGACCCCGCCTACTTCCCACCTGACTTCCTGATTTATTGTGTTTTTCCCTTAACTCCCACTTAAAAGTAATAAATATTCCAAATATGTATAAATATCTCACCCTTTTCCCACTCTCCTTTGAGCAGCTGAGAACTTTGCTTTTCTGCTCCAGCTGGTAAGCTTCATCTCAGATAATAAATGCTTTTATAATTTTTACAAGTGTGATGGTTCTCTGACTCATTCCATTTTGAACCTGGGGTTTCTTCTGTTTTAGCAGTTAACAAAGGGTATTTATTTTAACAAAAGCCATTTTCATTTTAACAAAAGCACATTCAGTGTCTAAGGACCTTCCCAGCTCTGTCATTTTTGTTCCTAAGGCCACACTTTCCTTGAATTGAATTATTGTAACAATGCACATTTAATTACTGATATGAATGTAAATTTCTAAGATATATATGTATATATGTATGTATACACACATAATGATTTTCAAAATATATGTCTCAGTATCTGACACCCTGTTTTTTGTGGCCAAAAACACTACATATTCATTATCATTGCTAGTTACAGAAATAGCAGTCTTTACCAAAGAAGGAAATGTAGAGAAATGGGTTGGCTTTGAAGTACACCAGTTGTTTTGTTTTCTGGGTTTTTAGGCTAACCAAAAAATAGAGAGCACTTTCACCCATATTCTTGCAGTTGTGAGTTTGGCAAAGTGAGAATTCATATCAAATTCAAATAAATTATTAATGTTATATTAAAAATCTACTTTCCTCTTATTTTTTTTTAAATGAACTAGCTTTTGGCCCACTAATACATACACACACACATATACGCATATATACATACACACATATGCACATATATACATGTGTATATATAAATATATGTGTATATATGATTTAAATCTTTGCTATTTATGAGATTTTCCATTCTAAGACCCCTGCCAAAACATATGACTTAGGTTCTCAGAGATATTCCAGGTATCACATATGGTAGTTTTCAGGACACTTCAAGATGACCTTTTGTGTTCTAGGTCTCTCCTTCATGTAATATCTTTTCTTCTAAGTGCTCTCTTACTGATAACTTCTGACAATTTCCATTCTCAACCTCTGAACATCCCCCACTCTCTTTGTTCAGGTGCTTTCCAACACTGACATTCCAGATTCTACAGCCTCATTTGATCAGGATTCTGAATTTGAAATTTCTTTCAAGCTCAGAAATATTCTAGGTTCTACGTGTCCAACCTGAACAAAAATCCTGGCTTCATTTTTTACTTGAAATTGGCACATTCAGATAGGGGACTTACCTCCTAGCTAGAAAATTCTGTATTGTAAGCTCACAGTCACCTTGAACTTTCCCCCTTGAATGGTTTGTGAAAGACCAGACCTTCAGTATTCTACTGACCATCCAAGATATGAAAATGCTTATTACTAATGGCACTACTCCTGTGATTTATATATTTTTTCATTTTTAAAATTTATTGCATTATTATTATTACTATGATATATGTCTTATTATTATAATGATCTTGAAACATAGGTGTTTTTTCAGAGAGGTCTTCTGTACCTAAAACTTTGTTTGTGTGACTAAAATTGCTTGATACTCATTATTATTAACAATAATAGAAATGGTTTTTATCAAAGAAAGAAATGCATGGAATTGTATCTGTTTTGGTTTGTATATGTTTTGGGTTTTTGTTGTTTTGTTTTATTTCTGGCTAGCCAAAAAATGCATAGGATTTTCACCATACTTTTTGGATGTGGGGTTGAAGAAGTCAGCTTTCCTTTTTAAAGAATCATCACTTGTATACTATATATTAAATTGGAACAAATTATTAATATTATGAAAAATCTACTTTACTCCTCTTTGTCACATTAACTAGATTTGACCAATATTTTTGCCTTCTAAAATATATATGAATACACATCCTTATAATTTCTGTGATTTTTTTCCCTCTAAGGTCCCTGTCCAGAACAGATGATTCATGTTTTTAGACCCCTTCAGGCAATCAAATATGGTGATTTGAAGGGCACACCAAAACATGATTTTTTTATTTTAGCATTCTCCAACCTTTCTCATTGTCCTCTCCATGCATACCCCCAGGCTGACATTCTATGTGATAAAATCCTCCTGCTTCTTATGATTTCCATTCTCAGCTTTTTAACCTCTCCTACTCTCTGTATACTTCAGAAGACATCTTGGGGTTTGGTGGGCTAGATTTATTTTCCTTCTTTATTTATTATATCATTGATTTTTGGTTTTTTTTTTTAACTGGGACAATTAACTCTTTTGTCTCATGTAGTTTCCATTTATGATTTCCTGAAATATAGCTCTCGTAAATCAGGCTTCAATAAAACCCATTGGAATACATATGCAACTACCTGACTACGCCTTTAAACCCAAATCACATGGAATCTTACAGACTGACCAATAGGTCCTAGCCCAAATCTCACTTGCTCACTGTTTAGGTTTTGGGAGGTCAGAGTGAGTGTAAATAACAATTGTTTCTGTTATAGCCAGATTGATTCTTTTGGGAAGTCAAACTAGGCCATCTTTTGTCTCAATTCTTATCTAGCTTTTACTTTAATCACTGAATGAGTGTTGCCTTAGACAAACTGAGACCTGGGAAAGATCTTAGCTTAAAAAAACCAGGGTCTCCCATTGGATCTGGGGCCATCTCCATTCTTCCTGATCTATGTCTTGCTGGTGGACTCTGATGACCCTGGCAAAGAGAGTGAGAATTGTAAGGGGTCTGGAACTCTTGGGTTATCAGGGTAATGATGCCCTCAGGAGAAATCTCTTTGAGATGTCATGTCCTTGCATGATTTACATGATGGACCACCCCTGCAACTACCAACCTTCACAGTTATCTTGAGCAAGAATAGCAATAGCCAAGCACATAAGCATAGCAGACAGTATTTACAAACTTCTTGCTTAAATGGAAGTAGAATGCCTATATATACTCTGATCTAGGTGAGAATAAACGGAGTGCATACCATCCTTGCTCCTGCCTCATTCATTCGCGCCTGGAAGAAAGATCTCATGCAGGCATGAGATCTTTGGGAGCTTAACAGAGACTGACAACTTTGCACAGTCCTGTCTCACTTAAATCCATTTCACTTGCAAGTCAAGACATCATATCATCTACCTGATGTCCTCTTCAAGAATGAAGGACCAACAACCACAGTAATCTAGTCCCTCCCATCACTGACATTAAAGCTTCTATATCTTCATTCAGCTCAAGTTTTTGGATTTAAAATTTCCTGCCAGTTCAGACATTATAGCTTCTAAGTGCCCTTCATGATCTCAAATTCTGGCTTCACTTTCCACTCCAAATTGATACATTTATAGCAGGATCTTATTACCTTGCTTGGAAAATCAGTATTCAAAACTCCCAGACACTTTGCATTTTACTTCTTAAAACATCCTTGGAAGGCCAGCTGTTCAGTGGTCTAAGGACCTTCCAAGATATTACATTTTTAGTACCGAAGGCACAACATTTCTGTCCTCTATTGTGTTTTTTCCAAAGTTTTTGATTTATTGGATTATTGTTACAATGCACATTTATCTTACTGTTATAATGACTTTAAAATGTAATTTTTTTTAAATTAAATTAAAATATATTTATAGTTCTTCTCTATGCTAATACTTTGTTTCTGTAGCCATAACCAATTGATATCCATTACCATTAATAGTAATATTAATAAGTAATAAGCAGTCTTTAACAAAGAAGGAACTGCATGGAATTGTATTTGTTTTGGTATACGTGTTTTAGATTTTGGAAGATTTGGCTAGCCAAAAAGTTCATAGGATTTCACTATACATTGTTTGGCTATGGAGTAGTGCTTTTCTTTTAAAAGAATCACCACTAGCCTAGTAGTATTAAATTGGAAGAAATTATTAATATCATTTGAAAATTTCACCTTTTTGTCAATTAACATAAACTGGCCAACATTTTGGCCTAGTAAGAACATACATATGAATACAAATGCTTGACACTTCTGAGATTTTTCCATTTAAGTTTCCTTCCAAAGTATATGATTTGCATTCTTAGTGCCCCTTCAGCTATCCCATAGGATGGTTTCTAACATATTCCATATATTCCATAGAACTTTTTGTATTGTATTGGTTTTCTTTCCTCTAATATCCCTTCTTCACCTCTCTTATTCTCATCTCCATGGCACTATGTCTGACAATTTCCATGTTCAGTCTCTGAATTTCTCCCGCTTTCTCATTTTTAAAGTCACTCTGAACTCTGATATTGGAGGTTCTAAGGCTTCCTCTAGTTCAGGTTTCTGATATTTTCTCTCAAGTTCTAACATTCACACAATGACTTCCATCCTTGCAAGGAAAGTCTGCATTTTATGTTTCTTGTGATCTCCACTATTCTTCTCCGAAAATCATCTCAAAGGTCAAATATGCAGGGTTCTAAAGCCACTTCTAGACCTGGAGTTTGATTTCTCAGGCCACAATATCCTCAAGCATACAAAGGTACTTTCATTCCTTTAAATTTTGCAGTTCATAGATTTTAATACACTTACTACCCTTCTGCCTTATCATTATAAAGACTTCAAAGCACACATCCTCTTCCTTTTAATTCCACCTAAAATCTACTTTGCCCCCTCCCAAATGTTCCACAATCATTATCTTAATACCTGTCTTACCTGATGAAGGGACTGCAGGCTGTTTCAAGGTTTTCTTACCTTTTTTTTCCTTCTGGTTTTCAGGTGAATGACATACTGTCCAGGCACCTTGCAAGATTCTCTGAACATGTGAAGACCCCAGTTTTCATTCAAAGCATCCCTGCTGTGCTGATATAAATTACATGAATGATTAAACTCTTCCCAAAATTATAATGGCTTCTTGTCTTTTAAATTATCTGGTCTTTCTCCATAGTTTGGGCCATTGAACATATATGCAAGGAATCTCCATCCCAGCAAGAATATTTTGTTTCCCAGAACTGACAATTTACCATCTCCTGGCATCCCCAGCTTTGACATTCTCTGCCTTCAAGGCCCCTCTGATTTCTGACATTAGGTGTTCTAAAGACTTAGGATGGCTTTTGGTTCTTTGATCTAAGTCAGAGGTGGAGAACCTGTGGCCTTAAGGCCACATGTGTTGTTCAGTTATTTCAGTCATAGCTGACTGTAACCCCCGTTTGGGATTTTCTTTCCAAAGATGTTGGAGTCGTGTTCCATTTCCTTCTCTAGCTCATTTTACAAAACAGGAAACTAAGACAAATAGGGTTAAGTGACTTTCTCAGGGTCATATAGATAATAAGTGTCTGAGGCTGGCTTTGAACTCAGGTTTTCCTGAGTCTAGGCCTGGAACTCTATTCCCTGTGCCACTTAGCTGCCCCCAAAGCAAACATAGTATCCCTTTAAAACTTGGATAAATGATGCCCTATTTTTTCTAAAAATAAATTATAATCATTATAATTACTGTTTTAGATGTGAGATTTCTTTTTTTTAAAGTATCAACACTCAGCTAAGCTTTAATAAAATGAAATTAATTATCACACACAAAAAAATCTACAAAATATTAAAAAAAACAGAATTGGCCAATATTTTGGCCTAAGAATATATATTAAAATAAATCCTTATGATTTATATTTTATAATATTTTCCATTCTAAGGCCCCTGTCAGAGCTGAGGATGTATGCTGCCAGAACCTTTCCAGGAATTTCCTACAATAGCTTTTAGAACACTTCAAGATCCAACCTTTTGTGTTTCCTTTACTTCTAAATAATGTAAGAGTCTTACTTCTAAATGCTCTACTCTCTTACTCACTTTATCATGCCTACATCAAATCCTGACATTCTGGGTGCTAAAATCCCAATACTTCTGACTATTTCCATTCTCAGGCTCTTAAAATCTCCCATTCTCTCTGTTCTAGTCCCTCCCAACACTGATATTCCAGCTTCTGCAGCCTGATCTGATCCAGCACTCTGGATTTAAATCCTTCAAGTGCAGACATTCTAAGTTCTAAGTGATGTAACATTGCAGTTTCATTTACATTCCAATTCAGGACATCCAAAGATAGGAATTACATCCTAACTAGGAAATTCTCAATTCTAAACTCTTGGTCACCTCTACCCCTTGAATGGCACCTGGAAACTTTCCAGAGAATATTGAGTGGTCTAAGGACCTTCCCAGCCTTGCTATATTTTGTTCTAATTCTGCAGTCTGTTAGGATATTGAAGGTTTTCTTTTTCTCAATGTTTTATACATGTAGATATCATTATGATGCACATGTGCCTTGGTGATTGATATAATGTTTTCAAAGTATGGTCCCATTTCAATACTTGAACAATATGATTTTGCTAAAAAAGTCTTTATAATGGTTATCATTAATAGTAACAACTATAGTAATCTTTATGATAGAAGTACATGGAATCACATTTGATTATATGGAAGGCTTTAGGTTCTAGGAAGATTATTTTAACTAGTCAAAAAATAGTTTGTGGTTTACAAAGTGAAATTTTTTAAAGTTTCACAACTACTACATATAAATGAAATTGAAATAAATGACTGAGGTTATCAAAAGTATATACTTCTGGTTTTGTTTTAATTACCTAAGATTGTTCAACATTTTGACAGCTAAGAGTGTATATGAAATAAATCTTTACCAATTGATAATCCTTTAATATAAACTCTAGATTTTAGTAAAGGCCAGAGCTTGAAGAGTCTGGACCTTGATAATCTTTTGATATAAACTTTAGATTTTACTGAAGGCCAGAGTTTGAATTAAGAAGAGCTTGGACCTAATAGTCTCCTTTGTTAAACTCAGAGAATGCCCTTTGGTGTCAAGCAAGCAAATGGGACTTCTTTACCAGACCCTTCCCCTGGCATCTTAGTGATTAGGAAAAACACAGATGTCCTGGGTTCTAATTTCAGCTTTGTCAACTCTGTTAAGTTACCCTTTCTTGTGTCCACAATTCAAAGGTCTGTTTAGGACAGGGTGTCTGTCATCAGAGTGGTGGGACTTTCTCCTTATGTCACAGAGACATGCTACAGAAAGGAGATGCACATAGCTTGGGATCATAAAACCCAATTGACATGGCTTTGTTAATTGCTTTGTCTTACTAAATTTATGATTTGTTCAACTAAGAGAGTTGTATTTAATAAATGTATTTAAGACAGATGACTTCTGTATCAGGTAGTCAGAGCAACCGCACTCCATAGCGCTATGACTGTTATCTTTCAGAGGGAATTACTTAATTAACAAGTTAACACATGCCTTTAGCCTAATGTCTTTTCTTTAACCAAGTTTTCAGGTTAACACAATTATGATATTTTCCTCTCTAAGGTCCCTTCAGAGAAGATGATTTATGTTCCCAGAGGCCTCCCAGCTATGGCACAGAGATGTTTCTAGAACACTCCTGCTCTTACCTTTTATGTTCTGAGAGTTTTCCTTGCACTGATAACTGTTCTTCTAGGTGTTCTCCTAAATCTTTCATTCTCCTATCAATGGTTATTCCCAAGGCTGACTTCTATGTGCTAAAATCCTGCTACTTCTCACAATTTCCCTTCTCAACCCATGAATATCTCCCACTCTCTCTGTTCTAGTCTCTCCCAACACTTACATTCCAGCCTCTACTTTTTCATCCAGCTCTGGATCCTGGATTGGAAATTTCCTTCCTGCTCACATGTTCTAGGTTCTACATGACTTCCCCAATATATTCCCCAATATAATATAGTACATACTATAACATATCACTTTCCAATCTGAAATGGAACATTTAAAGGTGAGACTTACCTCTCAGATAGGAAATTCTGTATTCTGAGCTCTCAGCCACATCCAAATTTCTCCCTTGAATGGTACCTGGAAGACCAGACATTCAGTGTTCCAAATACTTTCCAAGCTCTGACATTTTTGGTTCTAAAGTCACATCTTCCTGTGATCTATAAAGGTTTTTTCCTAATTTTTTAATTTAATAAATTATAATTAAAATGCAAATATGACTATTATAATGATTTCAAATTATGAATATAAAGACTTTGAAATACAAGTTTGTCTCCTCTATGAGTCCTCAGTATCTAATATCTTATTTTTGTTAGAAAAAATGTTTATGATTTATGTTCTCAGAATCCTCCTGATGGGGTTCAGACTCTGGGAACTTCCTTGAATCTCCCCACTTAACCTGGCTTTTCATACTGAAGTCTGTGACCATTATCTGTTATCTCTTGATTGCCCCACTTGCTTCCCACCCAAACCCTCCATTGTCTGATACCTCCTGATTGCCTCTGTTTCCAACCTTTGCTCCTCAAGACCCTCCCTAAACCCCTCCTCCCATCACTCTAGACTACCAGACCATGCCCAGATCCCTCCTGTAGCCTTTTCTGTATTTAGTTCCACCTTGCCTCCATGAAGGTGTTCAGATTTAATCCAGTTCAGACTCTGTCTAGCTGGGATTCTATCTTGCCCGCTTGTGAATACAAGCATGACAAATGCTTAGGTTCCTTAAAAACCAACCCAAGATGGCGAATCTTTAATAAACTTTGTTTTCTTTGGTTTTAAGAAAGCTTGAGTCGAATCCATTTGAGCAGGACCAGGACTGTCGGTATTTTAAGGTCCCCAGCGCCCCTCAACCTCATCACTCCCAGCTATCAAACAGTGACTTATAGAATTTTCCAAGATCTGCTCTCATGAGTTGCAAGGGCTTTCCTTACTCTGATATACCACCTTCTATGTTCCCTCCTTCCTCTCTTGTTCTCTTTTCCATGGCTATTCCAAAGGTTCCCATTCTATGCACTAAAATCCTCCAGCTTCTGACAATTTCCATTTTCAGCCCCTAAACATTTCCCCTTCTCTCTATCCTAGCCTCTCACAATTTGGACACTGCAGCTTCTTATCTCTAATCCAGATCAAATTTCTGCATTCAAAATTTCCTTTAAGCTCAGATAGTCTAGATTCTACGTCCTTTCTCCAAAATGATTTTCTGGATTCATTTCCATTCCACCTCGATGCATTCAAAGACCTTACTTAGCTCCTCCATAAGAAAGTATGCATTCCAAGCTGTCACTCAATTGCATATCACCCCTTGAAAGGTAACCAGAAGGACTCAGTAACATTCACTGTCCTAAGGAATTTACCAACCCTGACCTTTTGGTGGAAAAGCTATGGCATAGAGGTTTTCCTTTATATTTGCTTTCTTCTTTTTCTCCATTATTTATTTATTTGTATATTATTACACACAAATGTCTTGGCAATATGATCATTTCTGAGTATGTGTTGTGCTCATTTGAAATACTCCGTAAAAAAACAAAACACTATGTTTGATTGTTAAAGAGATGTTATACTGATGATCATTCATCGTAATAACAATAGCAATCTTTAACCAGGAAAGGCCCTGAATGGAATTGCATTTTTTTCCAGTGAAAGTTTTTTTTCCTGGAATTTTCTGGCTAGCTATTAACTAGATCTCCCTTTTACCATGCTCTTCTGGCGGTGTAGCCCAGGTGTGAGACTTCTGTTTGAAACTATCACCATTATACTAATATAAATTTAAAAGGAAAAAAAAGACTAATTGTATAAGAAAAAAAAGACTTTCTTCTTGATTTTTAATTTAAGTCAGCTGGGCCAATATTCTGGCCCACTAAGAATGTATAATAAAATCAAATCTTTGGATTTATATTGTTGATTCTGAGGACCCTTCAGAGCTGATGACTTATCTTTTTAGACACTTGCCAGCCACCCTATTCCAGGGTATTGAGGTCATTCCTATGTCTGATATGATGCTGGATTCTAAGGGCTCATCTCCCTCTGACATCTATTTTTCTAAGTGCCCACCTCTCTCATTCTCTTCCCCAGGGCTGATCCCAGGCCTGACATTCTGACTACTCAAATACCATTACTTCTGACAATTTCCATTCTCAGCCTCTCTGTCTCCCATTTTTTCTGTTTCAGTCCCCCTCAGCACTGAAATTCCAGCTTTAATGGGCTCACAGCTTCTGATTCTGGATTTGAAATGTCCTTATAACTTAGATATTACAGGTCAGGGGTGGGGAACCTGCAGCCTCAAGGCCACATGTGGCCCTCTGGGTCCTCAAGTATGGCCAGATTTGTTCTGTGAAGTTTGGATTCAAAGGGACGCACTAAGTTTTCTCTTAGCTCTGATATCCCTTTCTTCTAAGGATTCTCCTATCGCTCTCATTTTATTATCCAGGACTATCCCCAGGTATCAAGCTCTACCTGCTAAAATCCACTGCTTTTGCCAATTTCCATGTTTAACCTCTGAATTTCTCCCACTTTATAAGCTCTAAAATTCCTACTAACTTTTATACTAAGCTTCTAAAGTGTCCTCCAGTCCAAGATTCCAAATTAAATATTTTCTTTAAGCTCAGAAATTTAGGGCTCTAAGTGTCCTCCCAAATCTGTTCTGGCTTCTCTGTCCTATCCAAGTTCTGACATTCAGACTAGGACTTCTGTCCTAACTAGGACAACTCAGTATTCTATATTTCCTGCAACACTCAATATTCTTTTCTCCTTCCTCCAATACTGTTCCCCAAATGTCATCTTGAAGGCCAGATATGCTAGGTTCTAAGGATACCTCCAAACCTGGGGTTCTAGTTTCTAAGGCCACAACTTCTTCAGATATATGATGGTCCTTTTATCCTTTTGAAAATTTCAATTCTATGTGGTGACCAAAAACTGGAAATCAAGGGGGTGCGCATACATTGGGGAGTGTCTGAACAAGTTGTGGTATATGAATGTAATGGAATACTATTATGCTATAAGAAATGATGAACAGCAGAGGCGTGGGCGGGCGGCTGAGGCGGCAACAGCCCGGGACTCAGGAATCCCCCAGCAGCAGGTAGGATCTTCAATACTGAAGGTCTTTCCAACCTGAGGGAGCCGAGTAGGGGAGACGGCCCTGCCCCCCACCCTGCTCTACTGCTGAACGCCTCTGAATAAAACCCCCAAGGGAGCTGAGCACAGCAGGCGGGACCCCCCACCCCCACCCGCTACGTTCCTGAAAGTCTCTGCAGAAAGCCCCTGAGGGCCCAAGATCAGAAGGCGGCCCTGCCCCCACCCTTGCGCCAGAACTAAAGCTTGCCGCGGAAAAGCGCATTTGAATCTCAGAGGCCAAGCACTAGCTGGGCGGATCCAGGCAGGGGTGGAAAGGAATCTCAGAAATCAAGTAACTGGCTGGGAAAATGCCTAGAAAGGGGAAGAAAAATAAGACTTTGGAGAGTTTTTTCCAACAAATGCAAATGATCCCGACCTTCAGATCTGATGGGGAGGACGAGAACGTATTTTTCCCATCAGGGAAAGATGTGGAGGGCGGGGCCTCAGTACCCCAGACACCCCAGGGGGGTGTTTGGGTGGGCTCGGGCCTTGGAAGAGCTTAAAAAGGATTTTGAAAAGCAAGTTAGACAGGTGGAGGAAAGACTGGGGAAGAGAAATGACAAAGATGCAAGAAGAGTATGAAAAAAAGGTCAATATCTTGGTAAAGGAGACCCCAAAAAAATGCTGAGGAAATTAACACCTTGAAAAATAGGCTCACTCAATTGGCAAAAGAGGTTCAAAAAGCCAATGAGGAGAAGAATGCATTCAAAAGCAGAATGAGCCAAATGGAAAAAAGAGGCTCAAAAGCTCACGGAATTTAATAGTTCTCTCAAAATTAGAATGGAACAGATGGAGTCTAATGACTTTATGAGAAACCAAGAAATCACCAAACAAAACCAAAAGAACGATAAAATGGAAGAGAATGTGAAATATCTCATGGGAAAAACAACTGACCTGGAAAATAGATCAAGGAGAGACAACTTAAAAATTATGGGGACTACCTGAAAGCCATGATCAAAAAAAGAGCCTAGACATCGTCTTGCATGAAATTATCAAGGAAAACTGCCCTGACATTCTAGGACCAGAGGGCAAAATAAGTATTGAAAGAATCCATCGATCACCACCTGAAAGAGATCCAAAAAGAGAAACACCTAGGAACATTGTGGCCAAATTCCAGAACTCCCAGCTCAAGGAAAAAATCTTGCAAGCAGCTAGAAAGAAACAATTCCAGTACTGTGGAAATACAATTAGGATAACCCAAGATCTAGCAGCTTCTACATTAAGGGATCGAAGGGCGTGGAATAGGATATTCCAGAAGGCAAAGGAACTAGGACTGAAACCAAGAATCACCTACCCAGCTAAACTGAGTATAATACTTCAAGGGAAAATATGGTCTTTCAATGAAACAGAGGACTTTCAATCATTCTTAATGAAAAGACCAGAGCTGAAAAGAAAATTTGACTTTCAAACACAAGAATGAGAGGAAGCATGCAAAAGTAAACAGCAAGGAGAAGTATTAAGGGACTTACCAGAAATGAACTGTTTGCATTCATACAGGGAAGGACAATATTTCTAACTCTTAAAACTTTTCAGTATCTGGGTGGTTGGTGGGACCACACATACACATGTACACACATGCACACACATACACACATGCATTCACATGCAGAGACAGAGAGCACAGATTGAACTGAATAGGATGGGACCATACCTTAAAAGAAATTAAGGTAAATGGTGAGAGAGAAATGTAGTGAGAGGAAAGAGGGGGAAATGGAAGGGGGTAACTATATGTCATTTAAGAGGCAAGTAGGAGATGTTTTTTTAGTGGAGGGAAAAAGGAGAGCTGAGGGGAAAACAAAACAAAACAAAACAAAAAAAAACAAACAAATAAACAAAAGTTTACCCTCATCACATTTGACTAAACGAAGGAGTGAAATGCACACTCATTTTAGTATGAAAACCTATCTTACAGTATAAGAAAGCGGGGGAGAAGGAGATATTGGGGGGGAGGGATGATGGAAGGGAGGGCAAAGGGAGGAGGGAGTAATTGAAAGTCAACACTTGGGGAGGGACAGGATCAAAGGACAGAAGAGAAACAATGAGGGGCAGGTTAGGAGGGATGGCAATTCAGTTAGTCCAACACAACACGACTATCAGGAAGGTCATTTGCAAAGCTACACAGATATGGCCTATAATGAATTGCCTGCCGTACCAAAGGGAATGGGTGGGGAGGGAGGGATGGGGAGAATTTGGAACTCAAAGTTTTAGGAACAATTTTTTAGTATTGTTGTTGCAACTAGGAAAGAAGACATACAGTTAATGAGGAATAGAAAGTCATCTGGCCCTACAGGAGAAAAGAGAAGATAGAGACAAGGGAAGGGAGGGATGACAGAAGAGAGGACAGATTGGAGATAGGGAAAATTAGATTGCTTGGGGTATTGGGGTGGGGGGAGGGGAGAAAAGGGGAGAAAATTTGGAACCCAAAAATTTGTGAAAATGAATGTAAAAAGCTAAATAAATAAATAAATTAAAAATTAAAAGGAAAAAAAAAAAAAAAAAAAAGAAACAAGCACGTTGGTTCAGGTGGAATGACTCCACTTTACCTAAATTGCCTATTGCAGCTCCTGAAACAGAATTGCAATCAGCAGACTCCAAAGTTATAGCTGTTAGACTAAGGTCAGTCAATGCCCCTAATCAGTGTGGCAGGAACTGGTAATGAGGCATTGATTGGGACTGAAAAGTGAAATTTATGTTCAAGGGCAAACAACATTGCAAATAATGTCGCTAAAATGGAAAAGGGTTTGGTGTTCTAAAAGTTTATTATCCCTTCCCTTCAAGTTGAGACGAGGCATTTGTGCACTCCAGGCAAGGTTTGAAAATCATATTTCCTACCATCTTCCTCCCAAAGGCCTTGAAAGCATGAACATAATTTTATTTCAATTTATTTCTGTATAGTGCTTTATAATTGTGTTTATATGTCTTGAATGTATCTTAGTAAGTTTGCTACCAAATATTTCATTCTTTTTTGCAGTTATTTTGAAAGATTTCCTATTATTTCTATTGAGCTTTTTTATTGCTCTATATAAATGCAAATAATTTTTTGTGGATACATTATATATGCTGCTATGTTAATGAAGCTATTTATTTTGTCGGTTTCTTTGTCAATTCCTTGGGTCTTTTAAAGTAAAATATTCTGTTGTCTGCAGATGGAGATGAAATTATTTCATCCTTGCCATTGTTTATGCCTTTAATTTCTTTTTTCTAATTGTTATCACTAGCATTGCTAGTCAGTAATAGTGGGAGAGACTTTATTTCAATTTAGCATTATGATAGTGGTAGCACAAGAAGGTGATAATTACTTATACACAGCTGCACATTTGATTTTTGCTTAAAAAATGTTTGATGATCCATTCTTGTGATCCCTTATGCATATAGAGATGCAGTTTCTATGGTGTATAGTGGGAAGGGGGAGCTGGGCATATGTATGTGGTGTAATTGAGTATATTGAGAACTAGTCTCAGAGTCAGGAATATCTGTGTTCAGACCCTTCTTTATGAACTGTGGTAAGTCATTTAACTCCACAGACTAATGTTCTACAAAATTTTTGTACTGTATCCCCAATAGTTAAAATGTACTACCAATAAATGTACAGTTATTTAAAAAAAAAAAAAAAAGAAATGATGAACAGAAAGACTTCAGACAGGCCTAGAAAGACTTATGTGAACTGATGCTGAGTGAAAGGAGCAGAACCAGGAGAACTTTGTACATAGCAACAACCGCAGTGTGGAGGAATTTTTCTGGTAGACTTAGTCCTTCATAGCCATCAAGGAGCTAAAAAAAATTCCCATTTGATTCTTGAGGCAAAACACCTTCCACATCCAGAGAAAGAACTATGGAACTGGACTGCAGAATGAAGCAGACCATTTTCTCTTGTGTTATGTTTTGTTTTGTTTTATGGTTTCTCCCATTCATTTTAATTCTTCTATGCAACATGACTAGGGTAGAAATATATTTAATAAGAATGTATGTGTAGAATCTATATAAGATTGTATACCATCTTGGGGAGGGAGTGGGAAGGGGGGGGGAAGGAGGCGAAAAAATCTAAGATAAAAGGAAGTGATGGTAGAAAACTGAAAACAAACAAAATAGTTTAAAAAGAAAATCTCAATTCTATTGATTTCAATACACTTCCCTTCTGCCTTATAATTACAATGATTTCAAAGCACAAATTCTCTTCCTTTTAATTCCAAGGACTTAACATTTACTCCTCCCCACCCACCCCATACTCCACCATCATTATCATTAAGAAGAATATCACTACCTGTCTTACTCGCTGAAAAGACTGCAGGCTGTTGCAAGTTTTTTATTTCTGCTTTTTTAAATTGTTTTCAGATAAATGAAGCACTGTCCAGGCACCCTGTAAAGTTATCTGTGTATTTGAAGATGTCAGTTGTCATTCAAAGCATCAATGCTGTGACTGATATAAAATATATTGATATGAATGAATAAATTCATTCTAAAAATTACAATGGCTTCTTGTTTTTTAAATTATCTGATCCTTCCCTATATTTTGGCGCACTGAGCACATAACCAAGCAACCTCTTGTGTCCCAGAGCTAATGATTTACCATCTCTGGGCACCCCCAGCTCAGACATTCTCTGCCTTCAAGGCTCTTCTGACATCTGATATTCTGTGTTCTAAGGGATCTCCTAGTTCTAATGGCCCTTGATCTCCTCCTTCTGTCTTTCTCTGCTCTATGGATACTCCCAGTACTGACTTTCTTTGTACCAGGGTCCTACTGGTTCTGGAAATTTCTTTTCTCAGGCTCTGGTCATCTCTCACATGCTGTCTTCTAAGGTTCCTCCCTATGCTGTTAGGACAGGTGCCCCATCTTGGTTTAGAAAGGCCACACAATTCCAACAGTATCTGTTTCAAGTGACCTCCCAGTTCTGATTATTCTGACTTCTATGTACATCCCAAGTTCTGACATTCAGAACTCACACTGCCCTACCATTTCTATAGTCTATATTCCAAAGCTCTATATTCCACTCCTCTAAAGGGAGCCTCAAAACCCAGACACTCAGTGTTCTAAGGAACCTCTCAGTCCTGACATTTTATGTTCTAAGGCCTTACCCTGCTAAGGTTTTTTCCCCTCTTTTCTTTTTTTTTTTTTTTATAACATTACACATTTGTTTAACCAATACAAAGATTTCAAAGCAGAAGTCATGTCCTTTCAAAACTTGTGTCTAGAACATATTTTAAAAAAAATACATTATACTCATTATGATTTTATTAATATTAAGAAGTCATCTTCAATGAAAAATTCATAGACTTGCATTGTTATGGTATGCCTTTTTGTTGATATCTAAAAGATAAATGTACTTTCACCAAACCCTTTCACTGCATGGTTCTGGATGTGAGATTTCTCTTTATAAAGTGTAAACAATGGCCTGAGCTATATGAAACTGGAATAAATTATCTCATATGAAAAGTCTACTGTTCTCTAATTTTTCAAATTGAACTAGAACAGGCTATCTTGGCCCACTGAGAATAAAAATAATACCAGTTCTTACCATTTGGGATGTTTGCTATTCTCAGGTTCCTGCCAGAGCTGAGCATTTATGTCGTTTTTCCAGCTACTGTCTGTGATGTTTTGTTTTGTTTTTTTTAAAGGACACTTCACATTCTCACTTTTTGTGTTCTAAGAGATCTATTTGTTCTAACACTCCTACTTCTAAATATTAATTCCCTCATTCTCTTCTCCTTGGCTACAACAAATCCTGATATTTCCTGTGGTAAAATCCCACTGTTTTGGATCATTTCCATTCTCAGCCCCTAAATATCTCCCATTCTCCTTGTTCTAGTCCTTCCCAACACTGACATTCAAGATTCTACAGTTCCATCCAGCTCAGGATTCTGGATTCAAAATTTCCTTCAAGCTCAGGCATTCTAGCTTCCAGGAGCCTTCCCATTTTCGTATTATGGCTTCACTTTCCACTCCAAATTCAGACATTGAGGTGGAAATTTTCTTCTAGCTAGGAAATTCTCTAAGTCCTCAGACACTTTTAGTTTTCACTTGAACCGTCCATGGGAATTCCAGACATTTAGTCTTTAAAGGTCCTTCCAAGACATAACATTTCTTAAATTCACAGCAACCTATGATCTTGGAGTTTCTGTTTAAAAAGTTTTTTTTTTTTAATTTATTGGATTATTATTATAATGCACATATCTAATTCAGGGGTAGACAATCTGTGACCTTGAGGCCACATGTGGACCTCTAGGTCCTCAAGTGCAGCCCTTTGAGTGAGTCCAAGTTTTATAGCACAAATCCCTTTATTAAGGGGATTTGTTCTGTGATGTTTGGATTCAGTCAAAGCACTGCACTTGAAGACCTAAAGGGCCACATTGTGACCTTGAGGTCACAGGTTCCCCACCCCTGATTTCTAACGGAGATAAGTATTTCAAAATAAATGTCATGTCTCTTATGAATCCTTAGGTTTCTTTGCACATAATTTCTCTGTATTCATCATCATTAATAATTTAATAATAATGTCATAGCAGTCTTTATCAAAGGAGATTTGTGAAAATGCATCTGTTTCACTATCCTGAGATTTTAGGTTTTCTGGGGATTTTTAAGCCAGCCAAAAAGTGGTCAGTATTGAGCAGACCCTTTTGGCTGTGTGCGGAATGTGAGATAAAAAAAAAAACAAAAACAACTTTAATACTGTATAATATGAATTTATTTGAAATAAAGGAATGATTTCATATTAAAAAAACTTAATTCTCCTTGTTTCTTAATTTACCTAGGACTGGCCAATATTCTGGCCCCCTAAACTATATGTGAAAATAAATCCTTACCTTTTATGATATTTTGCATTTTAAGGCCCTTTCTACATGAGATAATTTATTTTCCCAGAGTCTTCCCACCAATCACATACCCTGGAATTATGGATTTGCCTATTTCCGATATGCTGGGTTCTAAGGGCTCTCCTCCCTCTGATAACCTCTTGAAAATGTTTTCCTATAACCTCTTGAAAATGTTTTCCTATAACTCTCATTTTCTTCTCCATGGCTAATCCCAAGGTTAACATTCCTTGCACTAAAATCCCACTGTTCTGACAACTTCCATTCTCAGCCTTAAACATCTCCCACTCTCTATTTTAATCCCTCCCAATACCAACATTCTAGCTTCTAAAAACCTGAACCAGGTCTGGATGCTGGATTCGCCATTTCTTCAAACTCAGAGATTTTAGAATCTAAGAGCACTCCCTGATCTAAAATATTGGTTTTACCTTCCACTCCAAATTGGGACATTTTGAGTCAGGACTAACCAGCTAGCTAGGAAATTCTGTATTTTAAGCTCTCAGTATCCTCCAATTTACTGGTTTGAATGGTACCTGAAAGCCCAGAACATCAGTGTTCCATGGACCTTCAAAGACCTGACAGTTTTGGTTCTAAGGCCATACCCTTCAATGATCAAAATAAGATGATTAAAAACATTTTTTTAACAATTTTATTATTATTACAATGCACATAGGTATGACTTTGAAACAAATTCTGACTTTGAAACGTAAGTAGAGTCCCTTATAAGCCCATAGAACTTAAGGCCTTGTTTTTCTAGCCAAATATACCCTAATTACATTATCATTAATAGTAATAACAGTAGCAGTCTTTACCAAAGTAAGAAGGGCATAGTAATGAAATTATTTCAGTGTGCAGTTTTGATGGGGTCTTGGATATTCTTTTGCCTAACCAAAAAAATAGACTACTTTCACAATATCTTCTTTGGTTGCGTGTTTAACTATGTGGGTTGTTTTTTGTTTTTTTTTAAGCATCACCAATGTATAACATAAATTAAATTGAAGTAAATGGGTGATCTCAAAAGAAAAATTTACCTCCTTTTAAAGGCTTTATGTTCTCAGAGCCCTCCCAGCAGTTACATAGAGGGTTCCTAGGACCCTGCAAGGTCTGACCTTTGGTGCTCTAAGGGCTCTCTTTGCTCTGGATCTTGTCCCTCCCAACACTGACATTGCTGTTTCTGCAGACTCATCCAGCTAAGGATTCAGAATTCCAATTTCCTTCAAGTTCAAACATTCTAAGTTCTAAGTGACATCCCTGATCCAACATTCAGGCTTAAGTTTCCCCTCCACATTGGGACGTTTAGGAGAGGGGCTTACCTCGGGCTAGGACAGTCTGTATCCCAAGCTGTCAGCTACTTCTCACTTTCCCCCTGGAAGTAGAGACATTCAGTTGTGCTAAGTGCCTTCTGAGACATGACATTTGGGTTTGTTTCTTTTTTTTTTGCTTATTTATTATTCATTGGATTAGATTACAATGCACAGGGGTCTCAGGGATATCCTACTTTCTCTACAGAAAGCTTATTTCTTTTATGACCTAGGCATGTGACACCTGGGGTTTGGGGGTCATTCCTTAGCATTAATAGTAATGGCAATAAAACCAGAAATTAAACTGCAGGGAGCCATCCTGCCCCAAGACAAAAAGCAAGTCACCCTATCCACTCCCTGCACTTTCTTCTCCCCCTTTCCCGGGTGGAGCTGGTGCCAGAGCCCAGAAGGGGCTCAGTCCTCCTTTTTAATTCTTGGTTTTTAATCTCCACCTATCTCCTAGGTTAAAAAAAAAAAAAAGCCACCCTGCCTCATTACCCTCCTTTCACCAACTCCCCAACCACCCCCCGCCCCCACTGCTTTGAGGGCCCAGGACCCCTCTGCCCAGGCTGTGGAGAGGTAGAAGGGGCGCTCTCACTTTCTCTGAGGAGCTAGCTCCTGCCCCTGGGCCCGATCTCAATGTTCTTGCCCTTCCACTTCTCTCCTCCCAGGTCTAGGGCACCTAGTACCTTTGGCTTCCCCTTCATGGGTGTCTCCATAAGGGTAGCACTGCAACCTCCACCCTCCCACCCCATTGCCCCCCCCCCCCCCACACACACACACGGGGCACTCACAGTCCTGGGGCTGCACTGCAGCTCCCCCTGTGGCATAGGCCTTGGCACCGAGAGCCCCTCCAACCCCCGCCCTCTTGGCCTGGGCAAAGCGGGAGTCATGAGAGGAGGGCGCCGGGCACCGGAGGGTCGGGCCCGCTCATCAGGGCTGCCCTGCCTTGGGCCTTGGTCACCATAGAGATGGGACGCCGCGGTACCTACCCGGCTGAGGGGCGCTCCCTCCAAGGCAGGTACGCACCCACACCTTGGGTCCGCAGGGCCTGCCCGCTAGGTGTCTGCGGGGTCCTAGGGCCCGGCCACCGGAGGCCTTTCTTGGCAGGGGGTCGGTCTGGGCAAGCCCCGCCTCCTCCCCGGTGTCGGGGCTGGGGGGCCGCCTGGACAGACTCCTTCGGGGCACCCCCGGCAAGGCTCCCTCCCTGCAGCCACCCTCGAAGCACCCGTGTGTCTCAACGGGTATGAAGGGAGCAGCCCCGGCCCGGGACCCCCTCCTGTGGAACCCCGGCCCCTTGGTCCTGCCCTCGGCAGCGAGTCAGGGCCAGCAGGGCCACGGGCTGTTCTCATCGGGCTGCTCAGGCCCTTCGGTCCCGGCTCCTCTTCCACCTCCTCCGTGTCATCTCCTCTTCCCATCAACATTCACGCGTGGCACTGGCTCCTGCATGCACACCTGCACATGCATGCACACACATACAGACATATGCACACGTGCATGCCTGTACGCACACACGTGCACACGCACATATATTATCCAATTCAGTATTCTGGATTTGAAGTTTCCTTCAAGCTCAGATAGTCTGGACTCTAAGTGCCTACCTGGATCTGATATTCTGGCTTCACTTTCTACTCCCAATTGGGACATTCAGAAGAGGGACTTACCTCTTAATTGGGAAATTCTATACTTTAAATTCTAAGCCTCCTCTAACATTGCCCCTTGAAAGGTACCTGGAAGGACCCTATAAAACTGATTGTTTACAGGTCCTTCCCAGCTCTGATATATTTTGTTTGAAGGTTACACCCTGCTACGGTCTAGAAATTTGTTAAATTTTTATTTCTTTGGATATTTTTAGAATTGACATATGTCTTAGTGAAATAATGATTTTAAAAATAAATTGTGTCCATTTAAATCCTCTGTAACACTTTGTTTATATGTTAAAAAGATACTATACTGATTATCATTAATACTGACCTAGATCATCTAGGTAATCTATTATCAATAGCAAACTTTACCAGAGAAGGAACTGGATGGCATTGCATTTGTCTTGGTTTACAGCTTTTTTTTTTTTTTTTTTTTTTAGTTTTAGAGGGTGTGGGTTTGGCTAGCCAAAAAGCAGACAGTACTTTCCATAGAAACTTTTAACTGTGTAGTTGAGGCCATGAGATTTTTTTTAAAGACATCAGCACTGTGTAATATAAATTGCCATTGTTTAGTCGGTTTAGTTGTGTCTGACTCTCCCTGACACCCTTTTTGAATCATCTTGACAAAGATCCTAGAGTGGCTCACCCTTTCCTTCTCCAGCTAATTTTACAAATAAGTAAACTGAAGCAAACAGGTTTAAGTGGCTTGCCCAGGGTCATACAGCTACTAAGAGTCTAAAACCAGATTTTTGAACTCAGGTATTCCTGACTCCAAGCCCTACTCTCTAACCACTCTACCATTTAGCTGCTCATAGAATATGAATTAAATTGGAAGAAATAATTGATCTCCTATGAAAAACCTACCATCAATACTATTGTTGCATAAGAAATGATGAGCAACTGGACTTCAGAAAAACCTGGAAAGACTTGCATGAGCTGATGCTAAGTGAAGTGAACAGAACCAGGAGAACATCGTACACAGAAAGAGTAACATTGTGTGATGACCAACTTTGATACACTTAGCTCTTCTCAGTAATGCAAGGATCTAAGACAATTCCAAAAGACTCATGATGAAAAATGCTATCCACATCCAGAGGAAGAACTATAAAATGTGAATGCAAATCGAAGCATATTATTTTCTCTGTCTCTCTCTGTGTCTCTCTCTCCTTTCTCGTAGTTTTTCCCTTTGGGAAAATTTCTAATTTTTCTTTACAACAAAAACAGAACAAAAGTTCTAATTTTTCTTTACAATATGACTAATGTGGAAATATGTTTAATATTATTGTACATGTACAGCCTATATCAGATTGCATGCTGTTTTGGGAAGGGGGAGGGAAGGGAGAGAAAATTTAGAACTCAAAATCTTATAGCAGTGAATGTTGAAAACTAAAACTAACTAAATATATATAAAAGGAACTCTACCAAAAATATCTACCATCTTCTTGCTTCTAAGTCATGACACTTTAGGATGTAAAGAAAACTCTTTGGTAATATGTGATGCTTATTTTTCTTAAGTGTTAATAATAAAACAAAGGTGCTAATAATACAATAATTTTGGAGCTTAAGTTCAATCCCCTATGAGTCCTAAGAACATAACACTTTTTTGTTTTTTGCCAAAAATACTCTACTTTATCATTAATAATAAAATCAATAACAGTCTTTACCAAAGAAGAAAGTACAGGGAATTGCATTTGTTTTGTGGTGCTGGTGTTTGGGGTTTTATTTTTAGCTAGCCAAAAATTGTCAGTACTTTCATCAAACCCTTATGGTTATGTGGTTGGGGATGTCAGATTTTTTAAAGCTTCACCACTGTGTAATGTAAGTTAAGTTGGAGTAAAGGACTGACATCATATAAAAAAAATCTAAATTCTTATCTATTAATTTACCAAGAACTGCTCACTAAGAATATATGTAAAAATAAATCTTTGTAATGAGTGATCTTTTCACTCACAGATGGGGTTTACTGCCAAGCTCACCACCTCCATCTTGTCGCCATCAATGGGAGCTACAAGTTCATGCATTCGCTGTTTGAAGGACTTTCACAGAGATGACAGACATGTAGCTATCTAAAGCAACATCCTACTAAGATCTCTAACATGTTTTGTGATTGTTTTTAGTTTTTTCTTTATTTTTTAATTAATTAATTTTAACAGTGTGCTTTGACCCTTCTTAATATACTGATTTCCAAAGTCTTAGAAATCTTAAGTAGGTTACACCATTTTTAGTGGCCAAAGACACTAATTATTCATCATGATTGGTTGCAATAGCAATAGCAGTTTTTTTTTCACCAAAAAGGAACTTCATGGAATTGGAGTTTTTTTGCATTGCACAGTTTTGGAGGTTTGGTGAGGCCTAAAATAAACAGTATTTTTCCCATAGATTTTTGTCTGTGTGGTTTCAGATATGATATTTTTAAGCATTACTAATTAATCACCAATTAAAGTGGAATATTTGATTTCATGGGGAAAAATCCACCTTCCGGTTTTTTAAATTACCTAGAAATGACCAACATAAGGACCCACTAGGAATAGAAATGAAAATAAATCTTTGACAGTCACATTTTTCATTTTAAGGTTCATTCTAAAGCAGAGATGATTTCTGTATTCAGAACCCTACCAGGCATCACATAAGGTCTCCTTTTCTGTTGTAAGACTTCTCCTGGATCTGAAAGCCCTTCTGCTAAGTGCTCTCCTCCCTCTCTCATTCTCTTCTCCATGGCTATTTGCAAGGTTCGGACTCTGTGGGTTAAGATCTTTCTGCTTCTGACAATTTCCATTTTCAGCCCCTGAAACATCTGTCATTTTCTCTGTTCTTATCCCTCTCAATACTGACATTCCAGTTTCTACAATCTCTTCTATTAGGATTCTGGATTCCAAGCTTCCTTCAGGCTCAGGCAGTCTTGGTTCTAAGTGCCCTCCCTGATCTAATCCTCCAGCAGCACTTTCCACTTCAAATTTTGACATTCAATAAGCAGGAACTACCCCAACTAGAAATTCTGAATGCTAAGCTCTTGGTCACTTTCAATGTTTCCCTTGAAAGGTGCCTGGAAGAATTAAAGGATTTTCAGTAGTGTAAAGATTTCCAGCCTGGAGACATTTTGTTCTAAGACTGGACTCTGCTCTGATCAAGAAGATTCCCTATTTCAATGTTTTATTTATTGGGGTATTATTACAGTGAATGTTTACCCTGAAGCCCGGGGCAGTTAGCTGATGCAGGGGATAGAGCACCAGTGCAGGAGTCAGGAGGACCTGAGTGCAAATCTCACCTCAGACACTTGACACTCACTAGCTGTGTGACCTTGGGCAAGTCACTTAACCCCAATTGCCTCATCCTAGGTCATCTTCAGTCATCCTGATGTATATCTGGTCACTGGATTCAGGTGGCTCTGGAGGAGAAGTGAGGCTGGTGACCTGCACAGCTCTACTTCACTCAAAACAAAGCCAAGTGCAAGTCATGTCATTATTTCTCTGATGCCATGGTCTTCTTTGGCAACGAAGGACGAACACACACCCTGAAGCCCTGATGCTTTGGAAGTATCAGTATTTTCACATAAATACTCTATGTGTAGCAACCTAATTTTACTAAAAAGTCTTTATATTGTGATAATCATTTAATAACCTCAATAAGGGCCAGAGCCTGAACTAATCAACCAGAGGAAGAGCCTAGACCTAACAGTCTCTTTGTTCTATGGGTAAACTCAGAGAATACCTCTATGTCAACAAGGCCAGATGGGGCTGACTTAAGCTCATTTTTTCTGTTTATGACCATTAAGGATGAGACCCCAAGACACTAATGATGGGACATTTTCTGTATCTTAATATTTTATGGACACATAATATGTTATGGCATGTTAATGGTAAAGAAAACACATATCCTGGGTCGCAATTTCAATTGATACTTTGTCAACTCTCTTATCTTATTGTATTTACTATCTATTCAATTAAGAAAATTCCTTTCTCATAATATGGTTAAACATATACGGAGATCATAAATTTGAGTGACAGAGAAACCCTGAGTTGGAATTGTTAAATAAAACATATTTAATGCTGGTCATTATTTTATCAGACAGTCCTAACTTATGTTTTCGCTCCTTGTACATACAAATTCGCTAGCTTCAGCTAGCTTTAAAGGAATAAACAATGTGAATTTATATATCACCTAGGTTTCCTCCTTTAACCAGACTTTCAGGTCCACAATTTATTTAATTAAATAGTAATAACAGTTGCATTCTATCCCACAGGAAGGTTTTTTGTTTGTTGGTTTTTAGCAGTGGGGAATTATTTTGGTAGCCAAAACATAAATAATAATTTCACCATACTTTTTGGCTGAGTGGTTGAGGACATAAGCTTTTTTTCCCCTTAAGCTTCACTGTGGGCTAATCTATAATAAATTGTAATACATTATTCATTTGAGATTAAAAATCTCCTTTCCTTTCTTATTTTTGAAAATTCTCTTTATCTGGATAATATTTTGGCTCAGTAAGAATATGGTTCAAAATAAATCCTTTTCTTTCATGATATTTTTTTAATTCTAAAGCCCTTTCAAGAGCAGATAATCTTTGTTCTTTAAGCCCTCCAAGCAATGGCCTGTGGCAGTTTTTAGGACACACCAGGTCTGACTTTTTGTCTTCTAATTGCTTTGTCTGCTCTGATACCCCTTCTTCTAAGTGCTCTCCTAACTCTCTTCTCCACGGCTACTCTCAGGCTTGGAATTCTGGGGGCTAAAATCCCACTGGGTCTGTAAATTTACAATCTCTGCCTCTGAAAATCTGCCCTACCTCTGCTCTGGGCCCTCTTCACACTGACATTCTAGCTTCTGCATTCACTTCCAGGTCAGGATTCTCGGTCTTTCAAGCCCAGACATTCTCAGTTCTAGGAGCCATCCCTAATCTAAAATTCCAGTTTCAGTTTCTATTCCAAATTGGGACATTTAGAAGTGAATCTTATCTCTTAACCAGGAAGTTCTGTGTTCTAAACTCTAGGCTAAGATTCATTATTACAATGCACAGAGATCTTACCAATATAATGATTTTGACCTTTAAGCTCTGTCCTTTATGAGTCCTAAGTTCATTTTTAAAACTCACTTCACTCTTCTTGATACACAGATTTTCAAACATAAATCTTTTATCCTTATTAGTACTCTGTAACACCATGTTTTCATGACTAAAAACATTCAATGTTCATTAGGCTTACTAGTAATAGCAAGAGAAGTTTTTTACCAAAGAAGGAACTGCATGAAATTGTATTTGTTTTTGTTGTACAAATTTTGAGGTTTTAATGAAATGGCAAAAAACGAAAACAAAACCAAACCGTATTTTCAGCATTCTCTTTTGTCTGTGTGGTTTTGGATGAGAGATTTTTTTTAAGCATCACCAACGTGTAATACAAATTAAATTGGAATAAATGATTGATCTCATAGGAAAAAATTACCTTCTAGTTTTTCAAATTTCCTAGAAGTCACTAATATAAGGGCCCACTAGGAACAGAAATGAAAACAAATCTTTGACATTAGCGTTATTTTTCATTTTAAGGTCCCTTCCAGCAGAGATGATTTCTGTTCTCAGTGTCCTACAGGATGATTTCTGAGAAATTCTGAGATACGACCTTTTGTGTTCTAGGTCTTTGCCTCTCACTGATATTCCTTCTGCCAAGTGCTCTCTGACCATCTTCTTCATGGCCACTCACTAGGCTGGCATATTGTGTGGTCAAATCCTCCTGCTTCCGACAATTTCCATTCTCAGCCCCTGAACATCTCCCACTCTGTTCTAATTCTTCCCAACTCTGACAATCCAGGTTCTAAAGCCTGGTTTCAAAATTTCCTTCAAGCTCAGATAGTTGAGGTTCTAGGTGCTCTTTCCAGATGTAAAATTCTGGCTTCATTCTACACTCTGCATCGGGATATTTAGAGGCTGGACTTAATGCCTCGCTAGGAAATTCTGTATTTTAAAATCTCAGCTACCTCCAAGTGTTCCCCATGAATGGGACCCTGGAGTCAAGATAGTGTTTTAAGGACCTGCCAAGGTTAAAAATAACATTTTTGAATATAAAGAGAGTCTAACATGACCAACAGGTTTTTATTTTAAGGTTTGCTTTTTAATTTTTTTGGAGGGGAGAAAGCAAGGTAATTGGGGTTAAGTGACTTACCCAAGGTCACACTGTTAGTAAGTGTCAAGTGTCTGAGGTCGGATATGAACTCAGGTCCTCCTGACTCCGTGGCCAGTGCTCTATTCACTGGATCACCTAGCTGCCCTGAAGTTGCTTTTTCTTAAAATCATATTATTAATACAATGCTACTAGGTCTTATTGATAATAATGATTTTGAAATGTAAGTCAAGTCCCTTATAAGTAGAAATGTAACACTTGTTTCTTTGGACAGAAAATGCTCTATATTCATTATCATCAAATATTTAATTAATTGTCATTACTAGTACTGTCATGTAATGTGGCATGGATCTAGATTGATACAGGCAGCCAGGATCCATGGCCCATAAACACTAGCACTGCCCTTGCGCCATGCTGACACATCATTATGTAACCAAAGATAATGAAACTTATGAACTTATTGTTGGCATACTGACTTCTTTGTGTTCTCTATATATCAAACCAGTGCTGGTCAGTAAGTGTGGATGCTCCTACTCTGTGTCCATCTGCCACCACGACAATAAAGTGATTTGGCAGATGCTCCTACTCCCCATCTCAACCAGCCCTCCATGAGAATAAAATGACTTGGAAGTTGCTGCCCCCACCTTGGTGGTTGCTTTTATTTCTTGTCTTGGCCTGCCTCAGCGAAAATAAAGTATAAACTCCTTATTTATGACTCCACTGTCTCCTTTTGGTCTGATCAAATCCTGTGTGAATCTGCCTGGAGCTGAGCCCCTGTGTTACATGTCAATAGCAGTCTTTACCAAAGGCAGCAATGCATGGAATTGCATGTATTTTGGTGTGCCAGTGTTAAGGGGTTTTAAGGTATTTTTAGTTAACTAAAAAAAAAAATCATACTTTTACCATACCCTTTTGACTGCGTAGTTTGAAAGCTGAGTTGTCTTTTTAAGCTGCAGCACTGTGTAACAAGAATTAAATTGAAATAAATGACTGATATAAAAAAATCTAGACTGTTTCTTTTTAATTTACCTAGAACTGGTCAGTATTTTGGCTCATTAAGAGTGTATAAGAAAATAAATCTATGCCATTTAATATAGTTCTTACTCTAAGGCCCCTTCCAGAACAGAGGATTTATATTTTTGGAGCCTTCCCAGATGTGGCCTATGAAAGTTTATAGGACACTCCAGGTTTGCCCTTTTGAGTTCTAAGTCTTCTCTTCTCTCTGATGGGCCTTAGGCTAAGTAATCTCCTTCCTCTCTTATTCTCTTCTCCAGGATAACTGCCAGGCCTGACATTCTTCTGTGTGCTGAAATCCTCCTCCTTCATTCTCAGCCTTTGAACATGTCCTACTGTCTCATCTAGTTCCTCTCAACACTGACACTGTATATTCTACAGCCAAATGACTCTTTGTGACCCCATCTGGGGTTGTTTGGTGAATATCCTGGAGTGGTTTGCCACTTCCTTCTCTACTTCATTTTACAGATGAGGAAACTGAGGCAGAGTTAAGTGACTTGCCCAGGGTCACACAACTAGTAAGCGTCTGAGACCAGATTTGAATTCATGAAGATGAGTGTTCCTGACTCCAGGCCCAGAACTTTATACACTATGCCACCTAGCTGACCTATGAAAAATCTACTTTCTTCATATTTTTTTTTTTTATATATTTTTTTTAATTTATTTATTTAGCTTTTTACATTCATTTTCACAAATTTTTGGGTTCCAAATTTTCTCCCCTTTTCTCCCCTCCCCCCACCCCAATACCCCAAGCAATCCAATTTTCCCTATCTCCAATCTGTCCTCTCTTCTGTCATCCCTCCCCTCCCTTGTCTCCATCTTCTCTTATCTCCTGTAGGTCCAGATGACTTTCTATTCCTCATTAACTGTATGTCTTCTTTCCTAGTTGCAACAACAATACTAAACAATTGTTCCTAAAACTTTGAGTTCCAAATTCTCCCCATCCCTCCCTCCCCACCCATTCCCCCTGGTACGGCAGACAATTCACTATAGGCCATATCTGTGTAGCTTTGCAAATGACCTTCCTGATAGTCGTGTTGTGTAAGACTAACTGAATTGCCATCCCTCCTAACCTGCCCCTCATTGTTTCTCTTCTGTCCCCTGATCCTGTCCCTCCCCAAGTGTTGACTCTCAATTACTCCCTCCTCCCTTTGCCCTCCCTTCCATCATCCCCCCCCAATATCTCCTTCTCCCCCACTTTCTTATACTGTAAGATAGGTTTTCATACCAAAATGAGTGTGCATTTCACTCCTTCGTTTAGTCAAATGTGATGAGGGTAAACTTTTGTTTGTTTGTTTGTTTGTTTTTTTCCCTCAGCTCTCCTCGTTTTCCCTCCACTAAAAACATCTCCTACTTGCCTCTTATATGACATATAGTTACCCCCTTCCATTTCCCCCTCTTTCCTCTCACTACATTTCTCTCTCACCATTTACCTTAATTTCTTTTAAGGTATGGTCCCATCCTATTCAGTTCAATCTGTGCTCTCTGTCTCTGCATGTGAATGCATGTGTGTATGTGTGTGCATGCGTGTACATGTGTATGTGTGGTCCCACCAACCACCCAGATACTGAAAAGTTTTAAGAGTTAGAAATATTGTCCTTCCCTGTATGAATGCAAACAGTTCATTTCTGGTAAGTCCCTTAATACTTCTCCTTGCTGTTTACTTTTGCATGCTTCCTCTCATTCTTGTGTTTGAAAGTCAAATTTTCTTTTCAGCTCTGGTCTTTTCATTAAGAATGATTGAAAGTCCTCTGTTTCATTGAAAGACCATATTTTCCCTTGAAGTATTATACTCAGTTTTGCTGGGTAGGTGATTCTTGGTTTCAGTCCTAGTTCCTTTGCCTTCTGGAATATCCTATTCCATGCCCTTCGATCCCTTAATGTAGAAGCTGCTAGATCTTGGGTTATCCTGATTGTATTTCCACAGTACTGGAATTGTTTGTTTCTGGCTGCTTGCAAGATTTTTTCCTTGAGCTGGGAGTTCTGGAATTTGGCCACAATGTTCCTAGGAGTTTCTCTTTTTGGATCTCTTTCAGGTGGTGATCGATGGATTCTTTCAATACTTATTTTGCCCTCTGGTCCTAGAATGTCAGGGCAGTTTTCCTTGATAATTTCATGCAAGACGATGTCTAGGCTCTTTTTTTGATCATGGCTTTCAGGTAGTCCCATAATTTTTAAGTTGTCTCTCCTTGATCTATTTTCCAGGTCAGTTGTTTTTCCCATGAGATATTTCACATTCTCTTCCATTTTATCGTTCTTTTGGTTTTGTTTGGTGATTTCTTGGTTTCTCATAAAGTCATTAGACTCCATCTGTTCCATTCTAATTTTGAGAGAACTATTAGATTCAGTGAGCTTTTGAGCCTCTTTTTCCATTTGGCTCATTCTGCTTTTGAATGCATTCTTCTCCTCATTGGCTTTTTGAACCTCTTTTGCCAATTGAGTGAGCCTATTTTTCAAGGTGTTAATTTCCTCAGCATTTTTTTGGGTTTCCTTTACCAAGATATTGACCTTTTTTTCATACTCTACTTGCATCTTTGTCATTTCTCTTCCCAGTTTTTCCTCCACCTGTCTAACTTGCTTTTCAAAATCCTTTTTAAGCTCTTCCAAGGCCTGAGCCCACCCAACACCCCCCTGGGGTGTCTGGGGTACTGATGCCCCGCCCTCCACATCTTTCCCTGATGGGAAAAATACGTCCTCGTCCTCCCCATCAGATCCGAAGGTCGGGATCATTTGCATTTGTTGGAAAAAACTCTCCAAAGTCTTATTTTTCTTCCCCTTTCTAGGCATTTTCCCAGCCAGTTACTTGACTTCTGAGATTCCTTTCCACCTCCGCCTGGATCCGCCCAGCTAGTCCTTGGCCTCTGAGATTCAAATGCGCTTTCCCGCGGCAAGCTTTAGTTCTGGCGCAGGGTGGGGGCAGGGCCGCCTCCTAAGTTGGGCCCTCAGGGGCTTTCTGAAGAGACTTTCAGGAACGGAGCGTGTGGGGGCGGGGTGGGGGGCCCCGCCTGCTGTGCTCAGCTCCCTTGGGGTTTTATTCAGAGGCGTTCAGCAGTAGAGCAGGGTGGGGGCAGGGCCGTCTCTCCTGCTCGGCTCCCTCAGGTTGGAAAGACCTTCAGTATTGAAGATCCTGCCTGCTGCTGGGGGATTCCTGAGTCCCGGCCGTTGCCGCCTCAGCCGCCTGCCCACGCCTCTGCCTCCGCCGCTTCCTGCCCCTGTCTCTGCCTCCGCCGCTTCCTGCCCCGTCTCTGCCGCCGTCGCTTCCTCCCGAGGGGGCCCGCTCCCCTCCCCTAGCGCAGGCTTCTTACTGACCTTTAGCTTCTGTGGGCGGAGGGACTTTCCCGGCTGCCGGAGCTTCTCCCGGAGCTTTCCTCTCAGAAGTCTGCTCGGGTCAGCTTCTCTCGGTCGCGGCCAGGGGTGGGGGTGGGGTCCGCTTTCTAGGGTGCGATGGACCCCGGGGACGGCTCTCCAGGGTTCAGTGGAACGGAAATCTCTTCCCCTATGTTTGTGCACCCCCTGCAGAGATTCAGAATTTATGGGGATCTCCGTTTACCTCAATTCCATGGGTTGTGGGCTTGGAGCTCATGAATGTGCGTCCTTCTACTCCGCCATCTTGGCTCCGCCCCCCTTTCTTCATATTTTTTAAAAAGTTACTTAGCAGTTACTTAGCCAATATTTTGGCCCACTAAGAATATATGTTGAAATAATTCCTGGTTACTTAGGATATGTTCCATTCTAAGACCCCTTCTAGAGTGGATGAGTTAACTTCTCAAAAGCTATGACTTATGGTGACTTTTAGGACATCCCAGGATGTGACATTTTGGGTTCTAAGAGCTCTCCTCCCTCTGACATCCCATCTTTTAAGTGTTCTCCTAAGTCTCTCCTTCTCTTCTCCATGGCCACAGACCAAGGCCTGACCTTCTGTGTGCAATCTGTGAAATCCTCCTGCTTTGGAGAGTTTCCATTCCCAGCCCCTGAAACATCTCTCACTTTCTCTCCATTGACATTCCAGCTCCTATGGCCTCTTCTGATCAGGATTATGGATTCCAAGTTTTCTTCAAGCTCAGACAGTCTTGGTTCTAAGTGCCCTCCCCATCTTAAATTCCAGCTGCACTTTCCACTTCAAATTAGGATGTTCAAAGACAGGTATTAGTCCCAGCTAAAAATTCTGAATGCTAAGCTCTTGGCCACTTCCAGTGTTTCCCCTTGAAAGGTGTCTGGAAGAATTACAGAATTTTCACTGGTGTAAAGTTTCCCAACCTGGAAATATTTTGTTCTAAGGCTGGACCCTGGTCTGATCACAGACTCCCTTTTTCAATGTTTTATTTATTTGAATATTATTACGATGAAGGTTTACCCTGAAGCCCTGATGTTTTGGAAATATCAGTGTTGTCTCACTTAAATACTCTATATCTAGAACAACCTTATTTTGCTAAAAAGTCTTTATATTGATTATCATTAATAATCCAATCTTTCCCATGGAAAGAACTGCCTACAATTACATTGGATCTCATGGGAAGTTTTATAATAATGGGGGAATTATTTTGGCAGCCACAAAATAAATAAAACTTTCACTATACTTTTGACTGAGTGGCTGAGGATATTAGGATTTTTTTTGAAAGCTTCACTATTAGGTTAATATATAATAAACTGCAATAAATTGTTCGTCTCAGACAAAATTCTCTTTTCTTCTCATTTTTAAAACTAAATAAAACTGGTTAATATTTTGGTTCAATTAGAATATCGATGAAAATAAATCCTTGCTTTTCATGATATTTTTTCATTCTAAAACCCCTTCCAGAACAGATGATCTACGTTCTCTAAGCCCTCCCAGCAATGGCCTGTGGCAGTTTTTAGGACATACCAGGTCTGATCTTTTGTCTTCTAATTGCTTTGTCTGCTCTGATCCTCCTTCTTCTAAGTGCTCTCCTAACTCTCTCTTTCCTCTAAAGCTATTCTCAGGCCTGATATGCTGTGGTTCTGTGGACTAAAATCCCATTGGATCTATAATTTACAATCTCAGTTTCTGAATATCTGCCCCCTTCTTGGTTCTAGACCCTCTTAACACTGACATTCTAGTTTATGCAGTCACACCCAGCTCAGGATTCTGGGTCTTCAAGCTCAGACATTTTCAGCTCTAGGAGTCATCTCTGATCTAAAATTCCACTTTCAGTTTCCATTTCAAATTGGGACATTTAGAAGTGAATCTTACCTCTTAGCCAAGAAATATTGTGTTCTGAGCTCCTGGTCTCCTCCCAAGTAAGTCTTTAAAAGGTACCTGGAAGCTCATTTAGTCCGTGTTCCCAGGACTTTCTGCGATTTGAAATATTTGGCCACCCCCTCCCATGATCTATAGGGTTGGTTTTGTTTTTGTTTTCTTCTTTAGATAGTTATTACAAGGCAATGTGTTTTACAGATATGCTAAAATTAAAAAAAAATAAGCAATGTCCCTTCAAATTCTTCAAAACCTAACGGCGTTTTTCATTTGGTGAAAAATTCCCTATATTCATAATCGTAAGTGGTAATATGTATTTCAGTTATCATTAAAGAAGAACCTGCATGGAACTGTATTTGTTTAGGGGTACAGGTTTTAGAGATTTTATTTATTTGAGGGACTAGCCAAAAATAAATAGCGCTTCCACCTTATTCTTTTGGAGCCGGAGTTGAGGATGTGGGGAAAAAAATTAAGCATCACTACTGTACTTAAAGTGGAATAAATGATGCATCTTATATGAAAATTTTACTTTTTAAAAAATTAGTTCTACATGGGTAATATTTGGGCCCACTCAGTATATGTATATATCTATATCTATCTCTCTGAAAATAAATCCTTGCCATTTCTGAGGTTTCCCACTCTAAGGCCCCTGCCCCAGCAGATGATTTCTATTGTCTAAACCCTCCCACCTATAGCATACTGTAGTTTAGGATGTACTGTAAGATTTGATGTTATCTGCACGAAGGCCTCTTTTTCTCATATCCCTTTTCTATAGGCACTGTTAGCTCTCTCATTTTTGTCTCCATGGCAACTCCCAGGCCTGACACTCTGTATGCTCAAATGCTCCTGTTTCTGAAAATGTCCCTTCTCTGAACCCATACTTTCCCCCCTTTCTCTTCTCTAGCCCTCACAATTCTGACTTTGCAGATTTGACAATCTCATCCAGCTGGTGATCCTGAATTCTAAATTTCCTTCAAGTTTCTACTTTCTAAGTGCTATGAGCCATCCCTTATCTCCTAGACTCTCTAAGCTTTTCACTCAAAATCTGGACATTCAGGGACTGAACTTACCCCTAGCTTGGAAATTCTGTATTCTCATCTCCAGGCCTCCTCCAACATAGATCTTGGAAAAATTGTGGAAGCAGTCCCAATATTCAGTGTGCCAAGGGGCTACCAAAAACTAAAACTTTTGGTTTTAAGGCCTCACCCTCCAACAGTTGACAAAATTGAGTTTTTAAAATGCTTTTATTAATTGGATTATCAATACAATGTACATAAGTCTAAATGATATCCTGATTTTGAAGTATGTCTTATCCCTTCTATGCATTAGCTTTGTAAAATCCTGTTTTATTGTCCAAAAATATGCTATATCCAATATCATTAATAACCATATCAATAGCAGTCTTTACCAAAGAAGTTATTGCAGGGAATTTCATTTGTTTCAGTGTGTAGGTTTTGGGGGCTTGGGGGGACTATTTTGATTAGACAAACAATAGAGAGCACTCTCATCATTCCTTTCCTGCAGTGTCTACAGAGAAGGGATTTAAAAAAATAATCATTGCCAATGTGTAATATAAATAAACTGGACTAACCTATTGATCTCAATTGAAAAATCTTTTTTAAATTACCTCAAAATGGCCAATATCCATGCCCTATATTCAGTATACATATGGAATTGTCAGTCTTAGGAGGGTTTAAAACAAACAAAATGAATTAAGTTCAGTGGTTGAGAATGGAATCTGTGAGAAGCACTGGGACTTTAGATATGATACCTTCACAGCAGATGATTTGCGATCTCAGGTACCTCTAGGCTATCCAATATCTTGGTTTTTCAGGCCTTTTCAAATCTGACCTTTGTGTTGTAATGAATTTGTTTTTGCTCTGTTACGACTTCTTCTAAGTGCTTTCTGACATCTTTCATTCTCTTCCTCATGGCTCTTCTCCAAACCTGCCATTTCTTGTGCTAAAATCCCAGTACTTCTGAAAAATTCCATTCTCAACCACTGAACTCACTTCATTTTGTTTGTTTTAAACCTTCCTAAGACTTACAATTCCAGCTTCTACAGCCTCATCCAGCTGAGGATTTTATATTTGAAATTTCCTTCAAGCTCAGACAGTCTCAGTTCTATGTGTTCTCCCTGATCTAGCATTCTGGCTCGAGTTTTCACTAGAAAAATTGTGAAAATTTCAGGAGAGAATTCTGTATTTTAAGCTCTCAGGTGTCATCAAATTTCCCCTTCAATGATACCTGGAAGTCTAGATATTCACTTTTTAAAAAGAACTTCCAAGAGAAGACATCTCTGGAGCTAGAGAATCACAGTGCTATACTCTATAAGCTTTTTTTTTTTAATTGATAATTTAACCTTACCAGGTTTGCCATCCTTATTTTAAGGCCAAACCTTCCTATGATTTAAATGAGCTTATCCCTATTTTTATATTTATTGGACATTATTACAGTGTACCTAGGTTTTACTGATACATTGCTTTTGAAAATCAGCTGTGTCCCTTCTAAGTCTGCTTTATGGAACATCTTTTTTTTGTGACCAAAGAGACTCCATATTTATTATCATTCATTGTAATATTAATAATAATCTTTAGCAAAGAAGGAAATGAATGGAATTGAATTTGTTCCAGTGGACCAGTGCTTTGGATGTTTGGGAGATTTTTTAGCTAGCCCCCAAAAGAGTCAGCACTTTGACAATAACTTTTTGGCTCTGTGCTTGAGGATGTGAGTTTTTTTTATACTTCACAACTGTTTGATACAATTAAGTGCAAAGAAATGACTACTGTCATAAAAAAAATCTAACTTCTTGTTTTTTGATTTACTTAAAGTTGGCTAATATTATGGCTCACTAAGAACATATTCGAAAATGAACTTTTGGCATTTATTATCTTTTCCATTCTAGGCCTCTTTCAGAGCAGATGATTGATGTTCTCAAAGTCTTTCCAGCTAGTTGTTTTGAAGACAGTCCAGGTTCTGATCTTTGTGTTCTCAGGGCTCTTTGCTCTGTTGTCCTTTCTTCTAAGGGCTTTCCTACTGTTCTCCTGCCTTTTCCATGGTTTCTACAATTTCTGTCATTCTGTGTCCTAAACTCCCTCTGCTTCTGACAATTTCCATTCTCAGCCCTTGAACACCTCCCACTCTGTCGGCTCTAGTTCCTCTCAGCACTGACATTCCAGCTTTTCCAACCACATCCAGCTCAGGATTCTAGATCAGAAATTTACTTCAAGTTTAGCTAGAACTAGCTTATAGATATCTTTTGTTGTTGTTACTGTTCAATGGTTTCATCTGTGCCTGACTCTTAAGTGATCCCATTCTGGTTTTCTTAGCAGAGATACTAGAATAGTTTGCCATTTCCTTCTCCACTTCAATTTACAGATGAGGAAACTGAAGCAAACCGGTTTAAGTGACTTGCCCAGAGCCACACAACTGGGAAGTGTCTGAGGTCAGATTTGAACTCAGGAAGACAAGTCTTCCAAACTCCAAGCCCCACACTCTATCCACTGTGCTACCTAGCTGCCCATATATGGCTTACACAATTTAATATTTCAGACTTACTTTCCAGTCCAATATGGTACATTTAGAAGTGAGACTCACCTTTTAGTTGGGGAATTCTGTAATCTGAGTCTCAGCCACCTCCAACTTTACCCCTTGAGTGGTAACTAGAAGCCAAGACACTCAATTATCTAAGGGTCTCTAAGAAACCATCCCCTCCTGGGAAGTGTATGGTTCCCCCACTCAGTTTTTTAATTTATCAGATTATCAGTAAAATGGAAATGTATATTACTAACATAATGATTTTGAAACAGAAATCATCTCCCTTTTAAGTCCTCTATATGTAACAGTTTGTTTTTGTAGACAAAATACTCTATCACTATCATTAATAGAAATATCAATAGTAATCTTTACCAAAGAAAGAACTAAATAAAGGTGAATTTATTTTCAAGTTCGGTTGTTTTGGTTTTGGGGAGAATTCTTTGGTTCTCCAGAAAATAGAAATAATTTACTCATTTACTTTTTGCTTTGTGATTGGATAGGTTTTTTTTTTTAAAATCACCACTGGGATAATATATATCAAATTGGAATAAATTGTTATTCACATGAAAAATCTACCTGTTATTTTTCAAATTAATTAGAACTGGCCCTAAATTTAGCCCACTAAGAGTTTATATAAAAATAAATCCTGCCTCTTTATGGTGTTTCCATTCTAAGGCCCTCTAGAACAGATGATGTATGTTCTCAGAGCCCTCTCTGCTATGCCAGATAGAAGATTTTAGGAAGACCCATGCCTGACTTTTTGTGTTGTGAGAGCTCTCCTCATTCTGATATGCCTTCTTCTGAGTTCTCTCCTACTCTCTCATTCCCTACTCCATGACTCCTCCCAGGCCTGATATCCTGTGTGCCCCAAATCCTCCTACTTCTGAAATTTCCCAATCCTAGCCTCTCCAACATCTCCCATTCTCTGTTCTTGTCCCTCCCAATACTGACATTTCAGCATCTAAAGGCTCATTCAGCTCTGGATTCAGGATCTGACCGATATGATTATTTTGAATCATAAATCATGTCCCTTATAAGTATACAGAATCAAACACCCTTTTTTTTGGTCCAAAAATACTCTAAATTAAGATAATTTCATTAGTAGTCTTGACTAAAGAAGGAACTCCTTGCAATTGTCTTTGCTATAATATGCTGGTTTTTCCTTTTTTGGGGTGCTTTTCAGCTGGCCAAAAAATAATCAGTACTTTCAACATGTCTTCTTGTATTCATGTTTGAGATTGTGAGTTTTTTCTTTTTAAAAGAATTACCATTGGGTTACTATATATTACATTGGAATACATTATTAATCTCATAAGAAAAATCTGTTCTCTTATTGTGCTTTAAATTATTTAGAAATGGCCACTATTCAGGCCCACTAAGAATTTATGTGAAAATAAATTCTTGTCTTTTGAGAGATTTGCCATTCTAAGTTCCTTCCTAGAATAAACAATTTATGTTCTCAGAGCCTTCCCAGCTATGAGATGTGGTTGTTTTTAGGACATTACAAGATCTGACCCGTGGTGTTCTAAAGGCTGTAATATCTAAAATCTAATATCTTTTTTCTCAGTGTTCTCTAGCCTCTTTCATTCTCTTTTCCATGGCTACATGTAGTCCTGACCTCTTGCTTGGTCAAATCCTCCTGTTTCTGACAATTCCTTTTCTCATCCTCTATCTCTCTCTGTTCTAGTCCCTCTCAACACTGACATTCCACTTTCTACTTCTTTATCCGTTTAGGATTCTGGATCTGATATTTCCTTCAAGGATAGACATTGTAGGTTCTAAGGGCCCTTGCAGATCTCAGATTCTGGCTTCACTTGCCACTCTAAATTAGAACACTTAGATGTGGGAATAACTGCCTACCAATGGAAATTCTTGATTTTAAGCTCCTGGCCATCTCCTAATTTACCCCTGGAATGATAGCTGGGAAATGAGATATTTAGTGTTCTAAGACCCTCCCAGACATGACACTTTTGGATTTAAAAAAACACCCTACTATGATCTGAGTTTCAAATTTTGGAGAAAATATTTTGTATTCATTAACATAAATAGTATTATTGATAGCAGTCTTTACCAAAGAAAGAAATGTAAGGTACTGTATTTCTTTCAATATGCTGGTACTCGGAGTTTGTGAGCTTTATTTTTTTTTTGCTAGCCAAAAAAATAATCAGTACTTTCATTTTTTTGTTGTGTGTGGTTGAGAATGTGAGATTTTTTAAAAAGCATAATCACTGGGCTAATCTATAATATATTGCAATAAAATTATTAATTTCTTAGAAAAAGTCTACGTCCTTTTTTTTTTTTATAAAATTAACTATAACTGGCCAATAGTTTTGGCTAAGAATATATTTTTAAATATTGTGGCCATTTGTGGTCTTTTTCATTAGAAGCTCCTTTCTGTATGCAGAATTTATGTTCTCAGACCCCGTCACTCCTCTCTAATGGTCACATATGGTATTTTTTCAGACACTCCAAGTTCTGACCTTTTGTGTTTTAAGATCTCTCCTCTTTCTGCTATCCTTTCCTCTAAGATCTCTCCTCCTTCTCTCATTCTCTTTTCCATGGCAGTTCCCAGGCCTGACACTGGATGTGCTGAAATCTCCCTTTTTCTGGCAATTTCTTTCTCAGCCTCTTAACATATCCCACTTTCTCAGCTCTAAACTCTCTCTGACTCTGACGCTGGAGGTTCCAAGGATGTGTCCACCTCAGGATTCTGGATTTGAGCTTTCCCCTGAAGCTCAGATATTCTAGGCTCTTAAGGTTCTTCCAGATCTGTTGAGAACAACTTCTCTGTCCAGTCTACCTTCTGATATTCAGAGCCTCAGCTTTCATCCTACTTAGAAAAGTCAGTAGTCTAAGTTCTCTGAAACCTCCAATAGTCTTCCCTGTAAATCATCATGAAGCCCACACTTGTCAGGTTCTAAAGACACTGCCAGACCTGGTCTTTTCCTTACCAAGGCCACAATATCCTCCTCCAACACACAAAGATTTCCTCATTCTTTTCATTTTTCAATTCTATTGATTTCAGCACACTTCACTTATGCTTAGTCATTACCTTCATTTTAAAGTACAATCATTTCTCTTTTAATTCCACGGACAAAATATTCCTAAATTTTGTCCAAAAGTCCTTCACAATCATTGTCAAGGGAGGAACCTCAATACTTGTCTTACCTGATGAAGGAACTACAGGGTATTAAAAGTCTTTGTTTTCTCCTTGTGGGTTTCCACTAAACAAGGCACTGTCCTTGCACCTTAACCCTTTATTTGAAAATCTGAGTTTGCATGCAAAGCATCGCTGCTGCACTGATATGAAAGAAATTGAGATGCATGGTTCAGCTCTTCACCTTACCCTTTTGGGGCTGCCGTTGAGTTTGTGAAATTTTTTTTAAACTATCACTATTGAGCATACAGATTAAATTTGAGTAAATGTTTATCCTCAAAAGAACAATTTACATCCTTGTTTTTTTAATTGCCTAGAATTTTGTGGTCCACTAAAAATGTAAATTAATATCCATTCTTGCCATTTATGATATTTTCCTTTAAGGACCCTTCTGGAAAAGATGTTTTTGTTCGTAGAGCCATCCCAGTAATGACCTACGGAAGTTTTTAGGACATTCTATGTCTGATTTTTTGTATTCTAAGAATTGTCCTTGCTCTGATATCCCTTCTTCTAAGTGCTCTCTTATCTCTCTCTTCTCCAGGGCTACCCCCAAATCTGACATTCTGGGAGCTAAAATCCTACTGCTTGTGACCATTTCCAACTTCAGCCACTGAACATCTCCCACTGCTCCTGTTGTAGTCCCTACAAACACTGACGTTACTGGTCTCACAAATGAATCAAACTCAGGATTCTGGATTCAAAGTTTCCATCAAACCCACATAGTCTATTCCAGGTGAAGCTCTTATTCGCCAATCAGTGAGAGCCAGTGATTTGGGTTTAGAGGCATAGTCAAGTAGCTCTCTTTGAATGCCAATGGACTTTAGCAAAGCTTGGTTTACCAGAGTCCTACTTCAAGAAATCATAAATGAAATTACATAACATGAAAGAGTTTATTGTCCCAGTTATTTGAAGAAAAAATAGCATAAATAAATAGGGAAAAGATAAAAAAAAATCTAGCCCCCAAATCCCAAGATATCTAACAAGATGCTAACCATTAGTGTTCTAGGGACCATCTAAGATTTGACATTTTTGTTTCTAAAGCCACACTATCCTCTGATTTATAAAGTCTGTTTTAAAATTTTTTATTGATTAGATTATTATTACAATGTTCACTGTTGTTACCAATATACTGATCAGAAACGTGTCCTCTATACGAAAGACCTTGGTTTTTGTTTGTCCAAAATTATTCAATATTCATCCTTAATAGTAATAACAATAGCAGTCTTTACCAAAGAAAGAACAGCAGGGCATTGTTTTTATTGTGGTCTGTAGCTTTTGTGGAGTTTTTTTGCCTCACCAAAGAATTGACAGTAATCTCACAAACATTTTTGGCAAAGTAGCTGAAAAAGTAAGGATTTTGTTTGCTTGCTTTATGCATCACTGACATGTACTCTGAATTATATTAGAATAAATGATCTCACATGAAAAAAAATCTAATTTCTTATTTTGAAAATTAATTAGAAATGACCAATATTTGGGTCTACTCAGTGTGTGTATGCATCTACATGCGTATGCATACATATATTTATGTGTGTGTGTAATGTATATACGAAAGTAAATGCTCTTCATTTTGTGAGATTTTGAACTCTAAGGTCCCTTCCAGAGCAGATGATTGATATTTTCAGAGCCCTCCCAGCAGTCAAATGGAGGGGTTTCTAGGACACTGCAAGGTCTGACCTTTGGTGTTCAAGGGCTCTCTTTGCTCTAGGTCTCATCACTCTGAACAGTCACATTTATACTTCTAGAGCCTTATGTAGCTCCAGATTCTGGGTTTGACATTTCCTTCAAGTATAGACACTCTAAGGTCTAAGTACTTAACTGATCATATATTCTGTCTTCATACTGCCCTCCACATTGGGATATTTAGACAAGGGACTTGCCTCCTAGCAAGGATATTCTGTATCCCAAGTTCTCGGGATCCTTCAACTTTATACCTTGAGTAGTATTTGGAAGGCCAGGTGTTTAGTGTGCTAAGGACCTTCAAAGACACAACACCTGTTGTCCTAAAGCCACATCATGCTATGAGATACAAAGCTTATTTTTCCCCTTTTTCCTACTGGTTGGATTATTGTGACAATGTACATGGGACTTGCCCATATACTGATTTAGAAATAGAAGCCACGATTCTAACAAGTCCTCAGTATGTAAGACCCTTTGCCCCCCACAAATACTCTATAGTTATTATCATTAATAGTAGTGTTGATGCTTGTCATTACCAAAGAAGGACCTGCAGGGAATTACATTTGTTTCAATCCATAGATACTGGGTGTTCAGGATGGTTTCTTGGCTAGTCCAAAGTTAACCGGTAGTCTCACCAAACACTTTTGGCAGTTGAGTTAAAAATGTGAGGTTTGCTTGTTTTTAAGCATCACTGGTGCATAACATAGAATAAATTGGAAAAAACAAGTGGTCTCAAAAGAAAAATTTGACTTTCCATCTTTTTTTAAATTACCTAGAACTGGCCAAATTTGGCCCACTAATCAGATAAATGGAATAAATCTTTATGATTCATGATATTTTCCTTTCTAGGGCCCCTTACAGAATAGATGATTCAAGTTCTCAGAACTCTTCTGGCTATCACATTGGATGATTGTTAAGAAACTCCAAAATCTAACCTGTTGTGTTCTACGACCTCTATTTGCTCTGATATCCCTTCTTCTAACTGCTCACTGACCTCTAACATTCTCTTCTCCATGGCTACACCCAAGCCTGACATTCCATGTGCTAAAATCCTCCTGCTTCTGACAATTTCCATTCTCATCCCCTGAACATCTCTAGTCCCTCTCACATATGACATCCAGTTCAGGATTCTGGATTCAAAATTTTCTTTAAGCTTAAAAATTCTACATTCTCACCTCAGTCAATTCTAGGTTTTGACATTCAGAGTATAATTCTAATCCTAGCTAGGAAAGTCTGTATTCTATGTTACCTGAGACCTCCAATATTCTTCCCTGAAAATAATCCTGAAGGCCAGACATACTGGGTTTTAATGATACTTCCAGACCTAAAGTTCTAGTTTCTCAGACCACAATTTCCTAGGACCTAAATGGGCCCTTTTAAATTAATTCCTTTATCTTTTTCAATTCTATTAATTTTAGTAACTTCCTTTCTGCCTTAGCATTATAGTGACTTCAAAGTACACATCTTCTTCCTTTTAATTCCTAGGACTCAACTATTTCCCTCCCCCAAATGCCCCACAATCATTATCATTAAGAGAAATATCAATACTTGTCTTACCTGATGAAGAGACTACAGTGGATTTGTTGCATATTTTTCTTTCCTTGCTTTTTTCCTTCTTGTTTTCAGGTAAATGAGGCATTGTCCTGGCACCGAGCAAGATTATCTGGGTATCTGAAGACCTCAGTTTTCATTCAAAGCTTCACTGCCTTGACTGATATAAAATATATTGATATGAATGAATAAACTCATTCTAAACATTACAATGGCTTCTTGTCTTTTAAATTATCTTGTTCTTCCCCATACTTTGGCCCTCTGAGGACATAACCTCCTTCTCAGTGACAATATTTTGTGTTCCAGAGCTGACGATTTACCATCTCCTGGCACCCCCAGCTAGGGCATTCTCTGCCTTCAAGGCCCCTCTGACTTCTGACATTCAGTCTTCTAATGGCTAGGAGACTCTAATGGCCCTTGGGCTAAGTGCTGTCCTGCTTCTGTCTTTCTCTGCTCTATGTTTACTTGCAGTCCTGACCTTCTTGGTCCCAGGGTCCCACTGGTTCTGGAAATTTCTTTTCTCAGGCTCTCTCTCGTCTACTGTCTTGTAAGGTGCCTTACTATGCTGTTAGGACAGGTTCTAGTGCCCCATTTTGATTTAGAAATTTTATACAAATCAAAAATTCCTGTTCTAATTGACCTCCCAGTTCTGATATTTTGAATTCTTTGTGTATTCCAAGTTCTGACATTCAGTAACGGCACTGATCTACCAGCTCTATCATGCTATATACTCCAAGTCTCCTCCTACCTCCAAACCCTCCCTCTAAAGGGTTCCTCAAAAGACAGTGTTTTAAGGAAACTCCCAGTCCTGACACTGTATGTTCTAAGGCCTTACTCTGCTACAACCAGCCAGGTTATTTTCCCCTTTTTTATACCAACATTCATATGCTTAACAAATACTAAGTTTTCAAAGATAGGGTGTCCCTTTAAAACTAGTATATTATATGACACCTTATTTTTTTTCCCTGAAAATACATTATAATCCTTATTGTTATTATTAATATCAAGATCAGTTTTTATCAGTGAAAACATTCATGGAATTGTATTATTTTTGTGTGTCTTTGAGGTTTTACTGGTACCCCCCAAATAAACAAAAAACTGTCACCAAACCCTTTGGTTGTGAGATTTCTTTATTAATAAAGTGTCAACAGTGGGCTAAGCTATGCTAAATTGGAATAAATTATTTATCCTGTAACAAAACACCTAATATTTCATTATTTTTTTAAAAATTAACTTGAATTGGTAAATATTTTGACCCAGTAAGGACATCTATTAAAATAATCCCTACCACTAAGGCCCCTACTAGAACTGAGGATTTATGGTACTGGACCATAACAGTTCAAGATCTGATCTTTTCTGTTTCCTTGGTCTACTATACCCACTTCTAAATACTTTACTACCTCTCTGATTCACTTTTCCCTGGTTACCCTAAATCCTGGTATTCTGTGAGCCAAAATCCTACTACTTCTGACTGTTTCCATTCTCAACCCCTGAACATCTCCCACTCTCTCTGTTCTAGCTCCTCCCAACACTGACATTCCAGCCTCTACTGTCTCATCCAGCTCACGATTATGAATTAGAAATTTCCTTCATGCTCAAATGGTTTTCAGGATTCTCCAAGACCTGCCCTTTCATGTTCCATGGGCTCTCCTTGCTCTGATTGTTCTTTGTTCTTGGTGCTGTCCTCATTCTCACACTGTCTTCTCCTTGGTTGTTCGCAGGGCTGACATTCTGTCTGGGAAAATCCCTCTGCTTCTGACAATTTCCATTCTCTTCCTTCATACATTTCCTACTATCTTTTTTTTGTAGTCCTTTCCAACACTGACATGCCAACTTCTACAAGCTCATTCAGCTCAGGACTCTGGATTCAAAATTCTTTCATCTCAGATATTCTAGCTTCTAAGTGCCTTTCTCAATCTAAAATTATAATCCAAATTGGGATTTTTAGAGACAAGACACACAGGAAATTCTGTATCCTGCATTCTTCATACCCTCTCAGTCCCCCCACACCTGAATGGTCTCTGGAAGAAAAGAAATTCAGTATTCTAAGGACACTCCAAGAGATTATATTTTTGATACTAAGAGCACAACTGCTATTATCTATATGGTTACTTCTTCAGTTTTTGATATCTTGATTATTACAATGCACACATATCATATTATTGTATAGATTTTGAAACCTAAGCCTGCTCCCTTGTAAGTCCTCTGTATGGAACACCTTATTTTTGTGGCCAGAAATATTCTACATCCATTACATATAATAGTAATATCAATAGTAGTCTTTGCCAGGGAAGGAACTATTGAATTGCATTTATTTTCATGTACTGGTTTTGGCATCTTTGGGAACTATTTCTGGCTGCCCAAAAAATTGGTGGTATTCTAACTATACCCTGGTGGCTATGTGGGCAAAGATGTGAATTTTGTTTTAAAGCATCAGCAATGGACAAATAAAATTAATTAAATGCACCCTTACACAAAATCTACATTTTTCTTCAGAACTGGTCAATATTTTGGCTGACTCAGAATATATCATCCTGGTCATTGATGATATTTTCCATTTTGAGGACCCTCCAAAGCTGGTGATCTATTTTCTCAGAGCCCTCCTATGCCACAGTATTGAAGACACTCCTATTTCTACATGCTGGGTTCTAAGGCCTCTCCTTGCTCTGATATCCCTTCTTCTAAGGGCTCTTCTACCCCTCTCTCATCTTAGAGGGGGATTACTTTGACTGGGAAAAAGGTGGACAATACACTCCTTTGGCAGTGTGGTGGAGGATGTGAGAATTTCTTTCAAGGTTCACCAAATGTATTCTATAAATTCAATTGCTATGAATGATTGATCTCATATGAAAAACATGCTATGTTGTTTCTTAAATTCCCCAAAACTAGCCAATATTGTGACCACTAGGAATACGTGTTGTGTGTGTGTGTGTGTGTGTCTGTGTCTGTGTGTGAAAAGGAATCCTTGTCATTTATGCTATTTTCCATTCTAAGGTCCCTACCAGAACAGATGAGTTATGTTCTTACAGCCCTCCCAGTTATGGCATATAGCTTGGACACACCAGGTCTGCCCTTTGGTTTCTGAGAGCTCATCCCTGTCCCAGTATCCCTTTTTCTAAAGGTTTTTCCCAACTCTCAGTCTCTTCTCCATGGCTACTCCTAGGCCTGACAGTCTGTTTGCCAAAATCTTACTACTTCTGACAATGCCCCTTTTTAGCCCCTGAAATTCTCCCACTTGCTCTTCCAATCACTGACATTCTAGCTCCATAGCCTCATCTGAATTGGGATTCTGGATCTGACATTTCCTTCAAGTTCAGGCATTCTAGGTTCTAGTACCCTCACACATCTCATATTCTGGCTTTACTTTCCACTTCAAATTGAGACATTTAGAATTTGGACTTAATCTCTGACCTAGGATGTTCTATAATCTAAGCTTTCAGTCACCTCCAACTTTCTTCCTTGAATGGTACCTAGAAGGCCAGACACTCAATATTTTATTTTTTAGCTATTAAATTTTTATTTTGTTTCTGTCTTCTCTATCAAGAATAAGGACATTTATACTGGAAATAACAGAACAAAATTGACTAATAGGGAGTTGATGTGTGGGATAAGTGGGTAAGAGAACACCTGACTGCCCTGGATAAATTCAAATCACCTGGTCCAAATGAGCTAACTCTTCATGACTTGAAAAATCTGGTAGGTGTAACTGTTGAACTACTAGGGGTGAAAACTGAAAGATCATGAAAAATAGGCGAGGTGCCTCAAGGTGGAAGAAGGGTAAATACTCCAATTTTTTTAAGTTCTTTTTTTTAAAAATTATTTTGTTTTCAGTTTTCTACAATTACTTCCACGTATCTTAGATGTTTTCCCACCCTCCCTCTCCCTCCATGAGACAGCATGCAATCTTATATAGGTTCTACATATACATTCCTATTAAACACATTTTCACCTTAGTCATGTTGCATAGAAGAATTAAAATGAATGGGAAAAATCGTAAAACAAAAGAAAACATAACACAAGAGAAAATGGTCTGCTTCATTCTGCGATCCAATTCCATAGTTCTTTCTCTGGGTGTGGAAGGCATTTTGTCTCGAGTCCATTGGGCATTTTTTAGGTCCTTGCATTGCTGTGAAGGACTAAGTCTACCAGAAAAATTCCTCGCACACTATGGTTGTTGCTGTGTACACACTTCTCCTGGCTCTGCTTCTCTCACTCAGCAAGATACTCAATATTTTAAGAAACTCCCAAAACCTGCTATTATTGGTGCTAAGGCTGTCCCCTCATAGGAGGAGGATCTTCTTTTAATCTAGAAGGTGTTTTTTCTTAATTGGATTATGATTACAATACACATAGGTCTTACAGATACGTTGATTTCAAAACCAGCTGTGTCCCTTGTAAGTCCTACCTTATAACTTGGGGTTTTTTTTTGGTGTTTTTTTGTTTTTATCCCCAAATACTACACATTCATTAGCATTAACAGTATAACATCAATAGCAGTCTTTACCAAAGGAGGAATTTCATGTAATTGCATTTGTTTTTGTGGGCTGGTGGTTGTCATGGGATATATTTTTTTTTTATCCAGCCCAAAATAGTCAGTACTTTCACCAAACACCTTTGGTTATGTGATTGAGGAAGTGAGATTTTTTTTAAAGCTTCACCACTATGTGAAATTATTTTATACCACCCTGTAAATTAAATTGAAATAAATGACTTGATCTCCCATGGAAAATCTAAATTCTCTTTCTTAATTTACTAAGAACTGGCCAATATTATTTTTTGTCTATTAAGAATATACTTGAACAAATATTCTTAAAATGTATGATATTTTCCATTCTAATGCCCATTCCATAGCATGATGTATGTTCTCTCAGTCTTCCCATCAACGACCTATGGGAGTTTTGGGGACGCTCCAGGTCTGACCTTTTCTGTTCTTTCCTTGATTTTGTTGGTTCTAAACATTCTCCTAATTCTCTCATTCTGTTCTCCATGACTCCTCATAGGCCTGACATTCTCTGTGCTAAAATCCCACTGCTTCTCACAATTTCCTTTCTCAGTCTCTGAATATCTCCCATTCTATCCCTCTAGTCCTTCCCAGCACTGACATTACAGCTTCTATAACTTAATCTAGCTCTGGATTCTTGGTTAGATATTCTAGCTTCTAAGTGCCCTCCCAGATCTAAAATTGGGATTCATATTCCCTTCCCAAGTGGGACATGCAGAGGCAGGACTTACTGTTCACCGAGGAAATTTTGTATTCTGAGCTCTTGGGCACCTCCAACTTTCGTCCTTGAATGGTCCCACAAGTCAAAACGCTCAACGTTCTAAGGATCATCCAAGATATGATATTTTTGGATTTAAAAAACATGCTCCTATGATTTATAAGAGTTTTTTTCCTTAAATGGTTTTTTAAATTGAATTATTATTATACTGCACATAAGTCTAACTAATGCAATGATTTGGAAGTATATGTCCTATACCTTATGAGTCCTAAGAAGAAAATGCTTCATTGTTTGTTGACCAAAAATATTTTTCATTCAGTATCATTAATAGTAATAGCTATAGCAGTCTTTACCAAAGAAGGATCTCCATGGAATTACATTTGTTTTCCTTTACAGGTTTTGTTTTTGTTTTTTTTTTTTTGATTGGCCAAAAAATACAGTATTTTCACTAGACCTTTCTGGCTGTGTGGCTAAGTATGTGAGGCTTTTTTTTTAAGTATCAGTAACGTATAACAAATAATTGAATTGGAATATATGATTTCTCTCACGTGAAAAATCTACCTTCTTCTTGTTTTTAAATGACCTAAAATAGTCAATATTGGGGCCCACTAAGACTACATAGATATAAATCCTTGCCACCATTAATAGGCATCACGTGGATCCCTGGTGCAGAGCCAATTAAACTCTGGGACACAGGGATTCCCAGACTTTTCCAATTAAATGCTGATTTCCAAGCTTCTTGGCATTAAGCCAATCAAGTGAGGCATCTTTGATTGGAAACAGTATATATTGTATTGCCTGGAGGGAGAAGCAGGCAGAGGGAAGAACTTGTCTAGGGGAACTTGCTTGTGGGGAGGCTTGATGGAGAGAAATGTTGATGCTTCCTAAATTCGTGATGAGTCCCTTAATAAATCTTGCCTTCTAGTATCTCAACAGGCATGTTTCAAATAAATATTTTGATTTTGTCATGGAGAAAGAGAGTTTGTTATATTTTGCAAACCAACCATGGAGACATGCATGTATATTCATAGCAGGTGCCATGGGCATCACATTGATGTTACAGCCATTTATGAAATTTTCCATTCTAAAGCCCTTTCCTGACCAAATGATTTATGTTCTCAGACCCCTCCTAGCTATCAAACATGGAGTTTTAGAACATTTCAAGATTTGACATTTTGAGTTCTAAGGGCTCTCTTTACTCTGATATCTCTTCTTCTAAGTCCTCTCCTTCATCTCTCACTCTCTTTTTCTATAGGAGTAGCTAGGTGGTGCAGTGGATAGAGCACCAGTGCAGGAGTCAGGAAGACCTGAGTGCAGATCTCACCTCAGACACTTGACACTCACTAGCTGTGTGACCTTGGGCAAGTCACTTAACTCCAAATGCCTCATCCTGGGTCATCTCCAGTCATCCTGATGAATATCTGGTCACCGGATTCAGATGACTCTGGAGAAGTGAGGCTGGTGACCTGCACAGCCCTCCCTTCCTCAAAACAAAGTCAAGTTCAAGTCATGTCATTATTTCTCTCATGGCATGGTGTTCTTTGGCAATGAAAGACAAACGCATACATACACACATATTCCCCCCCCACCTCTCTCTTTCTCTCTCTTTTTCATGGCTACTCTCAAGGATCCCATCCTATGTGCTTTACTTTCCATTCTCAGTCCCCGAACATCTCCCACTCTCTCTATTCCACCTTCTCACAATGTAGATATTGCAGCTTCTTAATCCTAATCCAGGTCAAATTTATGGATTAGAAATTTCCTTCAAGTTTAGCTATTCAAGATTGTAAATCCTTTCCCCAAACAGATTTTCTGGATTCATTTCACTTCCACATTTGGACTTTCAGAGGTATGACTTTGCTCCTAGATAAGAAAATTTGCATTTCAAGCTCCTTCTAGCTATAACATTCCCCATTGCAAGTAACTGGAAGTACTCAGTAATATTCAGTGTTCTAAGTATTTACCATTCCTGACATATGTTGCTTGAAGGCTTCAACAAATTATATTTGAAAAGTTTTGTTTTCTTTTTACTTTTTTATTTATTGCATATTATTATACTACAGAAGAGTCTTGCCAATATAATCATTTCCAAGCATGTATCGTGGACATTTGAAATATTCTGCAAGGAACACTATGTTTACTTGTCAAACAGACTCTATATCAATGATAATTCACTGAAATAACAATAGCAATCTTTAGCAAAAAATACCGTGCATGGAATTGCATTTGTTTCCAGTGAAGGTTTTTTTGTTTTTCTGGAGTTTTCTGGCTAGCAATTAAATAGACATCACTTTCACCATAGTCTTTGGGCAGTGTGACCCAGTCATGAGATTTCTTTTTGAAAGTATCACCAGTGGGCTAACAAATTTAAAAGGAAAAAAAGATTAGGAAAATGTACTCTTTTTAATTTAGTTCAAACTTGACAGGATTTTGGCCCTCTAAAAGCATCCAATTCATGGTATTATTGATTTTGAGGACCCCCTAATACTGATGATTTATCTTTTCGGAGACCTGTCAGCAATCCCAAACCATGAAATTGAGGACACGCCTATGCCTGATATACTCGATTATAAGAGTTCTCCTCCCTCTGATATCCCATTTTCTAAGTGCTCTCCTGAATCTCTCATTCTCTTCTTCATAGCTATTCCCAGGCCTGATATTCTGTGTGCTCAAATCCCACTGTATCTGACAATTTCCATTCATCTCTCGCTCTATTACTTCTACTCTCTAGAATTCTAACATTCTAGTTCATCCAGTTCAGGATTCTAGGTTTGAAATTCCCTTCAAGCTCAGACCTTCAAGGTTCTAAATGCCCACCCTGATCTGAAATTCTGGCTTCATTTCTATCCCAAATTCAGACTTTCAAATCTCACCTAGGAAATTCTGAATACTAACCTCTCAGCAAATGTTAACATTCCTCCCTGAAAGGTATCTGGAAGTATTATATAATATTCAAAATCCTAAGGATCTGCCTAGTCCTGACATATTTTATTCTACTTTTGCACTCTGCTGTGATTCTGATAGTTTTCTTTTCAAAGTGTAAGTGTTTTAGATACATATGTATATGTATATATATATATATATACACACACATATGTACACATATACATATATACACTTATAGTCTCTCTCTATATACACACACAACATATAATACTCTTATAGTGCATATATATATATGCACATATATATGTATATACATAATATATGTACATATATTCTATATGGAACAACTTAGTTCTGCCAAAATTGCTTTATAACGATTATTGTTAATATTCATCACAATGGAAATCTTTCCCCTAGAAGGAACTACATGAAACTTTGAGTAAGTGGGAAGGTTTCATGTTATATGGTGATTATTTTGAATGACCAAAAAATAGACAGTACTTTCACTGTGCCCTTTTACTGTACAGCTGAGGATGTGAGATTTTTTTTTAAAGGATCACTACTTCATAACAGAAATTAAATATGAATAAATGAGACTTTATAAAAGAAAAATCTATCATTTATTTTTAAATGATCTAGAACTGCTCAATATTTTGGCAACTAAGGTTATATATGAAAATAAATCCTTGCCATTTATGCTGCTTAGGGCTTTTCCAGAGCAGATGGTTTAAGTTCTCAAGGCCCTCCCAGCCATGGCCTATGGCAATTTTTAGGACATACCAGGTCTGACCTTTTGTCTTCTAATTTCTCTCTTTGCTTGGATATCCCTTCTTTTAAATGCTTTCCTAATCTTTCCTGCCCTTCTCCATGGCTACTCCCAGGCTTGAGATAACATGGGTTAAAATCTCACCATGTCTGACAATTTCTGCTCTCAGCTTCTGAACATCTCTCATTCTTTCTGTTCCCTCCCAACTAGGACCTTCTGGCTTCTACAGCCTCAACCAGCTCATGCTTCTGGATTCCACATTTCCTCTGAGCTCCCTGATCTTAAGTTTTGGCTTAGTATTCCACTCTGAATGGGGACATTTAGAAGCAAAACTTACCTCCTAGCTAGGAAATTCTGTCTTCCAAGGTTGAGGCTACCTCCGGAGTAATTCCTTGAAATGTACTTGGAAGCCCAGATATTCACTGTTCAAAGACCTTCCAAGATCTGATCTTTTGGGGCAATATATAAGGTTTTTTTTTTGTCTTTCAGGTTTTTCTTTTATTTGTGCATTACAGAATGTACAGAGGTCTTACTAATAAATGATTTTGAAAAATAAGTGATGTACTACATATGTACTCTTTATGTAATACCTTTTTTGTCCAAAAGTACCCTATATTCATTATCTTTAATAGTTATATCAATAGTAGTCTTTAGAAAAGAAGGAACTTCATGGAATTGTTTTTATTTCAGTTTGCACAAATTTGGGGGTTTTGTGGTTTTCTTTAGCTAACCAAAAAACAGACTGTACTTTCATCAAAATCCTTTAGCTGTATAGTTGAAGATTTAAGATGTTTTCAAAAAACATCACCACTACAGAATATAAAGTGGAATAAAACATGGATCTCACATGAAAAATGTACTTTAATTACTTAGAACTAGATAATATTAGAGCCCATGCAGAATATATATGTCAAGAATTCTTGTCATTTTATGATATTTTCCATTCTAAGGCCCCTTCTGGGGCTGATATTTCATGTTGTCAGAGAGCTTTTAGCTCTTCCACAGTGGAGATTTTAGCACATTACAAGATCTGATCTTTTGTGCTCTAAAGGTTTTGTTTTGTTTTTTGTTTTGATACTCCTTTTGCAAAGTGTTCTTTGACCTTTCTCTCTTCTCTATGGCCTCTCCCAAGCCTGACATTCTGTGTGCTGAAATTCCCCTGCTTCTGACAATTCCCATCTCAACCTCTGAAAATCTCCCATTTTTGCTCTTCTAGCTCCTTACAGTTTTGATTTTGTACATTCTCCAGTCTCATCCTTCTCAGGACTCTGGTTTGGAAATTTCTTTCAAGCTCAGACATTCTATGGGGGTGGGGAACCTGCAGTCTAGAGTCCTCATGTGGCTCTCTAAGTCCTCAAGTGTGGCCCTTTGAATCCAAACTTCACAGAACATATTTCCCTTAATGAAAGGATTTGTTCTGTAAAATTTGGACTCAGTCAAAAGGCTGCACCCCAGGGCCACATTTGGCCTTGAGGCCACAGGTTCCCCACACCTGCTAGGTTCCAAGTGCCCCCACAATTTTCATACTTTGATTTCATATTCCATTCCAAAGTGGGACATCCAGAAGCAAGGAAAGTCTGTCATCTAAGCTTTTTGCCATCTCTAACTTTCGCTGCTGAACAGTTTCTGGAAGCCCAGACATTCAGTGTTCTAAGGAACTTAGGAGCTGACATTGTGGATTCTAAGGCCACACCTTCCTCTGATCCATAAGGTTTTTTTATAGTTTTTATTAGATTATTATTACAATGCATATGTTATTGAAATAATGACATTAAAACATAAATCTTCTCTTATGAATTATCAGAACCTAACAAGTTGTTTATGGGGCAAAAAATATGCTATATTCAGTATCACTGAGTAAGATAAAGGAAAGATAGATACAGTAAGATAAAGACAGCAGTCTTTAAAGAAGGAAATGCATGGAATGGCATTTGTTTTGGTGTGCACAAGTTTGGGGTTTTTGTGGGTGTTTCTGGCCAGCCAAAAAACAGACAGTACTTTCCCCATACCCTTGGGGCTGTGGAGTAGAGAATGTGAGACATTTTTTTGAAAGCATCATCACTGAGCTACTATACATTAAATTATTGTCACATGAAAAAAATCTTCTCTTTTTAAAAAATTTACTAGAACTGACCAAAATGTGGGTGGCTAAAATATATATCTTAATATAAATCCTTGCCATTTATTAGATTTTCCATTCTAAAGCCCCTTCCAGAACAAATGGTTTCTGTTCTGAGCCCTTCTGGCTATGGCACATGGAAGCTCTGAGGACAGCTCACTGCTCCCTCTCTCATTGTCTTCCCCCATGGCTGCTCCCAGGCCTCACATTCTCTCTCCTCAAATTCCACTGCTTTTGATAGTTTCCTTTCTCAGCCTCTAAACATTTCCCATTCTTTCTGTTCTGTTCTCTCCCTGCACTGACATTTGGGCTTCTACATCCTCATCCAAATCTGGGTTCTGGGTATTCACGTTCTGATGTTCTAGGTTCTACATGCCCTCCTTGATCTAAAATTCTGGCTTCACATTCAGTGCAAATTCAGACATAGAGAGGCAGGACTTTCCGCCTAGCCAAGAAATTTTGTATTCCAAGCTCTAAGGCCTCAAACTTTCTCCTTTGAATGGCACCTGGAAGGCCAGATTTAAGGACCTTCAGTTATTTAAGGACCTTCCAAGACATGATAATTTGGGTTCATCATTCTACAAAGTATCAGGTTTTTGTTTCCCAATTTTTAAAAGGAGCATTATTATTTACCATTATATTATTCTTTAATGTATGATGATGATGAAGATGATGATGCACGTAGGCCTTACTGATAGGATTTTCAAACGTATCTAATGAGTCATTGAAACATAACATCTAGTTTTCTGAGGTAAAATATACCATATATTCATGATCACTAATAGTAATATAACCAGCAGTCTTTACCAAAGAAAGAACTGCGTGGAACTGCATTTGTTTTCTTGGGTTTAGGTTTTGGTGGGGGTTGTTGAGCTGGCCAAAAAAGAGTCAGAACTTTCACAAAACCCTTCTGGCCACAGACTTGAGGAGTTTAGTTTTTTGGTTTTTTTTAAAGCTTCATCTCCGTGTACTCTATGTTAAATTGGGATAAATGACTTAGTGTGGTTGTTTAGTCATTTCAGTTAAGTCTGGTTTTTCATGATCCCAGCGGTGGTTCTTAAATTCTTCTTGTTTTTTAATTTACCTAGAAGTGCTCAGTATTTTGCCTCATGAAGAGCAGAGATGAAAATAAGTACTTGCTGGTTATGACATTTTCTTTGCTAAGGCCCCTTCCAGAAGAGATGATTCTGTTCTCAGAACCCTCCCAGCAATGACCTTTGGGGGAGTAGGTAGGAGACTCCAGGTATGCTCTTTTGTGTTCTAAGAGTTCTCTGGCATCCAATATCCCTTTTTCAAAATGCTTGCCAAACTCTCTCATTCTCTTCCCCAGGGAGACTCCCAGGCCTGGCATTATGTGTGCTCAAATCCCACTCTTCTAACAATTTCCTTTCTCAGCCTCTCAACATCACCCACTTTCTCTGTTCAGTCTCTCCCAACACTGAAATTCCAGCTTCTCTTGGCTCAGAGTTCTGGATTCTGGATTCAAAGTTTCCTTCCAGCTCAGATATTCTAGATTCTAAGATCTCTCCCCAATCTAATGATTTGGCTTAACTTTCCACTCCAACTTGGGACATTAGGACTTACCTCTTAGCTGGGAAATTTTGTTTTCTGAGCTGTTGGGCATCTCCAATGTTCCCACTGGAAAGACATCTGAAAGGACAGACATTCAATGTTTTAAAGATCCTCACCAGCTCTGACACTTTTGGTCCTAAGGCCACACTTTCCTGTGATCTATAATATAGCTTTAAAAATATATTAGATTATTATAAAAATGTACATGTGTCTCACTGGTATAATGATTTGGAAATATAAGAATTTTGTCTTTTGTTTTGTCCAAAAATACACCAAGTACATTATTATTATTAATAGAAAGTATTTAAGAAGGAAGTCTTTAAGAAGGAACTGCCAGGAAATGCATTTGTTTCCTTGTGCAGGTGTTTTTGTTTGTGGCTAGGGAAGAGAGAACTTTCACCATACCCTTGGGGCTGTGGGGTTGACAATGTGAGAATTTTTTTAAGCATCACTACTGAACTACTATATATTAACCTGAAATAAGTTATTAATGTCATTCAAAAAATCTTCCTTCCTGTTTTTTAAATTATCTGGTCCAAGCCAATTTTTGGTCAATTGAGAATCTATATGAAAAGAAATTAGTCCCATTAAGGATATTTTCTATTCTAAGGCCCTTTGTAGAACAGATGGCTGAAGTTCTTCAAGCCCTCCCAGCTATCACATTTGAGTTTTTAGGACATCCCAAGATCTGATCTTTTGTGTTTTCAGGTCTCTCCTCAATCTGACATCCTTTTGTTGTAACAGTTGTCCTCTGCTACTCATTCTCTTCTCCAAGGCAGCTCCCAAACATGATCTTCTGCATGCTAAAGCTGTATTAATTCTGAATAACCTTCTTTCTCAGTCACTGAACAAACCTCTTTGTTCTTGTCCCTCCCAACACTGACATTTCAGCTCCTACAGCTTCTTCCTCTCCTAGATACTGAATTTGAAATTTCCTTCAACTCGGACAGTCTAGGTTCTAAGTGCCCTGCCATGTCTAAAATCCTGGTTTTATTTACTACCACAAATTGGAACATTTTCTTTTTTTTTAAATACATAATTTACTTACTTTTCAGTCCTCAATATTCACTTCCACAAGAATTCTCCCCATTTCTCTCCACCCTCACCCCAGAACAACATGAACCCCATCCACCCCTTCCTCCAGTCTGTCCTCCCTTCTATTACCCTCCCCCCTTCTTCTGTCCCCCTCCCCTCTATTTTCTGTAGGGCAAAATAGATTTCTATGCCCCATTGCCTGTATATCTTATTTTCCAGTTGTAAATGAAAACCATTATTAAAGTTTTGAGTTCTATATTCTCTCCCTCCCTTCCTCACCCACCCTCAATGAGAAAACAAGCAATTCAATATAGGTCATACATGTGTAACCATGCAAAACACTTCTATAATAGTTATGTTGCAAAAGACTAACAACCTTTCCCTCTGTCTTATCCTACCCTTCATTTAATCCATTGTCTCCCTTGACTTGTCCTCCTACAATAGTGTGCTTCTGATTAACCCTTTCCCCAGTTTGCTGTCCTTTCTATTATTTTCCCTCTCCTATCCCCTTCCCTGTGCCTTCCTGCAGGGTAAAATAGATTTCCATATCCAAACTGTAACATTTTCAAGGCAGGACTTACCACTTACCTCAGGAATTCTCTATTCTAACCTCTCTGCCACCTCCGATTTTCCCCCAGAATGGTACCCAGAAGCCCATTCAGTGTTCTAATAAATTTCCAAGATATGACTATTTGGGATGTAAAGAAACACCCTCCTATCCTTAATCAGGTTATGATGACTGACAGAAATCTTGTTAATATAAAATAATATTACTTATTACCTCCCACTCATCTTACTAATTCTAATAATGTCAGGATTTTAGTAATGTCCTTACATCCCTAATATGAAGATATTTACTCTCCATTAGGTTGACCTGAACCACATCCTAAGTTCCTACCCTGCAATCTTACCTTGTAAAGGAACAAAGCTTGAACTGAATCTCAGCTCCTAATATTCTTGTCCTATTGACTGAGATCTATGGCCTGTAGATCATGAAGAGTAAATGAACCAGAATGAGTGGGGATTCTTGCCTGGATTGCAAAGGCCTTGTTATCTCATATGACCTCCTTCTCCTTTTCTCCTAAAAGGATAAGAACATTTTACTGTGTATTTCCTGGTGGGACATCCCCCAGGATAGCAGGTTTGCTAACCTATTACTTCAATTAAAAACATTTCATTCCTCCACTCAGGTGTTTGATTTATTTCAGGAATCTACATGACCTTCCCAGCTAAGATACTCTTGCACCCTCCTATGAATTATAAAATTTACCCCTGCCACTTTTTTACAATGCATAATTGTACTTTGGATATTCTGATGTCGAAACAGAGTCACATCTTTTTAAATTCTTCTTTATGTAACACTTTGTTTCTTTGACTAAAAAGACTGTATTCATTATGATTGAAAGTAATATCAATAGCAATCTTTACCAAAGAAGTAAATGCATAGAATTACATTTCTTTCCAGTTGCTAGTATTTGGGGATTTAAGGTTTGTTTTTTTTAAGCTAGTCATAACACAGTAAGTACTTTGACCACACCCATTTGTGTGATTGGGTATCTGAGATTTTTTTTTTAAAGATTCATCACTGAATAATATAAGTTAATTTGGAATAAATTACTGAAATCAGACTAATAGTCTACCTTCCTTTTTTTAATTTTAACTTGAATATTAACTAGATATTTGGTTTCTCTTTGTCTCTCCATACATATATTCATAAGTATATAAAAATTAATCCTTATCATTTATGATATTTTCCATTTAAAGGCCTCTTCCAGAGCAGATGATTTAGGTTCTCAGAACTTTTCCAGCTATCACATAGGATGATTTCTGATACACTCCAAGGTCTGATCTTTTGTGCTCTACGGTCTCTCTTTGCTCTGATTTAAGCTCAGAAATTCTGGGTTCTAAGAGTCCTGATCTGATATTCTGGCTTCTCTGTCCTATTCAGATTGTGACTTCTGTCATCACAAGGAAAGTCTTTATTCAAGATTCCCTGCCACCTCCAATATTCTGTCCCAAATATCATCATGAAGGCCAGAAGTGTGAGGTTCTAAGGGTACTTCTAAACCTGGTGTTTGAGGTTCTAAGGCCACAGCTTCCTCAGATATATGATATTCCTTTTCCTCCTTTAAATTTTTTAGTTCATTGATTTCAAAATACTTACTTCCCTTCTGCCTTATCATTATAATCCCTTCAAAGCACATATCCTCTTCCTTTGATTCCACATACTTAACATCTATTGTTTTCCCATCATTATCATTAAGAGGCATATCAATATCTGCCTTACCTGATCAAGGGACTGCAGGCTGTTACAAGATTTTCTTTTTTGCTTTTCTTTCCTTAACTGTTTTCAAGTAAATAAGGTATTGTCCTGGCACCTTGAGAGATGATCTGGGTATCTGAAGACCTCAGTTTTCATTAAAAGCATCACTGCTGTGCCTGATATAAAATATATTGATTTGAATGAATAAACTCATCTTGAACATTACAATGGTTTCTTGTTTTTTAAATTATCCAGTCCATACTTTGGCCCACTGAGCCATAATCAAGCAATCTCCTGTGTCCCAGAGCTGATGATTTACCAACTTTCAGCATCCCCAGCTCGCACATTCTCTGCCTTCAAGGCCCCTCTGACTTCTGCCATTCTCTGTAGGATAGTTCTAATGTCCTCTTGTTCTCTCACTTCTGTCATTATCTGCTCTATGGGTCCTACCAGTCTTGACCTTCTCTTTCCTAAGGTACCATTGCCTCTATAAATTTCTTTTCTCAAGGTCTGGACATCTCTCATCTACTGTCTTCTAAGGTCCCTCCCAATGTTGTTAGGGCATGGTCTAGAGCCTCATCTTGATTTGGAAATTCCATACAACTCAGACAATACCTGTTCTAAATTCCCAGTGGTGATACTCCGTCTTCTGTGTACATCAAATTTCCTTCAAGTCCAGACATTCTAGGTTTTAAGTGCCCTCCCTGATCTAGAATTTTGACTTCACTTCAGAGGCAGGACTTCACTCCCAGCTCCAGCATTTTGTATTTATTGGCTTCTTTCACAATTTCCACATGAAATTCCTACCTGGAAGCCCAGACATTCAATGTTTTAAGGACCTTCTAAAACATGGTATTTTTGGTCCTAAAGCCAGATTATTCTATGATGTAAGAAGTTTATTTTTAAAATTCTAATGTATTGGATTGTTATTACGATGAACCCATGGGTCTTACTGATATCCTGTTCTGGAAAATATAAAACATCTCCCTAATAATTTCTCTGTACATAATTTTTTTTGGCCAAAAAATCCCCTACGTTCATTACCATAACAGTAGTAGCAATGGCAGTCTTTAACAAAAGAGGAACTGCATGACATTGAATTGGTTTTGGTATGCCTGTTTATGTCATGGTTTCTTTTTGGGGAGGAGGGGAGTGTTTGGCTAGCCAAAACATTCTGAGTAATCTCACTCAACCCTTTTGGTAGTGTGGTTGAGGATGTGATTTTTTTTTAAATTTGATTTCTTCTTGAATCACCAATGTGTAATTATAAATTATATTGGAATAAACGAATGATCTTATACAAAAAAAAAATCTACCTTCTTGGTTTTTAAAGTAATTAGAAATTCCCAATATTTGGGCCCACTAAGACTATATCCGAAAGTGAATTCTTGCCATTGGTAAGATTTTCCATTGTGAAGCCCCTTCCCCAGGTCATGATTAATGTTCTCAGAGCTGTCCCAGCAGTCACCTAGAGGGCTTTCCAGAACCCTGCAAAGCCTGACCTTTGGTGTTCTAAGAGCTCTCTTTGCTCTAGATCTTGTCCCTCCCAACACTGACATTCCTGTTTCTGCAGACTTATCCAGCTGAGGATTCAAGATTCCAATTTCTTTCAAGCTCAGATGTTCTAGCTTCTAAGTGCCCTCCTTGATGCAATATTCTAGCTTCAGTTTCCCCTTCAGTTTGGGACGTTTAGAGGGGGCACATTCTGTATCTTAAGCTCTCAGCTACTTCCCATTTTCCCCCTGGAAGTGAAGACATTCAGTTGTGCTAAGGGCCTTCTGAGACATGGCAATTTGCCTTCTAAGGGCACACCATCCTGTGATGTATAAAGTTCCTTTTTTGCTTGTTTATTATTCGTTGGATTACTAGTATAATGCACCCTTAGGGATATCCTACTTTCTCCACAGAAGGCTTGTTCCTTTTCAGTCCTGGGTAAACACCAGGGGTTTGGGGGGCCATTGCTTAGCACTAATAGTAATGTCAAGAGAACCAGACACTGAACCCCGGGGCGCAACCCTCCCCGCAAAAGCCCAGAGGGGAGCTGCCTGCACCAGGCCTCCTTTGTAACACTTAGTTTTGAATCCTTGGCGGCTGCCTGGGGCAAAAAAGCATCTGGCCTCATCACTCCGCTCTCACTTTGCCCCAGTCCTGCCGCCCTTTGAGGGCCCGGACCTCCGACTGCAGTGGAAGGAGGGGGCGTTTTTGGAGGTCTCGAAGGGCGGCCCCTCCCTCCCGCTCCCCACCCCTCCAGACCCCGTCCTTTGGCTCTTCTCGGGATAGGGCTGCTCCCGGGGTTCCTTCGCAGGCATTCCCAAGGATGACAGGGCCCGACGGGGGAGCCCCCTACTTGGAGCACTCCGGACCCTCCCTCACTTCCCCCGTGCCCTCTGACCTGTACTGCGCGGTAGGCACCCAGGGCCGTAGTGCCGAGAGTGAGGTGCCTGAGGGTCGGGCCCGCTCGGCAGGGCTGCCCTGCCTTGGGCCTTGGTCACCATAGAGATGGGACGCCGCGGTACCTACCCGGCTGAGGGGCGCTCCCTCCAAGGCAGGTACGCACCCACACCTTGGGTCCGCAGGGCCTGCCCACTAGGTGTCCGCGGGGTCCTAGGGCCCGGCCACCGGAGTCCTTTCTTGGCGGGGGAGGGGGGGGGGGTGTCGGTCTGGGCAAGCCCCGCCTCCTCCCCGGTGTCGGGGCTGGGGGGCCGCCTGGACAGACTCCTTCGGGGCACCCCCGGCAAGGCTCCCTCCCTGCAGCCACCCTCGAAGCACCCGTGTGTCTCAACGGGTCTGAAGGGAGCAGCCCCGGCCCGGGACCCCCTCCTGTGGACCCCCGGCCCCTTGGTCCTGCCCTCGGCACCGAGTCAGGGCCAGCAGGGCCACGGGCTGTTCTCGTCGGGCTGCTCAGGCCCTTCGGTCCCGGCTCCTCTTCCACCTCCTCCGTGTCATCTCCTCTTTCCATCAACATTCACGCGTGGCACTGGCTCCTGCATGCACACCTGCACATGCATGCACACACATACAGACATATGCACGCATGCATGCCTGTACACACACGTGCACGCATACACATGCGTACACACATGCGCGTGCATTGCATACGTGTGCACGTGTGCACAACGCATGTGCTCACACGGTGCGCATGCACATGCGTATTTGCGCATATGTGCACGTGTATGCATGCACACACATGCACTCACATCTATATGCGCACACTTGCAGATATATGTACACACATGCATATATGCACACGCATGCATATATATGTACGCACATTTATATGCACATACTTGCAGATATATGTACACACATGCATATATGTACACACAAACACATTTAAAGAACATTCAAAGCCTGGGAAAAAGTTTCTTCATTAGTCAAAGGGTCTTGATAATAGTATAAAAATGATCAGTAAAAGATACTTGGGATGATTAAAAATATCAATGGAGTCTTTACCAAAGAAGAAACTACACTGAACTGAATTTATTTGATTTATTTGTTTTCCTAGGGTTGTTTGGTTTTTTTTGGTTAGTCATTAATGAGACAGTCCATTCACACCATTCCTACCCATGAGGTTCAGAATGTTAGGTTGGTTTTCTGGGGGGGGACAAAGTCAGCACTGGGCTAATACAAATTAAATTGGAAAAAATTATTAATCTCATACACCAGATATACTTTCCTCTTTTTTTTAAAAACATATTTCAAACTGGCCAATATTTTGTTCAGTCATTTCAGTCATTCAATATGTTGTTCAGTCATTTCAGTCCTATCCAACTCTTTGTGGCTCACCTACTATCATCTAGAAAGTTGTTTTCATCCATCCATTCTTTCTTTTTTCTGTTCTTCAATTTTTATTTTGTTTGTGTATTATTATACAAAGTTATTATACACTTAACAAGTGTTTGGGCAAAAAAATGATTTTGCAGTGAAAGTTTTGTTCCTTTGAAATACTTTGTTCAGAGTTCTTCATTTGTCCAAAAGTCTCTATATTGCTCTTCATTAAGAGACATAAAAATAGGAGTCTTCACCCAAAAAGGAACTTCATGAAATTGCATTTCTTTTGGTATGAGGATTTTTTCCCTAGTTTTCTTGGCTAGCCATGGAAATAGACCAGATTTTCACCATATCTTTTTGGTAATGTAGTTTAGGATGTGAGATTGCTTTTTAGAAGCACCACCACTGGAAAATTCTGGGAGCCAAGAATAAGCAGTAAATTACTGTAACTCTCCCATATTCACCTTTGAATAACCATAAAATAGCACCCACCAAAACAAATCCTGGAACAGTAGAACCAGCAAAAGGATGTGGTGAAACAATCTTTTAGCCCAAGAAACTTGGGAGATTGGCAAGAAGTGTCCATTTCACTTGGGTAAAAGGGGAGTGTTTCCAAGACAGGAAGCATCCCAGCAAGCCAGAAGCACTGCCCACCTCAGTAAACCAGTGGGAGATCCTGAGCCCCAGTGTGGTAGAACAAGCAAATACTAACACTGAGGGGTCCTGGTTCTCAGAGCTGGAGTCTGAGAACCACTATTGTGGTTCCAAGATTCCCAGGCAAACAGGAATCATTCAGTGGCAAGATCTCTATGTGCTTCAGCCCTAAGAACATGCAGAAAGACCCCACTGGGCCCCAGCATATACTAGGCCCAACTACTAAGCCTCCAGCACAGTAAACATCCAGAATAAGGTCAAAATGGGTACATAATATAGACATAAAGAGTGACACCATACACAAATTAGAAGAGTAAGGAATAGTTTACCTATCAGATCTATGGGGAGGGGAAGAATTCATGACCAAGCAAAAGATAGAGAGCATTACAAAATATAAAATAGATAATTTTGACTATATTAGAAAGCTTTGCAAACAAAACCAATGCAAACAAGATTAGAAGATAAAGAGAAAGCTGTCAAACAACCTTTATAGCAAGTGCCTTTGAGAAAGGGCTCTTTTCTCTAATATGTAGAGAAACTGAGTCAAGTTTGTAAGAAAGAAGTCACTTCCCGATTGATAAACGATCAAAGCATATGAATGGGCAGTTTTTAGATGAATTCAAAGCTATCAACAGGCATATGAAGAAGTGCTCTAAATTACTTTTGATTAGTGAAATGCAAATTAAAATAACTCTGTCATATACCAAATTGACTAATATGACAAAAAGAAAAATGATGAATGGTGGAAAGGATGTGGGAAAATTGGGACACTAATGCACTGTAGGTATGTAGCGGACAGCCCATGTCCCTACACGGCTCCATGATGTGGTTGAAAGAAAAGAGTCACAGGAGGTGGGGAAAAGACAGACCAGTTCTGTCCATTCATCTGAGGGTTAGGGTTTATATAGACAGGGTACTCCAAGTCTACATGACATTCTGCTAGTCTGTCCCAGTGATTAAATCAATCAGGATGATGAAATCAGTCTTCTGATTAAATCAGACCATGAGCCTAGGAGCATCTATTTTACATATCCCTCATTTTCTGTAGATCCTACATTTGTCTCATGGAAACAGCAACATCTGGGGGGCATGGAGAGCCATTCCAGATGATAATGAGCACAATCTTCAAGAACAGTTTACCTGAAGGTCTTTCCTGATCTTGTCAATAGCACTCCACCCTGGCCCTCAACAATTCCCCCTTTGCAAAGGGATTTGTATGAGCAACATAATCCCAAATCACTCGCAGCTTCCTTGGAGTCAAGATTTCCCTTGGAGGCCTGGTCTATAAATTATACATGGAGGTATTCTAATACAGAAGTAACACCAATGGAAATGAACCTACAATCACATCTTATGAGCAATCTTGTTTCAAAAACATCAATTTTGTTTCCCACCACCACAATAGTTTCCCTTAAAGTATCCATTAAATTGTATGTGAAGCCAATGCTTCCACAAAGCTTATAATGCCTAAAATAATGCAACTTATACATCTTTCTGTCTTACTTTCAGCATTAACTGATTAAAAGTTTGATCCAATACAGACAGATACCAGCCTTCACTTTTGATAGGCATTACAGCAAACCTAGGACACATAATTTACAGATACAATGCTAGTGTTAGCTCCATGAAAATTAAAACATGTTATTTCCCAATCACAAAAGCAAAAATTCTATCTATATCAATTTGTTTCCCCCAAAACCTTAAACCCATGTGCTACCATAATTATCTCCACTATTTTCCCTCCCCATATCACTACCCATAACCCAAGGTGAATTATGTACAGTACAAAGTCCATCTATCTTCCTTTCAACCAGTTCCTTCTGCTGCAGTGGTCAGCTGGAGGGTGCCCAGAAACAGAATGAGTGTCTTCATTGTCCTGTCAGTCCGATGACGGGTTCGTTGTGGTCTTGGCCTTTTTTCTTTCCTCTTTTCCTCGATCCTTATCTTCTCTAATGTATGGCAGAGGTTGGATGTTTCTTTCTGGTATCCAGATGGTTTCTTCACCATTTCCTGTGGAAATACCAGCATAGCGTCGCCCCCACGTTAAGAGGTCAGATGGTCCATGCCACAATCCTGTTTTCATGTCCCTCCATTTCACCTTCACTTTTTTCCAATCAGCGAGGTGTGTTTTGCCTTTTTGAAATTTGTTTTTGAGCAGACGTAAGCCCCTCTCTATCTGGTGTCAGGAAATTAATGGTATATAATATCATGTCACCTCTTCTCCTTATCCTTTTGCCTTCTTCTCCCCCTTTCTTTTGTTTTTGGAGGAGAGTTTTTATGTCACGATTGCGACATTCTACAATGGCTTGACCAGTAGGATTATATGGGATGCCAGTTCTATGCTGTATTCTGTATGACAGGCAGAACTTAATAAAGGCTTGACTAGTATAAGCCGGATCATTGTCTGTTTCTATAATTTGTGGAATATCTAGAATTGCAAAACACCTGAACAGATGATCAATAACAAATTTTGTTGATTCCCCAGTCAGTGGGGTGGCAATAGTATAACCTGAATATGTGTCTATAGTCACATGAAGGTATTTATTTCTTCCAAATTCTGGGATGTGTGTGACATCCATTTGCCATATTTCAAGAGGACTGCATCCTTGAGGATTGATGGATGTGTTGGATGGAGCTGGCAAAAACAGAATACAACGTGGACAAGACTTTTACAACATTTCTTGCTTGCTCTCTAGTAATGTGAAATTGATTGTGAAGCATGGAGGCTGACTGATGAAATTGGTTGTAGGAATACTTGTGCTTCTAAAACTGTTAGTGTGAGCAAGCTGTCTGCTTGTCTATTTCCCTCTAAAATAGGCCCTTAGCAGTTGTGTATGAGATGGGACCAAAGAGATCTTTTGGGGTAAGGGATGAAGGTCTCAGGTTCTGAAATTGCTTCCTGCTGAGATTGGATGTAGAGCTGTCCCTGCCTAGATAGGTCTTATTCAAGGGATACAGTTATCTGGAAGTTGCTGGCTAGCACTCTGGAAAAGATAAACCTGGCATGGAGGTTAGACAAAGACAAAACAAGGACAATTTCCCTGGCATAACAGACAAAGGTGGCCAGTCTAGGCCAAGGGCAACAGATTTGAATATGAAAAGCAAGATTAAGTGGGAAGATTCAGGAAGACAGGGCTATGAATATGAAAAGTCAGGTTAAGTGGCAAGATTACCATAGACAAGATAGCTCACAAATTACCACTCTTCCCTAGCATAACTATTGTCTTAAGAGATTACAAACTTAAACCTTACAACTGAATAGGTGTACATCATTGTTTCACAGGCTAGTTTTTCCTTCTCTGATTACATTTACTCTGTAAGAAAAACTTGTAGTAATTAAGTTGTTAATAAGTTCAAACACTAATTTTTAACTTTTGCTTAGGCCATGCAATTATAGATCATTACATATTAATTTAGCAATACATTGTCTTGAAAATGAAAATTTAAAACTGTTTAAATTTGTCCTGATGTTAACAGTCACTAAACTTTTATAAAGAAAATTAGTTGAAGACCTTTAAAATGATAGTTCTCTTTTTACTTTGAAACAAAAATAAAACCTCTAAAATTAAAATCCATTAAAGTTTAGTTAGTATGAAAATGTCTTTAAGTGATATGAATGCCCAAAGTATTACAACAAGCCAAATTCTTAATTATCACAGAATTCTTAGATGCATTCCACAAAATGCTTTTTAGTCAAAAAGGTGCAATATATACTCTCACATTGATAACAGTAAGAGACTGATTACAGAAAAACACTACTGTTAATAAAATTCTTTTAAACAATGGGGACATCTTAGGTGAGGAGTTTACTTCGATTGGGGCTCACATGTTTTGTTGGTCACTTACTATTTATTGATCATGGAAATTTGCTACAGAAAGAGAAAGCAAGAACATGTGACGTAGCAAATATGACAGAATAAAACATTCTTGACTTTGTCTGAATTCAGATTAGAATAAAATTCTCCAATTATGTACTATCTGTTTCATAGCCAGACTCAGGAATAGTCAGGTGGGAAATATTCCCTTTGAGTAGCTTGTGGTATTTCTCTCAGATACTGATTTAATGCAAACAATTACACTCAAATTCAAACTCAAAAAAAAAAATTTGTGGTCTCCAATGTCTTTCACCTTAAATAACATAATTCCTTCATCAGCTCAGAGCGAGATAGTCATTCCTATTCTCATGGAGTTATAGTAAGCAATAATGATTTACTAGGACTCATATACATAAGGGAATTCCATTAAGATCTTTCCTTTTCAAGTTTAAAACTTGTTCCAATGTAAAAGCCAATTGCAAAAAAATCCTCTCCATATATTACAACTTCTAAGCAAGTCCTATTCATTGTTTATAATTTACCTAAGCCAATCAAAGTTTCTTTCTCAGGGTTGATGACTACCTATAGGGATGGTTTCCTAAAGGCCTTCACAATTTTACAAAATTAAGGGGATCAGTACCGCACCCATGCCTGCCATCAACAAGCATGTCTAAAAAGTTTTAATTCAATTCCTTTTCTATATAGAGTAATCAGTTAACAGTTTTAGGTTTAGCATTAAAATAGTAACTCCAGATAACTTAACAATCTTCCAACTTTTAAAGTGATAGCCAAATTGTTTTAACTGAAACTTCTGTAATAGGCAAAGGTGAGAATATCTGGTTTTCTAAATGACATTGTAAGACAAGGTTAGCAGGACTGGTAAAATTTAAAATAACATAACTGGTTTTACAGTTTTCCCAACATCTTTTAGTTTCAACAAAATTCAGATTAGAAATTTGTTTCTCTAACACTTTTTGAATTGCAGGGGTTACTCAATTTTTACAATATAAGACTGTAACACTTTAGAAGCACAACCTTATGTTGTCATTAATTACATTTCCAAACCATCACATATAAATATTAATAGAAGACTGGGCTTACTAAATGTAGGGGCTGGTTGGCTTGTGATCTCATTGCTGTGACCTAACCCCTACTCTCCAGGAAGGGTAAATTAAATTCCCTACTATTCTTTAGCATTCTCTTCCCTTGATCTAATATGGGATGGTAAGAGTTACAATTCACTGTAGTCCTAGCTGGATGATGAGTTGGGACTGCAGGGCAAAAAAAGTCTTAATTGTTCTAACCTTTACTCAAGTAAATTTTACTTCTGTATCCACCCCTTAAGAACTTCTTTGAAAGAGAGGGCTTTTGAATCTTTCAGCTGAAGTGAGAGAGACTCTAAGTTCCCTCCGTTCTAATGGAGAGTTCAAAAGCTTTATCTCTGCTGAGGTGTCTTTTTCAGATCTATGCATTTTTCCAATTTGCCTTAGTGCCAAATAATATAACAAATTCTGACCTGTTTTAAACATCCAATTAGGAGTGACATGTTTCACTTAAAATATGACCAGAATAACTACTTTTTGGTTATTTCCCATTATAAAAAACTTCTCTTTCAGGTGAGGCATGAGGTAATTAAAATGCTAGTCAACCTGCCTCTGATATGAGGGGAAAAAAAACTTCCCTGATTTCTTGTTGTCTTTCCCTCCACCTTCCCAACCTGACCAGAGTTAGAAGGTAGAAAAAGAGAGAGTTTTACAACAAACTTTCCAAAACTTTTATGCTTTCCTGAAACTGCCTTTAGCAATAAGATTAGTTTCTCTTTCTTACTCCCATACTCCTCCCTGATGCTGCAGTCATCAGAGAGAAGGGACCAGAGAAAACATGGGAAAGAGATTAACACACAAACACACTCACACAGAACATAGAGACAGAGTACATATACAGATGATAAGAAAGAATTCAAAAAACCGAGAAAACTTTGTAAAAAATCCTCTGCACAAATTAGACCTACGGCTTGATTTCTTTTGCTTTGTTCCAAACATGCAAAGCATGTTCAAATTTCCACATTAAGTAATCTCCTTCAAGAATGACTTTATCTAAATTACACCAATCCGTGGGGCACAGGGCTGTCTGAGAAATGCTGTCTAGAAGAGACTGAATGTAAGGATTACTTGGTCCATAATTGATTGCCCCTTGCTTTAATTCCTGTAAAAATTTAAAATCCAGAGGGGTGAATTCTCTTGCAACTCCTCCTGGGTTAATGGGATCTGGGGTTTCTGAAGGAGTACAGAATGGCAGCAGTTCTGTGGGTGCCGAGAGTTCCAGGGGCGCTGAGGCTTCCTCTGACCAGGAAACCACCTCTTCTTCCCCCTCCTCCTTCTCCTCAACCGCCTCTACCTGACTGTTTCTGCTCTTAAAAAGTATCTGACCCATTGCTAACTTTACTTTTCCTATTTACCTATCAGTACTGATTTCTTATGCATAGAATCTGCCTTTTGATTCTGGTAATACAGTAAGCTCTCCCCGTAAGCCTGTAAGTGCTGAGATTTTACTGTGCCTGCATGAACCTCAAACACAAAGTGAAACGCCCCTTTTGGGCTTCTTCGAGGCTTCCCGTTACCTTCGTTGTCTTCTCACAACTCGGAATTCGGAATTCCTTTCCAAGGGGGCCACTCACTGAAAGACGAGTCCTTTTCCTGGATCAGGTCCCTGGTCCCTGGTTCGGGCGCCAGATACAGTGAACGGCCGGCATCCCTACATGGCTCGGTGATGTGGTTGAAAGAAAAGAGTCATGGGAGGCAGGAAAAGATAGCCCAGTTCTGTTTATTGATCTGAGGATTAGGGTTTATATAGACAGAATCTGTAAGTCTACATGACATTCTGCTAGTCTGTCCCAGTGATTAAATCAATTAGGATGATGAAATCAGTCTTCTGATTAAATCAGACCGTGAGCCTAGGAGCATCTATTTTACATATCCCTTGTTTTCTGTAGATCCTACATTTGTCTCATGGAAACAGCAACATCTGGGGGGCATGGAGAGCCATTCCAGATGATAATGAGCACAGTCTCCAAGAACAGTTTACCCAAAGGTCTTTCCTGATCTTATCAATAGCACTCCACCCTGGCCCTCAACATAGGTAGAGTTGTGAACTGATCCAACCATTCTGTAGAACAATTGGAACTATGTACAAACTGTTCATACCTTCTGATTCAGCAACACCACTACTACATCTGTATCTCAAAAATATCATTAAAAAAGGGAAAAGGACCTACATGTACAAAAATACTTATTGCAGCCCTTTTTGTGGTGTCAAAATATTGGAAACTGAGGAAATGCCCATCACTTGGAAAATGGCATAACAAGCTGTGGTATATGGATGTAATGAATGTAACTTTTATGCAAAAAGAAATGATAAACAGGATGATTTCAGAAAAATCTAGAAGGACTTGCACAAAGTGATGCAAAGTGAAATAAGCAGAACAGGAAAACATTGTGAATAATATCAACAACATTGTGTGGTGATCAACTATGAATGACTCAACTTTTCTCAGCAACACAATAATCGAAGACAAGTACAAAGGACTCACGAAGGAAAATGCTATCTATAGCCTGATAAAGAACTGATGGACTCTGAATGTAGATTGAAGCATTTTTTAAACCTATTTTATTCTTTCTAATTTTTTTCTTTTGATCTCTGTCTTCTTTCACAACTGTAACTAATATGGAAATATTTTTACATGATAGCACATGTATAAAATATATCAAACTGCCTACCATTTTCAGAAAAAGGGAAGGGATGGATAGAGGGAAAAATTTGGAACTCAAAATCATGTAAAAACTGAGTGCTAAAATTTTTCTTGATATTCAACTGGGGAGAAACTAAAATTAAAAAAAAAAACAATGAAAGCATCACCCCAAGGATAACATAAATTAAAATGAAAAAAAAAGTTTTTTCTTCTTGTTTTTTAATTCAAACTGGCCAACATTCTGGACCAATAAGAATGTATAATAAAATGAAACATTTTATCTATCTCAAGGACCCTCCAGAGATGATTTATCTTTTCAGAGATCTCCCAGTAATTGCATTCCATGGTATTGAGGACATTCCTATTTTTGATATGCTAGCTTCTAGGAGTTCTCCTAGCTCTAATATTCCTTTTGTCAAGTGTTCCCCTTGATCTCTCATTCCGCTTTCCTTGATTACTCTTAGACCTGACATTATGTATGTTCAAATCCCACTTTTCTTACAGTTTCAGTTCTCAGTCTCTGAACAAAACAACCCCATCTCTGAAAAAGAAATTGAACAAGCCATCAATGAACTCCCTCAGAAAAAATCTCCAGGGTCAGATGGATTCACAAGTGAATTCTATCAAACATTTAAAGAACAGTTAATTCCAATACTATATAGACTATTTGAGAAAATTGAGGGAGTCCTCCCAAGTTCCTTTTATGATACAAATATGGTTTTGATACCTAAACCAGGAAGAGCCAAAGCAGAGAAAGAAAATAAGATTTTAGCAAAAAGAATACAGCAACTTGTCATGTGAATAATACATTAAGATCAGGTAGGATTCATACCAGGAATGTAGAGGTGGTTCAATATTAGGAAAACTATTGGCATTGTTGATCATATCAATAACAAAACTAAGAGAAACCATGTGATTATCTCAATAGATGCAGAAAAAGCTTTTGACAAAAATACAACACCCATTCCTATTAAAAAACACTGGAGAGCATAGGAATAAAGAGGAACTTTCCATAAAATAATAAGCAGTTTCTACCTAAAACCTTCAGCAAACATTATATGCAATGAAGATAAGCTAGATGCATTTCCAGTAAGATCAGGGGTGAAACAAGGATGTCCATTATCACCACTATTATTCAATATGGTACTAGAAATGTTAGCTGTAGCAATTAGAGAAGATAAAGAAATTGAAGGAATTAGAACAGGCGAAGAAGAAACTAGGTTATTACTCTTTACAGATGATATGATGATATACTTAGACAATCCCAGAGATTCAAATAAAAAACTACTTGAAATAATAACTTCGGAAATTTTGCAGATTATAAAATAAACTCGCACAAATCTTCTGCATTCCTATATATTAGTAACAAAGTCCAACAGTAAGAGATAGAAAGAAAAATCCCATTTAAAGCTAGGGTAGACACTATAAAATATTATATCTGCCAAAACAAACCCAGGGACTAAACGAACATAATTACAAGACACAGTTTGCACAAATAAAGTCAGATCTAAGTAAGTGGAAAAACATCAGTTGTTCATAGGTAGGTTGAGCCAATGTAAAACGACAATTCTACTTAAATTAATTTACTTATTTAGTGCCATACCAATCAAACTATCAGATAATTATTTTCTAGAGCTGGAAAAAATAGTGTCAAAATTCATCTGGAAGAACAAAAGGTCCAGAATATCAAGGGGACTAATGAAAAGAAATGCTAGGGAAGATCTATCAGATCTCAAATTGTATTATAAAGCAACAATTCTCAGTCTCTGAACATAACCCACTCTAGTCCCTAGAATTCTGACTTTCCAGCTTCTATAACCTTATCCAGCTCAATATTCTAGATCAGAAATTTCTTTCAAGCTCAGATACTTAGGATTTTAAGTGTCTTCCTGGATCTGATATACTGGCTTCACTTTGCACTCCAACTTGGGACATCCAGGAAAGGGACTTAACTCTTAGTTAAAAAAGATTCTGTATTCTAATCTCAAAGCCACCTCCAACATTGCCCCTTGAAAAGTACCTGAAAGGACAGAAAAGAACTAGTTGATCACATACTTTCCCAGCTCTTGACATATGTTGTTGGAAGGCTGCACCCTGCTATGGTCTAGAACTTTAAAATTTTTTTTCTATTTATTTGAATATTTTTAGAATTCACTTATGTCTTGTCAAAATAATGATTTTAAATGTAAGTTGTGTCCACTGAAATCTTCTGTTTGTAACATTTTGTTTATTTGTCAAAAAAGACCATATACTGATTGTCATTAATACCAACCTGGGTTATATAGATCAGGGATGGGGAACCTGCAGCCTTGAAGCTGCATATGTCCTTCTAGGTCCTTGGGTGCAGCCTTTTGACTGAGTCCAAGTTTTATAGAACAAATCCTTTTCTTAAGGGGATTTGTTCTTTGAAGGTTGGATTCGGTCAAAGGGCTTCACTTGAGGACCTAGAAGGGATTTGTTCTGTGATGTTTGGATTCAGTCAAAGGGCTGCACTTGAGGACCTAGAAGGGATTTGTTCTGTGGCGTTTGGATTCAGTCAAAGGGCTACACTTGAGGACTTTGAGGACCACATGTGGCCTGGAGCCTGCAAGTTCCCCACCCCTAATCTAGGTAATCTAATATCAATAGCAATCTTTATCAAAAATGAATAGAATTGCATTTGTTTTGGTTTGCAGCTCTGTTTAGTTTTGGAGTGTGTGGGTTCGTCTGCCAAAAAACAGACAATATTTTCCCTAGAAAATTGAGCTGTGCAGTTGAGGACATGAGAATTTTTTAAGTCATCATCCATTGTGTAATATAAATTTTGTTCTTTAGTCATTTCAGTCCTGTCTTACTAACTTTGTGACTTCTTTTTGGAGTTTCCTTGGCAAAGATCCTAGAGTGGTTTGCTTTTTCCAGCTCCTGTTATAGATAAGGAGACTGAGGCAAACTGAGGTAAGTGACTTCTCCAGGGCCTTGTAGCTAGAAAGTGTCTGAGGTCACATTTGAATTCAGGTCTTCATGACTCCAGAGTTAAGGCTCTATCTACTGCACTACCTAACTGCTTGTGTAATATAAATTGAATTGGAATTAATAATTAATCTCATGTGAAAAATCTATCTTCTTATTTCCAACATATGATATTTTAAGATCTAAAGAAAATCCTTCTGTAATATATAATATTCATTTTTTTGATTTTTAAAAATTATTACAATGCACAAAGATTTTAATAATACAATGATTTCAATGTAATTTCTGTTACTGAGTCCTAAGAATGTCACCCGGAATGCCCCTAAATTTGTTTTGCCAAAATACTTGATATTCATTATCATTAATAATAACATCAATAACACTATTTACTAAAGAAGGAATTGCAGGTAATTGCATCTGTTTTGTATCGGTCAGGTTTGGGATTTATTTTTAGTTAGCCAAAAAATTGGCCATCCTTTCATTAAACCCTTATGACTATTTGGTTGGGAATGTCAGATTTTTTTTAAGCTTCACTATTGTATAATATAAATTAAAATGGAATACAGTTAAAAATAAATTAATTAATTAAATAAAGTACAGTTCCTTTATTACATCTTCCCTTGTATTTCTTTTCATTAATTCCCTTGATATTCTTGACTATTTGTTCTTCCAGATGAACTGTTATTATTTTTTCTAGCTCTAACAATAATTCTTGGTAGTTTGATTGGTTTGGCACTAAGCAAATTAATTTAGGGAGAGTTGTCATTTTTATTATATCAGCTGGGCCTACCCATGAGCAACTGATATTTTTCCAGTTATTTTGGTCTGGCTTTATTTGTGCGAAAAGTGTATTGTAATTCTGTTCATATAGTTCCTGTCTGTGTCTTCTCTACAGTAATTTTAATTTATGTTTCCAACTTCTATACTCCCCTTTAATCTAGTCCCTCATCCTCTCCTCTAAAAGTTCCTCCCTTATCCTTTCCCTCTCCTTATCCCCTTAGTGTTTTCTTTCTAAATTTAGAAGACTTTTATACTCTTCTAAATGCATATGTATTGTTCTCTCTTGAACCCATTCCCAATGAAAGTAGATTTCCAGAACTATCAGCCTTCCTCCCCCTCTAATTCCTCTGTATCTCATACTTCATTTGTAATAATTTATTTGTAATAATAATAAAATTATTTTTTTTAGCTGTTCCTGAACAGTTTTCTTTTTGAAGTCACAGCATACTCAGGTCTACCCCAATCTTTCTTAGGAACTACCCAATTACTAGTAACAATCTTAGACATACATTTTACGTACATAAAAAGTAAACAGTTTGTCCTTATTGAGTCCCTTAAAATTAGTCTTTGGTATGTACTTTATATTTCTCTTGACTCTTATATGTCAAATATTCTATTAAATTCAGGTTTGTTGTTTTTTTAAAAAAAGTACTGAAAGTCTGACAATTCATTGTTTTTCATTCAGGATTATGCTTAGCTTTTCTGAGTATGAGATTTTCAGCCAGAAGCCCAATTCTTTTGCTCTTAGATATATAGTGTTCCAAGACCTGCAGTCTTTTAGTTTTGCCAGTGCTATGTCTTGTGTCATTACAATTGTGGCATCATCATATGTAAATAATTTTTTTCTTCTTGCTTGTAATATTTTATCCTTGAGTTGTGGGTTTTTGGAATTTGACTCAAATATTCTTGTGTGTATTCCTCGTAGAATCTCTTTCAGGTGGTGATCAGTGGATTTTTTTTTCTATTTCTGCTTTCCCCTCTTGTTCTAATGCTTCAGGAAAAGTTTCTTTAATTATTTCTTATATTATTGTATCAAGATCCTTTTTTTGATCATAGCTTTCAGGTAGTCCAATTATTCTTATGTTTTCTCTTCTTGATCTGTTATCCAAATCAGTTTTTCTCATGAGATGTTTCACATTCTCTCCAATTTTTTCATTTTATATATATGTAGATATAAATATGTATGTTGTATTATATGTGTAATATATGTATGTATATAAAATTTCTTCCTCTCTTATAACTTCACTCGCTTCCCCTTGCCCAGTTCTGATTTTTAAGGAGTCATTTTCTTCCTTAAGATTCTAGATCTTCTTTGCTAATTGATTAACTTTATTTTATAATTTGTTTTTCTTGGATTGTTCTTCCTTTTAGTTTTTCCTCAATCTCTCTCATTGATTTTTAAAGTTTTTCTATGAATTCTTTTTGAATAGGTGCCCATTTGACATTACTCTTTGGGGTAGAAGAGGGTTTCCTTGCTTCATTGAAGCTCACTATGAATGGATTCTTTCTCCTTTGCCTGGGCTTTTTGTTGTTGTTGTTGTTAATAGCTCAATTTTTTATAATTGCCTCTTCTTAAAATTTTTAAAATTAATTAATTTTTTCTAGTTTTCAACATTCTCTTCCATAAATTTTAAATTTTCTCACCCTTCCTCCCCAAGACAGCATGTAACCTGATAACACATACATTCCTATTCCATTTTCACATTAGTTATGTTGCATAGAAGAATTCTAATGAATAGGAGAAACCATGAGAAACAAAACAAAACAAAAAAGAAAATAGTCTGCTTCCCTCTGAATTCCAGCTCTATAGTTCTTTCTCTGGATGTGGATGCCATTTTCCATCATGAGTCCTTTGGAATTGTTTTAAGTCCTTGCATTGCTGAGAATGCCTAAGTCAATCAAAATCAGTCATCGCACACTGTAGATGTTACTGTGTACAATATGGTTCTTTTCACTTTACTCAGCATCAGTTTACTTAAGTCTTTCCAGGTTTTTCTGAAGTCTGCCTGATCATTATTTCTTATAGAACAATAGTATTCCATGACACTCATATACCACAAGTTGTTCAGCCATTCCCCAATTGATGGGCATCCCCTCAATTTTCAGTTCTTGGCCACCACAAAAAGAGCTGCTATAAATATTTTTGTACTTGTGGGTCCTTTTCCCACTTTTGTGATCTGTTTGGGATATAGCCCTAGAGATGGCATTGCTGGGTCAAAGCATATGAACAGTTCTATAGCCCTTTGGGAATAGTTCCATAGTTCCAAATTGCTCTCCAGAATGGTTTACAACAATGTTTTAGTGTTCCAACTCCCCCACATCTTCTCCCATATTTATCATCTTCCTGTTTTGTCATGTTAGCCAATCTGGTAGGTGTGATGTGGTACCTCAGAGTTGTTTTGATTTGCATCTCTCTAATCAATAGTGATTGAGAGCATTTTTGATAAGACTATAGATAGCTTTATTTTCTTCCTCTGAAAACTGCCTGTTCATATCCTTTAGCCATTTATCAGTTGGGGAATGACTTGTATACTTTGAATTTGACTCAGTTCTCTATATATTTTAGAAATGAGGCCTTTATCATAGACACTAGTTGCAAAAAATTCTTTCCCAGTTTTCTGCTTCCCTCCTAATCTTGGTTGCATTGGGTTTGTTTGTGCAAAAACTTTTCAATTTAATGTAATAAAAATTATCCATTTTGCATTTGATAATGTTTATTATCTCTTGCTTGGTCATAAATTTCTCCATTCTTCATAAATCTGACAGATAAACTTGCTCACCTAATTTGCTTATAGTACCAGCTTTTTTACCTAGATCATGTTACTCATTTGGACTTTATTCTAGTATACAGTGTCAGGCATTGGTCTATGTCCAGTTTCTACCACACTGTTTTCTAGTTTCCCAACAGTTTTTGTCAAATAGTGAATTATCCCAGAAGCTGAGGTCCCTGAGTTTATTAAACAGTAGTTTGCTATAATCATTGACTACGGTTTCTTGAGTACCTAACCTATTCCACTGAACTACCCCTCTATTTCTTAGCCAGTACCAAGTGGTTTTGATGATTGCTGCTTTTATAATACAATTTAAGATCTTGTAGGGCTAGGCCACCTTCCCTAGCATTTCTTTTCATTAATTCCCTTCATATGGACCTTTTGTTCTTCCAAATGAATTTTGATGTTATCTTTTCTAGCTTTATAAAATAATTTTTGTTAGTTTGATTCTATGGCACTGAATAAGTAAATTAATTTAGGTAGAATTGCCATTTTTATTATATTAGCTTGGCCTACCCATGAGCAACTGATATATTTTCCAGTTATTTTTATCTGACTTTATTGTGTGAAAAGTGTTTTGTAATTGTGTTTATATGGTTTCTGGGTTTGTTTTGGCAGGTAGACTCCCAAATATTTTATACTATCTAAAGTAACTTTAAATGGGATTTCTCTTTCTATCTCTTGCTATTGAGTTTTGTTAGCAATATACAGAAATGCAGATGTTTATGTGGGTTTATTTTATATCCTGTAACTTTGCTGAAGTTGTTTATTATTTCAAGTGGTTTTTTACTTTACTTCTCTAGGATTCTCTAAGTATATCATTATATCATCTGCACAGAGTGATAACTTAGTTTTTTCTTTGCCTATTCTAATTCCTTCAATTTCTTTTTCTTCCCTTATTGCTAAAGCTAACATTTTTAGTACCATATTGAATAACAGTGGTGATAATGGAAATCCTTGTTTCAGAAACTATTATCTTATTGGAAATGCATCTAACTTATCCCCATTACCTAAAATGCTTGCTGAAAGTTTTAGGTAAATTTTAAGGAAGATTTCATTTATTCCTAGGAATGGGTGTTGTGTTTTGTTAAAAACTTTTTCTGCATCTATTGAGAAGTCTATATGGTTTCTGTTAGTTTTATTGTTTATATGATCAATTGTGCTGATAGTTTTCCTAATATTGAGTCAGTCCTGCATTCCTGGTATAAATCCTACCTGATAAAAGTGTATTATTCTCATGATAAATTGCTGTAATCTTTTTGCTAATATTTTGTTTAATTTTTTTGCTTTTATATTCATTAGCAAAATTGGTCTATAATTTTCTTTCTCTGTTTTGACTCTTCTCAGTTTAGGTATCAGTGTCATATTTGTATTATAAAAAGGATTTGGTTACACTCCACCAATTTTCCCAAATAGTCTATATGGAATTGGAATTAATTGTTCTTGAAATGTTTGATAGAATTTGATTGTAAATCCATCTGACCCTGGAGATTTTTTCCTAGGGAGTTCATTGATAGCTTGTTCAATTTCTTTTTCTGAGATGGGGTTATTTAAGTATTTTACTTTCTCTTCTGTTAATCTGGGCAATCTATATTTTTGTGAATATTCATCCATTTTACTAAGATTGCCAAATTTTCAGCTTTACTTTCCAGTCCAATTTGGGATATTCAGAAGTGGGACTCAACTCATAGGTAGGGAATTACATATTCTGAGCTCTCAGCCATCTCCGGCTTTCCCCCTTAAATGATCCCTGGAAGCCAAGACATTCAGTCATCTAAGGACCTTCAAGAACCCATACCCTCCTAGGAAGTGTAATTTTTTTCCAGTTTTTTATCTCAGATTATTATTAAAATGCAAATGAATATTACCGGTAAAATGATTTCAAAACAGAAGTCCTCTCCTTTTTAAGTCCTCTGTATGAAAAGTTTATTTTTTGACCAAAAATACTCTGCATTCAATATCATTAATAGTGATATCAGTAGTAACCTTTACCAAAGAAGGAACTGCATAGAATTAAACTTATTTTTGAGTTCAGTTGTTTTATTTTTTGAGGAAATCCTTTGTTTCATCAGAAAATAGAAATAATTTTCTAGTATGTTTTTTGCTTTGTGATTGAAGATGTGGGTTAAAAAAAATCACTATTAGGATAATATAGATGAAATTGGAATAAATTGTTATTCACATGAAAAGCCTACTTTTTTCTTATTTTTCAAATTAATTAGAATTGGCGTTAAATTTGGCCCACTCAATATATATGAAAGTAAGTCCCGGCCCTTTATGATGTTTCCATTCTAAGACCCTCCAGAACAGATGATGTATGTTCTCAGTGCCCTCTCTGCTATGTCACATGGAAGATCTTAGGATGGTCCAGGTCTGACCTTTTGTGTTGTGGGAGCTTTCCTAGTTCTGATATGCCTTCTTCTTCGAAGTTCTTTTCTACTCTTTCATTCCCTTCTCCATGACTCTTTCCAGGCCTGATATTCTATGTGCCCCCAAACCTCCCATTTCTGACATTCCCCAATCTTACCCTCTCCACTCTATTCTTTCTGTTCTAGTACCTCCCAAGACTGACATTCCAACTTCTAAAGCTTCACTGAGCTGTGGATTCAGGATCTGATTTTTCCTTCATGCTCATAAATTCTAGGTTCTAAGTGTACTTCTTTCTTTTAATATGCAGTCTTCCCTGTGCACTATTTATCCTGATACTGAAGTAAGACTTAGCTCCTTGCTAGGAAATTCTAGATTCTAAGCTCTCTGTCTTCTCCATTGTTCCCTCTTGAATGTTACTTGGAAGTGCAGCATTCTGTGTTCTAATGAATTTCTAAGACATGAGATTTTTAGACTTCAAGGACCCACCCCCCTTTGATCTATCAGAATTTTTTTTAAAGTCTTAAAAATTGGGTTCTTATTACAGTGCACATGATTCTGACTGAGATGATGATTTTGAATCATAAATTATGTTCCTTATACGTATACAGAATGAAACACTTTTTTGTCTAAAAATACTCTATTATACATTTTCAGTAAAAAGAATTTCATTAGCAGTTTTTAGCAGAGAAGGACTAATCTCTGTAATTGTCTTTGTTATAATGCGCTGGGTTATTTTTTTCACTTTTTTGGGGTGGTTTTAGCTGGTAAAAAATAATCAGTACTTTCACCATGCCCTTTTGGATGTATGTTGGAGATTGTGAGACTTGGTTTTTTTTGGTTGTTCTTTTTAAAAGAATCACCACTGTTTTACTATATATTAAACTGGAATAAATTATCAATCTCACAAGACAAATCTACTCTTATTGTTTTTTGAATTATTTAGAAATGGCAAATATTTGGGCCTTCTAAGAATTTATGTGAAAATAAATCTTTGTATTTTGGGAGATTTTTCATTCTAATTTCCTTTCTAGAATAGATGAGTAATGTTCTGAGTCTTCTCAGTTATCAGATGTAGTTGTTTTAGGACACTCCAAGATCTGACCTTTTATGTTCTAAAGCTTCTCTTCTCTCTGAAATCCCTTCTTCTAAGTCCTCCTCCTCTCCCCCAACTTTCTTTTCATTTTTTAAAAAGCTGAATTATAGCTGTTTTTATTACCAAGTTTTAACACCATAAAGAAAAAATTCCATACATAAAACATGCAAAAATAATAGAACTGTATATGAAACTGTGAATTCTCCTTCATATACCACTTGCTTTAAGTGTATAATTCTATACTTTCATTTCAAAACAGTTCTGCTTGTCATGTTAGTAGCTGAATTTCCCTTGTGTGAATTTACACAAAATATTATGATGGATCTGTAAGACATCATTTTTACTATTATCACATTATTACTAACTCCCACCACCCTCTCCCCAACTTTCTTATTCCCTTTTCCATGGCTCCTCTTGGCCTGACACTGTGTGTGTGTGTTTGTGTGTGTGTGTGTGTGTGTGTGTGACAAAAATCCCACTGCTTCTAATAGTTTCCATTCTCAGCATTTCACTATCTTCACTCTATGTTTTGGCCTTTCCCAACCCTGACATCCCAAATTTTATAGCCTAATCTAGCTTTGGATTCAGGATTCAAAATTTCCTATAGGCTCAGACATCCTCGGTTCAAGGTCCCCTCCCCAAACTAATATTCTTTTTGCACTTTGCATTCCAGATTGGGACATTGAAAAGGTGGGACCTATATCCTAGTTAGAAAATTCTATATTCCAAGATCTCAGACATCTCCAATATACCCCTTTGAAAGATGCCTGGAAGCACTCTGTAACATTCATGGTTCCAGGGACCTTCTCAGCCCTAACATACTTTGTTCATAGACCATATTCTGTTGTGATCTAGACAGTTTTTTTTTAAAGTTTTCATTGATTTTTATATTATAAAAACACACATCTTCCCACTACAATTATTTTGAATTAAATATGGTATCCCTTTGAAATCCTCAATATTGAACACATTTTATGCCCCCAAAATAATCTATATTGTTTATTAGAAATATAATAAACATTATAGTCATTGCTGAAGAATGAATTGTATGGAATTGCATTTGTTTCACGGTACATGTTTTTGGTTTCTAGGTTTTTTGTCTAGCCAATAAATAGATAGTACTTTCATTATACTTTTTTCAAGGTGTGGTTTGGGATGTTTTATATGTATACACACATGTGTATGTATAGACATATATGTACACACATGTATTTATATATGCACACATATACATACATGTGTACACATATATGTTTATATATATTTATGTGCACTTTTTGGAAAATAATACTATAAGGTTATTATAAATTAAAATGGAAAAATATGATTAATACACTCATTTCTTTGTTTTTTAATTTAATCCAAACTGGCCAAAATGTTGACCCATGAAAAATATAAAATAAAATTAAATCTTCCAATTTATCAGATTATCCATTCTGAGGACCCTCCAGAGCTGATGATTTATCTTTTCAGAGTCCTCCCAGCAATTCTATACCATTGTATTGAGGACACTCCTTTTTCTGACATACTAGATTCTAAAGACTCTATTGACTCTAATATCTTTTTTTCTAAGGGCTCTCCTCAATCTCTCAATGACTAGACCTGGTCACATGTGTTATTTGCTAAGATCCTGCTGCTTCTAACAGTTCTCATTCCAAGCTCCTGAACATCTCCCAGCCTTGGTGTTCCAGTGCCTCCCAACTTTGATATTCCAGGTTCTCCAGCCTCATTCAGCTCTTGATTTTAGATTCCAAATTTCCTTCAAGCTTAGATATGATAGGTTCTAAGTGCCCTCCCTGACCCAATACTCTGGCTTCACTTTCCACTGCTAATTGGGACAGTCAGAGGCCACACCTAACTCCTAGCTAGGAAAATCTGTGTTCTAAATTCTAGGCTACTTCCAACATACCTCCTTCAAAGGCACCTGAAAGTGTAAATGTTCAGTGTTCTAAAGACCACCTAAAATTTGACAGTTTGTGATCTAAAGGAATACTTTCCAATCACCTATAATGTTCTTTTTTAAAATTTTTAATGGTTTATTACCATAATGCACAAATCTTATTGATAAAATGATTTCACAACATATGTCTTGTCCCTTATAAGAGCACAACACCTTGTTTTTGAGTGCCAAAAATACTTTATATTCATCATTATTAATAGTACTATCAGTAACAGTATTTAACAAAGAAAAGACTACATGGAATTACATTTGCTTCAGCGTACAGGTTTTGGGGTTGTTGGGAGTCCCCTTGGCTAACCAGAAAATAGTCAGCACTTTTGCCAAACCCTTTTGGCTATGAGGTTGAGGACATGCATTTTTAAAAGCTTTATCACTTTGAATATTAATTAAGTTGGAATAAATGACTGATATCATAGGAAAAATCTGTCTTCTTGTTTTTAAATTTACCTAGAACTTATCAACATTTTCTGAATAAACATGAAAATAAATCCTTTCTATTTCTGATGTTTTCTCAGGCCCCTTCTAGAATATATTTATATTTTCAGAGCCATCCAGCTATGGAATCTGGAAGTTTTTAAGATGTCCCAAGTCTGACATTCCTTGTTCTATGAGTGGTCCTTGATCTGATATGCCCTTTTCTAAATCCCCTGATAAATCTCTCATTATCTTCTCCATGCCTACTTCCAGGCCCGACATTCTCTGTGCTTAAAATCCTCTTCCTTCTGAAAATTTTCATTCTCAGCCTCTGATCATTTACCATTCCTTTGGTTCTAGACTCTCCCAACACTAATAGCCCAGATTCTATAACCTCATCCAGATCCAGGTTCATGATTAGAAATTCCCATCAAGATCAGCTATTCTAGGTGCCCTCTCCAATCTATTATTTCAGCTTCATTTTCCACTCCAAATGGGGTCATGTAGAAGTGGGACTTACCTCTTAACTAGAAAATTTGGTATTCATTACTCATAGCCACCTTTAATTCTCCCCCTTGAATGGTTCTTGGAAGGCCAGGCATTTATTGTTCTAAGAACCTTTCCATCTCTGACATTTTCGTTTTTAAGGCCACATGTTCCTGTGATCTATAAGGTTTTTTCAGTTTTTTAATTTATTACATTATTATTACAATGCACATGTCTTTTACTGCAATAATGATTTGAAAACCTAAGTCCTCTCCCTTATTAATCCTCAGTATATAGCACCTTGCTTTTTTAAATTTTTTTTTGGCCAAAAACACTTTCTATTCATTTTGATTAAAAATAATATCAATAGGAAATAAATCCTTTCCGTTCTCATTTTCCATTCTTAGGTCCCTTCCAAAAAGATAATTTATGTTCTCTAAGCCCTCCCAGCAATGGTCTATAACAGTTTTTAAGACACATCAGTTCTCACCTCTCTCAGGGTATTCTAAGGGCTCTCTTTGTTCCAATATTCTTTCTAAATGCCCCTACCTCTCTTGTTCTTTTTTTCCATGGCTTCTCCCAAGCCTGAAATTCTATGCATTTAGAGCTGAAGAGGGCCTTTGGTATCATCTAGTCCATACGTTTCACTTTATACATGGGAAAAGAGGCCCAGAGAGGTTAGGTGGAAACTTCTGGAACATTTACCGACAGGGAAACTTGTGGATGATATTAGCCTCTCAGTTGAATGATAGCTGGCTGCTACAGGGTAAGCCTCTACCTTTTGTGAACAGCATTACTCAGGGCTATTAGGCATTTAAAATGCCCTTAAATTCTTATGGGGCTGGACAATTCTTTATAGCAGATAAATGAGGCATTAAATTAGTAGACACCACCTCCCTGGGTACTTCATTTCTTTGCTTTACCCATATATATTGGAGCTATTGACATAAAGTAGCCGCCTTCTGCTTTTTTCCTGTAACAATAAAAAATATATTTATAAAAATGACAGGACTTAGCAATATTGAAACTGCTGGGAGTATTTCATCTTCATGTTTTTGACCAACCACTTCATTAATTTCACATACAAAAATAATAAAATAAAGAGTAAATTGTCCTCTAATTTAGAAAGAAATCAACATCTTAGTCTTAAAGTAAAAAAGAAAAAAGACATATTTGAGCATCTAAACCAAATTAGCAAAAATTGATGACTTTTGCCTGAAGAGAAACTTTCCAGGTCAAAAGCCAAGGTGAACTTGATTTTCCAAGTTGAGTTTGCTAAACAGAGAGAGATATCCAAGTACAGGAAAGCTCTGGTGGGCCCAAGTTCCCAGAATCTTTTTACATTGTTATACTCGGTCACTAGATGGCAGCAGAATTTCATCATATAGGGGACCATTTTACCACCCTTCCCCTACCTGGGCAGCAGTCATATCTGATTTAGAACATCTGAAGAATTCCTTTATTTTCCTTTTTTTTTTTTTTTTTTTAACATTGTTAATCCAGGAGAGGGAGTCCTTTGTCAACCGAAGAATTATAATGTCTGTCCAGACATTCTACCATTATTGGTGGCAGGAAGAAATAAAGGGCTCTGGTTCCCATTGCCATCTTCCTGGGGCTTTTTAGGCAGAGGGTGAAGAAAGATGACACCACCATTTACAGTGAGAATGATGCTCAAGATGCCCATTTCCTTAGATCCAGATATGAACAATGCATACGTACTTAATAGAATCATTTGTATATCACTGATGAAAAAAGTTTCCTTTACACAAACCTTTACAATATCACACACTCAAATCCAGCAGGTCATTAATGTGAACTTAAACAACATATTTAAAGATGCTAGTTGCTATATTTTCATTACGTTTACTTAGCTTTTGTTTTTTTATGAACTAATTTTTTACAAGATGATTGTAAATCATTTTATATAGCATTTTGATTATTTTTTCTACACTATTGCCCTTAGATCTTAAGATAATGTTATGCTCTGTAAATTTTTAAGGTTCAAATAAAGTTTGGTGGTTTGCAAAACAAATCCTTGAAATTTGTGACATTTTGCATTCTAAGGACCATGCCACAGAAGTAATTTATGTTCTCAGAGCCCTTACACGGATAGCATATGGAAGTTTTGAGGACATTCCCATATCGACCTTTTGTGTTCTCCCTTTAATCTGAAATGTCTTATTCTAAATGTTCTCCTAAATATCTCATTCTCTTTTCCAAGGTAAATCCCACACCTGACATCCTGTGTGCTAAAATTTCACTTTTCTGACAATTTCCATTCTCAGCCCATGAACATCTCCTACTCTATCTGTGCCTCCCAACAGTGATATTCCAACTGCCACAACTTCATCCAGGTCTGGATTCTGGGTTAGAAATTTCCTCAAGTTCACATATTCTAGCTTCTAAGTGCCTCCCCTCTTCTAGAATTCCAGCTTTGCATTCCCCTCCAAAATGGGACCTTGAGATGCAGAACTTAGAACCTAGTAAGGAAAGTCTGTATTCTAACATCTCAGCCACTTCCAACTTTTCCCCTTGAATGGTACCTAAAAGCCCAGGCATTCACTATTCTAAAAACAAATCCAAGATATGACATTTTCTAATCTGAGGAGCACCCGCCTATAATTTGTTTTTTAATTAAGGTTTTAATTGATTTATTATGACAGTGGCATATTGATTTTATTAATTTACTATGACAATGACAATATATTATGATAATATAGGTCTTAATAACACAATTATTTTGTGGCCCTGTCCATTATGAGTCCTCAAAAAATAAGACCTTGTTATTGATTTTACTTTGGTCAAAATTTCTCTGTATTAATTATCACTAAAAGGAATATCAATGGAAGGAGGAACTGTAGGGAATTGCATTTGTTTTGGTGGGCAGGTTTTTAGGGTAGTTGAAGGCTTTTTGGAGTAGTCAAAAATAGGCAGTACTTTCATGGCATCCTTTTGCATTGTGTTTAAAGATGTGAGGGGTTTTTAAACATAATATAAATTCAGTTGGAATAAAAGACTGATTTCCTAAGAAAAGTCTAAAATGACCTTGTTTCTTAAGGTCCTTTAAACTGGTCAATATTTTAGCTAAGAGTATATATGAACATAAATTCTTGCATTAATGATATTTTTCATTCTAAGGACTCTTCCAGACCACAGGATTTCTGTTCTCAGGACCCTCCTATGTATGGCATATGAAAGTTTTTAGGACAGTCCAAGTCTGATATTTTGTGTTTTAAGAGCCCTGGTCTGATCTAGCTTCTTCCAGTTGTTGTCCTACTTCTCACATTCTCATTTCCATAGCTACTCTCAGGCCTGACATTTTGTGTGCTAAAGCATTCTGACACTTAAATTCCAATGAGCAAAATATAGTCAATATTTGGGCCCAAACAGTATATCTATATCTATATGTATGTTTGTATACATTGTAAATCTATCTATATATGCGTGTGTATTCACTGTAAATATATGTATGTGTGTGTGCTATAAATCCTTGTGAATTATTAGATATTCCACTCTGAGTCCCCTCCCCCAGCAAATGATTTCTATTCTCTGAATCCCTCCATCTATATCTTCCAAGACACTGTACGATCTGACCTTTGCTAGCTTAAGGGCTCTCTTTGCTCTGAAGTTCCCTCTTCTTGGGCACTGCTGCTCTCTCATTTTTGTTTCCCTGGAAACTCCCAAGCCTGACACTGTGGGGGCTCACATGCTCTATTTGCTGAAAATGTCCTTTCCCAGGCCCGGTACATTTCCCCTCTCTTTACTAGGCCTTCACAATCCTCGTCTAGCAGATTCGACAATCTCATCCAACTGATGATCCTGGATTACAAATTTTCTTCCATTCTATGTTCCACGAGCCATCCCTCATCTGATAGTAGTTCTCCACCTTTCACTTAAAATTTTGATATTCAGAGACTGGGATTATTCCCTAGTTAGGAAAATCTTTAATCTCAACTCCAGGACCCCTCAACATATATACTGAAAATGGCCTGGGGTGCCCCAATATTTAGTTTTACAAGGAAACTGGTATTTTGGACTCTAAGACCATAACCTCTTATAATCTATAAGGATTTTCTTTATTGTTTGAATAATTATGACAATCCATGTGCATTTAATCTATATAAAGATTTCTGGAACTAACTCATGTCTCTTCTACATCCTTAACATTCTTAACCATCACATTATTGCACAAACATAGTTTGCATTTCTTTTCCTTAATAGTAATATACATAACTGTCTTGAACAGAGTAGGATCTACAGGCAATTACATTTTATTTCTGGAGTCCAAGTGTTTTCAGTTTTATGGTGGTTTTTTTGGTTTGCCAAAAAAATAGATAATACTTTCAACTCACTCTTTTAGCTATGCATTGTTAACAGGTGATTTGTTTCAAAGCAACCATATGGTGGTATATAAATTCAATTGAGAGAAAGGATTGATTGCCTAGGCAAAACCTCCCTCCTTTGAAATTCCCAAGAAATGGGCTGTATTTTGGGACACTTTTCATATACATACACACACACACACAGACACACGTATATATATGCCTGTGTGTATAAACATATATATGTGTATATATATATATATATCTTTGTCTTTTATAATATTTTCCATTCTAAGTATGAAGTATTCTGGCTTCAAAATCCATTCTAATTGTTCTATTCAAAGATGGGACTTATTTCCATGCTGGGAAATAGTGTGTTCCAAACTCTAGCCAACCACCAACTTGCCCACTATACCTGGATACTTGGAAGCTCAGACATTCAGTTCTCTAAGGACCATGACAGATTGAAGATTCTCATACGTAAAGGAACACCTTCCTAAAATCAATGGTATAAACAAGGGAGAGGTGTTTACTCCTCTTCTGGCCTGCTCTCTGGTCTGTGAGCAACCACAAGCACTCTTTTCTGCCCTGGAACTGTGAGTACGATTCCCTCTCCACAGCCACCACCAGCTCCACCACATCAACACTCCTCCTCACCCCAGGACCATCACTCAGAATTGAGACCCATTAGGCCAAGAACTCCAGAAGCTGCAGCTGCTGTGTCAGTGACTGCCACCACCCTCGGGCTGGGACTGGGGCCAAATCATGTTCCCCTCTCAACCAGGTGAAAAAGCTTTCTCACTGATCTTTGAAACTGTCTGGCATTTGTGGGTTGAGAAATCAGGAAACCTCAGCACCTGTCCATCATTCAGTGCCCTGAGGTCTGCTTCAGTTGGGTCTCTTGTTTGAGATTTTTTTAAAACATTTTTTGCTTTTTGTTTCTATTAAGCATCACCAATATGTAATATAATTTATATTGGAATAGACAAATGATCTTACATGAAAAATCTGCCTTCTCTTTTTAAAATTAATAGGAATATCAAATATTTGGTCCCAATAAGAAAATTTGTTGCTGTTCAGTCATTCAGTTGTGTCCAACATTTTGTGACCTCTGGACCACAGAAGGTCAAATACTTCCGTTTTTTCCTCCACGTTTTCTCGAAGTCTTTCCAAGTTACATTCGTTGTTTCCATCACACTATCTATTCATCTCTCCCTCTACCATTTACTTTTGCTTTTGCCTTCAGCTTTTCCCAATATCAGGGTCTTTTCCAGTGAGACCCATTTTCTCATTATGTAGCTGAAGTATTGAAATTTCAACTTCAGTTTTGACCTTCCAGTGAATAGGCTGAGTTAAATTTTCGGTATTGACTGATTGGATTTCCTTGCTGTCCAATGGACTAATACTAGAGGTGAAAATGAATCCTTAGCAGGGGTGTAATTTTCTACTCTTGGGCCCATTCCAGAGCAGAATATTGACCTCTTTAGAGCCCTCCCAGCTATTACATACAGTGCTTTCTAGGACACTCTAAATTCTGACCTTTTGTTTTCTATGGAATCTCTTCATGTTTTCTATGGGATCTCTTCATTCTCTGTTATTCCTCCTTCTCAATGTTCTGCTTCCTGTCTCATTCTCTACTCCATGGTTCCTCCAAGTCCAGTCATTCTGTGTGCTCAAATCCCACTGCTTCTGACCATTTCCATTATCAGCCCCAGAACAACTCCTTTCTTTCTCCCATCTAAAATATCTTAACGCTGACTTTTCAGCTACTGTATCTCAACTGCTTCAGGATTATAGATTCAATATTTCCTTCTAGCTAAGATATTCTAAGTTTTATGTCTCTTCTCCTATCTAATTCTTTGGCCTCACTTTCCATTCAAAATCAGGACTCCAGAAAGATGAGTTTGAGTTTGGTTTTGAACTTGTGTCCTCCTCATTGCATGGCAGATGCTCTATCTACTGTGCCAGCTAGTTGCACCACATCTCCCACCTTCTCCATCCTAATGACTCTCAATACTGATATTCCAAATTTTACAGTTTAAAAAGGCTCCAGATTCTGGATTAGAAATGTCCATCCAAATGGACCCAGAATACAGGGGGAGACAGATTTTTAGACACAAAAACAATTTAAAAATCAAATTAATTTTAAGAAAACCATTAAGCAGCATTAAAAAATAGATAATTTGATTTTGAATTGGAGAAAAGATTAGGGAATTTCTAAACTGGGGAAAAAGAGCAAACAGGCATAATTCCCTGAAATCAGAAAAAGAGGTATTCTACTCCCTACTGGTATCTTTATGCCATAAAAGAAAAATGGAGGCAAGACATACATACATACATACATACATACATACATACATATATATGGAGAGAGAGACAGAGAGAGAGAGACAGAGAGACAGAGAGAGAGACAGAGAGAGAGAGAGAGAGAGAGAGAGAGAGAGAGAGACCCTCCTAAGGTCTGGTTGGGTATTTTTCTTAATTTTGATTTATTTTAACACCTCACTTCCATCTTACCCATATGCTTATTTCCAAACAGAAGTCTTATCCCCTTAAAAGTCCTTACTATACAACACAAAGTTGTAATGCCCCCAAATATAAAATATTCATTATCATGCCTACTGTTATCAATAGCTATCTTTATCAATGAAACAACAGCAGAGGGTTACATGGGTTTTTCCTGTACATAGGGGTTTGTAAGACTGTTTGGGTGGACGTAAAATTGATGGTATTTTCACTATAACCTTGAGGCTCTGTGGTTAAGAATGTCAGATTTTTTTTTAAATTTTGCATCCCCAACACATCCTAAAAATTAAATTAGAATTTAGTTTTGATCTCACAAGGGCAATTGACATTCTTTTTGTTTTTGAAATGACCTATAACAGGTCCATATTTGGGCCAAATAAGAATCTGAGAGTATGTCTTCGGTATTTATAATATTTTCCATTCTAAGGTCCTTTTAGAGCTAATCATTTCTGTTCTCAAAGATTACCTAGAAATCAAGCATGGTTATTTGGAGGACATTCCAAGGCCTGCCTTTTGGAGTCTCAGGACACTCTCTGCTCCAACATCCCTTCTTCAAAGTGCTCTCCTACCTCCTACCTTCTCTTCACCATGACTACACCATGTTATGTGCTAAAACCCTTCTGTTTCTGACAATTTCCATTTTCAGTCCCTGAATATGTCTTACTTTTCTACTTCTAGTCCCTCTATCCTGGGCCATCTCTAGTCATCTTGATGAATATCAGGCCACTGCACCCAGATGGCTCAGGAGAAGAAAGTGAGGTTGTTGACTTTACACAGTCCTCCCTCACTCAAATCAAAGTCAGCTGCAAGTCATGTCATCATCATGATGTCATGGTCCTCTTTGAGAACAAAGGACAAACACAAGTCCCTCTGAACCATATATTATAGATTCCACAACCAAATCACATGCAGGTTTCTGGATTCAAAGTATCCCTCGAAGGCCCACACGATATGGGTTCCAGTACCCTCCATGATCACCTATTCTGGTTTTGCTTTGCCATTCCCATGTGTACATTCAGAGGCAGGATTTAAATGCTAGCTCAGACATTTTGTATCTTGCCTCTCAACTTCTTCCAACATTCCCATGTGAAAAGTACCTGGAAGCCTAAACCTTTAGCATTCTATGGAATATCAAATACATGACATTTTTGGTTCTAAAGCCATATGCTGATAACTTTTGTCAAATTCTTAATTTTAGTTTTATTCATTGGATTATTATTACAATTTACATTGATTTAATTGATATAACTTCAAATAGATTTTTTTTCCCAAAAAACTCTATACTAAACATTTGCTTTTTTGTCCAAAATCACCGAATATCCAATTTTCTTAATATGAATAGAAATAGTAGTGTTTATTAAAGAAAGGAATACATTCAATTGGACTTCTCCTGGTGTCCAGGTTTTATGGGATTTTATTTTATTTTTTTTGCTAGCCAAAAAATACACACTACTTTCAACAAAATCTTTTGGGAGTTTAGTTCAATGTGTGGGTTTTTTGTTTTTTATTTTTTTATTTCTACTATGCATCATCAATAAATAGTGTAATCTATGTTGGAATAAATAAATGATCTCACCTGAAAAACCTAACTTCATCTTATACTTTAAGTTAATTAGAGATGGCTAGTATTTGGGCCCACTAAAAATATGTGTTGTTCTTCAGTTGATCCATGGAGTCCAAGTCTTCTTGACCCCATGTTTCATAGCATTCCAGGCTCTTCCCTTCTATTTTCAATTCTCTCTCAGTCTGCGCAACTTATATTTGTTAGTTCCATGACACTACCTGTCCATCTCTTCCTTTGCCAACTTCAGGATTGCCTTCAGTCTTTCCCAGTGTCAGGGTCTTTAGCAATGAGCCTATTATATCATATCATATTATATTATATTATATTATGTTATATTATATTATATTAATGAGCCCCTCATTATATGGCCAAAGTATTCGAACTTTACCTTTAGCATTTGACTGAATTAATTTCTTTCAGTATCTGCCTGAATTAATTTTTTTTCAGTATTGACTGCTTTGATCTCCTTGCTGTCCAATGGTTTAAAAGTAGAAATGAAAATCAATCCTTAGCACAGGTAAGATTTTCCACTCTAAAGCCAATTCCAGAGCAGAAGATTGATGTTCTTAGAGGCCTCCCTGCTATCCCATGCAGTGATTTATAGAGCACTCCAAGTTCTGAATATTCTAAGAGATCTCCTCTCTTTCTAATATCCCTCCTTATCAGTATGCTCCTACCTCTCTCGTTCTCTTCTCCACGGATACTCCAAGTTCCGTCATTCTGTGTGCTCAAATCACACTGCTTCTGACCATTTCCTTGATCACTTGCAGAACAACTCCTCTCTCTTCTAGGACATCCCAACACTAAATTTCTGGCTTGTACACCTCATGTGCTTCAGGATTCTGGATTCAGTATTTCCTTCTAGTTCAGATATTCTAATGTCTTTGTGTCTTTCCAGATCTAAGACTTTGGCTTCATTTTCCATTCAAAATTGGCACCTCCAGAAGGGGGAATTGACCCTGAGCAAGAAAATTCTATAGTCTAACCTCTCAACCAGCTCCAAAATACCCTCTGGAAATACAAGTGGAAAACCAAATTTTCAGTATTCTAAGTATCTTCCAAGTCCTGACATTTTGGGTTCTAAGGTTATAGCCTCTATTAATTTATAAGGTTTTTAATTTTTCAAAAAAATTGATATCATCACTATTATAATGCATAGGAGCATTACTTATATCCTGATTTTGAAAAATAAGTTTTATTCTTTATCAGTCCTCATTATATATCATACCTTGTTTTTTTGCGTGGAAAAAGACCCTACATTCCATTTGAATGACTAGTAAAATCAATAGCAGTCTTTACCTAAGAAGGAAGGGCATGAAATTAACATTTTTTTGATGTGCAGATTTTTAAAGTTATTTAAGGTTTTTTTGGGGGGGGGACAGGAAGAAGATAGTCCAAAAATAAATAATGTTTTCATGATATCCTTTTGTATTTTGTTTAAATATGTGAGATTTTCTTTTAAGTGTAATATCAATTTAATTAGATTAAAAGATTGACATCCTAGGAAAAATCTAAAATTGCCTTGTTTCTTAATTTCCTTCAAACTGGCCAATATTTCAGCCAAGAAAATATATGATCATCAATCCTGGAATTTATGATATTTACCATTCTAAGGTCCCTTCCAGACCTCACGATTTCTCTTTTCAAGGCCCACCCATGTTTGATATATGGAAGGTTCTAGGACAGTCCTGGTCTGCCTAGCTTATTCCAAGTGCTCCTATTTTTCTTCTCTTCTCCATGGCTACTCTCAGGCCTGACATTCTGTGTACTACAACCCCACTCGTGATAAAATTGCATTCTCAACCTCTGAATATTTTAACTTTTTTTTGAGACAGACATGATAAAGTGACTTACCCAGGGTCACACAGCTAGTAAGTGTCTCAGGCCACATTTGAGCTCTTGACTCCAGGGCTGGTGCTCTATCCACTGCACCATACCTCCCACCATTTCTGTTTCAGTGTCTCTCAATACAGACATTCCAAATTTAACAGCCTAAAAAAGCTCCATATTGTAGATTAGAAATGCTCATCACTATCTTATGTTCAAAGTTCTAAGTGCTCTTCCTGATCACATAGTCTGACTTCAGTTGCCCCTTCCTATTCGTACATCAAGAGGAATGCTTTAACTCTTGGGTCAGACATTCAGTTTCCCTGTTATCAACTTCCATCATTCCCACACGAAGTGTTCCTGGAAGCCTCAACATTTAGTGGTTTAGGTACCATTGAAAATGTGACAGTTTTGGTTCTAAAGCCATATCACACTCAGGTGGGTCAAGATATTATTTTTGATTGATTCAATTATGATTACAATGTATATGGGTCTTACCAATAAAATGGTTTTAAAGTAGATGTCATCTTCCTTATAAATTCTTGAGATTTCACATGATATTTTCTTGTCAAAAATTTCTCAATAGTCATTTGTGTTAATAATAATTGAAAGAACAGTCTTTACTAAAGAAAGAAATACAAGAAGCTGCATTTGCTTAGCTGTGTATGGATTTTGGTTGTGTTGGAGGGTGCTAGATAGCCAAAAAATTGACAGTAATCTTACTAAATTCTTTGAACATTCTGGTTGAAGGTAGAAGGGCTTTTGGGTTTTTTTGTTTTGTTTTTATTTATTATTTAGTTTATTTGTATTTCTTATTAAGCATCCCTGATGCTTAATAAAAAATTATATGTCAATGATTGCCTATGAAAGATCTACCTTCTTTTTTAATTTAGTAAAAATGGCCAATATTTGGGTACACACAGTACATACATGAAAATAAATGCTTGTGAGTTGTGAAATTTTCCACTGGGTGGCCCCTTCCTCCAGCAGATGATCTCTCTTCTCTGAACCCTCCCACCTATAGCATAACCTGATTTCCAGGACATTGCAAGATCTGATTTTTTTTGGCCTAATGTATCTCTTTGCTTTGAGGTTCCCCTGCTAGCTCTCTCTCATTTTTGTCTCCATGGCAACTCCCCTGCCTGACACTCTGTGTGTGGGCTCACATCCTATTGTTTTTGAAAATGTCCATTCCCAGCTCCCGTATACGTCTCACTCTCTCTCTTTCTAGGCCTTTACAATTCTGGCTTTCCAGATTCTGCAGTGTCATCCAGATGAGGATCCTGAATTTCAAATTTCCTTCAAGCTCATACAGTCCATGTTCCATGAGTCATCCCACATCTCATTAAACTCGTCACTCAAAATATGGACATTTAGTGTGGCAGGACTTATCTCCTACCTAGGAAATTCTGTATTCTAATCTCCAAGACAAATCCAACATATGTCTTAAGAAAGATCCTGAGAAGCCCCAATATGCAGTGTTCCAAGGGGTTATTAAGAATTAATAATTTGAATTCTAAGGTCACACCTTCCTATGTTCTATAAGGATTTTTAATTTTTTTATTGGATAATTATCATAAACATGGATTTTACATCTACTCATATTTCTAAAACTAACCCATGTCTCTTCTTAGTCCCTAGAATGCTATACCTCCCTATTTTGACCCAAACCCACTCTTCATTCATTTTCCTTCATAGTACTATTACTAGCAGTCTTGCAGAAAGTAGGACCTACAGGGAAATACATTTGGTTTGGTGTCCAAGGGCTGTCTGTGTGGGAGAGGTTTTTTTCATTGCCAAAAATAGACAGTACTTTCAACAGACTCTTTTAGCTGTGTAGCTGTGAATGAGCGATTTGTTTCAAAACATCCCTGCTATGGAATATAAATTAAACTGTGAGAAGAGACTGCTCTCCCAGGCACAATCTCATTCTTTTTATTTTTGAAATTCCCTAGAACTGGAAAATATTTTGGCTCAGATACACTATGTATAAGATTAAATCCTTGCCATTTTTGCTTTTTAAGGCCCCTAGCTAAGCAGATTCTGATTTATGCTCTCAGAGAGTTTTCAGCTATCATAGAGGGGGTTTTGTAGCCCATTACAAGATCTGAACTTTTGTGTTCTAAGCTTTTACTTTGCCCCCATATCCCTACTCCAATGTGGGACATTCAGAGTTGGGACTTATGCCCAAATAGGAAATTCAGTTTGCCAATTTTTAGCCACCACCAACAACCATCATTGAATGAGATCTGAAAGCCCCTGGGTTTTCACATGAGTGTTCTAAGGACATTCCAAGATACAATATTTTTGCTTTCAAAGCAACACCATCTTTCTAAAACAGCTTTTAAGGCAATTTTATTACACTGTACCTAATAATTTAGACATATCTTGACCTGGTAACATATGTTCTGTCTCTTTTGAGACTTCAGAATTAACATCTATGCTTTCTTTTTGTTGTTATTAAAAATACTCTCTATTCATTATGAATAATAATTATATCAATATCAGTCTTTAAGGATCTTCATAGAATTGCATTTGTTTTTTGGAGCTTTTATATTATACTTTGAGTATTTTTTTTTTGCCAAAATACTATCAGTACTTTCACCAAGACATGTTGCTTGGGTAGTTGAAGAAGTGGAATATACATATGTATATATATGTATGTATATATATATATATATATTACATATATATATTTGAACTTTAGAAGGTTATAATATAAACTGAAATAAATGACAAATCTCATCTAGAAACTCTAATTTCTCCTCCTTTCTTTAGGTACCTTGTACTGGTAAATACTTTGTTTTTACACTAAGAATATATTTAAAGTAATTCTTGCAATGATGATATTTTGCATTTGGAGGCCCATTCCATAGCAGATCCTGAAGGTTCTCAGAGCCTTCACAGCTATGGCATAAAGAAACTTGAAGAACACTCCAGTCCTAACTTTGGTGTTTTCTCCTGGATATCTGTATCCCTTCTTCTACAGGCTCTCCTCAATCTCTCCTGTTTCTAAGGCTCCACAAACACCTAACATTGACTGTTATAAAATCTTTATCAATGAAGCATTGCAGAGGATCACACATGTTTCCAATACAGATATTTCGGGATTGCAAAGTTAATTTGGATGGACTTAGAATTGATCGTATTTTCACCTTACCCTTAAGTCTCTGAGGTTAAGGATGCCAGATTCTAAAATTTTTCTATCATCAATGAATGCTCAATATTAAATTGGAATTTATGTTTCAAAAGAAAAAACCTAACGTTTTGTTTTTAAATGACATACACATAATCAAATTTTTTACATTTCTAATGTTCTGTATCTTTTGTTTGGTCATGAATTCTTCTACTCCCCTTAGATCTGACAGCTAGGCTATTCCTTGCTCTTCTAATTTGCTTATACTACCAATCTTTATGTCTAAATCATGACCCATTTTGACCTTGTCTTGGTATATGGTGTGAAATGTTCTATGCCAAGTCTGTATACTATTGTTTTCCAGTTTTGCCAGAAGTTTCTGGAAAAAAGGAGTTTTTATCCCCACTCAAACCCTAGGTTACTATGGTTATTGACTACTGTGCCTTGTGTACCTAATCTATTCTACTAATCCACCACTCTGTTTCTTAGCCAGTCCCGGATAGTTTTGATGATTATTGCTTTATGATATAGTTTGAGATCTGGTATTGCTAGGCCACCTTGCTTTGTTTTTTTTCCCATTAATTCCCTTGATATTCTCAACCTTTTGTTCTTCCAGATGAATTTTGTTATTTTTTCTAACTAAGAAATAATCTTTTGGTAGTTTGATTGATATGGCAATGAATGGGTAAATCAGTTTAGGCAGAATTCTCTTTTTATTATATTGGCTCATGAGCCAATTGATATCTTTCCAGTTGATTAGATCTTTATTTATGTAAAAAGTATTTTGTAATTGTGTTCATATAGTTCTTGGGTTTGCCTTGATAGGTAGACTCCTAAGTATTTTACATTACTTACAGTATTTTTAAGTGGATTTTCTCTTTCTCCCTCTCTATTATTACTATTTTTTTTGCTGCTTAAACCATTAGTGTTCTGGGAAACACCAAAGAAATGACATTTTTTTTTGTTTTAAAACCATTTCATACTAATTTTGGTCAAAGTATTATTTTTTATTAATTAGCTTAATATTACAACAAACGTGTTTCTCCAATATGACTATTTCAAAATAGAGGCCTTCTCTCTAATGTGTTCTTTATATTGAAACCTTGTCTTTTTATTCAGAATTGCTTGATATTCATTTTTATTAATAGTAGTAGTAACAGCAGTTTTTACTAAATAAAATAAATACATCAAAAAGCCTTTGTGTAGGTGTGCAGTTGTGGTTTGAGGGTTTTGGGGTTTTTTTTTGGCTAACCAAAATATCAACAATAATCTCACTAAACACTTTCCAAAGGGTTGTTCAACATGGAGGGCTGTTTTTGTCATTGATATTGTTCATTTTTGTTTCTTATACATCACCAGTGCCCAATAAAAATATGTTGGAATAAATGAATGATCTACTAAAATCTACCTTCTTATTTCTTATTTTTTAAATGAGTAAAAAATAGCCAATATTTGAGCCTACACAGTATATACATGAAAATACATCCCTGTGCCTTGTGACATTTTCCCCTGGAAGGCTCCTTCCCCAGCAGATGATTTCTGTTCTCTGAACCCCCTACTACACCTATACCATAACCTGTTTTTCAAGACACTGCAAGATCTGACCTTTTCTTCCCTAAGGCTCTGTTTGCTCTAAGTTCCCCTCTTCTATGGGCCCTGCTGGCTCTCTCATTTTGTCTTCATGGCAACTCCCAGGCCTGATACTCTGTGTGTCAAATCCTCCTGTTTCTGAAAATGTCCATTGCCAGACTCCATATATATCCCCCTTTCTCTCTTTAGGCTCACACAATTCTGTCCTTGCTTTCGATATTCTCAGACTGCTTATGATCTTGAATTTTTTAAAGTCTGTACTTTGTTTTTACCATGAGCCATCCCAGATTTAGTACTCTCTATAAGCTTTTCAAACAAAATCTGTACCTTCAGAGGCAGAACTGATCCCTTAGCTGGGAAAATGTGTATCCTCAGGTCTAGAACTCCAGCAACAGAGATCCTTTTGAAATCCCGGGAAGCTGAGATGTTCAGTGTTCCAAGGGGCTACCAAGAACTGGTATTTTGGCAGTACCATCATGTGTTCCAAAAGGAATTTTCTTTATATTTTATTACTGGATCATTATGACCATACACATGGATCTTGCTGCATATACATTTTTAAAACTAAACATTTTCTTCTAATTCCTTAGCATGCTATACACTATTTAGTTGGACCTGGAAAATATTTTTTCTAATTGAACATATTTAACATAATCCTTGGAAGTGAAGATATTTTACATTTGAAGGTCTGTTCCACGGTGGATCATAAAGGTTTCTCAGAGCCCTCCCAGCTATGACATATGGAAAATTGGAGGACATTCCAGTCCTGACCTTTGGTGTTCTCTCCTGGATCAGATATCCTTTCTTCTAAAGGCTCTCCTCAATCCCTTATTCTCTTCTCTGATGCTCCTCTCTGATCTAATGTTGTCTCTTCTAAAATCCCATTTCTTCAGACAATTTCCCTCATCAACTGCTCTGATCATGTCTCATTCTATCTTTTCTAGTCCTTCCCCAAAATGACATTCCTATTTCTACAAACTCATCCTTCTCTGGATTTCACAACTATATATTTCTGAATTGTATTCTGAATTGTATTCAGGATAAATTCAGGATTATAGAAATCCATCAACTTCAAACATTCAAGGTACCTAGTATAAGACTTAATCAAGAATTCTGGCTTTACAATCCATTTCTAATTGTTTCATTCAGAGGGCCCTCATTCCATGCTTTTAAATTCTTGTTTCTCATCTCCAGCCTATGACCAGTTTGGCTGCTTAGATGGTATCTGGAAGTCTAGCCATTCGGTTTACTAAGGGACTTTCATGGATATGAGAGTCTCATATCCAAAGGAATAACCTCGTAACATCTCTAAGGTTTTGGGGGGACTTTTCCTGCTTCAGGTTATTTTATTCTTTTATTTTACCAGTGTTCTTGAATCTTAGATATATCCTGATTTCCAAACATAAGGTTTCTTCATTTATAAGTCCTTATTACATAATGCCATTTTAATGGCCAAATAATGCAGAATATCCACTGTCATTAACGCTACTATCAATGGTTATCTTCATCAATGACAGAATTACAGAGGATTGCATAGCTGGTGGTGTATAGATCTTTGGGGTTTGCGATGTCTTTTTGGGTGGTGATAAAATAAATAGTATTTCTACCATACTTTTAAGGCTCTGTGATTAAGGATGTGAGATTTTTTTTTTCCCTACCACCAATGCATACTACAATTTCAATTATAGTTAATTTTTGAGCACATAAAATCTACTTTCTACTTATTTTATAAATTTGGGCCAAAGGAAATAAATCCTTTCCAAATATGATATTTTCCATTTTAAGGCTCATTCAGAGCTACTCATTTCTGTTCTCAGAGACTGCCTAGCAATCAAACATGCTGATTTTCAGGACATTCCAAGATCTGCCCTTTGGAGTCTCAGGGCACTCTCTGTTCTGATATCCCTTCTTCAAAGTACTCTCCTACCTCCTTCCTTCTCCATCACTATACCATGTTATGTGTTAAAACCCTCCAGTTTCTGACAATATCCATTCTCAGCTCCTGAACATCTTCCATTTTCCCCCTCCTACTCCCTTTGAGCAATGACATCAGAAATTCCACAGCAAAGTTAAGGTCATGATTCTGGATTCATTGGTTCCCTAAAGCCCACACAGTGTGGGTTCCAGTGCCCTCACTATTCTGACTTCATTTTCTATTTCTTACTGGGAAAATAAGAGATAGTTTTTAACTTCTGCCTCAGAAATTCTGTATCTCTGCTCTCAACTACTTCCAACATTCCCACATGAGAGGTAGGTTGAAGCTTAAACCTTTAGTGTGCTAGGCAACATGGAAGACAAGACATTTTTGGTTCTAATGCCATATTTTGATGACTTGTGTCCCATTCTTATTTTTAATTTTACAAATTGGATTACATCACAATGTACACTGGTCTTACTGATAGGATGACTTCCAAATAGAAGTCTTCTCTTTATTCTGAACATCTGGGGTTTTTGGTAGAAAATTGTTCAATATTAATTTTTAACAGTAAAATAAAAATCAGTCTTTGCTATGGAAAGAAATACATGCAACTTCATTTGTTGTACTGTATTGTGGTTTTATAGGGTTTTTTAAGCTAGCACAAAAATTGACAGTAATCTCACTAAACACTTTTGTTAGCGTGGTTGAAAATGGGAGACTTTTGGTTTTGTTTTTCTTTGTTTTATTAATTTAGAAGTGAAGCCCAATAAAAATTATATTGTCATAAATAAATAATTGATTAAAACCTACCTTTTGCTTATTTTTAAATTAATTAAAAATGGACAGTCATCTAGCCAACTTGGTGTATACATGAAAACATATCTCTCCTATTTGTGAGATTTTCCACTCCATGACTTTGTCCCCAGTAGGTGACTTATGTTCTTTGGGCCTTTCAAACTCTAACATGTAGTGGCTTGGACTCAGTATAAGAGCTGACCTTTCCTGCCCGAAGGGCTGTCTTTGCTATGAAGTCCCCTCTTCTATGGGAACTATTAACTCATCCCCATGCCAACTACCAGGATTGTTCAAATCCTTCTGTTCCTGAAAATTTCCGTTCCCAAACTCTGTACATCTCCCCCTCTCTCTTCTCTAGGCCCTCACAATTCTGGCCTTGCAGATTGTACAGTCTCATTCAGCTGATGATGCTGAATTCCAAATTTCCTTCAAGCTCATCCATTCTATGTTCCTTGAGCCATCCCCCATCTGATACTGGTTCTCAGTTTTTCACTTAAAAACTGGACCCTCAGAGTCTGAGCTTATCCCTCAGGAAATTCTGTATTCTAACAGATATGTATCTCTCCAACAAATATCCTTGAAGAGACTCAGGAAACCCCAATAGTCAGTTTTCCAAGGGACTACAAATCCCATATATTTTGAATTCTAAGGCCATAACCTCCTATGATCTATCAGGATTTTTCTTTGTATTTTTATTGGATAATTATGACAATGCACTTGCATCTTACCTGTCTCAAGATTTTCAAAACTAATTCATGTCTCTTCTAAGTCCTTAACATGCTACACCTTCATGCAAACTTACTCTGCATTCATTTTCATTCTAGTAATATACACAGCAGTCTGGAACAAAGTAGGACCTACAGACAATTATATTTGTACTAGTGTCCAAGAGTATTCAGTTTCAGGACTTTTTTTGGACTTGTCACAAAATAGACAGTACTTTTGCCTCCATCTTTTAGCTGTGTAGTTGTGAAAGGGAGATTTGTTTCAAAGGATTGCCATGGCAGAATATAAATTAAACTGAGAGAAAGAGTTGATTGTCTAGGCAAAATCTCCTTCCTGGTTTTTGAAATTCCCTAGAAATAGACCATACTTGGGGTCACTTAGCATATATATGAAAATAAACTGTAATATTTTCCATTCTGAGGCACCTACCAGGACAGGTTTTGTTCCATGTTTCCAGAGGGCTTCCATCTCCCACATAAAGTGGTTTGTAGCCCATTCTAAGGTCTGACCATTTATCATTCTCATATCCCCACTCCAAAGTGGGACATTCAGAATTGGGACTTAATGCTTGGCTAGGATATTTGGTATGCTGACTCTCAATTGCCCTTAAATGGGAACTGACAGTCCAGGCATTCAGAGTGCTAAGGACATTCTGAGACATGACATTTTTGGTTCCAAAGAAATGTCATTCTATGATTTATAAAGCTGACTTTAAAAAGCTTTCAATGGATTTTTATTAAACTGTACCTAATGACTTACAGATAACATGATCTGGAGACATTAATTCTGTCATTAATAAGGATTCAATAATTAAAACCTAGATATTTTTGTTAAAAATATTCTACATTCATTATCAATATAATCATATTGACAGGCTATCAAAGAAGGATTTTTATAAATAGAATTTCTTTAATGATGCTTTTAAATCACCTTGTCTGGGAATTTCTCCACTAAAAAATGTCAGTCATTTGATCAAATTTTTTTGGATGTGAGGTGGAAGATGTGACTTTTTTTGAGTTTCCCAATTTTATAATATAAAGAAAAATTGAAATATATGATTGATTTCATCATCATGGATTCATTATTTCCTTCTAGCTCAGATATTTTAAGTTCTATTTATCTTCCCTAATCTGATACTTTGGCATCATTTTGCATTCAAAATTGGGACTTCAGAAAGAGGAATTGAGTTTGTATTTGAACTCAGATCCCCATCACTCTACAGCAGGTGCTCTACCTGTGCCCCATCTCCCACTTTCTCTGTTCTAGTGACACTCAATACTGACATTCTAAATTTTACAGTTTTAAAAGGCCCTAGATTCTGTATTAGAACTGTTCATCAGTGTCAGATATGCTAGATTCTAAGAGTCCTGCCTATTCACATATTCTGGTTTCAATTTCCACTCCATATTGGTTCATTCAGAGGTGGGGTTTAACTCCTAGCTCAGACATTCTATATCCACATTATCAATAAACATTGCTATGTGAAGGGCACCTGGATACCTCAACCTTTAATGTTAACACAACCCTCCAAGACATGGTATTTTGGGCTCTGAAGCCATATTATGCTAATTTAGGTCAAGATATTCTTTTTATTTTTTGATAATTCTATAGCAATTACAATGTACATATGTCTTACCAGTATGATGATTTCAAAATAGACGTTGTCTTTCTTATGGGCCCTTTATGTTTCACATGATGTTTTCTTGTCCAAAATTTCTAGATAGGCATTTTCATTACCAGTAGTAGAAACAACAGTTTTACTAAAGAAAGAAATCCATGAAACTGCGCTTGTTTAGCTGTGCAGGGGTTGTGGTTTTCAGTAGGGGCTATCCATAAAATTGATAGTAATCTCACAATTCTTTGGAAAGGCAGGTTGACTATAGAATGACTTTTTTGTTTTGTTTTCTCTTAGTTTTTCTTATACATTACATACGCCTAATAAAAATTATATTGGAATAAATGAAGAATCTCCTACAAAAAAAGCTAACTTCTTGTTTTTTTAAGTTAGTAAAAAATGGTCGATATTTTGGCCCATACAGTATATACATGAAAATAAATTCTGATTAGTTGTGAGATTTTTTTTCCCCCACTGGGTGGCCCCTTCCTCCCGCAGATGATTTCTTTCTCTGAACCCTCCCACCTAAATGTAGCAAATACTCTAGGACACAAGATCTGACCTTTTCTTCCCTAAGGGCTCTTTTTGCTTTGAGGTCCCCTTTTCTATGATCACTGCAAGTTCTTTCATTTTCTTTTGCGTGACAACTCCCAGACCTGACACTCTGTGTGCTCAAATTATCCTATTTCTTAAAATGTCCATTCCTAGCCCCCATACATCTCACCCTTTCTCTTCTCTAGACCCTCACAATTCTGGCTTTGCAGATTCTAGTCTCAGCCACCTGATGACCTTGAATTTCAAATTTCCTTCAAACCATCCCACACCCCATAGATTCTTTAAGTTTTTCACTCAAAATCTGGATCTTCAGAGGCAGGACTGATCCCTTAGCTAGGAAATTCTGTATTCTAAACTCCATCAATCCAACATATGTCTTTTGAAAGATCCTGGGAAGCCCCGATATTCAATGTTCCAAGAGGTTACCAAGAATGGATATTTTGAATTTTAAGGCCACACCTTCCTATGTTCTATAAGGATTTTAAAAAAATTTTATTGGATAATTATTATGACAAACATGAATTCCAAGATCTGACCTTTTGTGTTCTAAGGCTTTGCTTTGCTCTCATATCCTCACTCCAATGTGGGACATTCAGAGTTGGGGCTTATGCCCCGCTAGGAAACTCGTTTTGCCAATTCTAAGCCACCCCCAACAACCATCATTGAATGAGATCTGAAAGCCCCAGTATTTGATGTGCTAAGGACATTCCAAGATATAATATTTTTGGTTCCAAAGAAACACCATTCTATGATCTTTAAAACTCATTTCAAAAAGGTTTTTTAAGGGAATGTTATTTCACTGTACCTAATAAGTTAGAGATTTCATGACCTAGAAACATTTATTCTGTCTCTCATGAGGCTTTGGGAATTAACATCTAGGTTTTCTCTTTTTGTTGTCCAAAACTACTCTATTATGAATAATAATTATACCAATATCATTGTCTTTTTTACAATTGCATTTTTTCCCTGGAGCTTCTATATTATATTTTTGAGTTGCCAAAATATTATCAGTATTTGTATCAAACCATTTTGGTTGGGTAGTGGGAGAACTGAAATATTTTTTGAGGTACAGAAGGTTATAATATAAATTAAATTGAAATTAATGACAGATATCATCTAGAACTTCTAAATTCTCCTCCTTTCTTTAGGTTTCTTGAAGTGAAAAAATTTTTTCCACTAAAGTATTTTTGCCCACTTGGAATATATTTAAATTAATGCTAGAAATGGCAACATTTTGTGTTTGAAGGCCCATTTCACAGCTGATTTTTGTAGGTTCCCAGATCCTTCAGAGCTATGGCACATGGAAAATTGGAGGACATGCAAATCCTGACCTTTGGTGTTCTCTCTTAGATCAGATATCCCTTATTCTAGAGGCTTCCTGCTCTCTTCTCCAAGGTTCTTCCAGGACTTAACGTTGACTGTTCTAAAATCTTTATCAGTGACCAACTATGAATATATCTGAGAATACATCATTGCCATCTATGACAATTTCATTCTGAGGCCCATTCAGAGCTCATAATTTCTGTTCTCAGAGACCACTAGCAATCAAACACGGTGATTTTCAAAACATCCCAAGATCTGCCCTTTGGATCCTCAGGGCACTGTCTGCTCTGATATCCCTTCTTCAGAGTGCTCTCCCACCTCCTTCCTTCTCTTCACCATGGCTGTATCACCCTATGTGCTAAAACCTCCTGTTTCTCATAATTTCTATTCCCAGCTCCTGAACACCTCCTACTCTCCCACTTCTAGTCCATCTAAACACTGACATTGGCGATTCCACAAAAAAAATCATGCTCAGGATTCAAGATTCAAAGTTTCTGTCAAGCTCACATTGGTTGGGTTCCAGTACCCTCCATGATCACTTGATATTTTGGGTTCACTTTCCATTCCCCATTAAGATATTCAGAGGCATATTTTTTTAACTCCTAGATCAGACAGGATCTCCGATCCCAACTCTTTCCAACATTCCCACATTAAAGGTACCTGGAAGTTTAAACTATTAGTGCTTTAGGGAATATCAGAGAAATGACATTTTGGGATCTAAGACCATTTCATGCTAATTTGGGTGAAGGTATTTTTATTAATTACTTTATTATTGCAATATGCATGTGTTCCAGCAATATGATGATTTAGAAATAGAAGCTTTCTTTCTAATATACTCTCTATTGTGAAACCTTATCTTTTTATTCAAAATTGCTTGTTATGCATTTTTATTAATAGTAATAGTAGCAGGAGTCTTTACTAAATAAAAGAAATACAGTGAACAGCCTTTTTGTAGATGAGCAGTTGTGGTTTTGAGGTTGTTTTTTTTTTAACTGACCAAATATTGATAACTTCAAAAGGGTAGTTGAACATACAGGGCTTTGCTGTTTTTGTTGTCATTGTTGATTTTAGTTACCTTGTTTTTCTTATACATGCCCAATAAAAATTACATTGGAATAAGTAAATGATCTCCTACCAAAAACCTACCTTTTTATTGTTTAAATAAATGAAAAATAGCCAATAATCGATCCCACACAATAGATATATGAAAATAAATCCTTGTGAAGAGGGAGATTTTCCACTAGGAGACCCCTTCCCTAAGAAATGACTTGTGTTCTCTGTACCCTCCCCCCTATAACACATACTGTTTCCTAGGAAGCTGCAAGGTCTGACATTTTCTTCCCTTAGGACTCTATTTTCTCTGCAGTCCCCTCTTCCATGGGCACGGCTAGCTCTCTCATTTTCATCTCCCTGGCAACTCCTAGGCCTGGCACTATGTGCTCAAATCCTTTTGTTCCTGAAATATCCATTCCCAACCCTCATACATCTCCACCTTTCTCTTCTCAAGACCCTCACAAATCTTGCCTTGCAGATTCTACAGTCTCATCCATCTCATGACCCTGAATTCCAAATTTCCTTCAAGCTCATACATTCTATGTTTGATGAACCATCCCCCTAATTCAGAGGCAGGACTTAGCCCCTTTCTAGGAAATTCCATATTTTCAGCCCCAGGACCCCTTCAGCATACATTTTTGAAAGGTTTTATAGCCCCCAATATCAGTGTACCAAGAGGATCCCTAGAGCTGATATTTTGTATTCTAAGGCTTTATGCTTCCCTGGTCTGCATGGATTTACCTTTTAATTTCATTGTTGGATAATTATTATATTAGTTTTCTCTCTTATTAGGCTTCAAAAATTAACAACCACGTTTCTTTTTGTTAGAAAATATTCTACATTCATTATCAACAGTAATAATAGGACTGGCAGTCTTTATCAAAGAGGGATCTTCATGGAATTGCATTTTGTGTTGTTGGTTTATTACATTTTCTTTGTATTTCTTAACTAGCCAAAAAATTATCAGTCATTTCATCACACCTTTTTGGATGTCTGGTGGAAGATATAAATTTTTTTGAGCATCACAAGGGAGGAAAATAAAGTAAATTGAAATAAAAGATTGATATCCAGAAATTCTAAATATTCCTTTCTTTATTTGCCTACAACTAGAAAATATTTTTCCCACTAAGAATATATTTAAGGTAATCCTAGAAATTGATGACATTTTGCATTTGAAGACCCATTCAACAGCAGATCATAAAGGTTTTTAGAGTCCTTATAGCTATGGCATAAGGAAAATTTGAGGACACTCCAGTCCTGACCTATTTTGTTGTCTTCTGAACAGATATTCTTTGTTCTAGAGGCTCTCATTCTTTTCTCCAAGGTTCCTCCCAGATGTGACTTTATCTATTCTAAAATCTCATTTCTTCACACAATTTTCCTCACCAGCCTCTGAACATGTCCCACTCTCTCTAATCTAGTCAGATCCCCAACTGACATTTCAATTTCTACAGCCTCATCCAGATCATTGTTCTAGATTGTATATTTTCTTCATGCTCAGTTAGTCTAGGTTCCAAGTTGAAGAACTCTTCAAGAGTTCTGGCTTTACAATTTCTTCCTTCTGAGATGAGATTCATTGCCACACTGGAAATTCCATTTCCTAAGGTCTAATCTAGCACTTGTCTTGTCCACTTTAATGGTACCAGAAGTCCAAACATGCAGTTCTCTAAGGATTTTAACAGACAGGAGATTCTCATGTTTACAGGATCACCCTCCTGAGGTCTGGTTGGGTTTTTTTGCTCAAGTTTAATTTATTCTCTCATTTTAACAACCCACTTGAGTTTTAACCCTATGATGTTTTCCAGAAGAAAGTCTTCACTCCTTTTAAGTCCTTCTTATATAATGCTATACTGTAATGCCCCCAAATACTGAAAATTCATTATCGCAAACACAGCCATCCATAGGAATCTTTAACAATAAAGTGATTGCAGATGATTGCACTGGTTTTTCCTCTACATATATTTGGGGTTTGTAAGTTTTTTGAGGTGCCCATTAAAGTTGTAGTATTTTCTCCTTGACTAAGGATGGCAGATTTTTTTTTCTAAGCATCTCTGATGCATCCTAAAAATTGGATTCACGTTTTAGTTTGATCTCCTAAGAACAGTTTACCTTCTTGTTTTCAAATGACCTACAACAGGTCAATATTTGGGCCAACTATGAATATATCTGAGAATTTATCTTTGTCATTTGTAATATGTTCCATTCTAAGGCCTGTTCAGAGCCAGTGATTTATGTTTTCAGAAATTACCTCATGATCAAACATTGTGATTTTTCAGGACTTACAAAATCTGCCAAGTTTCAAGGCACTCTCTGCTCTGATATCTCTTCTTCAAAGTGCATGGCTACATCCTTCCTTCTCTTTGCCATGGCTGCACCAGGCTATGTTAAAAATCCCCCCGTTTCTCAGAATGTCCATTCTCAGATCCTGAACATCTCCCACTCTCCCACTTCTAGTCCCTCCCAACTCTGACATTATAGCTTTTACAGTTGAATCAAGTTCAGAATTGTGGATTCAGAGTTTCCATCAAGTCCACAAAGTCCCGGTTTCCGCTGCTCTCTATGATCTCATCCTCTAGTGTTGGGATATTCAGAGGCAAGATTTAACTCCTAGCTTAGACATTCTGAATTTCTGCTCTCAACTAATTCTCACATCCCCACATGAAACATTCCGGGAAGCACAGACTTTTAATGTTCTTGGGCCCATCCAAGATATAACATTTTTGGTTTTAAAGCTATATCAGATTAAACTAGAATAAGATTTTTCCCCATCATTTATTTATTCATTTTTTAATTAATTAATTTATTTAGATTATCCTCACAATGTTATTTTATTTATTTAGATTAGCCTCGCAATGTTCATGGGCCATATTGATATGATGATTTCAAAATAGCAAGTTTTCTTCTAATAAGCTACCTAAAATTGACACCTTTTCATTTTGTCAAAATTTCTTGATAGTCATTTTTATTAATGGATTAATATTAATATTTAACTAATCAATCAATTAATTAAACAATTAAATAATTAATTAATAATTGATATTAATATTATTAATGGAAACAGCAGTTTTTACTAAAGAAAAAAACACACAGAGCTGCATTTATTTGCATGTGCAGATATTGTTGGGTTTTTTTTTTTACCTAGCCAAAAAATTGAGAGCAATCTCATTAAACCCTTTTGAAAGTGTGATTGAAAATGTGAGAGTTTGTTGTTGCTTTGTTTTGTTTTAGCATCTTTATTTAAAATTATATTGGAATAAGTGAATGGTCTCTTATGAAAAGATCGACTTACTTATTTTTTAAGTTAGTAAAAAGTGACCAGTATTTGGGCCCGCACAGTGTGTGTATGCATATACATACATACATACATACATATATGTGTGTAAGTATATATATGTATATGTATGTACATATATACATATACATTTGTGTGTGTGTGTGTGTGTGTGTGTGTATCAAAAGAAATCCTCATGAGTTGTGAGATTTTCCACTGGGAGGCCCCTTCCCCAGCAAATGATTTCCGTTGTTTGCACCCTCCTACTTACAGTGTATCCTGTTTTCCAGGACATTGCAAGATCTGATCTTTGCCACCCTAAAGGCTCTTTGCTTTAAGCCCTCCTCTTCTTTGTGCACTGCTATACTCTCTCATTTTTGTCTCCATGGCAACTCCCAGGCCTGGCACTCTTTGTATTCACATCCTCCTTTTGCTGAAAATGACCATTCCCAGACCCTGTACATCTCCCCCGCTCTCTTTTCTAAGCCTTCACAATTCTGGTTTAGCAGATTCGACAGACTTAGCCAGCTGATGTTCCTGAAATCCAATTTTTTTCAAGGCCATACATTCTGTGTTCAGTGAATCATCACACATCTCATAGCTTCTCCAAGCTTTTCAAAATCTGGACCTTTAGAGGCAGGACTAATCGCTTGGTTAGGAAATTCTGTATTCTTAGCTCTAGGCCCAGCAGTTCAGCAGTATAGATCCTTGAAATGTCCTGGGAAGCCCTATAGTCAAGGTTCCAAGGGGCAGGTATATTGAATTACACCTCCATATCCTCCTAGGATCCACAAGGATTTTTCTTTTTTGTTTTTATTGGAGAATTATTACAATGCACACGAATCTTACCACTGACAAAGTTTTAAAACTAACCAGTGTCTCTTCTAAGTCCTTAGCATGCTACTCATTATTTACCTGCAACTGAAAAATATTTTTGCTCTCTCAGAACATATTAAAACAAGCCTTGGATTTAAGGATATTTGCCATTTGAAATACCATTCTGCAACAGATCCTGTAGTTTGTCAGAGCCCTCACAGCTATGGCACATGGAAAATTAGAGGATACTCTGGTCCTTTGGTGTTCTTTCCTGTTTATCTGCATCCCTTCTTCTAGAGGCTCTCCTCAGTCTCTCCTCTTTTCTGCGGCTCCTCCCAGACCTGAAGGTGTCTGCTCTCAAAAAAAATCTAAAATTGTCTTGTTTCCAAATTTCCTTCAGACTGGACAATATTGTAGCCAAGGATATATATGATCAAAAATCCTGGAATTAATGATTTTTTATTTCAATTCTAACATCCCTTCCAGACCACATGATTTCCATTCTCAGGAACCTCCTATTTTTTGCTATATGGAAGTTAATAGTGTTAAGGGATATTAAGGGGTCCCCTAAACTTGTCTTTTTGAGTTGCCATATTTTCCAGAAATATTTTTCAGAGTATGTAGGAAGTCCTGAATGTATCAAGGATGGAGCTCCCCTGAGTTGACATAATTTGTCATTGCACCTCGAGCTGGATTCCCTGTATGTTCTTGGGAGCTAAGAGGCACCAGCCAGTCTGTGCCAGGCTGGGATAATGTGCAGTGGCTGTCTTTGCAGATAAGCAGATTTCCATTTTCATTGTTCTAGCTGTAGTTCCCATGGGAAAATAAGGAGACTTTTGCCATAACCTTGCTCCTCCATGTAGGCATGGCCTTGACTTTTTGCCCACCTTTGCTGAACTTGTCCCCCTCCCATGTCGCATTCTTCCTATTATCCCCTGCTTCCTTTGTCCTGCTATTATAGAAATGTAAAGTTCTGTAAATATTGAGAATCCATTCATTTCCATATGTATGTTCATTTCCCTTGTAATAAACCTGATTTCACATAAATCTTGTGATGTTGTGATTGCTCATTGACATTAGGACAGTCCAGATCTGACCTTTTATGTTCTAAGAGCTCTCCTCATTCTGGTCTAGCTTCTTCCAAGTGCTGCTACTTTTCTCCTCTTTCCCAAGGCTACTCTCAAACCTTACATTCTGTAGACTAATATCCCACTTTTTGATAAGTTGTATTCTCAGTCTCTGAATATCTTCCACTTGTTTGTTTGTTTTTCAGGGGTGGAGTGGGCAATCAAGGTTAAGTCACTTGCCCAGGGTCACACAGTTAGGAAGTGTCTGAAGCCGGATTTGAATTCCAGTCCTCTGGACTCAAGGGCCTGTGCTCTATCCACTGAGCCACATATCTCACTTTCTCTGTTCTATAGTCTCTAAATATTGACATTCGAATTTTTTCAGACTAAAAGAGCCCAATATTCTGTCCATTAGCACCAGATATTTTAGGGACTATCCAGGACATGCCATTTTTGTTTCAAAAGCCATACCCTGCTAAATTGGATCAGGTAAGATGTTTATTTTTTATTAATTCCATTAGGAATACAATGTCCATGAGTCTTACCAATATGATGACTTTGAAATAGAAGTTACCTTTCTTAGCAGTTCTTTATACTTTCCTGTCAAAAATTTCTCAATAGTCATTTTCATTAATAATCCTAGAAATAACAATCTTTACTAAAGAAAAAATACACATAATTGCATTAGTTTAACTACAGGAATTTTGGGTTGCATAGAGTAGAGGGTTTTCTAGCTAAAAAATTGACAGTAATGTCACTAAATTCTTTAATAAGTCTGTTTGAAGATAGAAGGTTTTTTTGGTTTGGTTTTCTTTTCATTTCTCTAATTGCTTTTCTTGTCTGTCTTTGAAGCCCAATAAAAATTAGATTGGAATAAGTGAATAATCTCCAACAAAAAAAAAATCTGACTTTGATGGGATGCTTGGGTGCATGTGCTTGGACCCCAATTCTAAAATCACATTTCTCTTTAAAAATCTTCTTTCTCCCTAGCCTCAAAACGCTATCCCAGGCAGTTTTCCCCCAGCCCAAGGATGCAGCCTGCCTCAGCAACAGTCATTATCTCCCTTCCTGCTACAGTAGCCAGCTGTACCTATAGAATTTATTAGTTTGAACCAGCTGTTTACTGGCTGAACTGGCTGTGTCCTGGATCACAACGACATTTACTCACTCACTGACCAATTATGTGTATCCTAGACTTACACATGCATATACTCCCTTATATTTATCTTGTCTAACAAGACATTGATGAGAGCAGCCTGATATTCTTCAGTCAGTTCTGATTGCTAGCTGACTTAGTGGCATTTCAAACCTAAAACCATACCTCCAGGTAGCCCCCTCCTTGGGCTATTTCCCAGTGAACTCTGGATAAAATACCTGCACAGTAGATACTAAAAGTGCATGTTCCTTTAAGACCTAACCACTCCTTAAGCACTCCCTCATCCTGCCCTGAATCACCTAGTTAGATTATTTGGCACATGTTTTATTATAAAATATCCTATATAAACTTTACCTTTACTGCTCTAAGGTTACAGGTTTCCTAAAAACTCTTGCCTGCTGAAAAGCAAAATAAATATTTATCTTGACCTCAAGAATCCTTGAGTCTATGAGTTCATTGCAGGCAACCTGTCCCTGTACTCCAGTCTTTGTGGGGGTCTCACAACTCCCTTTCTAGCCCTCATCAACTTCTTATTTTTTAAATTATTAAAAGAAATGACCAATAATACTTGAGCCAACACAATATATACCTGAAAATACATTCTTATGTCTTTTGAGACTTTCCATTGGTAGGCCCCTTCCCTAGCAAATGAATTCTATTCTCTGACTGCCCCCTCCCATCTATAGCATATTCTGTTTTCTAGGATATGCAAGATCTGACATTTGTTACCCTAAGGGATCTCTTTGCTTTGAAGTCCCTTCTTCTATGGGCACTTCCAGGTCTCTCATTTTCATTTCCACGACAACTCACACGTCTGGCACTCAGTGTGCTCAAATTCTCCTGTTTCTCACAATGTTCATTCTTAGCCCCTGAATATCTAGTCCTCTCCCACTTCTAATCAATCTCAACACTGAAATTATAAAGTCTACACCTGAATTCTGAATTCAAATTCTTAATTCAAAGTTCCTATCAAGTGCACCAAGTCTTGGGTCCAGTTGCCTGCCATGCTGGATTGTTTTCACTTCATTGTTCTCTTCCCATCTGTACATTGAGAGGCAGGATTTAACTGCCAGCTCACACATTCTTTATGTCTGTTCTCCACTACTTCTAACATTCTCATGTGTTAGAGGCTTCTCAAGAAGCCTAAATAATTAGGGTTCTAGGGACCATCACAGATATGAAGTTATTGGTTGTAAAGCCATGTCACGCTATGTTGAGGCAAGGTATTATTTTATTTTATATTACTTTGATTTTTCTTTTTTTGGGGGGGGGTTATGGGTTACCTTATTTATTATCCTAATATTTTTCTCCCAGAGAGTCATCCCTTACAACAAAGAAGAAAGAAGTGACAGGAACCGACATACTTAAAAAGTCTGACATCGTACATAGTATTCCACCCCAGCAGTCCCCCACCAATGCAAAGACGAGGAAAAGGGCATACTTTCTCGCAGCTCTTCTTTGGTGCTGTATGATTTGGAAGTTTTTTTTTTTGCTTTGACATTCTTGTTCTTTCTATTTACATTGTTGTAGACATTCTAGATGTTGTTTTCCTGGTTCTTTGAGTCTGTTCATTTAAGAGCTAGGTAGTTCAGTGAGTGGAGCTCTGGGCTTGGAGTCAGGAAGACCTGAGTTCAAATCCACTAGCTCTGTGACCCTGGACAAGTCATTTAACCCTGTTTGCCTTAAACTTGGAGAGAAAGAAATGGCAAACCACTTAGTATCTTTGTTGAGAAAAATCCATGGACAGTATGAGCCAACAGTCATGAAGAGTTGGACACAATTGAACAACAATGCTTAGAAGAACTGTAATGGATAGAGCAGGGGGTGGGGATCCCGCAGCCCCGAGGTCACACGTGGCCCCCCAGGTCCTGATGTGTGGCCCCTCGATCGACTTCATTTGAATTCAATCAAAGGGCTCCACTCAAGGTCTTAGAGGGCCACATGTAGCCCCAAGACTGCAGGCTCCCCACCCTTGGGATGGAGTCTTGGACTTGAGGTTGGTAAATTGTTGTCATTCAGTTCTTTCTTTTTTTAAATTAAATTTATTTATTTAACTTTTTACATTCATTTTCACAAAATTTTGGGTTGCAAATTTTCTCCCCTTTTATCCCTTCCCTCCACCCCAATACACTGAGCATTCTAATATTCCCTATCACCAATCTGCCCTCTCTTCTGTCATCCCTCCCTTCTTTTGTCCCCATCTTCTCTTTTGTCCTGTAGGGCCAGATGACTTTCTATTCCCCATTAACTGTATTTCTTATTTCCTAGTAGCAAGAACAAGACTAAACAGTTGTTCCTAAAACTTTGAGTTCCAAATTCTGCCCATTCCTCCCTCCCCACCCATTGTCTTTGGGAAGGCAGGCAATTCAATATAGACCCTATCTATGTAGTTTTGCAAATGACTTCAATAATAGCCGTGTTGTGTAAGACAAACTGTATTTCCCTCCATCCTATCCTGCCCCCCATTGTTTCTATTCTGTCTTTTGATCCTGTCCCTCCCCAAGAGTGTTGACTTCAAATTCCTCCCTCCTCCCATTGCCCTCCCTTCCATCATCCCAGCCACTTTGCTTATCTCCTTCTCCCCCACTTTCCTGTATTGTAAGATAGGTTTTCATGCCAAAATGAGTGTGCATTTTATTCCTTCCTTTAATTGAATGTGATGAGGGTAAACTTCTTGCTTTTTTCTCAGCTCTCCTCTTTTTCCCTCCAATAAAAAGTCTCCTGCTTGCCTCTTGAATGAGATATAATTTTCCCCATTCCATTTCAGCCTCTTTCCTCCTACTACATTTCTCTCTCACCATTTACCTTAATTTCTTTTAAGATATGGTGCCATCCTATTCAATTCACTCTGTGCTCTCTGCCTGTGTATGTACGTGCATGTGTGTATGTGTGTGTACATACATACGTGTACATGTGTGTGCGTGTGTGCATGGGTGTGTGTGTGTGTGTGTGTGTGTGGTCCCACCAACTACCCAGATACTGAAAAGTTTTAAGAGTTACAAATATTGTGTTTCCATGTAGGAATGTAAACACTTCACCTTTGTTATGTCCCTTATGACTTCTCTTTGCTGTTTACTTTTTCATGCCTCTTCTCATTCTTGTGTTTGAAAGTCAAATTTTCTTTTCAGCTCTGGTCTTTTCATCAAGAATGCTTGAAAGTTCTCTGTTTCATTGAAAGACCATATTTTTCCCCTGAAGTATTATACTCAGTTTTGCTGGGTAGGTGATTCTTGGTTTGAGTCCTAGTTCCTTTGACTTCTGGAATATCCTATTCCATGCCCTTTGATCCCTTAATGTAGAAGCTGCTAGATCTTGAGTTATCCTGATTGTATTTCCACAACACTGGAATTGTTTCTTTCTAGCTGCTTGCAAGATTTTCTCCTTGACCTGGGAGTTCTGGAATTTGGCCACAATGTTCCTAGGAGTTTCTCTTTTTGGATCTCTTTCAGGCGGTGATTGATGGATTCTTTCAATACTTATTTTGCCCTCTGGTTGTAGAATCTCAGGGCAGTTTTCCTCAATAATTTCATGGAAGATGATGTCTAGGCTCTTTTTTTGATCATGACTTTCAGGTAGTCCCATAATTTTTAAATTGTCTCTCCTGGATCTATTTTCCAGGTCAGTTGTTTTTCCCATGAGATAGTTCACATTCTCTTCCATTTTTTCATTCTTTTGGTTTTGTTTGGTGATTTCTTGGTTTCTCAGAAAGTCATTAGCCTCCATCTGTTCCATTCTAATTTTGAGAGAACTATTATCTTCAGTGAGCTTTTGAACCTCTTTTTCCATTTGGCTAATTCTGTTTTTGAAACATTCTTCTCCTCATTTGCTTTTTGAACCTCTTTTTCCAGTTGAGTGAGCCTATTTTTCAAGGTGTTATTTTCTTCAGCATTTTTTGGGGTCTACTTTAGCAAGGTATTTACCCGTTTTTCATGCTTTTCTTGCATCTCTCTCATTTCTCTTCCCAGTTTTCCCTCGACTTGTCTAACTTGATTTTCAAAATCCTTTTTGAGCTCTTCCATGGCCTGAGCCCACCGGACATCCACCTCGGATGTCTGGGATACAGAGGCCCTGACCTCCACATCTTTCCCTGATGGTAAGAATTGTTCCTCGGCATCAGAATTGAAAGGTGGGAACATCTGTACCCCATCAAATTAGCTTTCTATAGTCTTATTTTTCTTCCCTTTTCTGGGCATTTTCCCAGCCAGTTACTTGAGTTCTGAGATTCCTGTCCACCCTCGCCTAGATCTGCCCAGCTAGTGCTTGGGGTCTGAGATTCAAATGGGCTTTCCGTGGTGGGCGGGGCTGCTATTCAATGTGAGCTTAAGTTCTGGTGCTTGGGTGGGGGCAGGGCTGCCTCCCAGGCTCAGTTCCCTGAGGAGCTTTATGCAGAGACCTTCAGTAATGGGGCGGGTGGGGGCAGGGCTGTCTCCCAGGCTCAGTTCCCTCAGGGGCTTTATGCAGGGACCTTCGGCAATGGCCCTGAATTTCTCCCTGCTGCTCCAGGAGTTCCGGGCTGCCACCACTGCCTCTGCTGCTGCCTCTGCCACTGCCTCCCGAGGGGGCCCAAGTCACGGAGGCACCCTGCTCCCCTCTCGGCCAGCCCAGACATCTCTCTCACTGACCTGTAGCGTCTGTGGATGGAGGGACCTTCGTGGCAGCTGGGGACTCCATCCCTGAAGCCTGCTCGGATCTGCTCCTCTGGGGCCGCATGGTCAGGGCAGCATAGGGGTGGACTCTGCTGTCTGGAGCATGATGGACCCCTAGGGATGGCTTTCCAGGGCTCTCTGGAACAGAAATCTTTTCCACTGTGTTTTTGCGCACCTTGCAGTGCTCCAAAATTTGTGGGGAGTTCTTCTTGCAGAAAATATATGGGCTGTGGGTTTGGAGCTAGTATAAGTGAGTCTTTCTACTCCACCATCTTGGCTCCTCCCCTGATTTTTCTAACAAGGTACATGGGTCATGCCAATATAATGATTTCCAAATTGATATTTTCGCCCTAATAAGCTCTCTATACTTCACACATTTTTTCTTGTTAAAAATTTTTTGATAGTCATTTTTATTAATATTAATAGAAATAGTAGTCTTTAGTAAAGAAACCCATTACTACAACACTTCTTCTCATGTCCAGGTTTTTTGAGATTTGGGGTAGGTTCTTTTATTTGTTTAGCCAAAAAAAAATATACAATAATCTCACCAAAACATTTTGTTGGTTTATTTCAATACATGTGAGGTTTTTGCTTATATGTCTGTTTTTTGTGTTTTTTTTTTTTTTTGCTTTTTTTCTATAATGCATCAGGGCTGCATAAGGTAATTTATATTGGAATCATTGAATAAGCTTGTATTAAAAATGTACCTTCTTATTCTTTAATTTAAGTAGAGATGGCCAGTATTTGGACCCAGTAAGAATATTTGTTGTTCAGTCATTCAGTCATGTCCAGCTCTTCATAATGCATTTGACTATATCATACTGGGCTTCTCCCTTCCATGCTCCACTTTCCCTCAAAGTCTGTCCACACTGTGTTCATTGATTCCATGACACTATCAATCCAAGTGTTCTCCTGCCATCTCCTTTTGATTTTGCCTTCATTCATTTCCAATATCAGAAGTTACCAATGAAGCCCATCTTTTCATTATATGGTGAAAGTATTAAGCTTCCTCTTCAGTATTTGCCTTCCCGTGAATAGCCTGAATTAATTTCTTTCGATATTGCCCTATTTGATCTCATTGCTATCCAATGGACTAAGACTGGAGATGAAAATCAATTGTTGGCATTGGTGAGATTTTTTACTCTAAGACCCATTCCAGAGCAGATGATTGATGTTCTTAAAGCCCTTCCAGCTATTGAGTACAGTGGTTTCTTGGACACTCCGACTTCTGACCTTTGGTGTTCTAAGAGATCTCCTCTGTTTCCATCATCCTTTCTTCTCAACCTTCTTCTACCTCTCTCATTATCTTCTTCATGGCTACTCCAAGATCTCTCATTCTATGGGGTCAAATCTCACTGTTTCTGACCATTTCATTTATCAGTGCTGGAACAACTCCTTCTTTCTCTGCTCTAGTAAGTCATAACACTGACTTTCTGGCTTCTACACCTCATCTGCTTCAGGATCGTGGATTCAATATTTCCTTCCAGCTCAGACATTATAAGTTCTACATACCTTCCCTGATCTAATCCTTTGACTTCACTTTCCATTCAAAATCAGGTCCTCCAGAAGGAGGAATTGATTCTGAGCAAGAGATTTCCAAAATTTAAGCTCTCAGCCACCTCCAATATACCTCCTTGAAAGATAATTGGAAGTCTAGACTTTAAGTGTTCTAAGGACCTTTCAAGTTCTGATATTTTGGATCCTCAGGGCATATCCAACAATAATCTGTTCGATTTTTCAGTTTATAAAAACTGATATCATGATTATTACAATGTACAGCAGAATTCCAAGTATCCTGATTGATTTGGAGACATAAATCTTGTCCTCATTATATCATATCTTTTGGTTTGTGGAAAAAGACCCTACATTCATTAGAATGAAAAGTAATACTGACAGGAGTGTTTCTCAAAGAAGGAAGGGCACAGAATTGCATTTGTTTTGATGTGCACTTTTTTTATAGTTGTTGGTGTTTTTTAGGGGTGGTGCAGGTAGTCACAAAAGAGGGTTTTCATGATATCCTTTACATTATATTTGGAAAGATGAGATTTTTAAAAGAAGAATGTAAATTCAATCAGAATAAAAGACTGATCTCCTATGAAAAATCTAAAACTGCTTTGTTTCTTAATTTCATTCAAACTTGTCAATATTTTAGGCAAGATTATATATGATCTTAAATAAGATATTAGTAAAAAGATTACAGCAACTTATTTCAAGAATAATGTACTTTGATCACGTAGGATTTGCATCAGGAATGGAGTTCTGTTTCGATTTAGGAAAACTATCAGCATAATTGATCATATCAACAACAACACTCACAGAAGCCATATGGTTATCTCAATAGATGCAGAAAAACTTTTGACAAAATATAATACCCATTCCTGTTAGAAACACTGGAGCCTTCCTTAAAATAATAAGTAGTATCTACCTAAAACCATCAGCAAGCATTTTATGTAATGGGGATGAGCTATATGCATTTCCCAAAAAGATGGGGAGTGAAAGAATGATATCCGTTATCACCACTGTTATTCAATATGGTACTAGAAATGTTAGCTTTAGCAATAAGAGAAGAAAAAGAAGTTGAAAGAATTAGAATAGGGAAAGAAGAAATTAATTTATCACTCTTTGCCGATGATATGATAATATATTTAGAGAATCCTAGAGAATCAAGAACAAAACTACTTGAAATAATAAACAACTGTGGTAAAGTTGCAGGATACTAAATAAAACCACATAAATCATCTGCATTTCTGTATATTGCTAACAAAGCCCAATAGCAAGAGATAGAAAGAGAAATCCCATTTAAAGTCACCATAGACACTATAAAATATTTGGTAGTCTACCTGCCAAAACAAACTCAGGGGCTATATGAACACAATTACAAACGCTTTTCACGCAAATAAAGTCAGACCTAAATAAGTGGAAAAATATCATTTGCTCGTGAGTAGGCCAAGCCAATATAATAAAAATGACAATTCTACCTAAATTAATGTATTTATTCAGTTCTATACCAATCAAACTACCAGAAAATTATTTTCTAGAGCTAGAAGAAATAATATCGAAATTCATCTGGAAGAACAAAAGGTCTAGAGTATCAAGGGAATTAATGAAAAAAAAGCTAGGGAATGTGGCCTAGCCATATCAGATCTCAAATTGTATTATAAAGCAGCAGTCATCCAAACTACTTGGTACCAGCTAAGAAATAGAGAAATAGATCAGTTTAATAGGTTAGGCACACATACACAGTAATCAATGATTATAGCAGTCTACTGTTTGATAAAGTCAAGAACTCCAGCTTCTGGTTTAAGCACTCACTGTTTAATTAAAAACTGCTGGGAAAACTGGATAATAGTGTGGTGGAAACTGAGCATAGAGCAATGCCTGATACTATACACCAGAATAAAGTCCAAATGGGTACACAATCTACTTATAAAGGCTGATCCTATAAAGAAATTAAGGGAGCAAGGGATAATTTATTTGTCAGATTTATGGAGAATGGAGAAATTTACGACCAAATAAAAGATAGCAAACATTATGAAATGCAAAATGGATAATTTTGATTACATTTAATTGAAAATAATTTGCACAAACAAAGCCATTGCAACCAAGATTAGGAGGGAAGCATAAAACTGGGAAAGAATTTTTACAACTAGTATATGTGATAAAGGCCTCATTTCTAAAATATGTAGAGAACTTAGTCAAATTTACAAGAATACAAGCCATTCCTAATTGATAAATGGTCAAAGGGTATGAACAGACAGTTTTCAGAGGAAGAAATTAAAGCTACCTATAGTCGTATAAAAAATGCTCTAAATTACTATTGATTAGAGAGATGCAAATTAAAACAACTCTGAGATACCACATCACACCTATCAGATTGGGTAACATGAAAAATAGGAAGATGATAAATATTGGAGAAGATATAGGAAAATTGGAACACTAATGCATTGTTGGTGAGCTGTGAGCTGATCCAACTATCCTGGAAAGCAATTTGGAACTATGCCCAAAGGGCTATAAAAATGTGCATACCCTTTGACTCAGCAATACTGCTGCTAGGGCTGTATCCCAAAGAGATCATAAAAATAGGAAAAGGTCCCACATATTCTGTTTTGTTTTGTTTTTCTCATCATTTCTCACATTTTAATTCTTCTATGGAACATGACTAATGTGAAAATATGCTTAATAGTATGTATAGAACCTGTATAAGATTGCATGCCATCTTGGGGAGGGAGAAGGGAAGGAGAAGGAGAAAATTTGGAACTTGTGGAAGTGATAGTTGAAAACTGAAAAATAAATTAATAAATTTTGGGGAAAAGAGTATATATGACCATAAATCCTAGAATTAATGATGTTTTCCATTCTAAGGCCCCTTTAAACCACATGATTTATGTTCTCAAGACTTTCCCATGTTTCATAAAAGAAGTTTTAAGGACACTGATTTTTTTAAGTTCTAAGAGCTCTCTTCACTCTGATCTAGCTTCTTCCAAGTATTCCTCCTCCTCACTCTTTTATCCATGGCTACTCTCAAACCTGACATTCTGTGGACTGAAGTTCCACTCTTTGGATAAATTACATTTTCAGCCTCTGAACAACTACTTTTTTCCAAGATACTCATGGGGAAGTTACTTGCCTAGGATCACAAATCTAAAAGTGTTAGGCTGGATTTGAACTCAGGTTCTCCCTATTCCAGAGCTAGCACTCTATCTCCTATGTCACATCTCTCACTTTCTCTGTTTTCGTGTTTCTCAATACTGATACTCCAAATTTAATTAGGTAAAAAAATGCAGATTCTGGATTAAAAATGTCCATGCTTGTCAGATATTTTAAGTTCTAAGTGCTCTCCTTCAATTTTTCCTCCTTATTGGTACATTCAGAAGCAGAATTTAACTCCTAGATCAGATATTGCCAACAACTTCTAACGTTCCCCCATGAAAGGTTTCTGGAAGCCTCAGTGTTTAGTGTTCTGGGAACTATCCAAGACATAGCATTTTGGGTTCTAAAGGCATATCAAGCAAAATTAGGTTAACGCATTATCTTATTTGTTATTCATTCAATTATTATTGTTATTAATTCTGAGGTATGTGGGTCTTACCAATATGATGATGTTAAAAATGGAAGCTGCCTTTCTTATAAACTTTTTATACTCCACACAATATTGTCCTATAAAAAAATTATCTATTTTCACTTTTATTAATAGTAATAGAAATAAGTTACTAAAGAAAGAAATACATGGAACTGCATACATTTATCTGCGCAGAGTTAAGGTTTTTGGAGTGGGGGGCTTTGGCTAGCCAAACAACTGACAGTAGTATCTGTGTGTGTGTGTGTGTGTGTTTGTGTCTGTGTGTGCGTGTCTCTGTGTCTGTGTGTGTACGTCTCTATGTCTGTGTGTGTGTCTCTGTTTCTGGGTGTGTCTCTATGTGCGTCTGTGCACACGGCTCTATGTCTCTGTGTGTCTCGGTACGCATGCCTCTGTGTCTCTGTGTGTGTGCACGTGCCTCTGTGACTCTGGGAATGTCTGTGCATGGGCGCCTGTGTATCTCTGTGTGCGTCTCCATGTGACTCTGTTTCTCTCTGTGTGTCTTTGTGTGCACATTTCTGTGTCTCTCTGTGCATCTGTGTGTGTATGTCTGTGTCTGTGTCTCTCTGCATATGTGTCTGTTTGCCTCTGTATCTCTCTCTCTATTTCTGACTCTGTGGGTCTATGTCTCTATGTATGTATTTCTGTGTGTGTATCTCTCTGTGTGTGTTCTAAGGACCTTCCAAGTTCTGACATTTTGGATTCTAAGGTCACATACTTCAATGATCTATAAAGTTGTTTTTTTAAATTGTTAAAAGATAATATCATCGTTATTCCAATGCATTGGGGCACTAATAATATCCTGATTTGAAACATATGTCTTGTATCTTCTCAGTCTTTATTATATCACACTTTGTTTCTTGTTGAAAAAGACCCTTCGTTTATTAAAATGAATAGTAATATCAATAGCAGTGTTTATTGTTCTGTTTGCCCTTTGTTGCCAAAGAAGACTATGCCATCTGAGAAATGATGACATGACTTGCACTTAACTTAGTTTTGAGGAAGGAATGGCTGTGCAGGTCACCAGCTTCACTTGTTCTCCTGATTCATCTGGATCCAGTGACCAGGTATTCATCAGGGTGACTAGAGATGACCCAGGATGTACTCAGGTTCTGATTTAGGTTGAGGTACAGCCCATTCATTGACTAGGCCTGTTTGAAAAGTAGCAAGGGCAGGGGGAGGAGCCAAGATGGTGGAGTAGAAAGACTCATGTATGCTAGCTCTGGAACCCACAGCCCATAAATTTCCTGTAAAAAGAACTCCCCACAAATTCTGGAGCAGTGGAAGCCATGCAGCAATGGAGGGGAGATGTCCATTCCAGAGAGCCCTGAAAAACCCATCCCAAAGGTCCATCGCGCACCAGACAGCAGAGCCCTGCATGCCCTGCCCTGGCTGCAGGGCCCCAGAGGAGCAGATCCGAGCAGGCTTCAGGGATGGAGGAATCTACAGTGGCTGCGAAGGTCCCTCCACCCACAGGCACTACAGGTCAGTGAGAGAGACTTCTGGGCTTGCCTAGAGGGGAGTGGGGTGTCTCTGTGACTCGGGCCCCCTCAGGAGGCAGCAGCAGAGGCAGCAGCAGCTCAGAACTCCCGGAGCAGACAGGAGCTCTGCTCCATTACTGAAAATCTCTGCATAAACCCCCTGAGGGAACAGAGCCTGGCAGGTAGCCCTACCCCCACCCCAGCACCAGAACTTAAGCTCACATTGAATAGAAGCCTTGCCCAATGCAGAAAGACCTGAGGCTGGGGAGCAGCATTTGAATCTCAGACCCCAAACATTAGCTGGGCAGATCTAGGCAGGGGTGGAGAGGAAGCTCAGAAGTCAAGTAACTGGCTGGGAAAATGCCCAGAAAAGGGAAAAAAAATAAGACCATAGAAGGTAACTTTCTTGGGGAACAGATGTTCCCGCCTTTCATTTCTGATGAGGAAGTACAATGCTTACCATCAGGAAAAGACAGAAGTCAAGGCCTCTATACCCCAAACATCTGAAATAGATATTCAATGGGCTCAGGACATGGAAGAGCTCAAAAAGGATTTTCAAAATCAAGTTAGGCGGGTAGAGGAAAAACTGGGAAGAGAAATGAGAGAGATGCAAGAAAAGCATGAAAAATGGGTCAATACCTTGCTAAAGGAGACCCAAAAAAATGCTGAAGAAAATAACACCTTGAAAAATAGACTCACTCAATTGGAAAAAGAGGTTCAAAAAGCAAATGAGGAGAAGAATGTTTCAAAAACAGAATTAGCCAAATGGAAAAAGAGGTTCAAAAGCTCACTGAAGATAATAGTTCTCTCAAAATTAGAATGGAATAGATGGAGGCTAATGACTTTCTGAGAAACCAGGAAATCACAAAACAAAACCAAAAGAATGAAAAAATGGAAGAGAATGTGAAATATCTCATGGGAAAAACAACTGACCAGGAAAATAGATCCAGGAGAGACAATTTAAAAATTATGGGACTACCTGAAAGCCATGATCAAAAAAGAGCCTAGACATCATCTTCCATGAAATTATCAAGGAAAACTGCCCTGAGATTCTAGAAATAGAGGGCAAAATAAATATTGAAGGAATCCATCGATCACCACCTGAAAGAGATCAAAAAAGAGAAACTCCTAGGAACATTGTGGCCAAATTCCAGAATTCCCAGGTCAAGGAGAAAATATTGCAAGCAGCTAGAAAGAAACAATTCCAGTATTGTGGAAATACAATCAGGATAACTCAAGATCTAGCAGCTTCTACATTAAGGCATCAAAGGGAGTGGTATAGGATATTCCAGAAGTCAAAGGAACTAGGATTCAAACCAAGAATCACCTACCCAGAAAAACTGAGTATACTACTTGAGGGGAAAATACGGTCTTTCAATGAAACAGAGGACTTTCAAGCCTTCTTGATGAAAAGACCAGAGCTGAAAAGAAAATTTGACTTTCAAACACAAGAATGAGAAGAAGCATGAAAATGTAAACAGCAAAGAGAAGTCATAAGGGACTTACCAAAGGTGAACTGTTTACATTCCTATATGGAAAGACAATATTTGTAACTCTTAAAACTTTTCAGTATCTGGATAGTTGGTGGGACCACACACACACATACACACACACATGTACATGCATGCATGCACACACACATACACACATGCACGTACATACAGAGACAGAGAGCACAGAGTGAATTGAATAGGGTTGGACCATATCTTTTTTTTTAAATATAAGTTTATTTATTTAACTCTTTACATTCATTTTCACAAAATTTTGGGCTGCAAATTTTCTCCCCTTTTATCCCCTCCCCGCACCCCACTACACCGAGCATTCAAATTTTCCCTATCAACAATCTGCCCTCTCTTCTATCATCCCTCCCTTCTCTTGTCCCCATCTTCTCTTTTGTCCTGTAGGGCCAGATGACTTTCTATTCCCCATTAACTGTATTTCTTATTTCCTAGTAGCAAGAACAATACAAATTTTCCCCATCCCTCCCTCCCCCCCCATTCCCTTTGGGAAGGCAGGCAATTCAATATAGGCCCTATCTGTGAAGTTTTGCAAATGACTTCGATGATAATCGTGTTGTGTAAGACTAACTGTATTTCCCTCCATCCTATCCTGCCCCCCATTGTTTCTATTCTGTCTTTTTGATCCTGTCCCTCCCCAAGAGTGTTGACTTCAAATTGCTCCCTCCTCCCATTGCCCTCCCTTCCATCATCCCCCCCACCTTGCTTATCTCCTTCTCCCCCACTTTCCTGTATTGTAAGATAGGTTTTCATACCAAAATGAGTGTGCATTTTATTCCTTCCTTTAGTTGAATGTGATGAGGGTAAACTTCTTGTTTTTTTCTCAGCTCTCCTCTTTTCCCCTCCACTAAAAATCTCCTGCTTGCCTCTTGAATGAGATATAATTTACCCCATTTCATTTCACCCTCTTTCCTCCTACTACATTTCTCTCTCACCATTTACCTTAATTTCTTTTGAGATATGATCCCATCCTATTCAATTCACTCTGTGCTCTCTGTCTCAGTATGTACGTGCATGTGTGTATGTGTGTGCATACATGCGTGTACATGTGTGTGTGTATGTGTGTGTGTGTGGTCCCACCAACTACCCAGATACTGAAAAGTTTTAAGAGTTACAAATATTGTCTTTCCATGTAGGAATGTAAACAGTTCACCTTTGGTAAGTCCCTTAAGACTTCTCTTTGTTCTTTACTTTTTCATGCTTGTTCTCATTCTTGTGTTTGAAAGTCAAATTTTCTTTTCAGCTCTGGTCTTTTCATCAAGAAGGCTTGAAAGTCCTCTGTTTCATTGAAAGACCATATTTTCCCCTCAAGTAGTATACTCAGTTTTGCTGGGTAGGTGATCCTTGGTTTTAATCCCAGTTCCTTTGACTTCTGGAATATCCTATTCCACGTCCTTTGATCCCTTAATGTAGAAGCTGCTAGATCTTGAGTTATCCTGATTGTATTTCCACAATACTGGAATTGTTTCTTTCTAGCTGCTTGCAATATTTTCTCCTTGACCTGGGAATTCTGGAATTTGGCCACAGTGTTCCTAGGAGTTTCTCTTTTTGGATCTCTTTCAGGCGGTGATTGATGGATTCTTTCAATACTTATTTTGCCCTCTGGTTGTAGAATCTCAGGGCAGTTTTCCTCGATAATTTCCTGGGAGATGATGTCTAGGCTCTTTTTTGATCATGGCTTTCAGGTAGTCCCATAATTTTTAAATTGTCTCTCCTGGATCTATTTTCCTGGTCAGTTGTTTTTCCCATGAGATATTTCACATTCTCTTCCATTTTTTCATTCTTTTGGTTTTGTTTTGTGATTTCCTGGTTTCTCAGAAAGTCATTAGCTTCCATCTGTTCCATTCTGATTTTGAGAGAACTATTGTCTTCAGTGAGCTTTTGAACCTCTTTTTCCATTTGGCTAATTCTGCTTTTGAAAGCATTCTTCTCCTCATTGGCTTTTTGAACCTCTTTTGCTAATTGAGTTAGCCTATTTTTCAAGGTGTTATTTTCTTCAGCATTTTTTGGTTCTCCTTTAGCAAGGTATTGACCCGTTTTTCATGCTTTTCTTGCATCTCTCTCATTTCTCTTCCCAGTTTTTCCTCCCCCTCTCTAATTGATTTTCAAAATCCTTTTTGAGCTCTTCAGTGGCCTGAACCCACCGGACATCCACCTCGGATGTCTGGGATACAGAGGCTCCGACCTCCACATCTTTCCCTGATGATAATAATAGTTCCTCGTCATCAGAATTGAAAGGCGGGAAACAATGGGGGCAGGATAGGATGGAGGGAAATATAGTTAGTCTTAAACAACACGACTGTTATCGAAGTCATTTTCAAAAGTACACAGATATGGCCTATATTGAATTGCCTGCCTTCCCAGAGGGAACCAGTGGGGAGGGAGAGATGGGGAGAATTTGGAACTCAAAGTTTTAGGAACAAGTGTTGAGTATTGTTCTTGCTACTAGGAAATATGAAGTACAATTAATGGGGAATAGAAAGTCATCTGGCCCTACAGGACAAAAGAGAAGATGGGGACAAGAGAAGGGAGGGATGATAGAAGAGAGGGCAGATTGGTGATAGGGAAAATTAGAATACTCGGTGTATTGGGGTGGGGGAGGTGATAAAACGGGAGAAAATTTGAAACCCATAATTTTGTGAAAATCAATGTAAAAAGTTCAATAAATTATATTAAAAAAAAAATTAGCCAGGTCATGGCCCCTTTAATGAGGCCGAGATTAAGAAAGACATCAGGCTGGGAGGGAAACAGCAATAGTTACTATTGATTATCACTCTTAGGCTATGAAGGTCCAGAAGAGGCCTTAGGCAGGGGTCCAGTGCTGTCTGAGCTTCAGAGTGCAGCTGGCTAGATGATAGTAGCAGTGTTTACCAAGGAAGGAAGGGCATGGAATTACATTTATTTTGATGTGCTGGTTTATAGGGTTGTTTAGGATTTTGGGGGAAAGGGGAGTAGTCACAAAATAGTACTTTCATGATATCCTTTTGCATCATTTTAAACAAGTAAGATTTTCTTTTAAGCATATTATAAATTTAATCAAAATAAAAGACTAATTTACAAAAAATCTAAAATTGCTTTTTCTTAATTCCAAAATGGCCAATATTTTATCCAAGAGCATATATGATGATAAATCTTTAAATTAATATTGATTATGATCAATTATTGAAATTATTGAAAATGATATTTTCCATTCTAAGGGCCATTTCAGACCACATAGTCTGTGTCTTCAGGACCTTTCCATATTTGTTATATGGAAGTTTTTAGGACACTCCAACTCTGACCTTTTATGTTCTATGAGTTCTCCTTGCTCTGACCTAGCTTCTTCCAAATGATCTTACTTTACTACTTCTTTTCTCCATAGCTACTCTCAGGCTTGATAGTTTGTGGAGTAAAATCCCACTGTTGTGATAAATTGCCTTCTCAGCTTCTGCATATCTCCAACTTTTTTTCCTATAGGCAATCAGGGTTAAGTGATTGCCAGGGTGACACAGGTAATAAGTGTTTGAGGCCAAATTTGAACTCAGATCCTACTGCTTCTAAGGCTGGTTCTCTATCCACTGAAACATCTAGCTGTCTTACATCTCCCAGTTTCTCTATTCTAGTGCCTCTCAATTTTGACATTCTAAATTTTACCACTTTAAAAAGCCCCAGATTCTGGATTAGAAATGTCCATCAATGTCATATGTTCTTGGTTCTAAGTGACCTGATCTCATTTTCTGCCTTGATTTTCTAATCCCTGGTGGTACATTCAGAGGCAGGATTTAACTCCTACCTGAGACCTTCAATATCCATGTGATCAGCAACTTCCAACATTCCTCTATGAAGGGTACCTGGAAGCTTCAACTTTTAGTATTCTATGGACTGTCCAAGATATGACATTTTGGGTTCTAAAGCCATATCATAGTCAAGGTATTATTTTTATTTTTTCATATTATATTTAATTATTATTATTTAATTAATAATTCAATTATGAATATAATCTGCCTGGGTCTTCCTAATATGATAATTTGAATATGAACGTTTTCTGTCATAAACAACTCACATGATGTTTTCCTGTCAATAAATTCTCAATAGTTATTTTTATTAATAGTCATAGAAACAGGTCTTTACTAAAGAAATGCATGGAAATGCATTTGTTTAGCAGTGGCAGGGTCATAGTTTTGTGGTGGTGGGGAGGGTTGACTAGTCAAAAAATTGATAATAATATCAACAAATACTTTGGAAAGTCTCACTGAAAAAATAAGGGCTTTTTGGGTTTGGTTTTAATGTCTTTGTTTGTTTTACTTATCCATCACTGATTCCCAATCAAAATTAAATTGGAATAAGTTAATGACCTCCTATGAAAAAATTTACTTTCTTATTTTTTAAATTAGTAAAAAATGGCCAATATTTGGGCCCTCATAGCATATATATAAAAATAAATCCCCATGAGTTGTGAAATATTCCACTGTGAAGTTCCTCCCTGAAAAAGTTTCTGTTCTTTTAACCCTCCCATCTATAGCATATAGAGGTTTGGAGTTCGCTGCAAGATCTATCCTTTGCTACCTTCAAGACTCTCTTTGCTCTGAGATCTCCCTTTCTATGGGAACTGCTAGCGCCCTCATTTTTGTTTCCATGACAACTCCCAGGCCTAACTCTCTGTATGTACTCAAATCTCCCTGCTTCTGAAAATGTCCATTCCCAGATCCCGTACTCCTCCCCTTTTCTTTTCTCTAGGCCTGCACAATTCAGGTCTAGCAGATTCTACAGTCTCATCCTGCTGATGATCCTGAATTCCAAATGTCCTTCATTTTTGGACTTTGATGTGCCATGAGCCATTCTCCATCTCACAGATTCTCTAAGCTTTGTACTCCAAACCCAAAACTTTGGAGTTGTGGCTTATCCCCTAGCTAGGAAGTTCTGTTTTCTTAGCTCCAGGACCCCAGCAACAGAGAACTCTGAAAGTTCCTCCATAGCCCTGAAAATAAATGTTAAAGGGGATAACAAGAGCTAGTATTTTGGATTCTAAGGCAGTATCTTCATGTTTCAAAAGGATTTTATTTTTCATTCTATTACTGCATCATTATTACAATGCACCTGAATCTTACCACATACAAATTTTCAAACCAATCACTCTCTCTTCTAACTCTTTCGTGTGCTATATACATTATTTACTTGAAATTTGAAAATATTTTTCCCAGTAAGAATATTTTAAAGTAAATCCTTGAAATTCATGAAATTTTGCATTTGAAGATCCTTTCCACAGCAGATGAATTATATTCTCAGAGCCCTCCCAGACTATGGAAAATTTGAGGACACTCTAGCCCTGACCTTTGCTGTTCTCTCCTGGATCAGATATCCTTTCTTCTAAAGGCTCTCTTCAATATCTCATTCTCTTCTCCATGGCCTTTCCTAGATCTAACATTGTCTGTTCTAAAATTCCATTTTTTCAGACAGTTTCCCCCATCAGCCTCTGAATACCTTCCACTCTCTTTGTTCTAGTCCTTCCCCACAATGGTTTTTACAACCTCATCATTCTCAGGATTTTATGACTGTACATTTCAGGGTATATCATCAAGCTCACATGTTCCAGGTTCCAAGTAGATCTGTTCAAGAATTCTGGCTTCACAATTCATTTCTAATTGTACCATTCAGAGGCACTTAATGTGAAGCTTGGACCTTCTTGATTCTAAGCCCCAGGCTACGACCAACTTTCTTACTTCAATGGTATCTTGATATCCAGACATTTAGTTTTCTAAGAACCTTCACAGGTATGAAATTCTCATGTCTAGATGCACACCTTCTAAGATGTCTAAGGTTTTGGGGGCTTTTGCTGCTTCAGCTTATTTTATTCTTTTATTTTACCAGTTTTCCCCTACCCATCCTTAATACATAATCCTATTTTAATGTTCACAAAACCCGGAATATCCCTTATCACCAATACTGCTATCAATCGTTATCTCTATCAATGAACTAGTTGCAGAGGATTGCATTGGTTTCAGTCTATAGGTCTTTGGAGTTTGTGGATTATTTTTGCTTGGCAATAAAATAGTTCATATACTTACCATACCTTTAAATCTGTTTGGTTAAGAATGCAAGATTTTTTTATGTCACCAATACATACTCAAATGTAAATTAGAATTTACAGTTGATCACAGAAAAACAAAAAACTACTTGTGACTTGTTTTATAAATTACCTACAACAATTCAATATTTTGCTAATTTATATATGAGAATAAATCCTTGGCATTGATGCCATTTTCCATTCTGAGACCCATTCATAGCCAATATTTTAGATCTGATATATTAGATATATTAGAGTATATATTAGATAAATTAGAGTAAATCATTATGTATTGTGAGATTTTCCAGTAGGAGGGCCCTTCCCCAGCAGATGATTCCTATTCTCTAATCTCTCCCCCCTATAGCATCTACTGTTTTCCAGGACACTACAAGATCTGACCTTTGCAACTCTAAGGGCTTTCTTTGCTCTGAGGATCCCTCTTCTCTGGACACTGCTAGATCTCTCGTTTTAGTTTCCATGGCAGCTCCTAGGTCTGACACTCTGTGTGCTCAAATATTCCTGTTTTTGAAAATGTTTGTTCCCAGACCCTGGACGTTTCCCCCTCTCTCTTCTTTAGGCTCTTGCAATTTTGGTCTAGCAGATTCAGCAGTCTCAGCCAACTGATGATCCTGAAGTCCAAATTTCCTTCAAATTCATACTTAAGGTGTGCAATGAGCTATACCCTAAGCTTTTTACTCCACATTTGAACCTTCAAGAGGCAAGACTGATCCCCTAGCTAGGAAATTCTGCATTCTCAGCTCTGGGACCCCAGTAACAGAGATCCTTGAAAGGTCCCAGAAAGCCCTGATAGTTAATGTTCCAAGAGACTGATACTTTGGAGATTAAGTTCTCTTATGGTCCATAAGGACTTTTTAAATTTTTATTGGGTCATTATTATGATACACATGAATCTTACCACATACAAAGTTTTAAAACTAACCTGTGTCTCTTCTAAGTCCTTAGCATGCTCCATATTATTTAAATGTAACTGGAAAATATTTTTGCCCACAAAGAATACATTTAAACTAATCCTTGAATTGTAGGAAATTTTGCATTTTAAGGCCCATTCCACAGCAGATCCTCTAGTTTCCCAGAGTCCCTATAGCTATGGCACATGGAAAATTGAAGGACACTCCAGTCCTGAACTTTGGTCTTCTCTCCTGGATATCTATATCCCTTCTAGAGGCTCTCCTCAATCTCTCCTTCCCTCCTCCATGGGTCCTCCCAGACTTGAAAGCATCTCTTCTCTAATCCCATTTCTTCAGAGAATTTTCCCCTTTAGCCTCTTAATGCTACCATTCTCTTAGGACTAGTCCTATTTTGACATTTGGTTTCTTTGTTTCTTTTTCTTAGATATCCCTGAAGTCCAATCAGCATTTTATTGGAATCAAGAAATGATGTACAAAGAAATCAGTCTTTTCACTCATCCACTATAGGATTCCAGGATGGTCGAGTTCAGGATCATAGTCACAATCTATTCAGGACTATATTTTTTATCAAGCTTAGATGTGCCAAGTATCTTCAAAAATACTGGCTTTGGGGGGGGGTGGTGGAGCCAAGATGGCGGAGTAGAAAGACTCACGTATGCTAGCTCCAAAACCACAGCCCATATATTTCCTGCAAGAAGAACTCCCCACAAATTCTGGAGCACTGCAAGGCACGCAGAAACACAGTGGAAAAGATTTCCATTCCAGAGAGCCCTGGAGAGCCATCCTCGGGGGTCCATCATGCTCCTGACAGCGGAGTCCACCCCTGTGCTGCCCTGGCCGCGTGGCCCCAGAGGAGTAGATCTGAGCAGGCTTCAGGGACGGAATCTCCAGAGGCTGGGAAGGTCCCTCCACACACAGGCGTTAGAGGTCAGTGAGAGAGACGTGTGAGCTGGCTGAGAGGGGAGCGGGGTGTCTCCATGGCTTGGGCCCCCTCGAGAGGAAGTGGTAGAGGGAGTGGCAGAGGCAGCGGCGGTGGCCCGGGACTCCCCGAGTAGGCAGTATCTCCATTACCGAAGATCTCTGCATAAACTGCCTGAGGGAACTGAGCCTGGGAGGTGGCCCTGCCCCCACCCAAGCACCAGAACTTAAGCTCACATTGAATAGCAGCCCCACCTGCCGCGGAAAGCCCATTTGAATCTCAGACCCCAAGCACTAGCTGGGCAGATGTAGGCAGGGGTGGAAAGGAATCTCAGAAGTCAAGTAACTGGCTGGGAAAATGCCCAGAAAAGGGAAGAAAAATAAGACTATAGAGAGCTACTTTGATGGGGTACAGATGTTCCTGCCTTTCAATTCTGATGACGAGGAAGGATTCTTACCATCAGGAAAAGATGTGGAGGTTGGGGCCTCTGTATCCCAGACATCTGAGATGGATGTCCAGTGGGCTCAGGCCATGGAAGAGCTCAGAAAGGATTTTGAAAATCAAGTTAGACAGGTGGAGGAAAAACGGGGAAGCGAAATGAGAGAGATGCAAGAAAAGCATGAAAAACTGGTCAATACCTTGCTAAAGGAGACCCCAAAAAAAAATGCTGAAGAAAATAACACCTTGAAAAATAGGCTCACTCAATTAGCAAAAGAGGTTCAAAAAGCCAATGAGGAGAAGAATGCTTTCAAAAGCAGAATTAGCCAAATGGAAAAAGAGGTTCAAAAGCTCACTGAAGAAAATAGTTCTCTCAAAATTAGAATGGAACAGATGGAGTCTAATGACTTTGTGACAAACCAAGAAATCACCAAACAAAACCAAAAGAATGAAAAAATGGAAGAGAATGTGAAATATCTCATGGGAAAAACAACTGACCTGGAAAATAGATCCAGGAGAGACAATTTAAAAATTATGGGACTACTTGAAAGTCATGATCAAAAAAAGAGCCTAGACATCATCTCCCAGGAAATTATTGAGGAAAACTGCCCTGATGTTCTAGAACCAGAGGGCAAAATAAGTATTGAAAGAATCCATCAATCACCACCTGAAAGAGATCCAAAAAGAGAAACTCCTAGGAACATTGTAGCCGAATTGCAGAATTCCCAGGTCAAGGAGAAAATATTTCAAGCAGCTAGAAAGAAACAATTCCAATGTTGTGGAAATACAATCAGGATAACTCAAGGTCTAGCAACTTCTACATTAAGGGATCGAAGGCCATGGAATAGGATATTCCAGAAGTCAAAGGAACTAGGACTCAAACCAAGAATCACCTACCCAGCAAAACTGAGTATACTACTTGAGGGGAAAATATGGTCTTTCAATGAAACAGAGGACTTTCAAGCATTCTTGATGAAAAGACCAGAGCTGAAAAGAAAATTTGACTTTCAAACACAAGAATGAAAGAAGCATGAAAAAGTAAAGAACAAAGAGAAGTCTTAAGGGACTTACCAAAGGTGAAGTGTTTACATTCCTACATGGAAAGACAATATTTGTAACTCTTAAAACTTTTCAGTATCTGGGTAGTTGGTGGGACCACACACACACATACACACACACATGTACACGCATGAATGCACACACACATACACACATGCACGTACATACTGAGACAGAGAGCACAGAGTGAATTGAATAGGATGGGACCATATCTTAAAAGAAATTAAGGTAAATGGTGAGAGAGAAATGTAGTGGGAGGAAAGAGGGTGAAATGGAATGGGGTAAATTATATCTCATTCAAGAAGCAAGCAGGAGACTTTTTAGTGGAGGGAAAAAGAGGAGAGCTGAGAAAAAAACAAGAAGTTTACCCTCATCACATTCAACTAAAGGAAGGAATAAAATGCACACTCATTTTGGTATGAAAACCTATCTTACAATACAGGAAAGTGGGGGAGAAGGAGATAAGCAAGGGTGGGAGGGATGATGGAAGGGAGGGCAATGGGAGGAGGGAGGAATTTGAAGTCAACACTCTTGGGGAGGGACAGGATCAAAAAGATAGAATAGAAACAATGAGGGGCCGGATAGGATGGAGGGAAATACAGTTAGTCTTACACAACACGACTATTATCGAAGTCATTTGCAAAACTACACAGATAGGGCCTATATTGAATTGCCTGCCTTCCCAAAGGGAATGGGGGGGGGGAGGGAGGGATGGGGAGAATTTGGAACTCAAAGTTTTAGGAACAACTGTGGAGCATTGTTGTTGCTACTAGGAAATAAGAAATACAGTTAATGGGGTATAGAAAGTCATCTGGCCCTACAGGACAAAAGAAGATGGGGAGAAGAGAAGGGAGGGATGACAGAAGAGAGGGCAGATTGGTGATAGGGAAAATTAGAGTGCTTGGTGTATTGGGGTGGGGGGAAGGGATAAAAGGGGATAAAATTTGCAACCCAAAATTTTGTGAAAATGAATGTAAAAAGTTAAATAAATAAATTTTTATAAAAAAAAATACTGGCTTTGCAATCCATTTTCAATGATTCTCTTCAATGGTTCGTTTTATTTCCACGTTCAAGTGTACCACCAATTTATACAGGAGATTTTCATATCTACAGGAGCACATTGCTAAGATCTGCCTGTTTTTTGGTCTTGAATTTTTTTATTGGTTTGTATGCACAACACACTGGTCCTCTTCCAAGGACTGATTTCAAACAGTTGCCTTCTCCTTTTATAAGTTCATGTTACATAGCAACATGTTTTAATGGCACAAAATACTGAATATTCAGTTGTCATTAATAGTACCACTAATAGCTATTTTTGTCAATGAAGCAATTTAACAGGAATGCACCTTTTTCAAGGCTGTGTGGTTGAGGATGTCAGATCTGTTTATTTTTTGCATCACCAAATCATCCTCAAAGTTATACTTGAATTTGTATTTGATCTCATAAAAATAAGCTACATTGTTCTAGTTTTTGAAATGACACCCCCCAACCCCACCAGATACCATCAATGTGGAAAATCTGGTCATTTTAAGTGGGAATGCCCAAAATTAGAAGAAAATAAAGATAATCCCCTTCATGATTTTTTGATGAGGATGATTATTAATGGGGTTAGGAGTTCCTTAACTCCACGTCCCACAGGAAACCCTTGATAAATTTAAAAGTGGAACCACAAAAGGAGAAACCTATTTTCCTGGTGGACACGGGGGCTGCCAGATCCTCATTGAAATTTATACTTAGAGGGAGTAAAAGTTTCTAACCAGAGTTTGGTAGTTTCAGGGGTTAAAGGAGAGGGCTTCCCAGTCTTCACATTTGAAACAACTACTCTTAGACTAGGTGATAAAAGAATGCAGGCTTTGAGACCGACTGACAATAATTTGTATATGTTGGTTTTCTATGTTGGTATCTTGAAAAATATTCTAATTTTTTTTAGTTAGGAAGAGACTTGACAAAACCATTTTTTATTCATTGCCCTATGTACTGGCATCTTCCTCTCTATCCCATCTTAGGAAGAAAGGACTGCTTTCCCAGACCTCTTGAGTTTGTGGTACATGATATACAACTAGGAAATTTTGTCTTAGTCGAATCCTGGAGAGAGATCAAGTTGCAGCTTGATTGGGAAAGACCCTATCAGGTGCTCCTGACCACAGAAACTGCAGTGGGACCAGCTGAAAAAGATACAACGGTGCAGTGCAAGTCTCTCCTAGAAAACCTAAACAGTCTTTCCTAAAGAGTACACATCTGAACAAAAATTTCTTGAAACTAAGATTAAAAAGACATTAAGCACAATTAAAACTGGGGAATGTAATCTGGGTGTGCGGGGGGAGGAGTTGTTGCTGGACTCTTGTTGTTGTATTGATAAGAAAAGGCTCTGTGGAAAATTGAGGACAGATGAGGGGTTTATTAATCCTGTGGGGAGGATTGCTGTTGTGGGCAACTCCAAGGGCCAGTCAAGGAGACTTACTTGCTCAGGATAATTGGATTAAGGAAGTGGGTTAAAAAAAAAATGTTTGTGAATTTAATTCAGGTGATTTTTGAATTTAATGATTAATCTCCTTCACTAGTATTGTTAGAGATACTTTTAACAGTAAAAAGGAATCAAGGACAATTTACTGCAGCAGAGTTCAGAGGAATTGATCAGTTTGGCCAAAGTGGGCCCCCACCCTCTTCTCAGAAGGAGGGAGCACTGAATGCAGAAGCAGATGAGCTATATACTGTTAGTTCAAGACAGATCTTCTCACCAGGAGATGGACTGGTCCATTCTCCATTAGGTCACCATGTTCTTTACATGCCCATTATATAACCCTCCTTAGTGTGATTCCCTCTCCCAAACATGCTTTAACATAGGACCCATGATCATAAAATAGAGGGATAATTTTATGCAGGGTGTGTCTGTGTTTATGAGGTTCATTAAGCAAGTGCAGTGAAGAAAAGTCTTCTCTGGGTAACTCTAGGTCATTTTTTTTTGGCTAGTTCCAGCTAGTGGTAGATTTGGTTCCTTTATCAAAAACTTTGTAATTTTCTGATGGCCACTCTGTGTTTTGATTGATTGAGTCCACCTGCAGTCTCCTGGCCTTCTTATTATCTAACTTATTCTCAATAACTTCATCAATTCACAATAACTTACTGTGGAAACTTAACTATTGCTGTCTCTCATGGCATCTTGAACACCTGAATTCTGTATTGTTTTGTAATACCTGTTTACTGGGTTCTTTTAGGTATTCTTGTTCATTCAGAGTATCCTTGATTGTAACACAGTGACTGAATTAAGATACTTCACAATAGCTTGAATCAGGTGTTCCCCTGCTATAAATCAGAGTTTGTTATGTACTTAAAGGCACCTGTCCTCTTGAATGTTAATAGTAATTACATAAGGAGAAAGAACTCTTAAGTGGAGACTTAATAACTTCAGCAAGTATTTGGTTTTTGCCCACAAAGTCCTGTCCATTTCAGTTTTTCTCTTTCACCTGATTCAGTGGTTTTGTCTTGTTTCATAATGAGAAACTCAAGTAGTCAAAGCAACCATAGCACCCCCAGTGAATGTCTGGAAAACTCCCAGTAATCCTAAGAGATGAAGGTAATTGAAGTTAAAGACTTAAGACAGCCCATAGAGAAAGAAACAGGATATGGAGAAGAATGGGTAAAAAACATACTGTTAAGAGCTTAAGTAAAAGCAACTGCTATGCTTGTGCCTCAGGTCAACCAGTGTGCCAGGTAAGCCCCTTCCCTTTGGGATGGACTAAGGATGAAAAGATGATGAGGTGTGTGGTTACACTATAATCAGGATAAAACTCAAAGGGGAAACTATATGTTTCACTCCCTCTCACTCCTGTACTCAATTCTATGGGACTAGGATACCTCCTGCCTTCTCCACAGTGACTGGAAACCACACAGTCTGTCTCAAATAATAAGGTGTGAAGGCTACCAGAAGTTTGGGAGTACTGGAGATGTGCATAGATATGGAACGTGATTGAGGATAAATCAGGAAACTATTGTGCTTTAAGCATCCCTAGAGTACACCTGGGGTGGTATTTTGAGATCTCCACACTTCCCTCTAATTGGGGAGGTATATGTGAAATAGTACAATTTTATACTATTTATCCTGGCATTTGAGGGACAGGATTTGGCTAAGGATGGAAAAAGAAAGAGGCAATACAGCAGTTCTAGTTTACCTTGAAGCCCTGGGATCCCCAGGGGAGTTCCATGTGAGTTTAAGGCTAGAAATCAAGTAGTATTAGCCAAGAAAAGAGGAGTATGTGTCACGTTAGGGGGAAAATGTTGAAGGCATTGCAGTTTAACCACTTTAGCTGCTGTGACAGAAAATTCACTGACGGGTTAGGATCGTAGTTTGGCAAGTGGAAGGAAATGATGGTGTCCATCTTGACTTCCTTAATGGTAGTTGCTGGGGTATTGACAGCTGTAGGCTGTTGCATAATATTTTGTGTAACTTACATAAGTTAATTGAAACAGTAAGAAAACAAATTTCTCATTCAAATAATCTCTTTCTAGTAGAGGAGGAGACTGAAATGAATCGTAATTACAAGGAGAGTGAGTTAAAACCAGGCTCCTCCTATAGTACATTGAAATAAGGTGCAGATGCAACAAATGGTCAAAAAGAAAAGGGAATGTTGTGGGGGAAAAGGAGGTTATTGCTTTTGCATAACAACCAAGGTACAGGTGCTTATGGGAGAGATGGAAATTATAAAGAAAATGAGCGAAAGGGAGCAGGGAAACGGCAGCCATAACTGGAAGCTGAGAATCACGTGGGGGAATTTAGGCATTACGGATAGGCTGTAAAGCCTGCCGTTCCCAGCCAATGGGAATAAAGTGGAGAGAACTGCAAATTGGGAACAGGGGCTAAAAAACTGTGCACGTTGTTTTACAGGGCGTGCCTCCTTGTTAAGTGCCCACTCTTGCAAGAACTTAAAAGGTCTTCCTAACTCAACACCGCTTTGGGGAGTTCTCGGTAAGAGGCTTATTTCCTACCTTGCATTTGTTTGCTTGTATGGTAGTTGTGATTCGGGGGAATGGGACGTTTTGACTAGCTAAAAAATTGAGAGTAGCCTCACGCAATTCTTTGAAAGGTCTGATTGAAGATAGAAGGACTTTTAGGCTTTTTTTTCTTTTAGTTTCTTTATTTTTCTGTTTTATCCATCATTGACACCCAATTAAAAAATACATATGAGCAAGTGAATGGTCCCCTACGTAAAGTCTCCTTTCTTTTTGGCAAGGAGTAAAAAACTACCGATGTTTGGGCCCTGACAATATGTATGTAAAAATGAAATGCTTGTGGGTTATGAGATTTTCCAGTGAGAGTTCCCAAGCAGGTGATTTCTGCTCTCTAAACCTCCCCACCTCTACCATTTTATCCAGTTTTCCAGGACACTGTGCGACCTGGTCTTTGTTAACCTAAGGGGTCTCTTTGCTTTGAGGTCCCCTCCTCTACGGGCACTGCTGCTCCCATTTTTTCCCCTATGGCATCTCCCAGGTCTGACACTATGTGCTCAAATCTTCCTGTTTCTGAAAGTAAGACCCCCTACACCTCTGTGTTTCTCTTCTCTAGGCCTTTATAGTTCTGGCCTTGCAAATACTACAGTTGCATCTAGTGGATTCAGAATTACAAATTTTCCCAAAGTGGTGATTTTTCAGGACATGCCAAGATCTGCCCTTTGGGCTCTCAGGACACTCTGCTCTGATACCCTTTTGTCAAAGTGCTCTCCTACCTCCTTCCTTCTTTTTTACCATGGCTGCATCAGGATATGTGCTAGAACCCCTCGTTTCTAACCATTTCCCTTCTCAGCTTCCCAACATCTCCCACTCTCCCTCTGCTCAACCCTCTGAACAATGATGTTGCAGGTTCTGGAGTTGAATCAAGCTCAGTATTCAATATTCAGCTTCCTAAAGAACTAAAAAGACCTTGTATTTTAGATCCTGAAGTTATAGCCTCCTATGATTTGAGGTTTTTTTCTTCATATCTTTATTGGATAATTGTCACAACGAACCTGCATCTTATCTACATATAAATTTTCAAAACTAACCCATGTCTATTCTAAGTCCTTAGCCTGCTGCACCTTCATGTTATTGCACTAACTTCCTTTGCATTCATTTTCCCTCACAGTAAGCTCTCCTGAACAAAGTAGGACCATCAGGCAATTACATCCTGTTTCCAAGTGTTTTCAGTTTCAGGGGGTTTGTTTTTTGTCTTTCCAAAGAAATAGATAGTATTGTAACCTCACTCTTTCAGCTGTGTGGTAGCAAAAGGATGATTTATTCCAAAGCATCACTGTGGAATAATATAAATAAAAGTTCAAGGAAAACTGAGTTCTACACAAAGTCTCCTTCCTTGTTTTTGAAATTCCCTAGAAATGACCATGTTTTGGGTCACTTAGAATATAACTTAGAATATACATAACTTATATGCATAACTTAGAATATATATATATAAATAAATCTTTGCCATTTATTATTTTTCCATTCAAAGGCCCCTACCAGAGCGGCTTGTTTCATGTTCTCACAGGGCTTCAGTCTCTTACATGAGGTGGTTTGTAGCCCACTCAAAGTTCTGTCCTTTTGTGTTCTAAGGTTTTGTTTGTTCTCATATCCCCACTTCTAGTTGGGACATTCAGAGTTGGGACTGCTACCTAGCTAGGAAGTTAGTTGTGCTAACTCTTAACGGCCCTTGAATGGGACCTGACAGCCCAGGCATTCAAAATGCTAAGGAAGTTCTAAGATATGCCATTTTTTGTTCCCAAAGAAACACCATCCTATGATTTATAAAGTTTGTTAAAAAGTGTTTAATACATTTTTATTAAACTGTGCCTGCTGACTTCTAGATATCATAACCTGGCAACATTAGATCTTTAATGAGATGTCAGTATTTAATACCTAGGTTTTTACATTAAAATATGCTATATTCATTGTCAATGGTAATCACATCAATATGTGTTCATCCTTTGCGGAAGAACACCATGCCATCAGAGAAATGATGACATGACTTGCACTTGACTTTGTTTTGAATGAGGGAGGGCTGTGCAGGTCACTAGCCTCACTTCTCCTCCAGAGTCATCTGAATCCAGTGACCAGATATTACTCAGGATGACTGGAGATGACTCAGGATGAGGCAGTTGGGGTTAAGTGACTTGCCCAAGATCACACAGCTAGTAAGTATCAAGTGTCTGAGGTAAGATTTGAACTCAAGTCCTCCTGACTCCTGCACTGGTGCTCTATCCACTTCACCACCTAGCTGCCCCAATCACATCAATGACGGTGTTTATCAAAGAAGGATCTTCATAGAATTGCATTTGTTTCATGGAGTTTTTATATTACCTTGTCTAGAAATTTCTCAGCCAAAAATTACCAGCCATTTCATCAAACCTTTTTTTGATCTGAATTAGAAGATGCATTGTTTTTGTTTCCCAAGTGTTTAATATAAAGTAAATTAAAATAAATGATCTCATTTAGAAATTTTAAATTGTTCTCTTTTCCTTATTTACCCAGGGCTAGACAATATTTTTTCCACTGAGAGTATATTAAAAGTAATCATTAAAAATAATAACAGTTTTGCATTTGAGGGCCTATTCCAGAGCAGATCATTGTAGGTTCCCAGAGCCCTCATGGCCCAGAGCCATGGCATGGGCAAAATTGGAAGACACTCTAGCCCTGACCTTTGGAGTTCTTTTCTGGGAAGAGATATCCCTTTTTCTAAAGGCTTTCTCCAATCTCTTTTCCTTCTCTAAGGCTCTTTAGAGACTTGACCTTGTCTGTTTTTTTTAATTATTATTTTATTATTAAGTTTTCCACATTCATTTCCACAAAATTTTGAGTTCCAAATTTTCTTTCCATCTCTCCCCTCTCCCCCACCTCAAAATGCCTTGCATTCTGATTGTCCCTTCCACCAATGTACCCTCCCTTCTAACATCCCTTCCTTCTTTTCCCCATCTTCTCTCTTGTCCTGTAGGGCAAGATAAATTTCTATACCACATTACCTGTATTTCTTATTTCCCAGTTGTATGCAAAAACAATTCTCAACATTTATGCCTAAAACTTTGAGTTACAACTTATCTCCCTTCCTCCCTCCTCACCCATCCCCACTGAGTAGGCAAGCAATTCAATATAGGCTATATATGTGTAGTTTTGCAAAAGACTTCCATAATAGTCATGTTGTGTAAGACTAACTACCTTTCCCTCCTTCCTATCCTGCCCTGCATTTCTTCTATTCTCTCTTTTGATCTTGTCCCTCCCCAAGAGTGTTGACTTCTAATTGTTCCCTTCTCCCCTTTGCCCTCCCTTCCACCATCCTCCCACCCTGCTTATCCCCTTCTCCTCTACTTTCCTGTAGTGTAAGATAGATTTTCATACCAAATTGAGTGTGCATGTTATTCCCTCCTTTAGCCAAATCTAATAAGAGTAAGCTTCTCTTTTCCCCTGTCATCTCTCCCCTTTTACCCTCCATTGAAAAAGCTTTTTCTTGCCTCTTTTATGAGAGATAATTCCCCGGCCCCCTCCCCCTGATACTGAGAAGTTTCAAGAGTTAGAAATGTTATCTTTCCATGTAGGAATGTAAACAGTTCAACTTTAGTAAGTCCCCTACGATTTCTCTTTCCTCATTGCCTTTTCATGCTTCTCTTGATTCTTGTGTTTGAAACACAGATTTTCTTTTCATCATGAATGCTTGAAAATCCTCTGTTTCATTGAAAGACCATATTTTCCCCTGAAGTATTATACCCAGTTTTGCTAGGTGGGTGATTTTTGGTTTGAGTCCTAGTTCCTTTGACTTCTGGAATATCATATTCCAAGCCCTTTGATCCTTTAATGTAGAAGATGCTCGTCTTGTGTTATCCTGATAGTACTTCCACAGTACTCGAATTGTTTGTTTCTAGCTGCTTGCAGTATTTCTTCTTGACCTGGTAATTCTGGAATTTAGCTACAGTATTCCTAGGAGTTTCTTTTTGGATTTCTTTTGGGAGGTGATCCGTGGATTCTTTCAATATTTATTTTGCCTTCTGGTTTCAGGCAACATGGAAGACATGGCATTTTTGCTTTTAAACCTGTATCGTTCTAACTTGTGTCAAGTGCTTATCTTTCATTTTATTACTTGGGTTATTATTACAGTGTATTATATTGGTTTCCTCAGTACTACGACTTTCCAGTCAAAATCTTCCTTAAAAACTATATCTACAGAACAGCAGTCTTCATTTTATTGTCCAAAATTGCTGAAGACCTATTAATAGTGATGGAAGCAGTAATCTTTACTTAAGTAAGGTATACATGCAAGTGCACTTGTTCTGGAGTTGAGATTTTCTGGGATTTGTGGGACTTTTTTTTTTCTTTTGGCTTGCCAAAAATGCACAGTAATCTCACCAAAAGCATTTTGCAGTTTTTTTGAGTATGTGTGTATTTTTCATTTTTTTTTGCCTTTTGTTTCTGTTCTTCCTTAGTGAGGGGTAATTTATATTGGAATAAATGAATGATCTCGCAAAAATTTTTATTTTATTTATAAGTCTTTATAACACCATTTTTAAAGCCAAGAATACTCAACATCCATTATCACTGCAACTGCAAATAGTTATCTTTATCAGTGAAGGAGTTGCACAGATTGCAGTGGTTTTAGTGTACAGATATTTATTGTTTGTGAAGTGTTTTTGAGCGGCAATATAATAGATATTGTTTTCATCATACTTTTAAGGCTCTATGGTTTTTTAATTTTTTAATTTTTACATCACCAATGTACACTAAAATTTAAGTTGGAATTTGTTTGATCACATAAGAAAAATCTACCTTCACTTTGTGTAAATTATTTATGACAAGTCAATATTTTGTTCAGTTTATGACAATATATCCTTGCCATTTTTGACATTGTGCATTCTAAGGCCCATTCAGAGTTAATAACTTCTGTTCTCAAAGATCACATAGCAATCAAACATGTTGGTTTTCTACACATTCTAAGATCTGTCCTTTGGAATCACAGGGCCCTCAATGATATCTCTTCATCAGAGTGCTAATTCTCTTCTACTTCCTTCTCAAATCATTCCTACACCAAGCTATAAGGTAAACTCCTCTATTTCTTAAAATTTCCACTCTTAAACCCTGAATCATTCCAACTCTACTTCTCATTCCTCTCAACACTGACATTAAAAATTTCACAGCCAAATCAAGCTCATGATTCTGGATTCAAAGTTTTCCTCAGGCCCACAGTCTGGGCTCCAGTGCCATCCATGATCACATATTCTGGCTTCAGTTTCCAGTCCCTGTTGGTACATGCAAAAGGAGAATGTAACTCCTACCTCTGTTATTCTATGTCTCTGCTCACAAGCATTTCCAACTTTCCCCCTTGAAAGTTACTGGATGCCTAAACCTTTAGTGTTCTAGGGACCATCGAAGACATGACATTTTTGGGTGTAAAGCCATATCTAGATAATTTGTATCAAGTTATAACTTTTTATTTTATTCATTTTATTTTTATGATGTATATGGTCTTACTGATACAATAACCTGCAAATAGAAGTCTTATTTCTTAAGAGCTCTCTATAATAAACATATTTTTATCTGGCCAAAATTCATTTTTATTAATAGTAATAGAAACAAGAGTCTTTACTAAGGAAGGAAATACATGTCCCTTTCTTTGTTTTGGTGTGTATGTGTTGTGGTTTAGAGGCAGTTTTTTGCTATCCAAAAAATAAAAGGTCATCTCACCAAACCATTTTGATAAGAGGGGGTTTTGTTTTTTTAGTTTTATTATTTTTCCTATAAATCACTGGTACCTAATAAAAATTATACTGGAATTAATGAGTGATCTCATGTTAAAAAATCTACCTTCCTTTTAATTTTAAAAACTAGTTTAAAAGGGTTAATCATCAAGCCCACACAGCATATACAAGAAAATAAGTTGTGAGTTGTGACATTTTGCACTCTGATGCCCCTTCCCTAGCAGATGATTTCTGTTCTATAGCATACAGGGTTTTGGAGTTCACTGCAAGACTTGACCTTTACTACCCTAAGGGCTCTCTTTGCTCTAAGATGTCTTCTTTTATAAGCACTGCTAGCTGTCTCATTTTCATCTCCCTAGCAACTGCCAGGCCTGGCACTCTGTGTGCACAAATCCTCCTTTTGCAGAAAATGCCTATTCCCAGATGCCATATCCCTCCCCTTCTCTCTTTTCTAGATGCTCACAGTTCTGATCTTGCATATTCCACGGTCTCATCCAGCTAATGGTCATAAATTTCAAATTTCCTTCAAACTTGTACACTTGATGTGTCATGAGCAATCCCACATCATAGTCTCTCTCCACTTTTCACTCAAAATCTATACATTCAGAGTCAGGACTTCTACCCTAGCTAGGAAATTCTGTTTTCTAAGCAACAGAACCCCTCAAACATATATCCTGGAAAGATCTCAGAAGTCCTGATATTCAGTGTTCCAAGGGGCTACCAAGAGCTGATGTTTTGGAATATAAGGCTGTACTATGGTCCTATGATACATAAGGACTGTTTCATTTTATTTTTATTGGAAAATTATTACAATGCACATTAAATTTATCACGTAATTAAAAAAACTAACGAGTATCTCTTTTAAATCCTTAGCATGCAACACAGTATTTATCTTGATCTGGAAAACATTTTTCCCCACTTAGAATATACTTAAAGCTATCCTTGAAATTTATAACATTTCACATTTGAAGATCCATTCCCCAGTAGATGATGTAGGTTCCAAGAGCTTTCAGAGCTATGGCATAGGGAAAATGTGAGGACCCTCCTGTCTTGAAGTTTTGTTTTCTATCCTGGGTCAGATATCCCTTCTTTTAAAGTCCCTTCTCAATTTTTCATTCTCTTCTCAAAGGTTCCTCCTAGACCTGTTCTAAAATCCCATTTCTTCAGAAAATTTTCCTCATCAGCCTCTCAACATCTCCCACTCTTCTGTGTTCTAGTCAGTCTCCAAACTGATATTCCTGTTTCTACAGCCTCTTCAAGCTCAGGATTCTAGTTTGTATATTTCAAGATATATTCAGGATTGTATATTTTCATCAAGCTCAGATGTTCCAGGTTCCAAGGAGTAGACTTTTGGAAGAATTCTGTCTTCACAATGCACTTCTAATTTTTCCATTTGAAGAATTCATTGCCATGCTGAAAATTCTGTATTCTTAGCTCTACCCTACCACCAACTTGTCTGCTTTAATGGTACCTGGAAGCCCAGACATTGAGTTTTCTAAGAAACTTTATAGATAAGAGATTTTCATGTCTAAAGGAACATCCTCTTAAAATCTCTAAGGTTTATTTGGGCATTTTTCTGCTTCAGTTATTTTTATTCTTGTATTTTATCAATGTATTTGAGTCTTAGATATAAACCCTTTTGTTACTGTGATTGAAGACAGGTGGTGCTGTTGTGCTTTGAGAATTTTTTCTTTATTTTTCTGATTCATCACTAATGTGCAACTAAAATTATATGGGCACAAATCAATGATTTCCTGTAAAAAATCGACTTCCCTGTTCCTTTTTGAAGCCCAGTCCATATAAACATGAAAATGAATCTTTGCTATTTGTGAGAGTTTCTATCCTAAGGCGCCTTCCCCATTAAGTGATGGCTATTCTCTGAACCCCACCCCCTAACCTAGAGCATACAGGAGTTTGGAATTTAGTCTAATATCTGACCTTTGCTGTGCTAAGGGCTCTCCTTGCTTTCAGGTCCCCCTTCTTGGGTAATGCTGCTCTTTCATTTTTGTTCCCATGACAACTCCCAGGACTGACTTTGGGGTTTGAAAGTTGTTTTTTGGGGGGGCTATAAAATTAAAACTATTTTTGTCATACCTTTGAGGCTTGGTTCTTAAGGATGTCAGATACTTTTTTTTCTTTTTTGCAACACTAATGCTTCCTAAACATTAAATTCAAATTTAGGTTTGATCTCATAAGAACAATCCACCTTCTTTCTTTTTGTGATATAATCTAAAAGAGGTTAATATTTGAGCCAGGTAATATTTGAGAATATATCTTTGACATTTATGACACTTTCCATTCATAACCTCATTCAGAGCGAATCGTTCCTATTCTCAGAGGACACCTGGCAATCAAACATGATGCTTTTCTAGACTTTCCAAGACCTGCCCTTTGTGCTCTAAGGGCATTTTCTACTCTGCTATCCCTTCCTCAAAGTGCTCTCCTCCCTCCTTCCTTCTCTTCTCCATGGTTATAACCTGCTATGTTTTAAAGCCCTCAAGTTTCTGACAATTTCCATTCTTTGCTCCTGAACATGTCCCACTCCCCCTTTTAGTCCCTCTTAAAAATGACATTGGAGATTCAGTAGCCAAGTCATGCTCAGGATTCTGGATTCATTTTCCCTCAAGTCCATACCACCTGGGTTCCAGTGCCCTCCATGATCACTTTTTCTGTTTTTTTTTTTGTTTAAATAAAAATTTATTTATTTAACTTTTTACATTCATTTTCACAAAATTTTGGGTTCCAAATTTTCTCCCCTTTTCTCCCCTCCCCCCACCCCAATACACGAAACATTCTAATTGCTCCCTCCTCCCATTGCCCTCCCTACCATCATCCCTCCCACCCTTGCTTATCTCCTTCTCCCCCACTTTCCTGTATTGTAAGATAGGTTTTCATACCAAAATGAATGTGCATTTTATTCCTTCCTTTAGTTGAATGTGATGAGGGTAAAGTTCATGTCTTTTTCTCAGCTCTCCTCTTTTTCCCTCCACTAAAAAGTCTCCTGCTTGTCTCTTGAATGAGATATAATTTACCCCATTCCATTTCACCCTCTTTCCTCCCACTACATTTCTCTCTCACCATATACCTTAATTTCTTTTAAGATATGATCCCATCCTATTCAATTCACTCTGTGTTCTCTGTCTCTGTATGTGCGTGCATGTGTGTATGTGTGTGTGCATGCACACGTGTACATGTGTGTGAGTGTATGTGTGTGTGTGGTCCCACCAACTACCCAGATACTGAAAAATTTTAAGAGTTATAAATATTGTCTTTCCATGTAGGAATGTAAACAGTTCACCTTTGGTAAGTCCCTTCTGACTTCTCTTTGCTGTTTATGTTTTCATGCTTCTTCTCATTCTTGTGTTTGAAAGTCAAATTTTCTTTTCAGCTCTGGTCTTTTCATCAAGAATGTTTGAAAGTTCTCTGTTTCATTGAAAGACCATATTTTCCCCTGAAGTATTATACTCAGTTTAGCTGGGTAGGTGATTCTTGGTTTGAGTCCTAGTTCCTTTGACTTCTGGAATATCCTATTCCATGGCCTTCGATCCCTTAATGTAGAAGCTGCTAGATCTTGAGTTATCCTGATTGTATTTCCACAATACTGGAATTGTTTCTTTCTAGCTGCTTGAAATATTTTCTCCTTGACCTGGAAATTCTGGAATTGGGCCACAATGTTCCTAGGATTTTCTCTTTTTAGATCTCTTTCAGGTGGTGATTGGTGGATTCCTTCAATACTTATTTTGCCCTTTGATTCTAGAATATCAGGGCAGTTTTCCTTGATAATTTCCTGGGAGATGATGTCTAGGCTTTTTTTTTGATCATGGCTTTCAGGTAGTCCCATAATTTTTAAATTGTCTCTCCTGGATCTATTTTCCAGGTCAGTTGTTTTTCCCATGAGATATTTCACATTCTCTTCCATTTTTTCATTCTTTTGGTTTTGTTTTGTGATTTCTTGGTTTCTCAGAAAGTCATTAGGCTCCATCTGTTCCATTCTAATTTTGAGAGAACTATTATGTTCAGTGAGCTTTTGAACCACTTTTTCCATTTGGCTAGTTCTGCTTTTGAAAGCATTTTTCTCCTAATTGGCTTTTTGAACCTCTTTTGCTAATTGAGTGAGCCTATTTTCCAAGGTGTTATTTTCTTCAGCATTTTTTTGGTTCTCCTTTAGCAAGGTATTGACCCGTTTTTCATGCTTTTCTTGCATCTCTCTCATTTCTCTTCCCAGTTTTTTCTCCACCCATCTATCTTGATTTTCAGAATCCTTTTTGAGCTCTTCCATGGCCTGAGCCCATTGGATATCTATTTCGGATGTTTGGGATACAGAGGCCTTGTCTTCTATGTCTTTCCCTGATGGTAAGCATTGTGCTTCCTCATCAGAAATGAAAGGCGGGAACATCTGTTCCCCAAGAAAATACCCTTCTATGGTCTTTTTTTTTCCCCCCTTTTCTGGGCATTTTCCCAGCCAGTTACTTGACTTCTGAGATTCCTCTCCACCTCTGCCTAGATCTGCCCAGCTAGTTCTTGGGGTCTGAGATTCAAATGCTGCTCCCCAGCCTCAGGGCTTTCAGCTGCATGTGCGGCCGCTATTCAACGTGAGCATAAGTTCTGGTGCTGGGGTGGGGGCAGGGCCGCCTGCCAGGCTCAGTTCCCTCAGGGGGTTTATGCAGAGACCTTCAGTAATGGATCTGAGCTCCTGCCTGCTTGTGGAGCCCGGGTCTGCTGCTGTCCCTGTGTGTGCCGCTGCCTCCCAAGGGGGCCTGGGTTATGGAGACACCCCACTCCCCTCTCGGCCAGCCCAAAAGTCTCTCTCACTGACCTGTAGCGCATGTGGGCTGAAGGACCTTCGCGGGTGCTAGAGATTCCATCCCTGAACCCTGCATGGCCAAGGTAGGGCAGGGCTGGGCTCTGCTGTCCCATGCATGGGGGACCTTTGGTGGCGGTCTTTCAGGGCTCTCTGGAATGGAAATCTCCTCCACTGTGTTGCTTCGCAGTTTGCACTGCTCCAGAATTTGTGGGGAGTTCTTTTTACAGGAAATTTATGGGCTGTGGATTCAGAGCTAGCATACGTGAATCTTTCTACTCCACCATCTTGACTCCTCCCCCCTACATAATAGCATTTTCTAATGCCTGAAAATGTAGAATATCCATTAATATCACTCATACTATTAATAGTAATCTTTATCAATGAAACAATTGAAGAGGATTGCATTAGTTTTAACATACAGATATTTGGGTTTGCAGGGTGTCTTTCAGTGGCCATAAAATAGTACTTTCCCCATACTTCAAAGTACTCTTCACCATGGCTACAACCATCCTATATGCTAAAACCCTCAAGTTTCGCACAACTTCTGAGCATCTCCTACTCTACCCCTTCTAATTCCTTCGAAAAAGAACATTAGAGATTTGATAGCCTTGTCAAGTTTAGTATTCTGGACTCAGAGCTTCCATCAAGCCCATACAGTATGGATGCCAGAGCCTTCCATGATCACGTGTTCTGGCCTCACTTTCCACTCCACAATGAGACATTCAGAGGAAGGACTTTTTTTTTTTTTTTTTTTTTTTTTTTTTTTACTAGTTTGGACATTTTCTATGTGTGATCTCAACTACTTCCAATATTCCTACATGAAAAGTACCCGAAAAGCCTAGACTTTTAGAATTCTAGGGAACATACAAGACATGAATTTTTGCTTGTAAAGCCATATCAAGAATGCTTGTGTCAAGTTATGTTTATTTTATTATTTGAATTATTATAACAATGTGCATTGATCCAACCCATATGATGACTTCAAAATAGAAGTCTTCTCTCTATGAAGGTCTGTATACTGAACATCTGGGGATTTTTAGTCAAAAATCACTTGATATTCATTTGTGTAAATAGTAATAGAATAGCAGTATTTACTAAGGAAATACATGTAACTGCATTTGTTTTGTTTTGCATATCTTCTGATTTTGAAGGGGTTTTTCACTAGTGAAAACAATTGACACTTTTAATGGACACAATTGACACAAAACACTTTTGGTAGTATGATTGAAGAAATGAGATTTTTGGTTTTTTTTTTTTAGTTTCTTTGTTAGTTCTTATTATACATCACTGGTGCCAAATAAAAATTATATTGGAATAAGTGAATGATCTACAAAAATCTACCTTCTTTTATTTATTTACATTCTATTTCTTATATTTTAAATTAATTAAAAATTTCCAACATTTGGGCCCATTGAGTGTATATAAATGAAAAATAAATTATCCATGTGATTTGTGAGATTTTCCTCCCAAAGACCCCTTCACCAGTTGATGATCCCTTTTCTCCGAACCCTCCCACCCATAGCATATAGGGAATTGGAGATCACTGCAAGAGGCCACATTTTCTGCCCAAAGCACTCCCTTTGTTCTGAGTTCCCTCTTCTCTGGTCCCTGCTGCTCTTTCATTTTCATCTCCATGGCAACTCTCAGACCTGACTCTGTGTGCTCACATCCTCCTGTTTCTGAAAATTTCCATTCACAACCCTCTAGCTCTGCCCCCTCTCCTCTCTAGACCCTCAAACTTCTGACTTTGCATGTGCTATGGCCTCATTCAGCTCATGATCTTGAAAATTATCTATAAGGATATTTCTTTTTTATTTTTATTGGATAATTATTACAATATACATGCATCTTAAAAATTTTCAGTCATCCCAGGTATGTTATAAGTCCTCTGCATGCTACACATTTCTTTTATTACCCAAGCATACTCTGCTTTCATTTTGCTTGTTAGTTATGTCACTAGTAGTCTGTATTAAGGGAGAACATGTAGGGAATTACATTTGCTATTGGCGTTTAAATGTCTTCAGTTTGGGGACAGTTTGTGGCTTGGAGGAAAATAGTACTTTAACTAAACTTTTACCTATGTGGTGAATTCATAATTTGTTTCAAAGCATTTTTACTACAAAATGTTAAGTAAATTGTTGGAAAGGATTGAAATCCTAGGCAAAATCCTCTCCCCTCTGCTTTTTGAAATTTCCTACAATTGGCTACTATTTTGGCTCATGTAGAATATAGATGAAAATAAATATTTTCCATTTATTATATTTTCTATTGTAAGGCCCTTACCAGAGTAGATACTGATACATGTTCTCTCAGAGCTTCCAGCAATTTGAAAGTTTGACTTTTTCTGTTCTAAGGTTTTGCTTTGCTCTCCTATCCCCACACTAAAGTGGGATGAATATTCAGAATTAGGACTTATACCTAGCTAGGAAGTTTGGTAAATCAAATTTTAGCTACCTCCAAATTCTCCATTGAATGTGAACTCACAGCCCAGGCATTATGCATCCAAAGGACATTCTAAGACATGGAATCCAAGGAAACACCCTCCTGTCATCTATAAATTAACTTTTAAGAGTTTTTAATGAATTTTATTACACTGTACCTAATGACTTATAGATATGATCTGGAAACATTAGTTCTGTCTCTTATGAGACCTTAAGAATTAAAACCTAGGTTTTCTTTTTGCTCAAAAGTATTCTGTATTCTTTATCAATAATAAGTTTATTATTGGCAGATTTTCTAAAAAAAAGATCTTTGTGGGGTCGCATTTGTTTTATAGAGATGTATATTACTTTGCCTGGGAATATTTTAGGTAGCAAAAAAAAATTATTGCTACTTTAACCAAACGTTTTTGCTGTGTGGTGTAAGATATAAAAAATGTTTTTGAGCATTGCAAGGGTATAATATAGAGTAAATTGAAGTCAATGACTGATCTCTCCTAGAAATTCTCAGTTCTCCTACTTAGTTTTATATAACTTAGAACTTATTTTTACCCACTAAGAATATATTTGAAGTAATCCTTGTAATTGATGATATTTTGCCTTCAAAAGTCCATTCTACAGAAGATGCATTAGGTTCTAAGCGCTCTCAGAGCTATGTATGACATGTGGAAAATTTGAGGACACACCAGTCCTGATCTTTACTGTTCTCTCCTGAATCAGATACTCCTTGCTCTAGAGGCTCTTTACAATCTCATTCTCTTCTCTAAGGCTCCTCCCAGACCTGCCATTGTCTGTTTTTTTTAATTTAACTTATTACATTAATTGTCATAAAATTTTGGGTTCCAAATTTTCTCCCCTTTTCTCCCCCTCCCCCCACCCCAATACACCGAGCAATCTAATTTTCCCTATCACCAATCTGCCCTCTCTTCTATCATCCCTCCCTTCTCTTGTCCCCATCTTCTCTTTTGTCCTGTAGGGCCAGATGACTTTCTATTCCCCATTAACTGTATTTCTTATTTCCTAGTAGCAAGAACAATACTCAACAGTTGTTCCTAAAACTTTGAGTTCTAAATTTTCCCCATCCCTCCCTCCCCACCCATTCCCTTTGGGAAGGCAGACAATTCAATATAGACCCTATCTGTGTAGTTTTGCAAATGACTTCAATAATAGTCGTGTTGTGTAAGACTAACTGTATTTCCCTCCACCCTATCCTGCCCCCTAATTGTTTCTATTCTGTCTTTTGATCCTGTCCCTCCCCAAGAGTGTTGACTTCAAATTGCTCCCTCCTCCCATTGCCCTCCCTACCATCATCCCTCCCTCTCTGCTCATCTCCTTCTCTCCCACTTTCCTGTACTGTAAGATAGGTTTTCATACCAAAATGAGTGTGTATTTTATTCCTTCCTTTAGTTGAATGTGATGAGGGTAAACTTCTTGTTTTTTTCTCAGCTCTCCTCTTTTTCCCTCCACTAAAAAGTCTCCTGCTTGCCTCTTGAATGAGATATAATTTACCCCATTCCATTTCACCCTCTTTCCTCCCACTACATTTCTCTCTCACCATTTACCTTAATTTCTTTTAAGATATGGTCCCATCCTATTCAAATCACTCTGTGCTCTCTGTCTCTGTATGTGCATGCATGTGTGTAAGTGTGTGTGTGCGTGCACGCATGTACGTGTGTGTGTGTGTGTGGTCCCACCAACTACCCAGATACTGAAAAGTTTTAAGAGTTACAAATATTGTCTTTCCATGTAGGAATGTAAACAGTTCACCTTTGGCAAGTCCCTTCTGACTTCTCTTTGCTATTTACTTTTTCATGCCTGTTCTCATTCTTGTGTTTGAAAGTCAAATTTTCTTTTCAGCTCTGGTCTTTTCATTAAGAATGCTTGAAAGTCCTCTGTTTCATTGAAAGACCATATTTTCCCCTGAAGTATTATACTCAGTTTTGCTGGGTAGGTGATTCTTGGTTTGAGTCCTAGTTCCTTTGACTTCTGGAATATCCTATTCCACACCTTTCAGTCCCTTAATGTAGAAGCTGCTAGATCTTGAGTTATCCTGATTGTATTTCCACAACATTGGAATTGTTTCTTTCTAGCTGCTTGAAATATTTTCTCCTTGACCTGGGAATTCTGCAATTCGGCTACCATGTTCCTAGGAGTTTCTCTTTTTGGATCTCTTTCAGGCGGCGATCAGTGGACTCTTTCAATACTTATTTTGCCCTCTGGTTCTAGAATATCAGGGCAGTTTTCCTCGATAATTTCATGGAAGATTATGTCTAGGCTCTTTTTTTGATTATAACTTTCAGGTAGTCCCATAACTTTTAAATTGTCTCTCCTGGATCTATTTTCCAGGTCAGTTGTTTTTCCCATGAGATATTTCACATTCTCTTCCATTTTTTCATTCTTTTGGTTTTGTTTGGTGATTTCTTGGTTTGTCAGAAAGTCATTAGCCTCTATCTATTCCATTCTAATTTTGAGAGAACTATTATCTTCAGTGAGCTTTTGAGCCTCTTTTTCCATTTAGCTAATTCTGCTTTTGAAAGCATTCTTCTCCTCATTGGCTTTTTGAACCTCTTTTGCCAATTGAGTGAGCCTATTTTTCAAGGTGTTACTTTCTTCAGCATTTTTTTGGGTTTCCTTTACCAAGGTATTGACCCGTTTTTCATGCTTTTCTAGCATCTCTCTCATTTCTCTTCCCAGTTTTTCCTCCACCTAACTTGCTTTTCAAAATCCTTTTTGAGCTCTTCAGTGGCCTGGACCCACCGGACATCCACCTGGGGTGTGTGGTATACAGAGGCCCTGACCTCCACGTCTTTCCCTGATGGTAGGAATCCTTCCTCCTCATCAGAATTGAAAGGCGGGAACATCTGTACCCCCTCAAAGTAGCTCTCTATAGTCTTATTTTTCTTCCCTTTTCCGGGCATTTTCCCAGCCAGTTACTTGAGTTCTGAGATTCCTGTCCACCCCCGCCTAGGTCCGCCCAGCTAGTCCTTGGGGTCTGAGATTCAAATGGGCTTTCCGTGGCAGGCGGGGCTGCTATTCAATGTGACCTTAAGTTCTGGTGCTGTGGTGGGGGCAGGGCCGCCTCCCAGGCTCAGTTCCCTCAAGGCCTTTATGCAGAGACCTTTAGTAATGGGGCAGGGCGGGCAGGGCCACCTCCCAGGCTCAGTTCCCTCTTGGGCTTTATGCAGAGACTTTTGGTAATGGCTCTGAACTTCTGCCTGCTGCTCAGGGAGTCCCGGGCTGCCCCAGCTTCCTCTGCCGCTGCCCCTACTGCTGCCTCCTGAGGGGGCCCGAGTCACGGAGACACCCCACTCCCCTCTCGACCAGCCCAGAAGTCTCTTTCACTGACCTGCAGCGTCTGTGTGCGGAGAGACCTTCGTGGCTGCTGGAGGTTCTGTCCCTGAAGCCTCCTCGGATCTGCTCCTCTGGGGCCGTGGCCAGGCCAGCTCAGGGGTGGGCTCCACTTTCCGGGGTGCAACGGACCCCTGGGGACCGCTATTCAGGGCTCTCTGGAACGGAAATCTTTTCCACTGTGTTTCTGCGCACAGAATTTGTGGGGAATTCTTCTTGCAGGAAATATATGGGCTGTGGGTTCTGAGCTATCATATGTGAGTCTTTCTCCTCTGCCATCTTGGCTCCACCCCCCCCATTGTCTGTTCTTAAATCCCTTTTCTTCAGACATTTTCCCTCATCAGCCTCTGAACATTTCCCTGTCTTTCTCTTCTGGTCCTTCCCCAGATAGTTTTGTAATCCTTCCCAGAATTCTTGGATTATATATCTCAGAATTCTATTCAGGATTGAATATTTTCAGAAAGCTCAGATAGTCGAGATTCAAAGTAAAAGCCCTATTCAAGAATTCTGTCTTCACAATCCATTCCTAACTTTTCCATGTAGAGAACTTTCTGGCATGCTTGAAAATTCTGTATTCTGAATTCCAGTCTATTACTTACTTGCCCACTTTAATGGTATTTAGAAATTCAGTTTTCTAAGGACCTTTAAAGAGATGAAATTCTCATGTGTTAAGGAACACGTGTTGCTCCTGAGGTTTGTAATATTTATGTGGCCTTTTTATTCTTTGGTTTATTTTGTTGTGTTATTTTACCAAAGTTTTTGAGACTTACATATATACTGATTTCTAAACTTAAGTCTCTCCCATTAAAATTCCATTTTTTCTTTTCCTTTTTTAATTCAGTCATGGATTTGAACATTAGTAAATACAGGCATTTCAGTATATGATAAAAAATAAAAATTAGGCCTTCATAAGAAACTAAGCTGTTATGTGCAGCTTGTTTGTTTTCCTCAGGTCAAATCCCAACTGTCATTATCTTTTATTTTTATTTTATTTATTTTATTTTTAATGCATAAATTTATTTTTTCAGTTAATATTCACTTTCACAAGAATTTGAATTGTAAATTTTCTCCCTATCTTTCCCCAAGCCCACCCCGGGACAGCATGCACCCCATCTACCCCTTCCTCCAGTCTGTCCTCCCTTCTATTACCCACCCTTCTTCCACCCCCTTCCCCTCTATTTTCCTGTAGGGCAAAATAGATTTCTATACTCCATTGCCTATATAGCTTAATTTCCAGTTGCATGCTAAAACAATTTTTAACATTCATTCTTAAAGCTTTGAATTCCAGACTGTACCAGCATGGTTCCCACAGTAACAGGGTTGAGCAGGAAGCCCTAGGTGATCTGAAGCTGCAGACGTGCTGCAGATTTTCAAACATATCAGCTCAGGAAGGGAGTCCAGTGGAACCAAGGAAGAGAGAAGCGCAGAACTCCAGGTAATTGCAGCAGCCACTCCTGAGGCTATCAGTCCTCTGATTAAATGTATGTAAGTCACCTACTTGAACTTCTGGGATCCAAGACAGCAGAGTGATTTGTAATTGCTATCTCCCTCCCCTTACTGACCAGAGAATATTTCCTCAGAAAAAATCCTGAAACAGTGGGATCATGTGAAGGGGTAAATAGTCTCTTAGGTTGTGAGGCTAGGAAAATCACTAAGGAGGGTCTTCTTGCTGTGGCTGAAGGGGGCCAATGCAGGAACCAGGGCCATCCCAGACAAACCCACAACAACAAACCTGGAGGAGATCCTGAGCCCCACAAGGGTGGAGCCTGCACTCACCAACACCAGGACCCCAGATGTGCCTCAGTGCCCCAGGTGAATCAGGAAGACACTAGCACAGACTGGTTCACCAACTGCTGAGTTTTCCTATGCTCTAGCTCAGCAGAGGAGACCTTCTGTGACCAAACTACCCCTCCCCCACACTTAATGCAGCTAGCTTCAGGGTAACTCTGGGGAAACCCAGAAAGTCTTCACCTGGCTTCTTCTTTCAAATACCAAAGAGCTCAGTACCAAGTAAGCTGCAGTATTTTAGCTTCCAGCTGAAAGCATCAGAAGCCACAGCATAATACAAAGTCTCAAAGTCAAGGAACAAGAATGTGGGACAGAACCCTGTGTGCCCCAGAAGCAGAGACCTACTTTAAAAGCATGATCATCATGAGTAAGAAGCAAAGTAGAAAAGACTATAGAATCTTTCTATGGGGACAAGGACCAAAACACGAATACCAAAAAGGTCAGCATTGAGACTGTATTCCCATCTGAAACTTCAGAAAGGAATATGAACTGGTCTCAAGATCAGAGAGCATTCTTGGAATAGCTCAGGAAGGTATTTAAAAGCCAAATTAGAGAAATAGAAAAAAACTGGCCAATGATTTTAAAAATATGAAAAAAGAATTCAATGAAGAGAACAACAGCTCCTTAAAAAGGAAAATTGGACAGATAGAAAAGGAAGAACAAAGCCTAACTGGGAAAATTGGACAAATGGAAAAGGAAGTACAAAAACTAACTGGTTGAAAATAACTCTTAAAAGGAACAATTGGACAGATGGAAAAGGAGATGCAAAAGTTAACTGAAAAAAACAATTTGATAAAAATTAGAATTGGGCAAGTAGAAGCTAATAACTCTATGAAACATCAAAAAATTAAACAGAATCTAAAGAATGAAAAGATAGAAGAAAATTCAAAATATCTAATTGGAAAAACAACTGACCTGGAAAATAGATCCAAGACAGAAAATGTAAGAATTATTGGTCTATGAGAAAGCAGTGATGAAAAAAAGAGAGTGGATAGTATCTTTCAAGAAATCATCAAGGAAAACTTCCCAGAAGTCCTAGATCCAAAAGACAAAATAGTCATCAAAAGAATCCACTGTTCACCTCCTGAAAGGCACCCCAAACTAAAAACACCAAGGAATATTATTGCCAAATTCCAGAACTATCAAGTGAAGGGGAAAATACTGCAGGCAGCCAGAAAGAAAAAATTCCAATATCAAGGAGCTCCAGTCAGGATCACACAGGAAGTGGCAGGTTCTACATTGAAAGATAGAAGGGATTGGAATACAATATTCTGTAAGGCAAAGGAGCTGGGACTACAACTAAGGATCAATTACAGCTAAGTTGAGCATAATATTTCAGGCAAGGAGATGGACACTCAATGAAATGAGGAATTTCTAGACCTTCTTGATGAAAAGGCTATAGCTCAATAGAAAATTCAATCTTCAAACGCAGTTCTAAAAAGAGGCATAAAAAAGCGAATGGGGGAAAAATCTTGTTATTCAATATGGACACACTGTTTACATTTTTATAAGAGAAGATGATACTTGTTAATCTTGAGAATTGTGCATTTATTATGATACATAAAAGTAATATACATAGATAGAGGGAGCGGGTGTAAGGTAAAGCATGTGATGATAAAAATGTGATTTAAGGGTGCAGAGGGATTGTAATGGGAGATGTGAAAAGAAGGCAGAAAAAGGTAAATTATATCACAGGAAGAGGCACAAAAATATATTACATTAGATGGAAAGAGGGGAGGGAGATGAGCTTTGTTTGAGATTTACTCTCATCTGATTTGGTTCAAGGAGGGAACGACAAACTCAAGTATAGAAATGTGACTAACTCTATAGGCAGTAGGAGAGGAAGAAGAAAGAAGAGGGAGGGGAGGCTAAAAGGGAGTAATAAGGGATAAGGGGAGTAAAAGGGAGTGGGGCAGAAAGAAGGGAGGGAAGACTGAGGGATGTGGTGGTCAAAAATTAAAACTGTTGAGAAGGGAAAGGGAGAACTAAAAGCATAAATGGAGGGAGAGAGCATGGAGGGAATGACACAGATCACTGTGAATGGGATGAACTCTCCCATAAAATGGAGACGGATAGCAGAATGGATTAAAAACCATAATCCAACAATATATTGTTTACAATAAACATATTTGAAATGGGGGCATACATAGAGGGCAAAGGTAAAAGGTTGGAGCAAAATATATTGTGCTTCAGCTGATGTAAAAAAACAGGGGTAGCAATCCTAATCTCAGACAAAGAAAAAGCAGAAATAGATCTAATAAAAAGAAATAAGGAAGGAAACTATATTCTGCTAAAAGGCACCATAGACAACAAAGCAATTTCATTACTAAACATATGCTCCAAGTGGTATAGCATCCAGATTCTTAGAGGAGAAGTTGAGGGAGTTACAGGAAGAAATATACAAGCAAAACTATACTAGTGGGGGACCTTAACTTCCTCTTCTCTGAACTTGATAAATCTAACCTCAAAATAAGCAAGGGACAAGTTAAGGAGATGACTATAACTCTGGATAAGGTAGATATGATAGATCTCTGGAGAAAACTGAATGAGAATAGAAAAGAATATACATTTTTCTCAGTGATACATGGCACATATACAAAAATTGACCATGTACTAGCGCATAAAAATCTCATAATCCAGTACAGAAAGGCAGAGATAGTGAATACATCCCTCTCAGATCATAATGGAATAAAACTTATATGTAATAAAAACCCATGGAAAATAAGCCAAAAATTAATTGGAAACTAAATAATCTTAAAGAATGAGTGGGTTAAATAAGAAATCATAGAAACAATCAACAACATCATTCAAGAGAATTACAATAATGAGATAACCTATTAGATCAAATGGGATACTGCAAAAGCAGTTCTTAGGGGAAGTTTTATATCTTTGAATGCCTGCATGAATAAAATAGAGAAAGAGGAGATCAATGAATTGGGCATGCAGCTGAAAAAGCTAGAAAAAGAACAAGCTGGAAATCCCTGAGTAAATACCACATTAGAAATACTGAAAACCAAAGGCGAGAATAATATAAAATTGAAACTATTGAACTAATAAATAAAACTAAGATTTGGTTTTATGAAAAAAACACAATAAAACTGATAAACCTTTGGTCAATTTCATTTAAAAAAAGAAAGAAGAAAACCAAATTACTAGTATCAAAAATGAAAAGGGTGAACTGACTTTCAATGAGGAGGTAATTAAAACAATAATTATAAATTACTTTGCCCAACTGTATGCCCTTAAATTCGACAATCTAAATGAAAATAAATAAGTTACCCAGATTAATGGAAGAGGAAGTTGAATACTTAAATACCCCCATCTCAGAAAAAGAAATTGAACAAGCCATCAATGAACTCCCTAGGAAAAAATCTCCATGGCCAGATGGACTTTACAAGTGAATTCTATCAAACATTTAAATAACAGTTAATTCTAATACTATATAAACTATTTGGGAAAATTGCTGAAGGAGTCCTACCAAGTTCTTTTTATGATACAAATATAGTTCTGACACCTAAACCGGGAAGAGCCAAAACAGAGAATGAAAATTATAGACCAATTTCTTCAATGAATATAGATGAAAAATTTTAAATAAGATATTAACAAAAATAATACAGCAACTTACCATGAGAATAATACATTATGATCAGGTAGAATTTATGCCAGGTATGCAGAGCTGTTTCAATATTAGTAAAACTATAAGCATTATTTAATCATATCAACAACAAAACTAAGAGAAAAACCACATGATTATCTCGATAGATGCAGAGAATATTTTGACATAATACAATATCCATTCCTACTAAAAACTCTTGAGAGCATAGGAATAAATGGAACTTTCCACAAAATAATAAACAGAATCTGCCCAAAACCATCAGCAAGCATTATATGCAATGGTGATAAGCTAGATGCATTTCCAATAAGATCAGGGGTGAAACAAGGATGTTCATTATCACCACTGTTACTCAATATGGTATTAGAAATGCCAGCTGCAGCAATAAGAGAAGAAAAAGAAATTGAAGGAATTAGAATGGCAGAGAAGAAACTAAGTTATCACTCTTTGCAGATGATATGATGATATACTTAGAGAATCCCAGAGAATCAAGTAAAAAACTACTTGAAATAATAAATAACTTTAGCAAAGTTGCAAGTTACAAAATATACCCACATATATCATCTGCATTTCTATATATTAATAACAAAGCCCAACAGCAAGAGATAGAAAGAGAAATTCCATTTAAAGCTATGATAGACACTATAAAATATCTGGGAGTCTACCTGCCAAAACAACCCAGGAGAACTATATGAACACAATCACAAAACACTTCTGACACAAAGTCAGATTTAAGTAAGTGGAAAATCATCCGTTGCTCGTGGGTAGGTTGTGCCAGTATAATAAAAATGGCAATCATACCTAAATTCATTTACTTATTCAATGCCATACCAATCAAACTACCAGATAATTATTTTTTAGAGCTAGAAAGAAATATCAAAATTCAGCTGATGGAACAAAAGTTTCAGAATATCAAGGAAACTAAAGAAAAGAAATGCTAAGGAAGGTGGCCTAGCCCTACCAGATCTCAAATTGTATTCTAACACAGCAGTCATCAAAATCACTTGGTACTGGCTAGGAAATAGAAGGGTAGACCAGTGGAATATGTTAGGTACTCAAGACACTAGTCAATGAGTATAGTAGTTTACTGTTTGTTAAACCAAAGGACTCCAACTTCTGGATAAGAACTCACTTTTTGACAAAAATTACTGGGGAAACAGAATAGTAGTGTGATGAAAACTGAGTATAGACAAATATCTGACACCATACGCAAGAATAAAGTCCAAATGGATACATGATCTAGGTATAGAGATTGATACTATAAGCAAATTAGGGGAGCAAGGAATAGTGTATTTGTCAGATTTATGGAGAATGGAGAAAATTTTAACCAAATGAGTTAGAGAACATTATGAAGTGCAAAATGGATAATTTTGATTACATTATATTGAAAAGTTTTTGCACAAATAAACCCAATGCATCCAAGATTAGGAGGGAAGCAGAAAACTGAAAAATAATTTTTTGCAACTAGTGTCTGGGATAAAGGCCTCATTTTTAAAATATATAGAGAACTGAGTCAAATTCACAAGAATATAAGTCATTTCACAGTTGATAAATGGTAAAAAAAACAGGCAGTTTTCAGAGGAAGAAATTAAAGCTATCTATATAGTCATATAAAAATGCTCTAAATCACTGTTGATTAGAGAAATGCAAATCAAAACAAATCTAAGGTACCACATCACACTTATCAGATTGACTAACATGACAAAATAGGAAGATGATAAATGTTGGAGAAGATGTGGGAGAATTGGAACACTATTTCATCGTTGGTGGAGCTCTGAGCTGATCGAATCATTCTGGACAGTAGTTTGGAACTATGCCCAAAGTGCTGCAAAAATGTGCATACACTGTGTCCCAGCTATCTCACTTCTGGGACTGTATCTCAAAGAGATCATAGAAATGGGAAAGAGTCCCACACGTACAAAAATATTTATAGCAGCTCTCTTTATGGTGGCCAAAAACTGGAAATCAATGGGATGCCCATCAACTGGGGAATGACTGAACGAATTTTGGTGTGTGAATGTAATGGAGTACTTTTGTGGTATAAGAAATGATGAACAAGAAGACTTCAGAGAGGCTTAGAAAGACTTATATGAACTGATCCTGAGTGAAAGGAGCAGAACCAGGACAACTTTGTACACTGCAACAACCAACATGTGTGAGGAACTTTTCTGGTAGACATTATTTCGTTGCAATGCAAGGACTTAAAAAAATCACAGTGGAGTGCTGAGGCAAAATGCCTTCCACATCCAGAGAAAGAACTGTGGAATTGAATCACAGAATAAAGCAGTCTATTTTTTTTTTTTTTACTATGTTTTGTTTTTGTTTTGTTTTATAGTTTCTCCCATTTATTTTAATTCTTCTATGCAACATGACTAAGCTGAAAATGTATTTAATAGCAATATATGTGTAGAACCTATATAAGATTGCACACCATCTCAGGGAGGGAGTGGAGAGGGTGGGGAAGGGAGGGGAAAAATCTAAGACATATGGAAGTGATTATAAAACACTGAAAACAAATAATTTAATAATAAAAGCTTTGAGTTCCACATTCTCCCCCTCCCTCCTTACCCACGCTCATTGAGAAGACAAACAATTCAATATATGCCATACATGTGTAACAATGCAAAGCACTTCCATAATAATTATATTTTAAAAGACTGACCCCATTTCCCTCTGGCCTATCCTGCCCTTCATTTATTGCATTCTCTTCCTTGATCTGTCCTCCCACAATAGTGTTTGCTTCTGATTCTCCCTTTCCCCAATTTGGTGTCCCTTGTATTATCTTCCCTCTCCTATCCCCTTCCCCCCTGCCTTCCTGCAGGGTATGATAGATTTGCTTATTCAGTTGAGTGTGTATTATTCCCTCCTTAAGCCAAATCCCATGAGGGTAAGGCTCAATTATTTCCTTTCATCTCCTCACTCTTCCCCTCCATTGTGCAAGCTCTTTCTTCCCTCTTTTATGTGAGATGATTTGCTGCATTTTAACTCTCCCTTTTTCTTACTGCTAGTACATTCCATTTAACAGCAAATTTTTTTAGATATTCCCTCTTCATATTCAGCTCCTCTTGTGCCCTCTCTGTATATGTGTGTGTATCTATTTCTACATACACCCACATATATATACACACATATATACATATACACATTTATACATATATATATATATGCATACACCTGTGTGCATATACTTACCCACACATATATAATATACACATACATACTTATTCATATACACCTACATATATATTCCCCCTAACTATCCTAATACTGAAAAAGGTCAAATGAGTTACAAATAACAGCTTTCCATGTAGGAAAGTAAACAGTTCAACTTTAATGAGTTCTCTTTCCTCTTTTCCTTTTCAGGTTTCTCTTGATTCTTGTATTTGAAAGTCAAATTTTCTATTCAGCTGTGGCCTTTTAGAAAATTCCATTTTTAAGGACCCAAAATATTGAACATCCATTGTCACTAGTACTACTGTAAGTAGTTATCTTCATCAATGAAGGAATTGCAGGGGATTGATTGAATTTGGGTATTTTTTTAGACATATTTGGGATTTGTGGGGGTTGGGAGGGATGATAAATAGTATTTTTGTCTTACTTTTAGGGTTCTGTGGTTAAGGATGTAAGATTTGTCTGTTTTTGCATCCAATGCATCCTCAGAAAGAAACTCGAATTGATATTTCTAATTTGTAATAGAAATCTCCTTTTTTTAAAAAAATAAAAGCCTACCCATAGGTCAATTTTTGGAATAACTAAGAATCTATCTGAGAATACAGCTTTACCATTTATGATATATTTTTTTAATAATAAAAATTTATTTAACTTTTTACATTCATTTTCACAAAATTTTGAGTTCCAAATTTTCTCCCCTTCTATCCCCTCCCCCCACCCCAATACACTGAGCATTCTAATTTTCCCTATCACCAATCTGCCCTCTCTTCTATCATCCCTCCCTTCTCTTGTCCCCATCTTCTCTTTTGTCCTGTAGGGCCAGATGACTTTCTATTCCCCATTAACTGTATTTCTTATTTCCTAGTACCAAGAACAATACTCAACAGTTGTTCCTAAAACTTTAAGTTCCAAATTCTCCCCATCCTTCCCTCCCCACTAGTTCCCTTTGGGAAAGCAGGCAATTCAATGTAGGCCCTAATTGTGTAGTTATGCAAATGACTTCGATAATAGTCATGTTGGGTAAGACTAACTGTATTTCCCTCCATCCTATCCTGCCCCCCATTGTTTCTATTCTGTCTTTTGATCCTGTCCATCCCCGAGTGTTGACTTCAAACTGCTCCCTCTTCCCATTGCCCTCCCTACCATCATCCCCACCCCCTTACTTATCTCCTTCTCCCCCACTTTCCTATATTGTAAGATAGGTTTTCATACCAAAATGAGTGTGCATTTTATTCCTTCCTTTAGTCGAATGTGATGAGGGTAAACGTCTTGTTTTTTTCTCAGCTCTCCTCTTTTTCCCTCCACTAAAAAGTCTCCTGCTTGCCTCTTGAATGAGATATAATTTACCCCATTCCATTTCACCCTCTTTCCTCCCACTACATTTCTCTCTCACCATTTACCTTAATTTCTTTTAAGATATGGTCTCATCCTATTCAATTCACTCTGTGCTCTCTGTCTCTGTATGTACGTGCATGTGTGTATGTGTGTGTGCATGCACGTGTGTACATGTGTGTGTGTGTGTGTGTGTGTATGTGTGTGTGTGGTCCCACCAACTATCCAGATACTGAAAAATTTTAAGAGTTACAAATATTGTCTTTCCATGTAGGAATGTAAACAGTTGACTTTTGTTAAGTCCCTTATGACTTCTCTTTCCTGTTTACTTTTTCATGCTTGCTCTCATTCTTGTGTTTGAAAGTCAAATTTTCTTTTCAGCTCTGGTCTTCTCATCAAGAATACTTGAAAGTCCTCTGTTTCATTGAAAGACCATATTTTTCCCCTGAAGTATTATACTCAGTTTTGCTGGGCAGGTAGGTGTTTCTTGGTTTGAGTCCTAGTTCCTTTGACTTCTGGAATATCCTATTCCACAGCCTTCGATCCCTTAATGTAGAAGCTGCTAGATCTTGAGTTATCCTGATTGTATTTCCACAACACTGGAATTGTTTCTTCCGAGGTGCTTGCAATATTTTCTCCTTGACCTGGGAATTCTGGAATTTGGCCACAATGTTCCTAGGAGTTTCTCTTTTTGGATCTCTTTCAGGCAGTGATTGATGGACTCTTTCAATACTTATTTTGCCCTCTGGTTGTAGAATATCAGGACAGTTTTCCTCGATAATTTCATGGAAAATGATGTCTAGGCTCTTTTTTGATCATGGCTTTCAGGTAGTCCCATAACTTTTAAATTGTCTCTCCTGGATCTATTTTCCAGGTCAGTTATTTTTCCCATGAGATATTTCACATTCTCTTCCATTTTTTCATTCTTTTGGTTTTGTTTGGTGATTTCTGGGTTTCTCAGAAAGTCATTAGCCTCCATCTGTTCCATTCTAATTTTGAGAGAACTATTATCTTCAGTGAGCTTTTGAACCTCTTTTTCCATTTGGCTAATTCTGCTTTTGAAAGCATTCTTCTCCTCATTGGCTTTTTGAACCTCTTTTGCCAATTGAGTGAGCCTATTTTTCAAGGTGTTATTTTCTTCAGCATTTTTTTGGGTCTCCTTTAGCAAGGTATTGACCCGTTTTTCATGCTTTTCTTGCATCTCTCTCATTTCTCTTCCCAGTTTTTCCTCCACCTGTCTAAGTTGATTTTCAAAATCCTTTTTGAGCTCTTCCATGGCCTGAGCCCACCGGACATCCAACTGGGATGTCTGACATAGAGAGACCCCGACCTCCATGTCTTTCCCTGATGGTAAGAATTGTTCCCCGTCATCAGAATTGAAAGGTAGGAACATTTGTACCCATCAAAGTAGCTTTCTATAGTCTTATTTTTCTTCCCTTTTCTGGGCATTTTCCCAGCCAGTTACTTGACTTCTGAGATTCCTCTGCACCCCCACCTAGATCCGCCCAGCTAGTGCTTGGGGTCTGAGATTCAAATGGGCTTTCTGCGGCACGTTGGGCTGCTATTCAATGTGAGCTTAAGTTCTGGTGCCTGGTTAGGGGCAGGGCCGCCTCCCAGGCTCACTTCCCTCAGGGGCTTTATGCAGAGACCTTTAGTAATGGGGCAGGTGGGTGCAGGGCTGTCTCCCAGGCTCAGTTCCCTCAGGGGGTTTATGCAGAAACCTTTGGTAATGGAGTTCCTGCTTCCTCCGGGAGTCCTGGTCCTCTGCCGCTGCCTCTGCCACTGCCTCCCGTAGGGGCCTGAGCCACGAACACACCCCGCTCCCCTCTCGGCCAGCCCAGACGTCTCTCTCACTGACCTCTAGCGCCTGTGGGTGGAGGGACCTTCCCAGCCTCTGGAGATTCCATCCCTGAAGCCTGCTTGGAGTTTCTCCTCTGGGGCCACGTGGCCAGGGCAGCACAGGGGTGGCCTCCACTGTCTGGAGCATGATGGACCCCTGGGGACGGCTCTCCAGGGCTCTCTGGAATGGAAATCTTTTCCACTGTGTTTCTGCATGCCTTGCAGTGCTCCAGAATTTGTGGGGAGTTGTTCTTGCAGGACATATATGGACTGTGGGTTTGGAGCTAGCATACGTGAGTCTTTCTACTCCGCCATCTTGGCTTCACCCCCCCCCCCCCCCATTTATGATATTTTCCATACTCAGGCCCCTTCACAACCATTTATTTTTGTTGTCAGAGATCACCTAGCAATCAAACATGGTGGTTTTCAGGACATCCAAAGAATTGCCCTCTAGCTTCTCAGAGCATTCTCCACTCTGATATCTCGTCTTCAAAGTACTCTCCTACCTCATACATTCTCTTGACCATGGCTATATCACTCCTATTTCTCTCACAATTTCTATTCTCTGCCCCTGCCCTGCAGGATCCCATATTTTGACTTCACTTTCCACTCCCCATTGGTACCTTCAGAGGCAAGACTGAATTCCTAGCTGAGATATTCACTATCTCTGCTCTCAACTATTTCCAACATTCTCACAAGAAAGGTACCATGAAAGCTAAACATTTAGTGTTCTAGAGAAAATCAAAGATGTAATTCTTGGTTCTAAAGCCATATCAACATGCCTTAAGTCACTTTTTTCCTAATTGGATTAATAAACATCTGATATTTTTTCCAAAGTTGTTCAATATTCATTTTTGTTAATAAGCAATAGAATAGCAATAGTGGTATTAATAAGGAAAGAAATGCATTGCTTTTGTGTGTGGGTGTTGTGAATTTTCCTTTCCAAGAAATTGACAGTAATCTCATCAAACATGTTTAGTTTGTGTGGTTGAAGGGAGGAGGTATTTTGTTTGTTTATTTCTGTTTGAAGTCTTCTTTATTTTCTTATATATCACTGATGCCCAGTAAAAATTATATTAAAATAAATGATTGATCTGTGAAAAATCTACCTTCCTCTTATTTTTAAAATTGATTAAAATGATTAATCATTGAGCCCCCTTAGTATATACATGATATTAAATTCTTGCCATATGTGATGTTTTATACTCTGAGTTCCCTTCCCTAGCAGATGATTTCTGTTCCCTGAAACCCCCCGCCCCTTCTATCACATATTGTTTTCCAGGACTCTGTAAAATATGACCTTTTCTGCATTAAGGGATCTTTACTTTGAGGTTCCCTTTTCTGCGGGCCCTACTAGCTTTCTCATTTTTGTTTCCATAGAAAGTCTCAGGCCTGATTCCTCCTGTTTCTGAAAATGTCCATTCCCAGACCCTATACATCTCCCCGTCCCTCTTCTCTAACCCTCACAGTTCTAGTCTAGCAGATTCGATAATCTCATCCAGTTGATCCTGAATTCCAAATTTCCTTCAAGCTCATACATTCTATGTTACAAGAGACATCCCCCATCTAATATTCTCACTAAGCTTTTTATTGAAAATCTGGACATTCAGAGACAGGGCTTTTCTCCTAGCTAGGAAATTCTGTATACTAAGCTCTAGGACCCCTCCAAAATATGTCCTTGAAAAATTCCTGGAGCAGGCCCGATATTCTGTGTTCCAAGGGGTTACCAAAAACTGAAATGTTTGGATTGTAAGGCCTACTCTCTTATTATCTGTAAGGATTTTGATTTTTATTTTTATTTTATTAAAGTTTAATATTATTATTATTTTCCCCATTTCCATGTCAAGAAAACTTTTAGCATTCATTTTTGCAAGATTTTGAGTTTTTAATTTTTTTCCCTCCCTTGCTTCCCCTCTTTTGAAAATATTAGGACCATGCACCATGAGGAGCCCACCTGGGATGGAACACACAGCTGTGTGGTCTTGAAGGAGATAGCCAAGGAAGCAGCCCTGGACTGAGCCTACTAGGGACCAGGAAGAGGAAGAGGTGGATGGATACGACTTTGATCACCATTGTCCCCCAGTCTCCTCACCCGATGTGAGCAGGAACTGCTCCAAAACAAGATATAAGAAATGCGTTTTAGATGCCGAAGGATAAAGTTGCTTGGAGTTTCGATGATAGTAATCTTTTTTATTTATTTGATTGTGGAAGTCTTCAAAAGTAGTAACCAGAAAGAACATGGAAAAGAAAAAATTATAATACCCAAAGGCAAATTCTGGAAGAAACATGTACCTGCCAAGGCCTATTGGAATAGGGAACAAGAGAAATTAAATAATCTATACAATCCGATTTTGAGCATCCTGGCCAAAACAACCGGTGAAGAAAATTTGATTTCGAGTGCAAGTGTTCTTAATTCTTGTGAGCCAGACCAATTGGTGATGTCAGCAATTAAGGATTTTGAAAAGTTACCAGACAGATTTAAAGATTTTTTGCTTTATCTGAGATGTAGAAATTATTCACTACTGATAGACCAACAGGACAAGTGCAAGCAGAAACCTTTCCTTCTGCTAGCTATTAAGTCCCTCATATCCCACTTTGACAGAAGACAAGCAATTCGAGAATCCTGGGGAAAAGAGACTAATTTTGGGAACCAAACAGTTGCAAGAGTCTTTTTATTGGGACAGACTTCCCCTGAGGATCACCTTCCTGACCTTTCAGATATATTGAAATTTGAGAGTGAAAAGTACCATGACATTCTTCTTTGGAACTACAGAGATACTTTCTTCAACTTGACTCTGAAAGATGTACTGTTTCTGAAGTGGGTGAACAATTGTCCAGATGTCCAGTTTGTTTTCAAGGGGGATGATGATGTTTTTGTAAATACTCATAAGATCCTAAGTTACTTGAATAGCATATCCAAGAAGAAAGCCAAAGACTTATTTATAGGTGATGTGATAAAAAATGCTACACCTCATCGACAGAAAAAGATAAAGTACTATATCCCAGAAAGTATTTATGAAGGTGCCTACCCTCCTTATGCAGGAGGGGGTGGTTTTCTCTACTCTGGCAGTCTAGCCCTGAGACTGAGCAAAGTATCTGAACAGGTCCTTCTCTATCCCATTGATGATGTCTATACTGGCATGTGCCTTCAAAAACTTGGCCTCACTCCAGAAAAACACAAAGGTTTCAGAACATTTGATATAGAAGAAAAAAAAAGGAAAAATATTTGCTCTTACACACATTTAATGTTAGTACATAACAGAAAACCAGAAGAAATGATTAGCATTTGGTCCCAGCTTCAAAATCTTAACATAAATTGCTGAAATATGTGAAAGTAATATATGCATAAGAGAATATATCTTAAACATTCCCTAATTTTTCTCCCCTTAGTTTAGGTGTAATTTCTGGGCTGAGTGACTGGAATTGCTTCTTTTCTGGAATCTTTTTAGGAGCAGTTAAACATTTCATAAAGTATTTTGGAAAGTGAGAATTCACATGGTCATAATTCTTCATGGAAAGAAGAGTGTGAAGATTTAGGTCTGTCCAGTGGTCATTATGTTAAAATGCTCCTGCCTTCTCACCTCAAAAGTTCCCCAAATTTATAACTACTTAATTAGATTTATCTTTGTTTTATTCCCAAAAGTAATGGAAGAATTGTTAATATATTTGTATTATTCAGTACATTGGTTGATACAGATTTCTTAGGTAGAATTATATCTGAGATGAAACAAATTTCATATTACAGAGCTAAAATTTAGAAATAATTTCTTTATCATTTCTGTCTTTGATGCCACCCCACCAGTATTTTCTTGAGTCAACATGGCCCCGTAATTTTTCAAAATGAAGCTAGCTTGACTGAATGACAGTTCTACCCTTAATCTTGACTTTTGAAAGCATCCATAACAATAGCAAGAGTAGGGACACAAATTTTCTTGGTTTGTGGATGGTAGGCAGTATTATTAGAATATTATGATTTAATTTTATAACTTAGGTGGATGAAAAAAGTTGGCTCTTGTTAATCACGTTTGAATACTAGTCCCCATTCTCATTGGAAAGGGAAGATTATTATACGCTAAGGGATAATTGTTATTGTATTGTACTTCGGTACTTAAGATTGTTTGGTTTGTACTACTAAATGGGCCTATGGTCCTTGAGGGTAATTCTAGAAACTTCAGGTAATAACTTCAAGGAGGAAACCATTTCATGAATGGTTTGAACTCTGGAATTCTTTTCTTGCCATATTTTCCACATTGCTTGTATAAAATAATTTAATTTTTTAGTAACTGATTCCTGTGTCTATATGTAGAAATGCCTGTGTTTTTATTTATCATTCATATTAACCAAAACCTTTTGTTAAATATATTTTGTGTAATATTTTATTTGCATACAGTGTTGTCCTTTAAATATTTATTTAATAATGGAGCGTGATATTTTTAAAAAATTAAGATGTAACGTCAAATAAAACTAAATGTTATTTTTGAATTCAAAAAGTTGGTTTACATGTAAACTACGAGATTTAACATCCTACCCAACTGTTGATTTGTGCACATTATCTAGTATCTTATATGATATTAAAGTACCATTTTTATGCTTATTCTTTCACTGAAAATTCATATTCATTATAGATTGTAGTTGATTATGTAAAAGAGTGGAAATAAAGTTATAGTGTATTAAAAAAAGAAAATATTAGGCACTTTGATATAGTTTACACATGTGCTATCATGTAATAGTATTTCCATATTAGTTACAGTTGTCGTTTCTCACTGGAAGCAGCAGTGGGACTTGGCAGCCCTCTGGGTGTCTGAGCAGCCTTTTAAGGATCGCAGTGCTCACCTCCTGGTGTGATGAAGATGGCTAGAAATGGTGCGGTAAAATTGTTTGCTTACCCAGAGCTGACCTGATAACCACAGCAGGCAAGGAATCCCATTTTGTGATCAAAACACAAAAATGTGGACAAAATGTACAAAAAGGTCTGCCAAGATGATTCCACTCACCATTGGCACATGGAACATGTGCACACTTATAGACCACACAAAATCCAGTAGACCTGAAAGATGAACTGCTCTTGGTTTTTCTTTTTCTTTAAATAAATAATTTATTTATTTTTCAGTTCTCAACATTCACTTCCACAAGAATTTGAATTCAAAATTTTCTCCCCATCTCTCCCCAGTCGCCATCCCAGGACAGCATGCACCCCATCCACCCCTTCATCCAGTCTGTCCTCCCTTCTGTTACCCACCTCCTCCTTTCCCTCTATTTTCCTGTAGGACAGAATAGATTTCTATACTCCATTGCATGTATAGCTTAATTTCCAGATGCATACTAAAACAATTTTTAACATTCATTCTTGAAGTTTTGAGTTCCATACTCTCCCCCTCCCTCCCTACTCACTCTCATTGAGAAAACAAGCAATTCAATATAGGTAATACATGTGTAACAATGCAAAGCACTTCCATAATACTTATGTTGTAAAAAGACTAATCATATTTCCCTCTGTCCTGTCCTGCCCTTCATTTATTCCATTCTCTGCCTTGACCTGTCCTCCCACAATAGTGTTTGCTTCTGATTATCCCTTTCCACAATTTGCTGTCCCTTGTATTGCCTCTCCTCTCCTATCCCCTTCCCCCTTGCCTTCCTGCAGGGTAAAATAGATTTCCATATCCAATTGAGTGTGTGTTATTCCCTCCTTAAGCCAAATCCCATGAGAGTAAGGCTCAATTATTTCCTTTCATCTCCCCCTCCTCTTCCCCTCCATTTTAAAAGCTCTTTCTTCCTTTTTTATGTGAAATGTTTTGCTGCATTCTAGCTCTCCCTTTCTCTTATTGCTAATACATTCCATTCAACAGTAAATTTTGTTTTATTTTTTAGATGTTCTCCCTTCATATTCACCTCACCCTGTCCCTTCTCTCTCTCTCTCTCTCTCACTCATACATATACCTACACATATATAATGTAAACATACATACTCATATATATATATATGTATATGTATATGTATATGTATATGTATTCCCTCTAACTACCCTAATACTAAAAAAGGTCTCGAGTTATAAATAACATCTTTCCATGTAGAAATGTAAACAGTTTAACGAGGTCCTTAAGGCTTCTCTTTCCTGTTTACTTTGTCATGTTTCTCTTGATTCTTGCATTTCACAGTCAAATTTTCTTTTCAGCTCTGGTATTTTCAACAAGAATGCTTGAAAATCCTCTAATTGAAATTCCATTTTTTTTCCTTCAAGTATTATACTCAGATTTGCTGGATAGGTGATTCTTGGTTTTAATTCTAGCTCTTTTGACCTTCAGAATATCATATTCCAAGTCCTTTGATCCCTTAGTGTAGAAGCTGCTAAATCCTATGTTATCCTGATTGTATTTCCACAATCCTTGAATTGTTTCTTTCTGGCTGCTTGTAATATTTTCTCCTTGACCTGGGAACTCTGGAGTTTGCCTACAATATTCCTAGGAGTTTTTGTTTTGGAATCTCTTTCAAGAGATGATCAGTGAATTCTTTCCATTTCTATTTTCCCCTCTGGTTCCAGAATATCAGGGCAGGTTTTGTGGATAATTTCATGAAAGATGATGCCTAGGCTCTTTTGTTGATCATAATTTTCAGGAAAACCAATAATTTTTAAATGATCTCTGCTGGATCTGTTTTCCAGATCAGTTATTTTTCCAGTGAGATAATTTACATTGCTTCTATTTTTTCATTCTTTTGGTTTTGCTTTATAATTTCTTGGTTTCTCATAAAGTCATTAGTTTTCATCTGCTCCATTCTGTGTTTTAAAGAACTATTTTCTTCAGTAAGCTTTTGAATTTCCTTTTCCATTTGGCCCATTTTGCTTTTTAAAGCATTCTTCTCCTCATTGGCTTTTTTGGACCTCTTTTGTCATTTGGATTAATCTATTTTGAAAGTGTTATTTTCTTCAGTATTTTTTGGGGCCTCCTTTAGCAAGCTGTTGACTCACTTCTCATGATTTTCTTACATTGCTCTCATTTCCCTTCCCATTTTTTCCTCCACCTCTTTTACTTGATTTTCAAAATCCTCTTTGCATATTTTTTTGAAGGTTTTGGATGTAGAAGCCTTGACTTTGATGTCTTCCTGTAATCATTTGTTTTATTCTTCCTTATCCAAAAGGATGGAAGAAAATACCTTTTCACCATAAAGGTAACCTTCTATAGTCTTATTTTTTCCCTTTTTGGGGCATTTTCTCAGCCTGCTACTTGACTTTTGTGTCCTTTGTCAAGTGGATGGTATACTCTAGGGACCTGTAAGTTCTCAGTTCCTCCAAGGTGGCACAATCAAGGGAGAGGAGTTTACTCCTCTCCTGGCCTGCACTTTGGTCTGTGAGCAACCACAAGCACTCTTTTTTGCCCTGGAAGTGTGAATAGGATTCTGTCTCCACAGTCACCACCAGCTACTCCATGCCAGTGCTCCTCCTCACCCCAGGACAGAGACCCAAATCAGCTGTTTGATTCCTTCAGGGTCTTTAGTCTGAGGGGTCCCAAAGTGGGCAGTGCTGCTGCTCTGGAGCCCATGCTAGGGCAGGATCACCCTCCCCTTTTGCCCAGGTGAAAGAGCTTTGTTACTGACCTTTGAAGCTATCTTTGGTGTTTGTGGGTTGAGAAATCTGGGAACCATAGCTGCTATGTGATGATCCCACACCCTGAAGTCTGCTCTAGTCCTGTCTGTGCAGTGTGGCCCAGACTGGGTTGTGCTCTGCTCCTAGCCAGGTGTGATAGACCTTTCCTATCATCTTTTCAGGCTATCTTGGGGGAAATCTGTTTTGCTCTGACATTTTCTGGCTTCTGCTGCTCTAGTATTTGTTTAGAGTCATTGTTATAGGTATTTTATGGGCTATGAGGGGAAGGCTAGAGCAGATCCATCCTTCTACTCTGCCATCTTGGCTTCACCCCAGACAAAGTACTCGTTACAAGAAAACTCAACAGGTATCACATCCAAATAGCATCCCTGAGTGAAACAAGGCTGGCAAAAGAAGTCCAGCTTACTGAAGTTGGAGCTGGATATACATTTTTATGGAATAGTTGCAGTGAAGGGAAGTGCCATGAAGCTGGCATAGGGTTTGCAAGATATGAGAGTGACAAAGGCAATGTGTGGTGCAGAGTGCTGGAATGATTAGACTTATCCTTTCCAAGCTAAATATTTGCATTCATCAAAAGGCAAAATGGGGGGGGGAGGAGCCAAGATGGCAGAGTAGAAAGACTCACATATGCTAGCTCCAAATCCACAGCCCATAAATTTCCTGTAAAAAGAACTCCCCACAAATTCTGGATCAGTGCAAACTGCGCAGAAACACAGTGGAAGAGATTTCTGTTCCAGAGAGCCCTGGGAAGTTGTCCCCAGGGGTCCGTCATGCTCCAGAGTAGGATCCCACTCCTGCGCTGCCCTGGCCAGGTGGCCCCAGAGAAGCAGATCCGAGCAGGCATCAGGGACAGAATCTCCGGCAGCCGCAAAGGTCCCTCCACCCACAGGCACTACAGGTCAGTGAGAGAGACTTCCGGGCTGGCCGAGAGGGGAGCGGGGTGTCCCCGTGACTCAGGCCCCCTTGGGAGGTGGTGGCAGAGGCAGTGGCAGCCTGGGACTCCCCAGGCAGACAGGAGCTCAGGGCCATTACTGAAGGCCTCTACATAAACCCCCCCCCCAAGTTAACTGAGCCTGGGAGGCGGCCCTGCCCCCACCTGAGCACCAGAACTTAAGCTCACATTGAATAGCAGCCCCACCCACCACTGAAAGCGCTGAGGCTGGGGAGAAGCATTTGAATCTCAGACCCCAAGCACTAGCTGGGCAGATCTAGGCGAGGGTGGAGAGGAATCTCAGAAGTCAAATAACTGGCTGGGAATATGCCCAGAAAAGGGAAGGAAAATGACCATAGAAAGCTACTTTCCTGGGGGACAGATGTTCCTGCCTTTCATTTCTGATGACGAGGAACAATTCTTACCATCAGGGAAAGACGTGGAGGTCGGGGCCTCTGTATCCCAGACATCTGAGGTGGATGTCCAGTGGGCTCAGGCCATGGAAGAATTCAAATAGGATTCTGAAAACCAAGTTAGACAAGTGGAGGAAAAACTGGGAAGAGAAATGAGAGAGATGCAAGAAAAGCATGAAAAATGGGTCAATACCTTGTTAAAGGAGACCCAAAAAAATGCTGAAGAAAATAACACCTTGAAAAATAGGCTCAGTCAATTGGCAAAAGACGTTCAAAAAGCCAATGAGGAGAAGAATGCTTTGAAAAGCAGAATTAGCCAAATGGAAAAAGAGGTTCAAAAGCTCACTGAAGAAAATAGTTCTCTCAAAATTAGAGTGGAACAGATAGAGGCTAATGACTTTCTGATAAACCAAGAAATCACCAAACAAAACCAAAAGAATGAAAAAATGGAAGAGAATGTGAAATATCTCATGGGAAAAACAACTGACCTGGAAAATAGATCCAGGAGAGACAATTTAAAAGTAATGGGACTACCTGAAAATCATGATCTAAAAAAGAGCCCAGACATCATTTTCCATGAAATTATCGAGGAAAACTGCCCTGACATTCTAGAACCAGAGGGTAAAATAAGTATTGAAAGAATTCACCGATCACTGCCTGAAAGAGATCCAAAAAGAGAAACTCCTAGGAACATTGTGACAAAATTCCAGAATTTCCAAGACAAGGAGAAAATATTTCAAGCAGCTAGAAAGAAACAATTCCAGTATTGTGGAAATACAATCAGGATAACACAAGATCTAGCAGCTTCTACATTAAGGGATCAAAGGGCGTGGAATAGGATATTCCAGAAGTCAAAGGAACTAGGACTCAAACCAAGAATCACCTACCCAGCTAAACTGAGTATACTACTTGAGGGGAAAATATGGTCTTTCAATGAAAACAGAGGACTTTCAAGCATTCTTGATGAAAAGACCAGAGCTGAAAAGAAAATTTGACTTTCAAACACAAGAATGAGAAGAAGCATGAAAAAGTAAACAGCAAAGAGAAGTCATAAGGGACTTACCAAAAGTGAACCTTTTACATTCCTACATGGAAAGACAATTCTTGTAACTCTTAAATTTTTTCAGTATCTGGGTAGTTGGTGGGACCACACACACACATACACTCACACACATGTACACGTGTGCATGCACACACACATACACACATGCACGCACATACAGAGACAGAGAGCACAGAGTGAATTGAATAGGATGGTACCATATCTTAAAAGAAATTAAGGTAAATGGTGAGAGAGAAATGTAGTGGGAAGAGAGAGGGTGAAATGGAATGGGATAAAATTATATCTCATTCAAGAGACAAGCAGGAGACATTTTAGAGGAGGGAAAAAAGAGGAGAGCTGAGAAAAAAACAAAAAGTTTTACCCTCATCACGTTCGACTAAAGGAAGGAATAAAATGCACACTCATTTTGGTATGAAAAACCTATCTTACAATACAGGAAAGTGGGGGAGAAGGAGATAAGCAAGGGGGGGGATGATGGAAGGGAGGGCAATGGGAGGAGGGAGCAATTTGAAGTCAACACTCTTGGGGAGGGACAGGATCAAAAGACAGAATAGAATCAATGGGGGGCAGGATAGGATGGAGGGAAATACAGTTATTCTTACACAACATGACTATTATCGAAGTCATTTGCAAAACTACACAGATATGGCCTATATTGAATTGCCTGCCTTCCCAAAGGGAATGGGTGGGGAGGGAGGGATGGGGAGAATTTGGAACTCAAAGTTTTAGGAACAACTCTTGAGTATTGTTCTTGCTACTAGGAAATAAGAAATACAGTTAATGGGGAATAGAAAGTCATCTGGCCCTGCAGGACAAAAGAGAAGATGGGGACAAGAGAAGGGAGGGATGATAGAAGAGAGGGCAGATTGGTGATAGGGAAAATTAGAATGCTCAGTGTAGTGGGGTGGGAGGTAGAGATAAATGGGGAGAAAATTTGGAACCCAAAATTTTGAGAAAATGAATGTAGAAAGTTAAATAAATAAATTTATATTTAAGAAAAGGCAAAATGACTATTCGAAGAATTAATGTCAATAAATTAGAGCTCTTCTCTGAGTGTGAACAGTTTGTTGATGACTTGGAGGGAAACTTGAGCCAAAACACAGTTGGTATTAGTGGAAGAGAAAAGGAGTGGGCAGCTCTCAGAGATTTGATGTACAGCACTGCATTTGCTTATCTGGGTCACAACACTTGCAAACATCAAGCCTGGTTCTATGAAAATGATAGGGAAATGCAGAAGCTGCGAAATTGAAAATGAGAACTCTATAGGATTTGCCAGCAGGGTAGTTCATCCATCTCTAAGAAGTCAGTATTTAATTCCATCAAAAGCAAAGTACAAGGAAAGCTTAGAGAGATGCAGGATTTCTGGGTCAGTAAGAAGGCAGATGAAATTCAGTTTTATGCTCATAGTAACAATCCAAAGTGCTTTTATGATGCCCTGAAGGCTATTTATAGACCAAAATCCTATGGTGCATCACAACTACTCAGTGCTGATGGAGCCACATTGATTATTGATAAAGACGTAATTCCAAAGACATGGACTGAACACTTCCATGGTGTTCTCAACAAACCATCATCCATCAATGTTGAGACCACTGATAGTTTACCTCAGATTTAAGTCAATCCCTCCTTCGCTGAACTTCCAACTGAAGAAGAGTTTTTGAGTGCCATTAGACTCCTTTCATGTGACAAAGCACCTGGTGCTGATTCTATTCCAGCTGAGATTTACAAGGTAGGGGGACCATTGCTCATATAATATCTGACTGAAATTTTCCAGGTTATATGGCAAGAGGAGGTTATCCCCCAGGAGTTCGAGGATGCCTCCATTGTCCATCTCTATAAAGGTAAAGGGAATAGATTGTCCTGTGACAGTCACAGGGGGGTCTCTCTCTTAGTTATTGCTGGAAAGATTCTTGCTAGAGTCCTCCTTAGTAGGCTGATCCTTGTGGTCATATACCTGAGAGCCAGTGTGGCTTCAGAAAGGGCCAAGGAACAGTCGATATGGTGTTTGCTGCCTGACAACTCCAGGAGAAATGCCAGGAGCAGAACAGAGGTCTGTATACAATGTTTGTAGACCTGACCAAGGTATTTGACACTGTTAGTTGTGAGGGCTTATGGAAAATTATGTCAAAATTTGGTTTCCCAGAGAAGGTCATCTGTATTGTACATCATTTTCATGATGGCATGTTTGCCCAGGTTCTGGATAATGGACAATGCTCTCGTTCCTTCCCAGGAACCGGTGGAGTTAAACAGGGCTGTGTGCTTGCTCCCATGCTTTTTAGCATGGTCTTTTCAGCCTTGTTGTCAAATACTTTCAATGAGGATGAATATGGCATCAAGGTAGTGATGGTAAGTTCTTCAATTTGAAAAGGTTGCAAGTCAAGACCAAAACGGAGGGAGTGTTTGTGCATGAAACTGTTTGCAGATGATTGTGCACTCAATACAGCCTCTGAAGCTGAGATGCAACAATGTATGGATCAATTTTCTGCTGCCTGTGCTAATTTTGGCCTAATAATTATCACCAAGAAAACACAAGTGCTCCATCAGCCATCACCACACTATCCATATGTGGAACGATGCATTGGTTACAACAAATGGAGAAATTTTGAATGCTGTGGATAAGTTCACTTGCCTTGGTTTACTTTCCAGGGATGTACACATCGACTACGAGGTTGATGCACTTTTTGCCAGAGCTAGCTCAGTGTTTGGGAAGCTCCAAAGAAAAGTTTGGGAGAGAAGAGATATTAGAGTGACTACCAAACTGAAGGTTTACAGAGCTGTTGTACTGACCTCATTGTTGTGAAACGTGGACAGTCTACCAGCGCCATGCCAGGAAACTGAATCTCTTCCATTTGAACAGTCAGGAAAATTCTGAAGATCATTTGGCAGGATAAGGTACCAGACACTGAGGTCCTTGCTCTAACTGAACTGTCAAGCATTCAAACTACACTTCAGAGAGTGCAACTCCAATGAGTTGGCCACGTTTTTGGAATGTGAAATGTATGCTTGCCAAAAGACTATTTTAGGGAGAACTTACATGGGGCAGGCTATCACATGGTGGTCAGAAGACGCGACACAAGAACACTTTCAAGGTCTTTCTCAAGAACTTTGGATCTGAATGGGTGACATGGGAGACATTGGCACAGGACCACTCAGCATGGCGTGCCAACATCAGAAAGGGTGCTACAGAATTGAAACAACACAAAGGAAATGTAGGATGTGCAAATTTGGAGTATCCACCCCAAATATTCACACAGACTATCTATGCCCAATCTGTGGTAGAGCATTCCAAGCTCGTGTTGGTCTGACTAACCACAGTTGCACACATTGAAACTTCACTTTATCATGGTGATGTCATTTTGGTCCTGTTCAAGAAGTAAGGACAACAACCAAGTAATATGTGCTATCATGTAAAAGTATTTCCATATTAGTCACAGTTGTGAAAGATGAAACCGATCAAAAGAAAAAAAAACAAAAGAAAGAATAAAGTGAAAAAATGTGCTTCAACCTACATTCAGAGTCATCGGTTCTTTATCTAGATGTGAACAGCATTTTCCTTCGTGAGTCCTTTGTACTTATCTTGAAGCATTGTGTTGCTTAGATGACCTGGGTCATTCATAGTTGATCATCACGCAATCTTGATGATAGTGTACGTAATGGTTTTTAAAGTTTTTTACTGGATAATTATTAAATGCACATGAATCTTCCGTACATACAATATTTCAAAATTAAGCTATGTCTCTTCTAAGTTCTTACAACATTACATCTTCATTTTTGCTCAAACATACTCTGTATCCATTTTCATTAATAGTAATGCTGAAAGCATTCTTGATCCAAGTAGGACGTACAGGGAATTACATTTGTTCTGGAGCGAAAGTATTTTCAGCCTGGGGATGTTTTTCTGACTTGCCAAAAACCAGAATCTTTTAGTTGTGTCGTTGTAAGGGGATAGTTTGTTTCAAAGAATCCCTATGGCAGAACAGAAATTAAATTGCCAGAAAGGACTGTAATCCTTGACAAAATCCCCCTTTTCTTGTTTTTGAAAATCCATAAAACTGGTCAATATTTTGGCTCGCTGAGAATATATATGAAAGTACATCTTTGTCATTTATGGTATTTTTTTTTTCCATTCTAAAGTTCCTGCCTGAGCAGATTTTAATTCATATTCTCAGAGAACTTCCTGCAGTCCTATAGAATGAGTTGTGGCCCATTTAGAAGACTGAATTTTTGTTCTAGAGTTTTGCTATCCTCACTTCAAAGTGGCACATTCGAAGTCAGGATGTAGGTCTAGCTAGGAAATTCAGTATGCCAAATCTCAACTGCCCTTGAATGGGAACTGACAGACTAAGCGTTCAGTGTGCTAAGGTTATTCCAAGACATGACATTTTTGGTTCCAAAGAAAGGCCATCATCCTATGATCTATAAAGTTGATTTAAAAAAGCATTTTAATGGATTTTTTTCTCTGTACCTAATGACTGAAAGATATCTTGACCTGGAAACGTTACTTCTACCTCTTTTGAGACTTCCAAAATTGACAACTAAGGTCTTTCTTGTTATTCAAAAATATTCCATATTCATTATCAATAGTAATCCTATCGGTGGAAGTCTTTATCAAAGAAGGATCTTCATGGAATTGCATTTGATTCGTGGTGCTGATATGTTACCTTGTCTGAAGACTTTTTAGCTAGCCAAAACATTATCAATATGTTAACCCAACCCTTTCAGATATGTGGTCGTAGATGTGAATTGTTTTTGAGTTTTATAAGGGTATAATATAAAGTAATTTGAAATAAATGATATCATCCAAAAATTCTAAAGTACCTTCCCTTCTTTCTTTACCTAGAACTGGAAAATATTTTTCCCCACGAAGAATATTTTTAAAGTAATGCTTAAAACTGATGACATTTTGTATTTGAAGGTCTATTCCACAGTAGATGAAATAGGTTGTAAGAGTCATGAGGGCTTTTACACAAGGAAAATATGAGGACACACAAGTCCTGACCTTTGGTGTTCTCTTCTGGATCGGATATTCCTTCTTCTAGAAGTTTTCCTCAATCCCTCATTCTCTTCTCTAAGGCTACTCCCTGACCTCACATTGTTCTAAAATTCCATCTCTTTTTTTTGGAGGGATGATTATAGCTTTATTGGAAGGGCGCTTGGCTAGGTAACTCATGAGAGAAAGCACAGTCCCTCCTAAAATTCTTTTTAAAAACTAAATGCAATTCAACCTTTCTATTTATCACAGAATGAAATACACAACTAAAACTATTCTATAAAGAAAACCATAGAGGGGAGAAAGGCCAAACTTTCTCTGGGTGTGAGAAAAGCACCCTTTTCTCTAGACAGCACGTGACTGTTCCTTACTAGACTGTGAGGGTGTCTGCAAATCCAAAGCCCTGCTCATAATTAAGACACGGACATGGTTCAACTCAGATCACAGTGTACAAGTCAGGGTCACTTGAAACAAGAAAACTCATGTAAACTCTGCAACTGATCACTTGGTCATAGTCTAACGTGGTAAAGGAAGTTTACCCATAAAAGATTTCCTCCCTGATGTCCTGAGCCACACACCACTGAAAAGATGGCAAGTTACTGGTTGACTTCGGCCCTTTTTGATTTTTCCTCTTTGATAAAAATTCTTTAAATGAATTAAAATGGGTTTCAACAGTGGGACTCCAATCTGTCCTCCTCAATATATGCAGATGAGCCAATAGACATCAGGAAAAGTTTCTTCAATAGACCTGGTTGGAATGAATACACTCCTACTCTGTCCCACCTGAGTCATCATCTCATTCAACAAGAATTCAATTATTTTGGTTTAATTTATCATTTTATTTTTACAAAGCAATTAAGTCTTAACCAGTTCATTGATTTATAAACAGAAGTTTTCATCATTTGTTCATATTATATAACACCATGTTTTAATGGCCCCAAATACTCAATGTTAAGAATATATTAATACTACTACCAATAACTATCTTTATCAATGAAGCTACTATGGAGAATTGCATTTGTTTTCATATCATTTGGGGTTTGTGAACTTTTTTAGGTGGCCATACAATTGATAATATTTTCACAATATCCTTGAGGCTCTGGGGTTAAGGATGTTGGATTTTTTTTTCTTTTTTGTACCTCCAATGCATCCTAAACATTAAACTGAAATTTAGGTTTGATATCATAAGAACGATCTACTTTCTTCTTGTTTATTAAATGACCTGCCACAGGTCAATATTTAAGCTAACAAAGAATCTATTGGGAATGCATCTTTGCCATTTAAGATAGTTTTTGTTTTAAGACCCGTTGAGGGCCAATCATTGCTATTCTCAGAAATCACCTGAGAATCAAACATGGTGATTTTCAGGACATTCCAAGATCTGCCGTTGGGAGTCTCAGGGCACCCTCTGCTCTGATATCCCTTCTTCAGAGAGCTCTCCTACCTCCTCTCTCTTCTCCATGACTACACCTGCTATGTGCTAAAACCCCTTCTGTTTCTTAAACTCTCTACTCTCAGGCCCTGAGCATCTCCCACTATCCCATTTCTAGTCCTTTCCAGTACTGACATTGTAGATTCAATAGACGAGTCAAGCTCAAGATTCTGGATTCAGAGCTTCCATTAAGCCCATATAGTGTGGGTTTCAGTGCCCTCCATGATCACATATTCTAGCTTCCCTTTTCACTCTACGTTGGGACATCAGAGGATGGACTTAACTACTAGTTTAGACCTTTTCTATCTGTGCTCTCTATTACTTATGACATTTCCACATGAAAAGTATCAGGAAACCTAGGCCTTTGAAATTCAAGGAAATATACAAGATGTGATATTTTAGGTTTTATAGCCATATCTAAAAAACAAATATCACGTCATTATTTTTTAATTTTATTATTACAATGTACATTGGTCTTACCAATATGATGGCTGGAAAATAAGTCTTCTCTCTAAAAAAGCTCACTATATAGAATATCTTCATTTTTTTTAGTCTAAATTGCTCAGTATTCATTTTTATTAAAGTAATAGAAATGGTAGTCTTTACCAAGGCAAGAAATATATACAACTGCCTTTGCTTTCATGTGCACATATTGTGGTTTAAAGGAATGTTTTGGTAGCCAAAAAGTAAAAGATAATCACTTTTTGCACTGTGGTTGAAGATATTAGATGGGTTTTTTTTTGTTTATTTTTCATCACTTGTGTCTAGTAAAAATTATATTAGAATAAACGAAGAATCTCTTATGAAAAATCTACCTTTTTATTTCTTAAATTATTTAAAAGGTGCTGATTGTCAAGCCCACTCTGTATATACAGAAAAATAAATCTTTGATATTTGTGAGAATTTCCACTCTAAGGCCCCTTCCTCACCAGTTGATTTCTGTTCTCTGAAAACTCCCACTCCAACTTATACTGTTTTCCAGTACATTGCAAGATCTGATCTTTGCTACCCTAAGGGGTCTCTTTCCTCTGAGATCTCCTCTGCTATGGGCACTGCTCTCTCATTTTTGTTTCCATTGCATCTCCCAAGCCTGACACTCTATGTACTCAAATCATCTTGTTTCTGAAAATGTGCATTCCTAGACCCCGTCATTTCTGCCTGCCCTCCCTTTTTGTAGGCCCTCACAATTCTGGCCTTGCAGATTCTACAGGCATATCTAGCTCATGATCCTGAATTACAAAGTTCCCTCTAGCTCATATGTTCTATGTTCCACGAGTCATCCCAAATCTAATAGTCTCTCTAAGCTTTGAACTCAAAATCTAGACATTCGAAGTATGAAGTTATGTCCTATCTAGGAAACTTCTGTTTTATTTTGGTTTTTAGCAACAGGACCAGACTCCACCAATATATATCCTTGAAAGGTCCCAGGAAGTCCTGATATCCAGTGTTTCAAGGGATTATCAAGAGTTGACATTTTGGATTATAAGGCAGTACCCTCCTATGATGCATAAGTATTTTTCTTTTTCTCTTTTTTACTGGATAGTTATTAAAATACATATTAAACTTTATCACATACAAATTTTTAAAATTAACTAACATCTTTTTTAAGTCCTTAGCATGCAACACACCATTTTAATCTTCAGTTGTAAAATAGTTTTTTCCCCACTAAGAATATATTTAAAATAATTCTTGAAAATTATAACATTTAAATTTCATGGTCCGTTTTACAGAAGATCATTTAAGTTCTCAGATCGCTCACAGCTATGGCACGTGGAAAATTTGAGGACACTCCTGTCCTGACCTTTTGTTTTCTCTCCTGGATCAGATATCCCTTCTTCTAAAGTCCATCTTCAGTTCTCATTCTCTACTCCAAGGCTTCTCCTGGACCTGACACACTGCCTTTTCTAAATTCCAGTTTCTTCATCTCCTGAACACTTCCCATTCTCTCTGTTTTAGTCCTTCCCAAATTCTCATTCCTGTTTCTACAATCTCACCCAGCTCAGAATCCATAGGTTGTATATTTCAGGATTATATTCACAATATACTCAGGATCATATATTTCTATCAAGTTCAGATAATCTAGGTTCCAAATCAAAGCCCTGTTGAAGAATTCAGTCTTCAGAATGCATTCCTCATTGGTTCATTTGAGGGACTTACTGCCATACTGGGAAATTCTGTATTCTAAGTTCCAGCTCACAATCAATTTAGCCACTTTAATGTTACTTTGAAGTCCAGGCATTAAGTTTTCTAAGGACCTTTAAAGATATGAGATTGTCATGCCTAAAGCAACAACCTCCTGAGATCTAGAAGGTTTGTTTGGTCTTTTTCTGCTTCAGTTTATTTTATTTTATCAATGTGTTTGAATCTTACATATATACTGATTTCCAAACATAAATTCTCTCCCCTTACAAGTCTTTATCACATAACATCATTTTTAATGGTTATATGCTTTGAGTATCCATCATCACTAATACTACTATAAATAGTGATCTTTATCAATGAAGTAATTGCAGAGGATTGTATTGACAGTTTGATACACTTATTTAAGGTTTTTGGACTTTTGGAGGATGGGAATAAAATAGTATTTTTCTCATACTTTTAGCACTCTGTGGCTATGGATGTGAGAATTTTTTCTTTGCATTACCAATGCTTACTAAAATTTAAATTGAATGTTTGATTACATAAGAAAAATCTACCTTAACCTTGTTCTTTAAATGAATTGCAAATCAATATTTTGGCCAACTACGGATGTGTGTGAGAAAACATCCTTGCCATTTTCCATTCTGCAACCCATTCAGCATCATTCATTTCTGTTCTCAGAGTTGACCTCCCAATCAAACCTGGTGATTTCCAGAGCATTGCAAGATTTGCCCTTTGGACTCTCGGGACACTCTCTGCTCTGATATCCCTTCTTCAGAGTTCTCTCCTACCTCCCTCTTTCTCTTAAACCAGGCTACACCATGCTATGTGCAGAAACTCTCTAGTTTCTGATATTTTCCATATTCAGCACCTAAACATCCTCTGCTATCCCCTTTCTAATGACATCAGAGATTCCATAGCTAAATCAAGTTCAGGATTCTGGATTCAAAGTTTCCATGAAACCTACACAATCTGGGGTTCCAATGGTCCCCTTGATCACGTTCTAGCTTCACTTTCCACTCCACATTGGGACATCAGAAGATTGACTTAACTACGTGTTTAGACATTTCTATCTGTACTCTCAATTACTTCCAAAATTCCCACATGAAAGATACCTGGAAAACTAGATCTTTAGAATTTTAGGAAACAGAAGATGTGAGTTTTTGGTTCTAAAGCCACCTATGTCAAGTTATTTTTAATTTTATTATTTGAGTTATTACAATGCACATTGGTCTTACTAATATGATGGACTAAATGGAAGTCTTCTCTCTAAAAAGGTCTCTATACTCAACATGTGGGGGTTTTCGTCCAAAGCTAAACAATATTCATTTTCATTAATAGTAATAGAAACAGCAGTCTTTGTGTGTGTTTGTCCTTCGTTGCCGAAGAAGGCCATGCCATCAGAGAAATGATAACATGACTTGCACTTGACTTTGTTTTGAGTGAGTGAGGGCTGTGCAGGCTACCAGCCTCATTTTTCCTCCAGAGCCATCTGAATCCAGTGACCAGATATTCATCAGGATGACTGAAGATGACCCAGGATGAGGCAATTGGGGTTAAGGGACTTGCCCAAGGTCACACAGCTAGTTAGTGTCAAAGTGTCTGAGATGAGATTTGAACTCAGGTCCTCCTGACTCCTGCACTGGTGCTCTAGCCACTGCACTACCTAGCTGCCTCAGCAGCAGTCTTTACTAGTGAAAGAAATGCATGTAACAATTTGATTTGGGGTTCAGGTTTTGTGGTTTTAAGGGATTTACTTACCTAGCCAAAAATTTGACCATAATCTCACCAAAGACTTTTGGCAGTGTGGTTGAAAAGATGAGGTTTTTGGTTCATGTTTTCTTTAGTTTTGTTGTTAGTTTTTCTTATTAATCACCTAAGCAATCTCTTTATTCTGATTTCCCTCTCTCTGGGTACTGCTAGCCTTTTTAGCCTCTCATTTTAGCCTCCATGGCAACTCCTAGATCTGACACTCTGTTGCTCAAATCTTCTTGTTTCTGAAAATTTCCATTCCCAGTCATATAACTCTCCCACTTTCTCTTCTCTATACCCTCAAAATTCTAGCCTTGCACCATCCATAGTCTCAGCCTCCTGATGATCCAGAATTCCAAATTTCCTTTCTTTGTCCTTTCTGTGTTTGATCTAGTACTCTCTCTAAGCTTTTCACTTGAAATAGGGACCTTTAGAGGCAGGACTTATAACCTACCTAAGAAATTCTTCATTATTAATTCCAATACCTTAACAACCTATATCACAGGTGAGGAACCTGTAGACTTGAGGGCACATGTGACCCTCTAGGTCCTCAGCTGCAGCCTTTTGACCCAGTCCAAGTTTAATAGAACAGATACTTTTATTAAGGGGATTTGTTCTGTGATCTAGGTCCTAGGTCCTTGAAAGGTCCTTGAAAGGCCCCATAGTCAATGTTCAAAGGAGCCAAGAAAAGTTGATTGTCTTGAAATCTAAACCTGATGTGTAAGGATTTTTCTTTATATGTTTATTGGATTTATTATTATAATATACATTAATCTTACCACATATGAGTTTTTTTTTACAAATAACCAGTGTCTCTTCTAAATCCTTAGAATGCTACATATCATTTATTTCAAAATAGAAAATGTATTTTCCCACATAAAAATATATTTAAAGTAGTCCTTAAAATTGATGACACTTTCCATTTGAAGTCCCATTCTACAGTAGATCATGTAGTTTCACAGAATCCTCACAACTTTAGGATATGAGAAATTGAATTATACCCCAGTCTTACATATTGTGTTCACTCCTGAATCAGGAATCCCTTGTTCTAGAGGCTCTTCACAATCTCTCATTCTGTTCTCTAAGGCTCCTCTCAGACTTTACATTGACTCTTCTAAAATTCTACTTCTTCTGACATTTTTGATCATCAACCTGTAAACATGTTTCAGTCTGTCTTTTCTAGTCAGTTACATGCCTGAGATTCCTGTTTCTACAGCCTCATTTAGTTCAGGACTCTAGATTGTGTATTTCAGGATATATTCAGGACTGTGCATTTACATCAAGCTCAGACATTCCACATTCCAAGGGGTTGATCTTTGGAAGAATTCAGTCTTCACAATGCATTCCTAATTTTTCCATTTGAAGAACTCACTGCCATTCTGGGAAATTCTGTATTCTAAGCTCTAGCCTACCACCAACTTGCCACCTTTAATGGTACACAGCAGTGTTGACATTCAGTTTTCCAAGGAAATTTATAGATATGAGATTGTCATGTCTAAAGGTACACCCTCCTGAAATCTGTTATGTTTGATTATTTTCTGCTTCACTTTATTTTGCTCCTTTATTTGACCAACACATTTGAGTCTTAGCTATATAGTGATTTCCAAATTTAAGCTGTTTCTTCTTAAAAGTCTTAATTACACAGTAGGCCATTTTCTAACAGTTAAAAAGACAAAATATCTATTATCACTAATACTACTATCAATTTTAATCTTTATCAATGAAGGAATTACAGAGAATCACACTAGTTTTAGTGTACAGGTATTAGGGTATTTTTTGAGTGGCCATAAAGTACAAAATATTTTCACCATGCTTTGAAAACTGCATTTAAAGATGTAAGTTGTTTTACATTATTGCATTACCACTGCATACTAAAATGTAAATTAGAATTTAGATTTGATCACATAGCAGAAATCTACCTTTACCTTGTTTTATATATTACCTACAACAGGTCAACATTTAGGTAGATTTATATATGAGAATAAATTCTTGCCATTCATGACATTTTTCTTTCTAAGGCCCATTCGTGGCCAATTATTTATGTTCTCAAAGAGGGCCTAGTAATCAAACATTATGTTTTTCAGACTTCAAAGATCTTCCATCAGGATGCTCAGGGCATTCTCTGGTCTGATATCCCTTATTCTAAGGGTTCTCTCACTGAATCCATTCCCAAAATAAATGATTATTTATAAACAAAATCAATGGGCACACTAAGTTTTATTCTAAAATCCTTCTGTTTCTGACAATTTCCGTTCTTACTCATGAAGATCTCCAAATGTTCCTCTTCTACTCCCTCCCAACATTGATGTTATAGATTCTGCATCTGAATCAAGCTCAGGATTCTGGATTCCAAGTTTTCTTGGGAGCCCACAGAGTCTTCATTCCAGGTGTCCTCCATGATCTCTTATTCTGGCTGAATTTTCCAGTCCACATTCAGAGGGAAGACTCGGCTCCTAGCTCTGCCATTCTGAATCTCACTCTCAGTCACTTCCTACATCCCCACATGAAGCTAACCTAGAATAAGAGACATTTAGTGTTCTATAGACCATCCAATATTTTGGCTATAAATCCATACCATGCTAATTTGGGTCTCTCTCATATTTATTTTTTATTAATGGGGTGATTATTAGAGTATACCTGGGTCTTATAAATGAAATTATTTCAAAATAGAAATCTCCCTAATAAGCTTACTATAATTAATATCTTGTTTTCATGTTCAAAATTGCTTGATATTAATTTTTAGTAATAGTAATAAAAAGAACAGTCTTTACTAAAAAGAAAACTAATAACTGTCATTGTTTTGTTTGCAGAAATCTGGTTTTGAGGAATCTGTTGAACTGGACAGAAATTCACAGTAGTCTCACTTTTGGCACTATGTTTGAAAAGACAAGCTTTTTGGTTTATTTTTTTTTTTAGTTTCTTTATTACTTTGTCTTATTCATCATTGATACCCCATAAAAATCATATTGGAATAAATGATCTCCTACAAAAAAATCTATCTCCTTATTTTTTTTAAATTAGTTACAAATGCCCAACATTTGGGTTCATTGAGCATATACTTGAAAATAAATCCATGTGATTTGTGAGGCCCCTTGCTCAGGGGATGATCCCTTTTCTCTAAACCCTTCCACCTATAGTATCTGGTAGTTTGGACATCACTGCAGGAACCGACATTTTCTGTCCAAAGCACTCTCTCATTTTCATCTCCATGACAACCGCCAGACCTGACTCTGTGTGCTCACATCCTCTTGTTTTCGAAAATTTCCACTTCTAGACCCTCTGCCTCTGCCCCCTCCTTCCCTAGATACTCAAAATTCTAACCTTGCACTTGCTATAATCTCATACAGCTCATGATCCTGAAAATGCTTTATAAAGATAATTAATTTACTTTGTTATTAGAAAAATATTACGATGCACAAGCATCTTCTCTATATACAAATTTGAAAAACAGATGTGTGTCTGTTCTAAATCTTCTGCATGTTGCACATGCATTTTATTGCCTAAACATACTCTGCATTCATATTCCTTGTTAGTGACATCAATAGTAGTCTGGACTGAAGTAGAACTTATAGGGAGTTACATTTGCTTTGGCGTCCAAGTGTTTTCAGTCTGGCAATATATTTTTTTGGTTTGCCAGAAAATAGTATTTTAACAAGAGTGTTTTAGCTGTGTGATTGTGGATTCACGATTTATTTTACATCATCCCTACTACAGGATATTAATTAAATTGCAGGAAAAGATTAAAATCCTAGACAAAACCTCCCTCCTTCTGGTTTTTGATTTACCTATAATTGGCTAATATTTTGGCTCACTTAGGATACGAATCAAGGTACATCTTTGTCATTTATGATATTTCCCCTTCAAAGACCCTATGGAAGTAGTTTCTGATTTATGTTTTCAGAGAGTTTCCAGTGATCACATTAGGGTGGTTTGTAGCCCATTCAGAGTCTGACCTTTTGTGTTCTAAGGTTTTTTTTAGTCTCCCATCCCCACCCACTACAATGTGTGACACACATTCAGAGTTAGGACATTTATTACACGTTCAAAGATTGAATTTACTATCATGCTCTGAAATTCTGACTTTTGACCTCTAGCCTACCACCAAGTTGGCAGCTTCTATGGTACCTGGCTGTTCACGGATTCATTTGTCTAAAAACCTTGACACATGGGAGATTCTCATATCTAAGAGAATACCCTCGTAAGTTCTGTTTCGACTATTTTCTTAAATTTTTGGCTGTTTTATTTTAGCAACGAAAACTTACCCATATACTGATTTCCAAACAGAAATCTTCACCCTTTTAATGTAACACCATGTTGTAGTGCCTTAAAATAATGAATATTCATTATGACATATAATACTATGAAGAGCTATTTTATCAATGAAGGAGTTGTAGAGGATTTTTTCCTGTACTTTTACTGAAAGATGCAGTATTAATAGTATTTTCACCTTCCCCTCAGGGCTCTGAGTTTAAGGATGTCAGAACGTTTTCTTTCACAATCAGCAGTGTATACTAAAAATAGAATTTGAATTTAGTTTTGTTCTCATAAGAACAATATACCTTCATACTGTTTACTAAATAGATGACAAGAGGTAAATATTTGGGCCAAGTAAGAGTATATCTGACAATACATTCAATTTGTGACATTTATGACATTTTTCATTCTGAGACCCATTGAGAGCCAATCATTTCTTTACTTCTCTGCTCCAAGGCTACACCGAGCTATGAGCATAAAACTGTCCAATTTCTGACTATTTTCATTCTCGGCCCCTCAATATCTCCCTTTCTGCATCTTCTAGTCTCTCTGAAAAATGACGTTACAGATGTGACAGTGGCTTCTAGCTCATGATTCTGGATTCACAGTTTCCGTGAAGCTAACACGGTCTGGGTTCCAGGTGCCCTCCCTGATCCCATGATTTGGCTTCACTTTCCCCTCCCCATTGGACTTGCAGAGGCACGATTTAACTCCTAGCTTTGACACTGTATCTCTGCTCTCAACTACTCCCAATATTCCTGCAGGAAAAATAACTGGCAGCCTATACTTTTAATTTTCTAGTAAACATTGAAGCGATGACATTTTTCGTTTTTAAAGACACAACTAGATAATGTGTATCCATTTATTATTTTGCATTTTATTCATAGTATTATCTTTACAATGTACATCAGTTATTGATCTGAGGACTTTAAAATAGAAGTCTTCTCTCTGAAAGGTTCTATATACTGAACATCTGCATTTTATGTCCAAAATTGTTCAATATTCATTCTTGTTAAAAATAATAGAAGTATTAGTCTTTACTAAGGAATGAATCGATGCACTTGCCTTTTTTTTGGTGTGTATGTATAGTGGTTCAGAGGCAATGTTTGCTAGCCAAAAAATAAAAGATAATCTCACCAAACCCTTTTGTTACTGTGGTTAAAGATAGGTGGCACTGTTGTTCTTTGAGAATTTTTTGTTTATTTTTCTGATTCATCACTAATGTGCAACTAAAATTATATGGGCACAAATCAATGATTTCCTGTAAAAAAATCGACTTCCCTGTTCCTTTTTGAAGCCCAGTCCACATAAACATGAAAATGAATCTTTGCTATTTGTGAGATTTCCCCATCAAGTGATGGTTATTCTCTGAACCCCACCCCTTAACCTAGAGCATACAGGAGTTTGGAATTTAGTCTGATATCTGACCTTTGCTGTGCTAAGAGCTCTCCTTGCTTTCAGGTCCCCCTTCTTGGGGTAATACTGCTCTCTCATTTTTGTTGCCATGACAACTCCCAGGACTGACTTTGGGGTTTGAAAGTTGTTTTTTGGGGGGGCATAAAATTAAAAGTATTTTTGTCATACCTTTGAGGCTTAGTTCTTAAGGATGTCAGATTTTTTTTCTTTTTTTGCATCACTTTAAATTCAAGTTTATCATTAAATTAATTAATATGATTAAATTAATCATTAAATTCAAGTTTAGGTTTGATCTCATAAGGACAATTCACCTTCTTTCTTTTTGTGACATAATCTAAAACAGGTCAATATTTGGGCCAGGTAATATTTGAGAATATATCTTTGACATTTATGACACTTTCCATTCATAAGCTCATTCAGAGAGAATCGTTTCTATTCTCAGAGGATACCTGGCAATCAAACATGATGTTTTTCTAGACTTTCCAAGAACTGCCCTTTGTGCTCTAAGGGCATTTTCTACTCTACTATCCCTTCCTCAAAGTGCTGTCCTCCCTCCTTCCTTCTCTTCTCCATGTTTATACCCTGCTATGTTTTAAAGCCCTCAAGTTTCTGACAATTTCCATTCTTTGCTCCTAAACATGTCCCACTCCCCCTTTTAGTCCCTCTTAAAAATGACATTGGAGATTCAGTAGCCAAGTCATGCAAAGGATTCTGGATTCATTTTCCCTCAAGTCCACACCGTCTAGGTTCCAGTGCCCTCCATGATCACTTTTTCTAGCTTTACTTTGCCCACCAGATTGAGACATTCAGAGACAGGGTTAACTAGTAGTTTGGGCATTTTCTATGGGTGCTCTCAACTACTTCCAATATTCCCACATGTAAAGTACATGGAAACCCTAGACCTTTAGAATTCTAGGGAACTTATGAGACGTGATGTTTTGATTCTAAAGCCATATCAAGAGAACTTGTGTCAAATTCTTCTTTTTGATGTTATTGCTTGAATTATTACAGTATTAACTCCTCAGTGATATGATTACATCAAAACAGAAGTCCCTCTAAAAAGCTCTCTATATTGAACATATGGGGTGTTTTAGTTCAAAATTTCTCAATGTTAATTTTGAGTAATAGTCATATTAATTAATAGGAAATTAATTAATAGAAACAGCAGTCTTTACTAAGGAAAGAAATACATATAAATTCATTTGGTTTTGGTTTCCAGGATCTGTGGTTTGCAGGTGTTGTGGGGCTTATTTAACTAGCCAAAAAATTCACAATAATCTCACTGAACAATTTTAGTAGTGTTGTTGGAGAGACGAAATTTTTTTTATCTTTTTTTAGTTTCTTTTTTCTCTTTATATATCACTGATGCCTGATAAAAATTATATTGGCCTGAATAAGTGATCTCCTATAAAAAAATCTAAGTTCTCATTTTTTAAATGACCTGAAAGTGCCCAAGATTTGAACTCACTGAGTATATCTATGAAAATAAATTCCTGTGATTTGTGAAATTTTTCCACTCCAAGGTCCTTTCCCCTTCATTTTCTCTGAAGCCTCTCACCTGTAACATACAGTGGTTTGGAGATCAATGCAGGAGCTGACATTTTCTTTCCTAATCACTCTCTTGGTTCTGATATCCTCTTCTCTGGGCCCTGCTACTGTGTGATTTTTGTTTCAATGGCAATGCCCAGGCCTGATACTTGATGTGTGCTCATATCCTCCTGTTTCTGAAAATTTCCATTTCCAGCCCCTCTGCTTCTGCACCCTCTCTTCTCTAGACCCTCAGAATTCTGATTTTGCACCTGCTATAGCCTCACCCTGCTCATGATCCTGAAAATGATCTACAAGGATTTTTCATTTTCTTTTTTCTTAGATAATTATTGCCATGAATATGCCTCTTCCCTATACAGAAATGTGCAAATTTTACCTATTTCTGTTCTGTCTTCTGTATGTTACACATTCATTTTAATGCCCACATTACTCTGATTTCATTTTCCTTGTTAGTGCCATCAGTAGTTGTCTGCACCAAAGGAAAGCATATAGGAAGTTACATTGGCTCTGGTGTCCAAAGGTTTTCAGTTTGGGAGCATTTGGTTTGGGCTTGCCACAAAAAAGAAGGTACTTTAACTAGAATTCTTAACCCTTCTAGTTGTAAATGTGTGATTTATTTCAAAGCATCCCTATGACAGAATGTTAATTAAATTGGAAGAAAGGTCTCCTTCCTTCTGGTTTTTGAAATTTTTTACAACTGGCTAATATTTTTGCTCATTTAGAATATATATGAAAATAAACCTTTGCCCTTTATGATATTTTAGATACTAAGGCCTTCTCAGAGTTCTCAAAAGGTGGTTTATAGGCAATTCAAAATTCTGATCTTTTGTGTCTAAGGTTTTGCTTTGCTCTCCTATCCCCACTTTAATGTGCAACATTCAGAGTTAGGACTTATACCTAGCTAGGAAGTTGAGGAAGCCACATTTCAGCCAGCTCCAACATTGACATTGTATGTGAACTGACAGCCCAGGCATTAAGTGTGCTAAGGACCTTGTATGATGTGAAATTATTGGTTCCAAGGAAACGCCTTCCTATCATCTATAAAGTTCATTTTAAACATTTTTAATGGATTTTCATTACACTGCACCTAATAACTTACACATATCATGATCTGGAAACATTCATACTGTCTCTCATGAAGCTTCAGGACTGAAAAACCTAGGTTTTCTTTGTGTTCAAAAATATTCTATGTACATTATCAATAATAATATCATCAGTGGAAGCCTTTTTCAAAGAAAGATACTCATGAAATTTATTTGTTTCCTGGAGTTTGTGTACAATAGACACACACATGCATACACACACGCACACATATACATATATATTATGTATTATATCGTGTTCATTCTTCATTGCCGAAGAAGACCATGCCATCAGAGAAATGATGACATGACTTGCGCTTGACATTGTTTTGAGTGAGGGAGGCTGTGCAGGTCACTAGCTTCACTTCTCCTCCAGAGTCATCTGAATCCAGTGACCAGATATTCATAAGGATGACTGGAGATGGCCCAGGATGCACTGGGAGATCTTAGGCTCCTTTGGTCAAGGTCTTTGCAGGTACTCACTTAGGGAGAGGCAATGCCCATTCATTGAATAGGTCTGTTTAAGAAGTAGCCAGGGCATGGCCCCTTTAATGAGGTCAAGAAAAACAAAGACATCAGGCTGGGTGGGAAACAGCAACCGTTACTACTGATAATCATTCTAAAGCTGGGAGGGGTGTCCAGAAGCCATTGGCAGGGGTCCATTGGAGTCCTAGTTTCAGAGTGTAATAGGTTTAAGGTTTTGGGAGAGGACAGGGGACAGGATATGTATTATATATATATATATATATATTATATATAATATATATATGTGTGTGTGTGTATTACTTTATATAATATGCATGTATATATAATAATTCCTTTATGGTTGTCTGTCATACTTGAAGTAGACAGAAATGCTATCACTATCATATAGTCAAATTCCAATGCTTCTGACTGTGGCAGATCAGACCAATATGAGCTCAGAAGGCTCTGCCATGTGTTGGGCACAAGTAATCCATGTGAACCTTTTAAGTGGATTCTCTAAATTTGTATATCTCACATTTCTTTTGAGCTACTTTAATGCTGCTGTGCTCACCTTCTCAGATGAGGGCAAGCCATGCAGAGTGGTCCTGTGTCATTGTCTTCTATGTCACATAATCAATTCTGGAGTTCTTCAAAGAGATGTTGACAGTGCCCTTGTACAGCTTCTTCTGACCACCATGTGAGTGTTTACCCTATGTGAGTTCTTCATAAAATAGCCTTTTATGGAAGAGTACATTTGGCATTTGAACAATGTGGGAAGCCCATTATAGTAGTGCTCTCAGCAGTAGAGTTATGCAATATATATGTATATGCACATATAGTAAATGTGTATATATATATATATACATATATACATATATGGTAATGCTCTCTGGGAATGTTTCAGCTAGTCAAAAAATTATCACTACTTTCAGCAAAAGTTTTGAGCTGTGTGATGGAAGATAACAGAACTTTTCAAGCTTCACAAGACTATAATATAATGTATATTGGAGCAACTGACTAGTCCAGAAATTCTGAATTTTTCTACTTTCTTTACTTAAAACTCGAAAATATTTTTAACCACTAAGAATGTATTTGAAGAAATCCATGAAATTAATAACATTTTGCTTTCTAAAATCCTTTCCACAGGTGATAAGGTAGGTTCTCAGATCTCAAAGAGCTGTCACATATGGAAATTTTGAGGACATCTCAGTCTTGATCTTTTTCTTATTCACCGATGCCCAATAAAAATCGTACTGGAATAAATGATCTCTCAAGAAAAAAATTTTCTCCTTATTTTTTAATTAGTTAAAATGGCCAACATTTGGGCTCGCTGAGTATATACATGAAAATAAATTCCTGTGATTTTGAGATTTTTCACTCTAAGACACTTTCCCCAGGAGATGATCCCTTTTCTCTAAACCTTTCCACCTGTGGCATATTGTGATTTGTTCATCAATTCAAGAGCCGACATTTTCTACCCAAAGCATTCCCTTTGTTCTGAGTTCCCTCTTCTCTGGACACTGTTGCTCTCTAATTTTCATCTCCATGGCAACTCTCAGGTTTGACACAATGTGCTCATATGCTCCTGTTTCTGAAAATTTCCATTTCCAGGCCCTCTGCCTTTGCCCCCTGCCTTCTTTAGATTCTCCTATTTCTGACGTTGCACCTGTAGTAGCCTCATCCTACGCATGATCCTGAAGATGATCTCCAAGTATTTTTCCTTTGTTTTTCTTAGACAATTATTACAATGCATATGCCTCTTACCTATGTAAAAATTTGCAAAACTTACCTGTTTCTGTTCTAAGTCCTTCCTCTCTGGGCATATTTTAGCTAACCAAAAAATTAATCACTATTTCCAACAAAACTTTTAAGCTGTGTGGTGAAAGGTGCAAAAATTTTCAAGCTTCACAAGAGTATAATATAATATATATGGAAATAAGTGACTTGCCTAGAAATTCTGAATTCTTCTGTTTTATTTGCTTAAAATTTGAAAATATTTTTAACCACTATCCTTGAAACTGATGACATTTTGCATTGTAAAGTCCTTTCCACAGCTGATGAGGTAGGTACTCAGACCTCACAGAGCTGTCACATGTGAAAAATTGGAGGACATCTCAGTCCTGATCTTTTCTGTTCTCTCCTGAATCACATATGCCTTCTGTTCCAAGCTCTTCTTTATCTCTCATTCTCTTCTTCAATACTCATCCCATATCTGACATTGTCTGTTTTATAATTCCATTTCTTTAGACGATTTCCCTCATCAGTCTTTGAACATCTCCCACTCTCTGTTCTAGTCCTTCCCCAAATTGCTATTCCTGGTTCTCATCCTGTGCCTCATCCTGTACAGGAATCTAGTTTGTATATGTCAATCAAGCTCAGATATTCTAGGATCCAAGTTTGTTCCAAGAACTGTTCAAGAACTCTGACTTCACAATCAAATTACAAATTTTTTCCATTCAGAGATGGAACTTACTGCCATGCTGGGAAATTGTCTTCTGACATCAATCCTACCACCACTGTGGCAGCTTTTATGGTACCTGGATGCACACACATTCATATTTCTAAGAACCTTCAAAGATAGGAAAGTCACACACACCTAAGATCTGTTTCCATCATTTTCCTTACATTTCCTTTATTGTTTTATTTTAAAAACACAAAACTTACCGACATACTGATTTCCAAACAGTAATTTTCTCCCTTTCTACATAATACCATATTGCATTGCTTCAAAATAGAAAATATTCACCATGTCAAATACTCCTATCAATAGCTATCTGTATCAGTGCTGCAGTTGCAGAGGGTTGTACTGATTGTTGTGCTGTTGTACAAAACAAACTACTTATACTGATTTTCCCATACAGATATGTAGGGTTTGTAATATTAATTTGGGCAGCTATAAATTGATAGCCTTTTCACCTTTTCCTCAAGGCTCTGTAGTTAAGGATGTCAGAATCTTTTTTTTCGTTTGCTATCAACAATGCTTACTTAAAATCATCTTTGCATTTAGGTTTGTTTTCATAAAAACAATCTCAATTCATCTTGTTTCTGAAATTGCCTATAACTAGTCAGTATTTGGGCCAAGTAATAGCATATCTGAGAGTACATCATTGCCATTTTACTGTATTTTCCATTCTATGACCCATTGAACGCCTATCGTTTTTGTTCTCAGAGAACACCTTGGTGATTTTCAGGATATGCTTGGAAGCCTCAGGGCACTCTCTGATCTGATATTTCTTCTTCAAAGGGCTCTCCTTTGTCCTTCCTTCTCTTCACCTTGGATACATCATATTATGTGTGAAGTCTTCCTGTTTCTTCCAATTCCAAAACTTAGACCCTAAAAATCAACCTCTCTTCCTCTTCTATTCCATCCCAGTATTGACATCACACCCTCTACATCTGAATCAAGCTCAGAATTCTGGATTAGAAGCTTCTATCAAGTCCAAGCAGTCTGGATTCTAGGTGTTTACAATGACTCCACACTCTCACTTCATTTTCCTTTCCACATCACCATATTTGGAGGCAAGATTTACATTCTACCTCAAACATACTGAATCTGTACACTTAACTACTTCCAGTATTCTCACATGAAAAATTCCAGGAAGCCTAGGTTTTTACTGTTTTAGGGCCCATCCAAGACAAGACATATTGACCTTTTTTTTTTTATTTTCTGGGCTATTGGGATTAAGTAACTTTCCCTGTGTCATACAGCTAGTAAGTGTCAAGTGTCTGGGTCTGGATTTGAACTCAGATCCTCCTGACTCCAGTTCCTGTGCTGTACCAACTGCACCACATTGCAGCTCTGACATTTTGGGTTTTAAAGGTGGCTCATAATAAATTGGGTCAAATTATTTTTAGTTTTTCTTATTTGAAATATTGTTATAATGTATATGGGCCTTACTGATATGGCTATTTCAAAACTGTTTTCTCCCTACCAAGTCCTCTATACTTAACATTTTGTTTTCTTGTCCAAAATTTCTTGATCCTGATTTTTAAAAATAATAATAGAAACAGCAGTCCTTCCAAAAGATAGAAATGGAAGGAGGAACGTTTATTTAGACTGCAAGGGTTATGGTTTAGAAAGCTTTTTGATTAGCCAACATTTTTACAGTAATCTCAATAAATTCTTTGAAAAGTGTGGTTGAAGATATAAGAGACCTTTTAGATTTCTTTGTTTCAATATCTTTTTTTCATTTTATATATACATCACAGATGCCCAGTAAAAATCATATTAGAATAAATGATTGATATTCTACACTAAATCAAACTTCTTATTCATAAGAAAACTCATCGGTATTTAGGCTCACACTGTCTCTGTACACACACACACACACACACACACACACACAGACACTTAAATACTTGGGATTCTTGAGATTGTCCCCTGGGAGGCCCCTTCCCTGTCAGATGATTTCTGTTCTCTTAACCTTGCCATCTATACCATATCTTGTTTTCCAGGACATTTCCACATCTGACCTTCCTTCCCTAAGGGCTCTCTTGTTCTTCTATCCCCTCTTGTCTGGGCACTGCTGCTCTCTCATTTTCATCCCCATGGCCACTGTCAGGCCTAACACTCTGTGCATCAGATCCTCCTGCTTCTGTAAATGTCCCTTCCCAGATCCCATACATCTCCCCCTCTCTCTTTCTTGGCCCTCACAATTCTGGTCTAAGAGATTCCACAGTCTCAGCGTCCTGATGATCCTGAACTCCAAATTTCCTTCAAGTTCGTTCTTATGTGCCACGAACCATCCCATGTCCCATACTCTGCCTAGGCTTTTCACTCAAATCTGGATCTTCAGAGGCTGAACTTATCACCTCCCTAGGTGATTCTGTATTATAAGTTCCAGCACCTTGCCAACCTATATACTTGAAAGGTCCCAGAAATTCACCATACTCAGTATCCCAAGGGGACAAGAAAAGCTTATATCTTTGAATCTAAAGTCATACCTTCCCATGATGTAAAGGTTTTTCTTTATTTTTTTATTGGATTTCTTACCATAACACACATTAATCTTACCATCTATTTTTTTTTTTTAGAAATAGCTAGTGTCTCTTCTAAGGGAAATTATTTTTTCCCTGAAAATATATATTTAAAGTAGGACTTAAAATTGATGATACTTTCCATTTGAAGTCCCATTGCACAGAAGATCATGTAGGTTCTCAGAACTCTCACATCTTTGGGATATGGAAAATTGGATTATACACTAGTCCTACATATTTGCGTCCTCTCCTGAATTAGCCTTGTTGTAGAGGCTCTTCACAATCTCTTATTCTCTTTTCCAAGGCTCCTACCAAACCTGATATTGACTCTTCTAAAATCTACTTCTTCAGACACTTTCCCTCAGCAGCCTCTGAACATCTCTTAACCTCCCTGTCCTAGTCAGTCCCCCACTTGACATTCCTGTTTCTACAGCCTCATCCAGCTCAGAGCTCTACGTTGTGTATTTCAGTATATATGCAGGATTGTATATTTCCATCAAGCACAGACATCCCTGGTTCCAATGGGTAGACCTTTAGAAAAATTCAGTCTTCACAATGCATTCCTAATTTTTCCATTTGAAAAACTCTGTGGCATGCGTGGGAAATTCTGTATTCTAGGCTCTAGCCTACAACCAACTTGCCCACCTTTAATGGTCCATGGAAGCCTCAACATTCAGTTTTCTAGGGATCTTTATAGATATGAGATTCTCTTGTCTCAAGGATACCCTCCTGAGATCTCTTACTCATGTTTGGACATTTTCTGCTACAGTTTATTTTATTCCTTTATTTGACCAACACTTTTCAATCTTAGATATCAAGTGATTTCCAAAGTTTTACTGTCTCTTCTTAAGAATTTTATTTACATAATGCCTTTTTCTCATGGCTAAAACACAGAATATTCATTATCACTAATACTACTATCAGTTTTAACCTTTATCAATGAAGGAAGAGCAGAGGATTGCATTAGCTTTAGTGTAGATGTACTAAGGTTTAAAGGGTGGGGTTTTTTGAGTGGCCCTAACATAGAACGTATTTTCACCATACTTTGAAATCTGTGTTTAAGAATATAAGATTTTTTTTTACATTTTTGCCATCACTAATGAATAATAACATGTAAATTAACAAATATATTTGATCACGTCACAGGAATCTACCTATGCTTTGTTTCATGAATTACCTACAACGATTCAATATTTAAGCAAACGTGTATGAGAATAAGTTCTTGCATTCATGGCATTTTTCTTTCTATGGTATGGCCAATCATTTATGTTATCAAAGAGGACCTAGCAATGAAACCTAGTGAGGATTATTAGGACATTCCAAGATCTGCCATTAAGACTCTCAGGTCATTCTCTGGACTGTGAGTGGGGAACCTTTGACTTTGAAGCTACCTGTGCCCCTCGAGATCGTCAAGTTGGGTCCTTTAACTGCATCCAGAGTTCATAGTACAAATCCCATTAGTAAAAGAATGTGTTCTGGAAAACTTGGACTCAGTGAAAGGGGTGCACTTGAGGGCCTACAGTGCCAAATATGGTCTCAAGGTCGTACCTTCACCATCTCTGCTCTGGTCTAATATTCCTTATTCTAAGAGTTCTCCCACTTAATCCATTGCCTAAAACACATGTACACTAGGCTGTATTCTGCAATCTTCCTGTTTCTGACAATTTCCATTCTTAACTCATGACGATTTCCCAATGTTCCTCTTCTACTCCCTCTCAGCATTGACATTACAGATTCTTCGGCTGAATCCAACTCAGGATTCTGGATTCCTAGTTTTCCTGGGAGCCCACACAGTCTTCATTCCAGGTGTGCTCCATGACCTCTCATTCTGGCATCACTTGGCAGTCCACATACAGAGGGAAGACAGCTCCTAGCTCTGACATTCTGAATCTCACTCTCAGCCACTTCCTACCTCCCCACATGAAGCTGACCTTAGTAGCCAAGGCTTTTAGTGTTCTACAGAACATCCAACATTTTGGCTATAAATCCATATGTTGCTAATTTGTGTCTTTCTTATATATTTTTTTATTAATTGGTTGATAAATACAGTGTACCTGGGTCTTACCAATAAGTTGATTTCAAAAAAGAAATCTCCCTCATAAGATTACCATACTTAACATCATGTTTTCTTATTAAAAATTGCTTGATATTAATTTTCATTACTGGTAATAAAAACAATACTCTTTACCAAAAAAATACCAATAACTGTCTTTGTTTTTTATGCAGGAACTGTGGTTTTGAAAGCTTAATTTAGCTTGACAAAAATTCACAGTATTTTCACTTTTGGCAGTGTAATTGAAAAGATGATCTTTTAGGTTTAAATTTTCTTTCGTTTTTTTTTTTTTGTTAGTTATTCTTACTCATCACCGATGCCCAATAAAAATCGTATTGGAATAAATGATCTCCCAAGAATAAATTTTCTTCTTATTTTTTAATTAGTTAAAATGGCCAACATTTGGGCTCATTGAGTATGCACATGAAAATAAATTTCTGTGATTTTGAGATTTTTCACTCTAAGACCCTTTCCCCGGGAGATGATCCCTTTTTTCTAAACCCTCCCACCTGTAGCATATACTGATTTGTTCATCAATGCAAGAGCTGACATTTTCTGCTCAAAGCATTCCCTTTGTTCTGAATTCCCTCTTCTCTGGACACTGTTGCTCTCTAATTTTCATCTCCATGGCAACTCTCAGGTTTGACGCAATGTGCTCATATGCTCCTGTTTCTGAAAATTTCCATTTCCAGGCCCTCTGCCTTTGCCCCCTCCCTTCTTTAGATTCTCCTATTTCTGACGTTGCACCTGCAGTAGCCTCATCCTGCGCATGATCCTGAAGATGATCTCCAAGTATTTTTCTTTTGTTTTTCTTAGATAATTATTACAGTGCATATGCCTCTTATCTATACAGAAATTTGCAAGGCTTACCTGTTTCTGTTCTAAGTCCTTTGCATGATATACATTCATTTTATTGCCTCACATTCCTCTGCTTTCTTTTTCCTTGTTAGTGACATCAATAGATGTCTGTACCAAAGGAAAATATATAGAGAGTTACATTGGCTTTGGTGTCCAAATGTTTTCAGCTTGGGAGCTTTTGGTTTTGCCTTGCCACACAATATGTGGTATTTTAAGTAGTATCTTTAAGACTTCTATTTGTGATTTATTTGAAAGCATCCCGAAGAGAGAAGGTTAATTAAATTGGAAGAAAGGTGTCCCTCCTTCTAGTTTTTGAAATTCCTTACAACTGGTCAATACTTTGGCTCATTTAGAATATATATGATAATAATCCTTTGCCATTTATGATATTTTCAATTTTAAGCACTCTGTCTTCTCAGAGTTCTCAAAAGCTGATTTGTAGTCCACTGAAAAGTCTGACCGTTTGGGTCTAAGAATGTGCATTGCTCTCTATCCCCACTCCAACGTTCAACATTCAGAGTTAGGACTTTTACCTAGCTAGGAAATTTTTTAATATTTTTTTTTCATTTTTAACACAGTTCATATCACATAAAAAAATTCCAACTTTTGTTCAGGTGATGCTTCTTTTAAAACATTTACAATATAGACCACAAATGAATTTTTTTTAACATTAACCAACTGAGACACAAATAATTATGTATGCTAACTTCACAAGCCCTTGACCTAATTGTCTCTACACTATTACTAAGAATGAAAGGACCCTAATTTATTTCTGTTGGTCTAAAGTCCTAAGCTTAATAGCTTAAGTTTAGACTTAACCTCGGATGTTCCCCTACCAACAATCTGTAATTTAATAGATCTGGTATTAAGCTTACAAACCTTTTGACTATACGAAATTGCCACCAAGAGTAGGGACATTGCAGGAAACAATAACTCGCCAACTTCATATGAATGCCAGGCAGAAGTAGATTGTCCACTTGCCTTCAGCCAGGCTTAAAGTCTTCCAGGTGTCAGGGGGGAAACTGAGTCAAGAGTATCCTACCTCAGCCCAGGCTGAACAGCCGCTCTCCCACCCTTCCCATGAGATCACCTTTTGCAGTTCATACCAGTATCTCACAGGCTTACTGGCATCATGAATTAGAGGCTCAGATAGCCTTTCTTGCTATCCATATCTGGAGTTAGACTCAGAAGAATAGTCAGTTAATAGTCCTATAGTATCTTAAAATAGCAAGTTCCAATAACCAGGTTTCAGATATGACTATAATTTCACATTGGCTAAGGAACATCTTTTGAGGCAAATCTTAAGTGGCTTACATGCCTTCCTCTACATGTTCTAGTTCCTGATTAAATTACAATCATAAAATGAAATTTACCATTAAAACTTTAACTTTTCCATCAATGGCAAATTTTACATGAGGTTACCTTCCTCTAGAAAATTTAGACTAAAATTCTTTTCCCCAAACTAAAGATGCCTCTGATTTAGTCTCAGTAATTAATTCAGTCAATTGTTTTAACACTAATTGCTTTTACATCACTTTGTAACATGTCCAATTTTTCTCCCCATCTTTCCCTCCCCCACTCCCAATACCTTGCATTTTGATTACCCCTTCCCTCAATGAACCCTCCTTTCTATCACACCCCACCCTTCCCTCATCCCATCTTCTCTCTTCTTGTAGGGCAAGATAAATTTCTATACCCCATTACCTGTAATTCTTATTTCCCTGTTATATGCAATAATAATTCTCAACGTTCGTTTCTAATACTTTGAATTCCATTTTCCCCCTCCCTCCTTCCCTACCCATCCCCACTGAGAAGGCAAGCAATTCAATACAGACTAAATATGTGTCGTTTTGTAAAAGACTTCCATAATAATCACGTTGTGTAATACTAACTATATTGCCCTCTTTCCTACTCTATCCCCACTTATTTTTTTGTTCCCTCATTTAACCTTGTCCCTTATCAAAAGTGTTTATTTCTAGTTACTCCATTCTGCCATTTGTCCTCCCTTCTGTCATTCCCCTCACCCCACTTGTCGCCTACTACCCTACTTTCCTGTAGTGTGAGATAGATTTTCATACCAAATTTAGTGAGCATGTTATTCCCTCCTTAAGCCATATGTGGAGAAAGTAGCTTCACTTTTCCCCTCTCCCCTTCTCCCTTTTCTCCTCCATTGAATAGGAATTTTCTTATCTCTTTTATGAGTTATAGCCTGCCCCATTCCATTTCTCCCTTTCTGCTCCCAGTATTTTCCTCCCTTACCCCTTAATTTAATTTTATTTTGTGGATATCATCTCTTCTGATTCAACACAACCTGTACTCTCTATGTGTGTGTGTGTATGTCTGTGCGTGTGTGTATGTGTGTGAATGTGTGTGTGTATGTGTATGTACAATCTCTCCACCTACCCAAATATTGAGAAAAGTCTCAAGAGTTATAAATGTTTTCTTTCCATATAGTAATGAAAACAGTTCAATTTTAGAAAGTCTTTTATGATTTCTCTTATTTCTCTTTCCTATTTACCTTTTCATGCTTCTCTTGATTCTTGTATTTGAAAGTCAAATTTTCTCTTCGGTTCTGGTCTCTTCATCATGAATGCTTGAAAGTCCTCTATATCATTGAATGACCATTTATTCCCTTGAAGTATTATACTTGGTTTTGCTGGGTAGGTGATTCTTGGTTTTAATCCCAGTTCCTTTGATTTCTGGAATATCCTATTCTAAGCCCTTCGATCCCTTAGTTAATGTTGAAGCTGCCAGATCCTGTGTTATCCTGATTGTTTTTCCACATACTCGAATTGTTTCTTTCTAACTGCTTGAAGTATTTTCTCCTTGACCTTGTAACTCTGAAATTTGGCCACAATATTCCTAGGAGTTTCCCTTTTTGGGTCTCTTTCAGGAGGTGATTGGTGGATTCTTTCAATATTTATTTTGCCCTCTGGTTCTAGAATACCAGGACAGTTTTCCTTGATAATTTCATGGAACATAATGGCTAGGCTCTTTTTTTGATCATGGATTTCAGGTAGTCCCATAACTTTTAAATTGTCTCTCCTGGATCTATTTTCCAGGTCAGTTCTTTTTCCAATGAGATGTTTCACATTATCTTCTATTTTTTCAAACTTTTGGTTTTGTTATTTAACTGCTTGGTTTATCTCATAGTCATTTATTTCCCTGAACTCAATTCTCTCTTTCAAAGAACTATTTTGTTCAGTGAGCTTTTGAACCTTCTCCTCCATTTTGCTAATTCTGCTTTTTAAAGCCTCCTCCTCATTGACTTTTTGCACCTTTTTTCTAATTGAGTTAGCTTCTTTTTATTTTTTTTCAATTTAATAAGCATTTATTGATGTTATAATATAGGAATAAAATGAATAAATGAAATAGATTAGTAAATGTTTAGATTTGAATTAACACATATGTTACTATTTTCCCTCTAAAAATTTGAATACTTTAATCTTTCAAAATTGGAATTTCATTGCTGTGGGTAACCCCTTCACTAATATAGATTATGTCTCTTCTATGACACTGTAGCTACTTTCAAGAGCTATGCTGGCCAAATAATTCTCACTGGTATTCAGTCCTGTGGTGATGAACCTCTCTAAAATTAACTGCCTGGTCTATCTGTGCACATCACATATTGTATTCCCATAGCTTTGTAAAACCTCCAATATCAGTCCTGATCTTTTCTGTTCTCTCCTGAATCACATGTTCCTTCTGTTCAAAGCTCTCCTTTGTCTCTCATTCTCTCCTCCAATATTCGTCGCAGATTTCACATTGTCTGTTTTATAATTCCATTTCTTTAGACAGTTTCCCTTAGCAGCCTTTAACATCTCCCACTCTCTGTTCTAGTCCTTGCCCAAACTGACATTCCTGGTTCTCATCCTGTGCCTCATCCTGTACAGGAATCTAGTTTGTATATGTCAATCAAGCTCAGCTTATTCTAGGATCCAAGTTTGTTCCAAGAACTGTTCAAGAATTCTGACCTCACAATCAAATTACTAATTTTTCCATTCAGAGGTGGAACTTAATGTCATGCTGGGAAATTGTCTTCTGACATCAATCCTATCACCAATGTGGCAGCTTTTATAGTACCTGGATGCATACCAATTCATATTTCTAAGAACCTTCACAGATAGAAAAGTCTCATACTTGAGGAAATACCCTCCTAAGATCTGTTTCCATCATTTTCCTTACATTTCCTTTGTTTTATTTTAACAACACAAAACTTACCCCATATTGATTTCCAAGCAGTAGTTTTCTCCCTTTCTACAAAACACCATATTGCATTGCTTCAAAATACAAAATATTCACCATGTCAATTACTACTATCAATACCTAACTGTATCTGTGCTGCAGTAGCAGAGGGTTGTACTGATTTTTGTACTTTTGTACAAAACAAACTAATTATACTGATTTTCCCATACAAATATGTAGGGTTTGTAATATTAATTTGAGTAGTTATAAAATTGGTAGCCTTTTCACCTTTCCCTTATGGCTCTGGAGTTAAGTATGTTAGATTCCTTTTTTTATTCATTTGCTATCAACAGTACTTAATTAAAGTTATTGTTGCATTTAGGTTTGTTCTCATAAAAAAACCCTAATTTCATCTTTTTTCTGAAATTGCCTATAACTAGTCAGTATTTGGGCCAAGTAATAACATATCTCAGAGTACATCATTGCCATTTACTGTATTTTCCATTCTATGACCCATTGAACGCCTATCGTTTTTGTTCTCAGAGAACACCTTGGTGATTTTCAGGATATGCTTGGGAGCCTCAGGGCACTCTCTGATCTGATATTTCTTCTTCAAAGGGCTCTCCTTTGTCCTTCCTTCTCTTGACCTTGGATACATCATATTACATGTGAAGTCTTCCTGTTTCTTCCAATTTCAAAACTTAGACCCTAAAAATCAACCTCTCTTCCTCTTCTATTCCATCCCAATATTGATATCACACCCTCTACACCTGAATCAAGCTCAGGATTCTGGATTAGAAGCTTCCATCAAGTCCAAGCAGTCTGAAGTCTAGGTGTTTGCAATGACTCCACACTCTCACTTCATTTTCCTTTCCACATCACCATATGTGGAGGCAAGATTTACATTCTACCTCAAACATACTGAATCTGTACACTTAACTACTTTCAGTATCCTCACATGAAAAATTCCAGGAAGCCTAGATTTTTACTGTTTTAGGGCCCATCCAAGACAAGACATTTTGGCCTTTTTTTTTTAAATTTTCTGGGCTATTGGGATTAAGTAACTTGCCTTGTGTTATACAGCTAGTAAGTGTCAAATGTCTGGGTCTGGATTTGAACTCAGGTCCTCCTGACTCCAGGACCTGTGCTGTACCACCTGTGCCATATTACAGCTCTGACATTTTGGGTTTTAAAGGTGGATCATAATAAATTGGGTCAAATTATTTTTAGTTTTTCTTATTTGAATTATTGTTGTAATGTATATGGGTCTTACTGATATGGTGATTTCAAAACTGTTTTCTCCCTACGAAGTCTTCTATACTTAACATTTTGTTTTCTTGTCCAAAATTTCTTGATCCTGATTTTTAACAATATGAATAGAAACAGCAACCCTTCCTGTAGATAGAAATGGAAGGAGGAACATTTATTTAGACATGCAGGGGTTATGGTTTAGAAAGAATTTTTTGATTAGCCAACATTTTTACAGTAATCTCAATAAATTCTTTGAAAAGTGTGGTTGAAGATAGAAGAGACCTTTTAGATTTCTTTGTTTCAATATCTTTTTTTATTTTATATATACATCACAGATGCCCAGTAAAAATCATATTAGAACAAATGATTGATATTCTACACTAAATCAAACTTCTTATTCGTAAGAAAACTCATCAGTATTTAGGCTCACACTGTCTCTGTACACACACACACACACACACACACACACACACACACAGACACTTAAATACTTGGAATTCTTGAGATTGTCCCCTGGGAGGCCCCTTCCCTGTCAGATGATTTCTGTTCTCTTAACCTTGCCATCTATACCATATCATGTTTTCCAGGATACTGCCACATCTGACCTTTCTTCCCTAAGGGCTCTCTTGTTCTTCTATCCCCTCTTGTCTGGGCACTGCTGCTCTCTCATTTTCATCCCCATGGCCACTGTCAGGCCTAACACTCTGGGCATCAGATCCTCCTGCTTCTGTAAATGTCCCTTCCCAGACCCCATACATCTCCCCCTCTCTCTTGGCCCTCACAGTTCTGGTCTAACAGATTCCATAGTCTCAGTATCCTGATGATCCTGAACTCCAAATTTCCTTCAAGTTCGTTCTTCTTATGTGCCACGAACCATCCCACATCCCATACTCTGCCTAGGCTCTTCACTCAAATCTGGATCTTCAGAGGCTGAATTTATCACCTCCCTAGGTGATTCTGTATTATAAGTTCCAGGACCTTACCAACCTATATACTTGAAAGGTCCCAGAAATTCACCATACTTAGTGTTTCAAGAGGCCAAGAAAAGTTTATATCTTTGAATCTAAAGTCATACCTTCCCATGATGTAAAGGTTTTTCTTTATATTTTTATTGGATTTCTTATTATAACACACATTAATCTTACCATCTATTTTTTAAGAAACAGCTAGTATCTCTTCTAAGTCCTTTGTATGATACATGTCATTTACCTCAAAAGGGAAATTATTTTTTTCCCATGATATACATATATTTAAAGTAGTCCTTAAAATTGATGACACTTTCTATTTGAAATCCCATTGCACTGACGATCATGTAGGTTCTCAGAACCCTTACTTCTTTGGGATGTGGAATATTGGATTATACCCCAGTCCTACATTTTTGTGTCCTCTCCTGAATCAGGAATCCCTTGTTCTAGAGGTTGTTCACAATCTCTTATTCTCTTTTCCAAGGCTCCTACCAAACCTGACATTGACTCTTCTAAAATCCTACTGCTTCAGATACTTTGCCTCAACAACCTCTCAACATTTCCTAACCTCCCTGTTCTAGTCAGTCCCCCACCTCACATTCCTGTTTCTATAATCTCATACAGCTCAGGGCTCTCTATTATGTATTTTAGGATGTATTCAGGATTGTATATTTCCATCAAGCTCAGACAACCCAGGTTACAAGGTGTAAACCTTTAGAAGAATTTGGTCTTCACTTTGCATTCTTAATTTTTATATTTGAAGAGCTACCTGCCAGGCTGGGCAATTCTACATTCTAAGTTGTAGTCTACAACCAACTTGCCCAACTTCAATTTCACATGCAAGTCTCAACATTCAGTTTTCTAGGGATTTTTATAGATAGGAGATTCTCTTTTCAGGGGAACACCCTCCTGAGATCTGTTACATTTGTGTATTTTCTGCTTTGGTTCATTTTATTCCTTTATTTGACCAACACTTTTGAGTGTTAGATATAAAGTGATTTCCAAATTTCAACTGTCTCCTCTTGACTATTAATTATACAATGCCATTTTCTAATAGCCAGAAACATGTAATATCTATTATCACTAATATTGCTATCAATTTTAATGTTTATCAGTGAAGGAATTGCAGAGGATTGCATTAGTTTTAGAGTAGAGGTGTTAGTGTTTAAAGGGTGTTTTTTGGGTGGTCATAACCTAGAAAGTATTTTTACCATATTTTGAACGTTCTGTGTTTAAAAATGTAAGATTTTTTTTTACACTTTAAGCCATCACCAATGCTTACTAAAATGTAAATTAAAATTTCTCTTTGATCACATCACAGGAATCTACCTTTGCCTTGTTACCTATAAGAGCTCAATGTTTAGGCCAACTTATATATGAGAAATTCTTGCCATTCATGATATTTTCCATTCTAAAGCCAATTCATGGCCAATCATTTATGTTCTCAGAGAAGGTCTAGCAATGAAACATGATGATTTTTAGAACATTCCAAGATCTGGCATCGGGGCTCTCAGGTCATTCTCTGGTCTAGACATTGGGAACCTGCAAATTTGGGGCCACACATGGCCCTCTGGGTCCTTAATTGCATTCCTTTAACTGAACCCAAACTTAGAAGAAATCCCCTAATAAAAGGATTTGTTCTGTAAAACTTGGACTCAGTCATAGGATTGCACTTGAGGGCCTACAAGGCCATATGTACCTTAAGGCCACACGTTCCCCATCCCTGATCTGATCTGACATCCCTTATTGTAGATTTTCTCCCACTGAATCCATTCCCTAAAACTTGGGTATACAAGGCTATGTTCTAAAATCCTCCTACTTCTCACAATTTCCATTCTCAAACCATGAAGACCTCCCAATGTTCCTCTTCTACTCCCTTCCCACAATGATATTATAGCTTCTGTATCTGAATCAAGCTCAGGATTCTGGATTCCAAGTTTTCCTGGGAGCCCACACAATCTTCATTCCAGGTGTCCTCCATGATCTCTTATTCTGGCTGAATTTTCCAGTCCACATTCAGAGGGAAGACTCGGCTCCTAGCTCTGCCGTTCTGAATCTCACTCTCAGTCACTTCCTACATCCCCATATGAAACTGACCTTGAAGCCAAGGCTTTTATTGTTCTATAGAACATCCAAAATTTTAGCTGTAAATATATATCATTGTAGTTTGGGTCTTTCTTATGTTTCTTTTTAATTGGGTGATTATTACAGTATTCTATTAAGTCTTCTAATATGATGACTTTAAAATAGAAATCTCCCTAATAAGGTTAACATACTTAACCTCTTGTTTTGTTCAAAATTGCTTGATACTAATTTTTATTAATAGGAATAAAACAACAGTATACTAAAGTACAAATAACTGTCTTTGTTTTGTATGCAGGAATTGTGGTTTTGAGGGCTTTATTTAGCTAAGACAAAAAATTCACAATAATTTCACTTTTGGTGAGCTTTTTGGTTTATGTTTTCTTTAGTTTCTTAATTTTTCTTATTCATCACTGGTGCCCAATAAAAATTATATTGGAATAAATGATCTCCTACCAAAAAAACCTATCTCATTATTTTAATTAGTTAAAAATGCCCAACATTTTGACTCACTGACTATATATGCAAAAATAAATCCATGTGATTTGTGAGATTTTCTACTCCAAGGCCCCTTACCCAGGAGATGATCCCTTTTCTCTAAAGCCTCCCACCTGTAGCATATAGTGATCTGGCGATCACTGCAGGAGCTGATATTTTCTTCCCTAATCACTCCCTTTGTTCTGAGTCCCCTCTTCTCCGGGCCCTGCTGTTCTCTAATTTTCATCTCCATAGCAACTGCCAGACCTGATACACTGTGTACTTACATCCTCCCGTTTCTGAAAATTTCCATTGCCCACACTTCTTCCCCTCCCCCCTCCCTTGTCTAGCCCCTCAAAATTCTGACTTCGCACCTGCTAAAGCCTCATCCAGCTCATGATCCTGAAATTGCTCCCAATGGATTTTCTCTTTTTTTCTTGCATAATTATTACAATGCATATGCATGTTCCCTATATTCAAATCTACAAAACAAACCTGTTTCTGTTCTAAGTCATCAGCATGGCATATATTTATTCAATTGCCTGAAATTACTCTTCTTTTATTTTCCTTGTTATTAATATCACTGGTCACCAGGACTAAAGGAGAACATGCAGGGATTTACATTTGGTTTGGTGTCCAAATGTTTTCAGTTTGGGGGCATTTATTTTGGTTTTGTCATAAAATAGAGGTCTACACTGCTTTAACTCTGTAGCTGTTGATTTATGATTTATTTCAAAGAATTTATTTCACAGAATCCCCACTACTGAACTTTTTCAGCAGTGCATACTAAAAATTGAATTTGAATTTAGGTTTTTTTTCTCATAAGAATAATCTGCCTTCATACTGTTTACTAAATGACATGTAAGAGGTAAATATTTGGGCCAAATAAGAATATATCTGAAAATACATTCTTGTAAGTTATGACATTTTCCATTCTGAGACCCATTAAGAGCCAATCATTTCTTTACTCAGAGAATGCCCAGCAACCAAATGTGGTGATTTTCGGACATTTCAAGTTTTGCCCTCTGGAATCTCAGGACACTCTCTGCTCTGATTATCCGTTCTTCCTCCCTCCTTCCTTCACTTCTCCAAGGCTACACTGAGCCATAAGCTAAAGCTCTTCAATTTCTAACAATTTTCATTTTAGACCCCTCAATATCTCCTTTTCTCCCTCTTCTTGTTCTTTGGAATAGTGATATTAGAGATTGCATATGCGAATCTAGCTCATGATTCTGGATTCAAAATTTCCGTGAATCCACCACAGTCTGGGTTCCAGGTGCCTTCCGAGATCCCATATTTTGACTTCACTTTTCACTGCCCTTTGGTACAGTCAGAGGCAGGATTTAACTCCTTGCTGGGACACTCTGTAACTCTGCTCTCAACTATTTCCAATATCGTTCAGCCTAAACTTTTAGTGTTCTAGGAAACACTGAAGTGATGACATTTTTTGTTTTTAAGGACATATGTAGATAACTTGTGTCAATTTATTATTTTGCATTTTATTCATAGTATGATCTTTGCAATGTACCTCAGTTACTGATCTGATGATTTAAAAATAGAAACCTTCTCTCTAAAAGGCTCTCTAAATTGAACACCATTCATTTTATTAAAAATAATAGAAACATCAGTCTTTACTAAGGAAAGAAATACATACACTTGCCTTTCTTTTGGTGCGCATGTGTAGTGGTTCAGAGGCATTGTTTGCTAGCCAAACAATAAAAGATCATCTCACCAAACTCTTTTGCTAGTGTGGTTGAAGATAGGTGGCGCTGTTGTTCTTTGAGAATTTTTTTATTTTTTTCTTATTCTTCACAAGAGTTCAATTAAAATTATATGGGCACAAATCAATCATTTCCTGTAAAATCTGCTTTCCTATTCCTTTTTCAATCTCACTGTATATAAACGTGAAAATGGATCTTTGCTATTTGTAAAATTTTCCATTCTCAGGCCCCATTCTCATCAAATGATGTCTGTTCTCTGATCTCCTTCCCCCACCTATAGCACATAAGGGTTTAGAGTTCACTGTAATATCTTACCTTTGCTGCCATAATAGCTCTCATTGCTCTGGGGTCCTATCTTCTTTGGGTACTACTGGTCTCTCATTTTTGTTTCTGTGGCAACTCCCTGACCTGACAGTGTATGTTCATAAAGACGTTTCTGAAAATATCCATTTTCAGTACTGTATATCTTTTCTCTTCTCTACCTCCTCAAAAATCTGGTCTGGCAAACTCAATCATCTCATCCAGCTAATGATCTTGAATTCCAAATTTTTGTCAAGGCCATACATTCTATGTTACATCAGGTATCTCTCTCTTGTCCTCTCACTAAGCTTTTTATTCCAAATCTTGACATTCAGAGTCAGGACTTATGCCCTAGCTAGGAATTCTGGTTTTCCAACCAACAGGACACCTCTAACTTATGTCCTAGAAGGGGCAGCTCTGATATTCGATGTTCCAAGGGGCTACCGAGAGCTTATATTTTGGATTGTAGCACCATACTCTCCTATGATGCACGAGGAGCTTTCTTTTCTAATTGGATCGTTATTAAACATACATTAATCTTACCATATGCTGGTTTTGAAAACTAACCAATGCCACTTTTATTTCCTTCACTTGCATTATGTTTTTTACCTATGATGCACGAGGAGCTTTCTTTTCTAATTGGATCATTATTAAACATACATTAATCTTACCATATGCCGGTTTTGAAAACTGACCAATGCCACTTTTATTTCCTTCACTTGCATTATGTTTTTTACCTAGATCTAGAAAATATTTCTGCCTAAAAATGCATAAATTTATAATAATTCTGGAAATTTATTTTATGCAGTTGAAGACCCATTTTATGGAAGATCTTGTAAGTTCACAGAGCCCTAACAACTGCGGCACATGGAAAATTTGAGGACACTCCTTTCCTGATCTTTTGTTTTCTCTCCAGGGTCACATATCCGTTTCCAAAATCCCTCTTCAAATTTCTCATTCTCTTCTCTAAGGTTCCTCCAAAACCTGACATTGTCCGTGATAAAATCCCATTTCTTTAGACAATTCCTCCCATCAGCCTCTGAACACCTTCCACTCTCTCTGTTTTATTCCTTCACAAACTCTCATTCCTGTTTCTATAGCTTCATCCAGGTCAGGATTCATAGATTGTATATTTCATGTTTATATTCACAATATACTCAGGATTATATGTTTCCATGAAGCTCAGATAATCTTGGTTTCACGTCAAAGCCCTGTTCAAGAACCAGTCTTCACAATGCATTCCTCATTGTTCCGTTTGGAGGGACTCACTGCTACGCAGGGAAATTCTGTATCCTAAATTCCAGCCCACCACCAATTTGCCTACTCTAATGGAAATTTGAAGTGGAGGCATTAAGTTTTCTAAGGACCTTTAAAGATACGAGATCTTTATGCCTAAAGGAACAACCTCCTGAGATCTCAAAAGTTTGTTTTCTGCTTCAGTTAAATTTTTATTTTGCCTATATGTTTGAGTCTTATGTATACTGATTTCTAAACTAAAGTTGTCCCCCCCTTACATGTCCTTACGTAACAACATTTTTAATGGTTATAGACACTGAGTATCCATCATCACTAATACTACTATAAATAGGGATCTTTATCGATGAAGGAATTGCAGAGGATTCCATTGGGTTTTTGTTACACTTATGTCACATTGGTGGGGTTTTTGGGGTGGCAATAAAATAGTATTTTCTCCATTCTTTGAATGCTCTGTGTTTATAGGTGTGAGATTTTTTTTATTTTTTGCATCACTAATGTGTATTAAAATTTCTATTGCATGTATGTTTAATTACATAAGAAAAATCGGCCTCAAATTTGTATTTCAACACCCTACAGGAAGCCAATAGTTGGACCTAGTAATCTATCTATCTATCTATCTATCTATCTATCTATCTATCTATCTATCTATCTATCAGAAAACGTTCTTAAAATTGTCCATTCTAAGGTCCATTCAGATCTAATCCTTTCTGTTCTCAGAGAATGTCTTGCAATCAAACATGGTGATTTTCAGGACATCCCAAGATGTACCCTTTGGGGTTTCAGGGCCCTCTCTGCTCTAATTTCCCTTCTTCAAAGTGCTTTCCTTCTTCCTTCCTTCTCTGAAGTATGGCTACACAATACTAGGTGCTGGAAATCCTCCTATTTCTTATAGTTTCTCAACTCAACTCTAAATCTTCCATTCTCTCCTATTATTGACATTGGAGATTCTACAGGTGAATCAAGCTCAGGATTCTGGATCCAAAGTTCCCTGAAGCCCACACAGTCTGGAGTCCAGCACCCCCTGTGATCACATATTTTGGTTTCACTGCCTGCCTTGGGACTTTCAGAGGGAGCACTGAACTGTTAGCTCTGACATTATACGTCTCTCAACCACTCCAAATAATTCCACGTGAAAGGAACCTGGATGCCTAATTTTTAGTGTTGTTGATATCATTGAAGACATGACATTTTTGGTTCTAAAGCCATAGTATGATAACTTGTGACAAGTTACTGTTTTTAATTTTATTATTTGGATTATTATTTCAGTGTACATTGGTCTTACTGATGTAACGAATTTGACAAAGTAGTCTTCTTCCTAAAAAACTCTCTGTACTGAATATCTGGGTTTTTTTTTCCCCAAAGATGCTCAATACTCATTTTTACTAATACTAATAGAAATAACAGTCTTTTCCAAAGAAAGGAATACATGCAACTAGACTTATTGTGCTACACAGGGTTTTGTGGGATTTATTTCCTTATTCATTCATTCAACTGCTTGTTTCTTTCCTTCCTTCCTTCTTTCTTTCTTCCTTCCTTCCTTTCTTTCTTTGTCTATCTATCTATCTCTCTATCTATCTCTCTCTCTGTCTATCTGTCCATTTGTCCATCCATCCATCTATTCATTCATTCTTTTGATTGTTTAGGGGTAGCCAGAGAATACATAGAAATCTTACCACAAGCTTTTCCAAGTTTATTTCAATATGTGTGGGGATGTTGTTTGTGCTTTTTTCTGAAGAGATATTTGGGATAGGAAGGTTGTTTTTTGGGGGGCCATCAAAATGATAGCATTTTCACTATATCCTTGAGGCTCACTTGTTAAGGATGTAAGATTTTCCTTTCTTTTTTACATCCCTAATGTTTCCTAAATATTAAATTCAAATTTAGGTTTGATCTCATAAGAACAATCCACCTTTCCCTTTTTATATGATCTAAAACAGGTCAGTATTTGGACCAAGTAATATCTGAGAATATATCTTTGACATTTATGATACTTTCTATTCATAAGGCCATTCAGAGCTAATCATTTCTGCTCTCACAGAACACTTAGCAACCAAACAAGGTGATTTCCACTACATTCCAAGGACAGCCCCCTTGGTGCATTCTCTACTCTATCCCTTCCTCAAAGTCTTCTCCTTCCTCCTTCCTTCTCTTCACCATGACTATACCTTGCCATGAACTAAAACGCACAAGTTCTGAAAATTTCCATTCTCTCCTCCTGTTCATCTCCCTCTCTTCCTTCTAGTGCCTCTGAAAAGTGAGATTAGAGATTCAGTAGCCAAGTGAAGTTCAGAATTCTGGGTCCAAAGATTCCCTCAGGCCCTTCTGGGTTCCAGTGCCTTCCATCATCTCCTTTACTTTACTTTCCACACAGCATTTGGACATTCAGAGACAGGGTTAACTAGTAGTTCGCACATTTTCTATGGGTGCTCTCAACTACTTCCAACATTCTCACATGAAAAATATCTGGAAACCTAGACCTTTAGAATTCTAGGGAACATACAAGACACAAGGTTTTGGTTCAAAAGCCATATCAAGAAAATTCTTGTCAAGTTCCTTTTTAATTTTATTATTTGAATTATTATTACAATATACATTATATAAAACATACATATATACTTCAAAATAGAAATCTCTCTCAAAAGGTCTTTATACTGAACATGTGGTGGTTTTTAGTCCAAAATTACTCAATGTTCATTTTGACTAATAGTAATATAAATTACTTAGTAGAAAAATAATTAATTACTGGAAACAGCAGTCTTTACTAAGGAAACAAATACATCTAACTGCATTTGTTTTGGTTTACAGGTGTAGTGGAGATTTATTTAGCTAACCAAAAAATTCACAGTAATTTCACTAAGCACTTGTAGCAGTGTGGTTGAATAGATATGATTTTTGGTTTATGTCTTTTTTACTTTCTTTGCTATTTTTTTATATATCACTGAAGCATGATAAAAATCATATAGATATGAATGAGTGATATCATACAAAAAATCTACATTATTACCTTTTAAATTACTTGAAAATACCCAATATTTGAGCCCACTGAATATATACATGAAAATAAATCCATGTAATTTCTCAGATTTTCCACTCTAAGGCCCCTTCCACAGGAGATGATTCCTTTTCTCTGAACCCTCCCACCTGTAGCATATAGTAGCTTGGACATCACTGTGAGAGTCGACATTTTCTGCCAAAAGCACTCCCTTTGTTCTGAGCTCCCTCTTCTCTGGGCCCTGCTGCTCTCTCATTTTCATTTCCATGGCAACTCCTAGATCTGATACACTGTGAGTTCAGACTCTCCTGTTTCTGAAAATTTCCATTCCCAGCCCCTCTGCCCCCTCCCTTCTCTAGACCCTCAAAATTCTGACTTTGCACCTGCTATAACCTCTCCCAGCTCATGATTCTGAAATTGCTCTGTATGGATTTTGATTTTTGATTTTATATTTATTAAAGTGCACATTCATCTTCCCTATATACAAATTTACAAAACAAACTCGTGTCTGTTCTCTAAGTCCTCAGCTTGCTACATATACATTTTATTGCCCCAACTTAGTCTGCATTAATTTTCCTTGTTGGTAATATCAATAGTGGTTACGACTGAAGGAAAACATATAGGGAGCTACATTTGGTTTGTTGTGTAAATGTTTTAAGTTTGGGGGCAATTTTTTTGGTTTGTCAGCTATGTAGTTGTGGATTCATGATTTATTTCACAGCATCCCTACTATAAATATTAATTAATTTGTAGGAAAAGATTAGAATCCTAGGTAAACTCTCCCTCCTTCTGGTTTTTGATTTGCCTACAACTGGACAATATTTTTGCTCACTTAAAATGTAAATTAAAATATGTCTTTGTCATTTATGATATTTCCCCTTTAAAGCCCCTACCAGAGTAGATTCTGATTCTTGTTCTCAGAGAGCCTCCAGTTATTACATAGGGTGCTTGAAGAATTCTGACCTTTTGTGTTCTAAGGTGTTCCTTTGCTCTCCTATCCCGATGCCAATGTAGGACAAGCATTCAGAGTTAAGACATATTTTGAACGTTCAGAGATGGAACTTGCTATCATGCTGGGAAATGCTGTCTTCTGACCTGTAGCCTACCACCATCTTGGCAGCTTTTATGGTACCTGGATGCTCACAGATTCATTTTTCTAAGTACCTTCACACGTGAGAGATTCTTGTTTTTTAAGGGAATACCTTCCTAAGTTCTATTTGGATGATCTTCTTACATTTTGTTTTACTGTTTTATTTTAACAATGCAAAACTTACCCATATACTGATTTCCAAACACAAATCTTCTCCTTTTACATGTAACACCATATTGTAGCGCCTCAAAATGCTTAATATTTCATATGCCAATACCATGAAGAGCTATTTTATCACTGAAGGTATTGCAGAGGATTTTTTTCTGTGCTGCTGATTAAAGATGCAGTATTAATTTGGACATCTATAAAATTGATGGTATTTTCACTTTCCTCTCATGGGTCTGAGTTTAAGGATGGCAGAACTTTTTCTTTTTGTATCATCAGTGCATACTAAAAATCGAATTAGAATTGAGGTTTATTATCCTAAAAATAATCTACCTTCATGCTGTTTACTAAATGGCCTTACAAGAGGTAAGTATTTGGGCCAAGTAAGAATATATCTGAGAATGCATTCTTTCCATTTATGACATCTTTCCATTCTGAGACCTATGAGAGATAATCATTTCTTCACTCAGAGAATGTCCAGCTATCAAACGCTGTGATTTTCAGGACATTTGAAGATTTGCCCTCTGGAGTCTCAGGGCATTCTCTGCTTTGATTATCCCTTCTTCCTCCCTCCTTCCTTCACTTCTCCAAGGCTACACCATGATATGAGCTAAAGCTCTCTAATTTCTAATAATTTTCATTCTCTACCCTTCAATATCTCCTTTTCTCCCTCTTCTAGTTCCTTGCAATAATGATATTATAGATTGCATATGCGAATCTAGCTCATGATTCTGGATTCAAAGTTTCTATGAAGTTGACAGTCTGAGTTCCTGGTTTGTCAAAAACCCGATCTCATATTTTGACTTCACCTTGCACTTCACATTGGTACACTCAGAGGAAGAATTTAACTCCTAGATTGGACTCTGTATCTCTGCTTTCAACTATTTCCAAAATTAATGCAGGAAATATACCTGGAAGTCTATTGTTTTAGTGTTCTAGGAAACATTGAAGTGATGACATTTTTTCGTTTTCAAGGACATATCGAAATAACTTGTGTCAACTTATTATTTTGCATTTTACTCATTGTATGATTATGACAATGTACATCAGTTACTGATTTGAGAACTTTAAAACAGAAATCTTTTCTCTAAAACACTCTCTGTATTGAACATCTGGGTTTTATGTCCAAAATTGTTCAATATTCATTCTTATTAAAAATAATGGAAGCGTTAGTCTTTACTACGGAAGGAAATACACGCACTTGCTTTTCTTTTGGTGTGTATGTGTTATGGTTCAGACGCATTGTTTACTAGCCAAAAAATAAAAGATAATCTCACCAAACCCTTTTGGTACTGTGTTTGAAGATAGGTGGTGGTGTTCTTTGAGGATTTTTTGTTTATTTTTCTGATACATCACTACTGTGCAGTTAAAATTATATTGACACAAATTAATGATTTCCTGTAAAAATCTATTTTCCTGTTCTTTTTTAAAGCCCACTCTGTATAAACATGAAAACGAACTTTTGCTATTTTGAGATTTTCCATTCTAAGGCCCCTTCCCCACCAAATGATGTCTGTTCTCTGAACCGACCCCCCCAAATCCTCACCTATAGCACACAGGAGTTTGGAGTTCAATCTAATATCTGACCTTTGCTGCCCTAAATGCTCTCTTTGCTCTGAGATCCCCTTTTTGGTTACTATTGCTCGCTCATTTTTGTTTTCATGGCAACTCCCAGGCCTGATATTGTGTGTATGCTTTCATCCTCTTGTTTCTGAAAATGTCCATTCCCGGACCCCATACATCTCCCCCCTCTTTTACATCTCCTCCCTCTTTTCTCTAGGCCCTCACAAATCTGGCCAGCAGACTCTACGGTCTCATCCAGCTGATCATCCTGAATTCCAAATTTCCTTCAAGCTCATACATTTTATGTTACATCAGGTATCTCTTATCTTCTACTCTCACTAAAACTTTTATTCCAAATCCTGACATTTAGTCAGCAGTTATGCCCTAGTTAGGAAATCTGGTTTTCTAAGCCACAGGAACCCTCCAACATATGTCTTAGAAGGTTCCTGGGAAACTCTGATATTCAGTGTTCCAAGGGGCTACAAAAAGCTGACATTTTCAATAATAGGGTCATACTCTCCTATGATTCCTGAGTAGCTTTATTTTTTCTTGGATCATTATTATAATGCAGAATGATATTACCACATACAGATTTTAAAAAACCAGTGTCTCCTTTATTTCCTTAGCTTGCCATATGTTTTTACCAAGATCTAGAAAATATTTCTTCCTAAAATGCATACATTCTTCATAATCCTGGAAATTTATATTTGGCAGTTGAAGGCCCATTTTAGAGAAGATCATGTAGGTTCTCATAGGCCTCACAACTTTGGCACATGAAAAATTTGAGGGCGCTCCTAGGATCCTGACCTTTAGTTTTCTCTCCTGGATCAGATTTTCCTTTTTCTTAAGACCTTCTGCAATTTCTCATTCTCTTCTCTAAGCTTCCTCCTAGGTCTGACATTTTCTGTCCTAAAATCCTATTTCTTTAGACAATTTCCCTCATCAGCCTCTGAAAATCTCCCATTCTCTCCGTTTACCTCATCCCAAACTCTAATTCCTGTTTCTATAGCTTTATCCAGATCAAGATTCATAGACTGTGTATTTCAGGATTATATTCACAATATACTCAGGATTGTGTATTCCCTTGAAGCTCAGATATTCTAGATGCCAAGTCAAAGCCCTGTTTAAGAAATTCAGTCTTCACAATGCATTTCTCATTGTGCCATTTGGAGGAATTCACGGCCATGCTGGGAAATTCTGCATCCTAAGTTCCAGCCCACAACCAGTTTGCCCACTTTGGCATTAAGTTTTCTGAAGATTTTTTTTTAGAGACAGGAGTTTGCCATGCCTAGAGGAACAATGTCTTAAGATCTGCAAGGTTTGGTTTGTTCTGCTTCATTTTATTTTATTTTTATTTTGCCAATGCTTTTAATTCTTATATATACTGATTTCCAAACTAAAGTTGTCTCCCCTTAGAAGTCCTTATTAAGGGACACCATCTTGTGATAGTTATGGACATTGAATATCCATTATCACTAATACTACTAAAAATAGTGATCGTTATCAATGAAAGAATTGCAGGGGAGCGCATTGGTTTTTTGTTACTCTTATTTCAGATTTGTGGGGTTTTTCAGAGTGGTAATAAAATAAATAGTATATTCTCCATTATTTAAATGCTCTCTGATTATAGGTGTGAGTTTTTTTCTTTTTTTGCATCACTATTGCATACTAAAATTAAAATTGAATATATGTTTAATTACATAAAAAACTTGTATTTAAAACCCTTCAACATTTGGGCCAATTAAGATATATATGAGAAAACATCCTTGAAATTGTCCATTCTAAGGCCCATTCAGAGGTAATCGTTTCTGTTCTCAGAGAATGTCTTGTAATCAAACATGGTGATTTTCAGAACATCCAATGATGTGTCCTTTGGAGTCTCTGCTCTGATATCCCTTCCTCAAAGTGCTCTACTCCCTCCTTGCTTCTCTGAACTATGGCTACCCACTTCTCTGTGTTAGAAATCCTCCTGTTTCTTTCAGTTTCTATTCTTAGCCCCTGAACATCGTCCTCTCTTAATCTTCTATTCTCTCCCAGTTTTGACATTGGAGATTTTACAGTTTAATCAAGCTCAGGATTCTGGATTCAAAATTTCCCTCAAGCCCACACATTCTGAGTTCCAGCGCCCTCTGTGATCACACATTCTGACTGCACTGTCTCCATTGGAACTTTCAGAGGTAGCACTGAACTCTTTGCTCTGCATTATGCATCTCTCAGCAATTCCAAATAATCCCAAGGACAGGGTACCTGGAAACCTAATTTGGAGTGTTTTTGGGACCATTAAAGATATAACATTTTTGGTTTTAAAGTCATAGCATGATAAATTGTGACAATTTGTCCTTTTTAATTTTATTAATCGGATTATTATTATAAGGTACATTGATCTTACCAATATAATGACAGAAAAAGAAATCTTCTTCCTAAAAAACTCTCTGTACTGAATACCTGGGAGTTTTTTGTCCAAAGATGCTCAATACTCATTTTTATTTATAATAATAGAAACAGCAATCTTTGAGAAAGAAGAGAAAATGTGCAACTAAATTTACTCTGGTGCACAGGTTTTTATGGGATTAGGAGTTTATTTTTGTATTTATTTATTTAATTGCTTATTTCCTTTTTCTCTCTTTCTGTGCATTTATTTATCTATTTTGGGCTAGCCAATGAATACACAGAAATATTACCACAAAAATTTTGTAAATTTATTTCAACATGTGTGGGGGTTTTCTTTCTGTTATTTTCTGCAGAGATATTCGGGGTTGGAAGGTTGTTTTTGGGGTACGCATAAAACTGATCATGTTTTCATCATGTCCTTGAGGCTCAATGGTTAAGGATGTCAGATTTTTTTTCTTTTTTGCATCACTAATGCTTCCTAAACATTAAATTAAATTTAGGTTTGATTTCATAAGAACAATCCATCTTCTCCTTTCTTTAAACATGACCTAAAACAGGCCAATATGTGGGTCAATTAAAATCTGAGAATATATCTTTGGCATTTATGATACTTTCCATTCATAGGGCCATTCAGAGCTAATCCTTTCTGTTCTGAAAGAACACCCAGCAATCAAACATGATGATTTTCAGGACATTCCAAGACCAGCCATTTGGAGTCTCAGGGCATTCTCTGCTCTCCTATCCCTTCCTCAAAGTCTTCTCCTCCCTCCTTCCTTCTCTTCACCATGGCTATATCTAGTTATGTGCTAAAACCCTCAAGTTTCTGACAATTTCCATTCCCTGCTCCTGAATATCTCCCATTTTCCCCCTTCTAGTCCCTCTGACAAATGACATTATAGATTCAGTAGCTAAGTCAAGTTCAGGAGTCTGGATTCAAAGTTTCCCTGAAGCCCACACAGTCTGGGTTTCAGTACCCACCATGATCACATGTTCTAGCTTCACTTTGAACACCAAGTTGGGACATTCAGAGTCAGGGTTAGCTTGTAATTTGCACATTTTCTGTGGCTCCTCTCAATATTCCCACATGAAAAGTACATGGATTAGTCCTTTAGAATTCTAGGGAATATACAAGACATGAGGTTTTGGTTCTAAAGCCACATTAAGAGAACTTGTGTCAAATTCTTTTTAATTTTATTATTTGAATTATCATTACAATATACATTTCTCTTAGTGATATGAAGACTTCAAAATAGAAGTCTCTCTCAAAAGCTCTGTATACTGAACATGTGGCGGGTTTAGTCCAAAATTACTCAATATTCATTTTGACTAATGGTAATATAAATTAATTAGTAGAAAATTAATTACTAGAAACAGCAGTCTTTACTAAGGAAACAAGCACACTTACTGAATTTATTTTGGCTTTCAGGATTTGTGGTTTGCATGTGTTGAGAGCTTTATTTAACTAGGCAAAAAATTCACAATAATCTTATTTAAACACTTTTATCAGTGTGGTTGTAGAGATGAGATTTCCGTTTTATGTTTTATTTTAGTTTGTTTTCTTTATATATCAGTAATGCCAGGTAAAAATAATATTGTCATGAATGAGTGATCTCCTACAAAAAAATCTACCTTCTTTTTAAATTACTTAAAAAATGCCCAATATTTGAGCTCACTGAGTATATGAACGAGAATAAATACATGTGATTTGTGAGATTTCCACTGCAAGGCCCTTCCCCAGCAGATGATCCCTTGTCTCTAAACCCTCCCACCTGTAGCATATAGTGATTTGGAGATCACTGCAACAGCTGACATTTTCTGCCCAAAGCACTCCCTTTGTTTTGAGTTCCCTCTTCTCTGACCCCTGCTGCTCTCTGATTTTCGTCTCCATGGCAATTTCCAGACCTGATACTTGAAGCGTGCTCACATCCTCCTGTTTCTGAAAATTTCCATTCACAGCCCCTCTGCCTCTGCCCCCTCCCTTCTCTAGACAGTCAGACTTCTGACTTTGCACCTGCTATAGCCTCTCCCAGCTCATGATCCTGAATATGCTCTACATGGAGTTTTCTTTTTCTTTTTTCTTCCTTAATTGTTACAGTGCACAGTCATTTTCCCTATATACACATTTACAAAACAAACCTGTTTCTGTTCTAAGTCCTCAGCTTGTTATACATTCATTTTATTTCCTCTAATTAGTCTGCATTCATTTTCCTTGTTAGTAGTATCAATTTTGGCCAGGACTAAAGAAGAACATGTAGGGAGTTACATCTGGTTTAATGTCCAAATATTTTCAGTTTAGGGGCATATTTTTTGGTTTGTCAGAAAATAGACAGTATTTTAACTAGACTGTTTTAGCTGAGTAATTGTGGATTCATGATTTATTTCAAAGAATCCCTACTACCAAATGTGAATTAAATCACAGGAAAAGATTGGAATCCTAGGCAAACTGGCCTTCCTTTTGAGTTTTGACTTCCCTTCAACTCACCAATATTGGCTCACTTAGAAAACAAATGAAAATACAACATTTTCATTTATGACATTTTCCCTCCTATGCACCTAGGAGAACAGATTCTGATTCATCTTCCCAGACAGCTTCTGGCTATCACAGAAGGTGACTTTTAGCCCATTCATTAGTCTGACCTATTGTATTCTAAGGTGTGGCTTTGCTTTCCTATCCGCACTCCAACGTAGGACTAGCATTCAGAGTTTGCTAATATATTATACGTTAAAAGATGGAATTTACTATCATGCATGGAAATTATGTCTTCTGATCTTTAGCCTACCACAAATTTGGCAGCTTTTATGGTACCTGGCTGCTCACAGATTAATTTTTCTAAGAACGTTCACACCTGGAAATTCTCATATCTAAGTGAATACGCTTAAGTTCTATTTGAATGATCTTACATTTTTTTTTTACCGTTTTATTTTAACAACATAAAACTAGCCCACATGCTGATTTCCAAACAAAAATCTCCCTTTATTTGTGACACCATGTTATAATGCCTCAAAATACTGAATATTCATTATGACAAATAATACTATCAACAGCTCCTTTATCAATGAAGCTATTGCAGTGGATTTTTTCTGTATTGATATTTAAGAAAGTAATATTGATTTGTGCATCTATGTAACTGAAAGTATTTTCACTTTTCCTTCAGGGCTCTGAGTTTAAGGATGACAGAACATTTTCTTTTTCTATCAGCAGTGCATACTAAAAATTGAATTAAAATTGAGGTTTATTCTCATAAAAATAATCTACCTTCATACTGTTTACTAAATGGCCTACAAGAAGTAAATATTTGGGCCAAGTTAGAATATATCTGAGAATGTATTCTTATCATTTATGACATTTTTCCATTCTGAGACCCATTGAGAGCAAATCATTTCTTTACTCAGAGAATGCCCAGCAATCAAATGTGTTGATTTTCAGGACATTTGAAGATGTGACCTCTGGAGTCTCAGGGCACTCTCTGCTCTGATTATCCCTTCTTCCCCTTCTCTTCTCCAAGGCTACAATATGCTATGAGCTAAAGCTCTCCAATTTATGATAATTTTCATTCTCTACCCCTCAACATCTCCTTTTCTCACTCTTCTAGTTCTTTGCGATAATGAGATTATAGATTGTATATGCAAATCTAGCTCATGATTCTGGATTCAAAATTTCCGTGAAGCTAACACAGTTTGGGTTCTTGGTGCCCTCCTCGATCTCACATTTTCACTTCACTTTCCCCTCCCCATTGGTATATTCAGAGGCAGGATTTAACTGATAGCTTGAACTCTGTACCTCTGTTGTCAACTGCTTCCAATATTCCTGCATCCTAAACATTTAGTATTCTAGGAAACACTGAAGCAATGACATTTTTCATTTTTAAAGATATATCTAAATAACTTGTGTCAATTTTTTATTTTGCATTTTTTTCATAGTATGATCTTTACAATGTACATCTCTTACTGATCTGATGACTTTAAATAGAAGTCCTCTCTCTAAATGGATCTCTAAAGTGAATACCTGGGTTTTATGTCCAAAATTGTTCAATATTCCTTTTTATTAAAAATAATAGAAGCATCAGTCTTCAATAAGGAAAAAAAATAAGTGCACTTGCCTTTCTTTTGGTGTGCATGCATTGGGGTCCAGAGGCATTGATTGCTAGCCAAAAAATAAAAGATCATCTCACAACATCCTTCTGTTACTGTGGTGGAAGATAGGTGGTAGTGGTGTTTTTTGAGGGTTTTTTTTTTTGTTTATTTTTCCGATACATCACTATTGTGCAGTTAAAATTATATTGGCACAAATCAATGATTTTCTGTAAAAATCTAATTTCCTATTGCTTTCTAAAGCCCATTCCTCATAAACAAGAAAACAGATTTTTGTTATTTGTGAGATTTTCCATTCTGAGACCCCTTCCCCACCAAATGATGCCTGTTCTCTGAACATCTCCCTCCGCCTATACCATGCTGGGATTTGGAGTTCACTGTAATATCTGACCTTTTTTGCCTTAAGGGCTCTCCTTGCTCTGAAGTCCACTCTTCTTTAGGTACTACTGCTCCCTCATTTTTGTTTCCATGGCAACTCCCAGACCTGACACTCTGTGCTTACCTTCTCTTGTTTATGAAAATGTCCATTCCCAGTACTGTGTATCTCCTCCTGTCTCTTCTCCAGGCCTTCAAATATCTGGCCTGGCAAATACAATGGTCTCATCCAAGTGATGATCCTGAATTCCAAATTTCCATCAATTTCATACCTTTTATGTCACATGAGGCATCTCCTATCTTATACTTTCACTAAGTTTTTTATTCCAAATCTGGACATTCATAGTCAGGACTTATGCCCTACCTAGGAAATGTGATTTTCTAAGTAACAGTACTCTTCCAAGATATGTAACTGGAAAGGTCCTGGGAAACTCTGATATATGATTTTCCAAGGGGTTACCAGGAGCTAACATTTTGGACAATATGACCATACCCTCCCATGATGCCTGAGGATTTTTCTTTTTTTATTCAGTCATTAATACAACACATATTTATCTTCCCACATACCAATTATTAAAACTAATCAGTGTCCACTTTATTTCCTTCACTTGCAGCATGTTATTTATCTAGATCTAGAAAATATTTCTGCCTAAAATGCATATATTTATAGTAATCCTGAAAATGTATATTTTACAGTTGAAGGCCCATTTTAAAGAAGATCATGTAGGTTCTCATACCTCTCATAGCTATGACCCATGGAAAACTTCAGCAAACTCCTGTCCTGATCTTTTGTTTTCTCTCCTGAATCAGATATCCCTGTTTCTAAAATCCCTCTTCTTCATTTTCTCATTCTCCTCTCCAAGTCTCCTCCTAGACCTGACATTGTCTGTGATAAAATCCCATTTCTTTAGACAATCCCTCTCATCAGCCTCTGAACACCTCCCACTCTCTCTGTTTTATTCCTTCACAAACTCTCATTCCTGTTTCTACAGCCTCATCCAGATCAGGGCTCATACACTGTATTTTTCAGAATTATGTTCACAATCTAGTCAGTATTGTGTATTTCCATGAAGCTCAGATAATCTTGATTTTACATCAAAGCCGTATTCAAGAATTCAGTGTTCACAGTGCATTCCTCATGGTTCCATTTGGAGGGACTCACTGTCATTCTATGAAATTCTGAATCCTAAATTCCAGTCCACCACCAATTTGCCCACTCAAATGGAACTTTGAAGTTCAGGCATTTAAGTTTTCTAAGGATCTTAAAGATAGAAAATTGCCATGCCTAAAGGAACAACCTCCTGAGCTGTGGAAGGTTTCTTGTTGTTTTTTTTTTTCTGGTTCAATGTATTTTATTTTGTCAACACATTTGAGCCTTTCATACACTGATTTCCAAAATAAAGTTGTCTCCTCTTAGAAGTCCTTGTTACATAACACCATTTTTAATAGTATTAGATAGTGAATATCCATTAATACTAATATTATTATAAATAGTGATCTTTATCAATGAAGGAACTGCAGAGGATTACATTGGTTTTTTTGGTACACTTATGTCAAGTAGGTGGGGTTTTGGGGATGGTGATAAAATAGACAGTATTTTCTCATCTTTGAATGCTCTGTGGTTATAGGCATGAGATTTTATTTTTTTTTGTATCACTAATGTGTACTAAAATTTCTGTTGGATGCATGTTTAATTATATAAGGAAGATCTGCCTCAACCTTGTATTTTAATACACTACAGAAGGCCAATATTTGGATCAGTTAAGGATACATATGAGAAAACATCCTTGCAATTGTCCATTCTAAGTAAGGCCCATTTGGAGGTAATCATTTGTGTTCTCAGAGAATGTTTTGCAATCAAACATGGTGATTTTCAGAACGTCCCAAGGCATACCCTTTGGAGTCTCAGGGCACTCTCTGCTTTGATTTCCCTTCTTCAGAGGGCTCTACTACCTCCTTGCTTATCTGAACTATGGCCCCAGGATAATACGTGCTAGAAATCCCCCTGTTTCTTACAATTTCTAATCTTAGCATCTGAACATCATCCCCTCTTAATCTTCCATTGTCTCCCATATTCACATTGTAGATTCTACAGCACCTATGTCTGGATTCAAAGTTTCCCTGAAGCCCACAACGTCTGGGTTCCAGTGCCCTTTATGATCACATGTTCTGATTTCACTGCCTCCATTGGGACTTTCAGTGGCAGCTCTGAACTCTTAGCTCTGCCATTGTGCACCTCTCAAGTACTCCAAATAATCCCATGTGAAAAGCACCTGGAAGCCTAATTTGGAGTGTTGTTGGGAACATTGAAGACGTGACATTTTTGGTTCTAAAACCATTGCATGATACATTGTGACAACTTGTTATTGTTAACTTTATTAATTGGATTATTATTACAATGTACGTTGGTTTCATAGATGTAACGACTTTTGAAAAAAATAGTCTTTTACCTAAAATGGGAATAACTGTTTACTTTTGTCCAGAGATGCTCAATAGTCAGTTTAATGAATACTAATAGAAATGGCAGTCCACTAAATAAAACAGTATATGCAAGGAAACTTATAATGGTGCACCAGTTTTTATGGATTTCCAGTTCATTTCATTTATTTACTTCTTTCTTTTTTATCTTTGTATTTATTTATCTATGTATCCATTAATCTATTTTGAGCTAGCCAAAGAATATGCAAAAATCTTACCACAAAGTTGTGCTAATTTATTTCAATATGTGTGTGGGTTTTCTTTCCGTTTTTTTTCAGAATAGACATTTGGAATTGGAGGACTAATTTTTTTTGGGGGGGATCATAAAATTGATCAAATTTTCATCATATCCTGGTAAGGATGTTGGGTTTTTTCTTCTTTTTTGCATCCATATGTGCTTCTTAAACATCAAATTGAAATTTAACTTTGATATCATAAGAACAATCCACATTCTCCTTTTTTTATTATAATCTAAAACAGTTGAATATTTGGGCCAAGTAACATCTGACAATATAACTTTGGCGATTATGATACTTTCCATTGCTAAGTCCATTCAGAACAAAACCTTTCTGCTCTCCGATAACATCTGTCAGTCAAACATGATGATTTTCAGGACATTCCAAGACCTGCCCTTTGAACTCTCAGGGCAATTTCTGCTCTAATATCCTTTATTCCAAGTGCTCTTCTCTCTCCTTCCTTCTTTTCACCATGGTTCTACCCTGCTGTATTTCAAAACGCTCAATATTCTGACAATTTCCATCCTCTGCTCCTGAACATATCCCTCTCCCCGTTATAGTCCCTCTGAGAAATGACATTAGAAATTCAGTAGCCAAGTCACCCTCAGGATTCTGAATTCATGCTCCCTCAAGGCCACACCATCTGGATTCCAGTGCCCTCCATGATCACATTTTGTACCTGAGATCATATTGTGTACCTCACTTTGGACATTCAGAGGCCGGGTTCACTAGTAGCTTGAACGTTTTCTATGGGTGCTCTCAACTACTTCCAACATTCCCACATGAAAAGTACCTGGAAAACCTAGACCTTTAGAACTCTAGGGAACATAGAAGACAAGACATTTTGGTTCAAAGTCATATCAAGAGAACCTGTGTCAACTTCTTTTTAATTTTATTATTTGGATTACTATTAAAATATTCGTTGCTTTTAATGATATGATGATTTCAAAATAGAAGTTTCTCTAAAAATTCTGTATACTGAACATGTGGGGAGTTTTAGTACAAAATTACTCAATATTCATTTTGAGTAACAGTAATATTAATTAATAGAAAATTAATTAATAGAACCACAGTCTTTATTAAGGAAAGAAATGTATCTAATTGAATTTGTGTTGCTTTACACGATTTTTGGTTTGCAGATGTTGAGGGGTTCCTTTAGCTAGCCAAAATATTCAGAATAATCTCACTAAACTGTTTTAGCAGTGTGCTTGTAGAGACAAGATTTTTGTTCTCTGGTTTTGTTTTTTAGTTGCTTTGTTTTCTTTTTAAATCACTGATGACAGATAAAAGTTATATTGTCATGAATGAGTGATGTCCTACAAAAAATCTACCTTCTTCCTTTGAAAATTACTTAAAAATACTCAACATTTGAGCTCATTGAGTATACACAAGAAAATAAATCCATGTGATTTCTGAGATTTTCCAATCTAAGGTCATTTTCCCAGGAGATGATCCCTTTTTTCTAAACCCTCACACCTGTAGCAAATAATGGTTTGGAAATCACTGCAGGAGTCAACATTTTTTTGCCATAATCACCCTCTTGGTTGTGGTTTTCCTCTTCTCTAGTCCTGGATATGTCATTTTCATCTCCATGGCAATACCCAGGTCCGATACTTGGTATCACATCCTCCTGTTTCTGAAAATTTCCATTTCCAGCCCCTCTCCTTCTGCCTCCTCCCATCTCTAGACCCTCAGAATTCTGACCTTACACTTGCTGAAGTCTCATCATGACCCTGAAGATGATCTACAAGAATTTTTCTTTTCCTTTTTCCTTCGATCATTATTACAATGTATATACCTCTTTCCTGTATGCAAATTTGCATAACTTAGCTCTTTCTATTCTAAGTCCTCTACATGTCACATATTCATTGTATTGCCCCAGATCACTCTGCGTTCATTTTTCCTGTTGATGACATAAATAGCTGTTTGGACCAAAAGAGAACATATAGAGAGTTACATTAGCTCTGGTGTCCAAAGGTTTTCAGTTTGAGAGCATTTGGTTTGGGTTTGCCACCAAACAAGATGTACTTTAACTACTATCTTTAACCCTTATAGGTGTGAATTTGTGTTTTATTTTAAAGCATCCCTATGATAGAATGTTAATAAAATTGGAAGAAAGGTCTCCCTTCTTCTGGTTTTTGAAATTCCCTACAATTGGCCAATGATTTGGCTCATGTAGAATATATATGAAAATAATGCTTTGCCATATTTTCGATTCCAAGGCCCCTACATTTTCAGAGTTTTCAAAATGTCTCAAAAGGTTGTTTGTAGTCCATTCAAAAGTCTGACACTTTGTGTCTCAAGTTTTGCTTCGCTCTCCTGTCCGCACTCCAATATACGACATTCAGAGTTAGGCCTTATATGTAGCCAAGAAATGAGGAAACCACATTTTAGCCACCTCCAACCCTTGCCATTGTGTGTGAACTGAGAGCTCAGGCATTAGATGTGCTAAGGACCTTCTAAGACGTGAAATTGTTGGATCCAAGGAAACGCCCTCCTGTCATCTATCAAGTCCACTTTAAACAATTTTAAGGGATTTTCATCACACTGTGCCTAATAACTTACATATATATCATAATATGGAAACATTAGTTGTCTCTCTTATGAAGTTTCAGGAGTGAAAACCTAGGTTTTCTTTATTTTCAAAAATATTCTATGTACATTACCAATAATAATAAGATCAATGGAAGGCTTTATCAAAGAAAGATCTTCATAAAATTATATTTATTTCCTGGAGCTTGTGTACAACACACGCACGCACATGTGCACACACACTCTCAAATATATAATGAACTTTTCTGGGAAATTTTTAGCTAACCAAAAAATTATCACTACTTTCAACAAAACTTTAGAGCTGTTTTTTTCAAAAAAAATTTTTGAGCTTCACAAGAGTATAATATATGTATACTGAAATAAGTGCCTTGTCTAGAAATTCTGGATTCTCCTACTTTCTTATGTTACTTAACACTGGAAAATATTTTTAACCACTAAGGAGTATTTGAAGAAATTCTTGAAATTGATGACATTGTGCATTCTAAAATCCTTTCCACAGCAGCTGAGGCAGGTTCTCAGACCTCAAAGAGCTGTCACATGTGGAAAATTGGAGGACATCTCAGTCCTGATCTTTTCTGTTCTCTCCTGAATCACATATTCCTTCTGTTCAAAGCTCTCCTTTGTCTCTCATTCTCTCCTCCAATATTCATCGCAGATCTCACATTGTCTCTTCTATAATTCCATTTCTTTTAGACAGTTTCCCTCATAAGCCTCTGAACATCTCCCACTCTCTGGCCTAGTCCTTCCCCAAATTGACATTCCTGGTTCTCATCCTGTGCCTCATCTTGCACAGGATTCTAGTTTGTATATGTCAGTCAAGCTCAGATATTCTAGGTTCTAAGTTTTTTCCAAGAACTGTTCAAGTGTTCTGACCTCACAAATCAAATTACTAATTTTTCCAATCAGAGGTGGAACTTACTGTCATGCTGGGAAATTGTCTTCTGATGGCAATTCTACTGCCAACCTGACTGCTTTTATGGTACCTGGATGCACACACATTCATGTTTCTAAGAACCTTCACAGATAGAAAAGTCTCATAGTTGAGGAAATACCCTCCTAAGATCTGTTTGCATCATTTTGCTAACATTTCCCTCATTGTTTTATTTTAAGAACCCAAAACTTACCCTTATACTGATTTCCAAACTAATTTTCTCTCTTTCTGCATAACATCATGTTGCATTGCTTCAAAATACAAAATATTCACCACGTCAAATACTACTCTCCATAGCTATCTGTCAATGATGCAGTAGCAGTGTTGTACTAATTTTTGTACTGTTGTACAAAACAAACTAGTTATACTAATTTTCCCACAGAGATTTGTAATATTAATTTGGACAGCTATAAAATTGATAGCCTTTTCACCTTACCCTCAAGGGTCTGTAGCTAAGGATGTCAGAATCTTTTTTTTTCACTTGCTATCACCAATGCTTACTTAAAATTACCTTTGAATTTCAGTTTGTTCTCATAAAAACAATCTCACTTCATCTTGTTTCTGAAATTGCCTGTAACTAGTTAGTATTTGATCCAAGTAAGAACATATCTGAGAGTACATCATTGTCATTTATTATATTTTCCATTCTATGACCCATGGAGAGCCAATCATTTTTGTTCTCAGAGAACACCTAGCAATCAAATGTGGCGATTTTCAGGATATGCTTTGGAGCCTCAGGGCACTATGTGCTCTGATATTCCTTCTTCAAAGGGCACTCCTTTGTCCTTCCTTCTCTTGACCTTGGATACAACACACTATTGTTGAGATCTTACTGTTGCTTCCAATTTTGAAACTTAGGCCCTAAAAAGTAACCTCTCTTCATTTTCTATTCCCTCCCAATATTGACATCACAGATTCTATAGCTGAATCATCTCAGGATTCTGGATTCAAAGTTCCCTTCAACTCAACATCATCTGGGTTCCAGTGCCCTCTGTGATCACATATTCTGACTTCATTGCCCCCATTGGGACATTCAGAGCAGAATTTAACTCTTCATTCTGACATTCTGCATCTCTCAACTGTTTCCCAGATTCCCATGAAACCAAAGCTTTAGTGTTCTAGGGACCAGCCAAGGTATGTCATTTTTGCTTATAGCATGATAAATTTTGCCAAATTCTTAGCTTCACTTTATTGCTGGGATTATTATTACAGTGTGCATGGATGTTAGATTTCTTCTTCCCACACAACTTGCCATAGTGAACATTTTTTGTTCAATAATGATCAATATTAATTTTTATTAGTAAGAATAGAAATTGGCTATACTATATAAAGAAATATATGCAACTGGCCTTGTTCTTGTAATCAAGTTTTGTGTACCTTTTATTTTTTTCTTTCCTTTTTGGGCGCGGGGGATCTAGCCGAAGAACACACAGTAATCTCACTGCAACCTTTTTTCACTTTATTTCAATGCGTGTAGTGTTTCAGTTTATGAGTCTCTGTAGAGATATTTGAGGTTTGCAGGTTGTTTTTGGGTGGCCATGAAATAGATGGTATTTTCAACACACCCCTGAGGATCTATGGTTCAGTTTGTCAGATTTTTTTCTTTTTTTCTTCTCCAATGCATTCTGAAATTTTAATTAGAATTTAAATTTGGTCTCATAAGAACAATCAGACAGACTCTTGTATATTAAACGACCTGTCTCATGTCAATGCTTGGGCCAAATAAGAATATATCTGAGGATCTATCCTTGGCATTTATGATGTATTACATTCTAAGGTCCATTCAAACCTGAATTTTTCTGGAATCAAACATGATGATTTTCAAGACATCCAAGGAACTGCCCCCTGGAGTCTCAGGGCACTCTTTTTTCTAGATTCCCTTACTCAAAGTACTCTCCTACCTTCTTCCTTCTCCTCACTTTGGCTATTGTGTGCTTCGTGCTAAAAATCGTCCTGTTTCCAACTATTTCCATTGTCAGCTCCAAATCTTCTCCCACTCTCCCCCTTCTAGTCCCTCCCAACACTGACATGATAGATTCCACTGCCAAGTCAAGCTCAGGATTCTAGATCCAAAGTTTTCATCAAATGCACACAGTCAGCGTCCTAGGTACCATCAATGATTCCATGTTCTGGCTTCATTTTCCTTTCCACCTTGCTATAGTCAGAGTCAAGATTTACCTCCTACATCAAACACAGTGAATCCGTACACTCTGCTTCCAATATTGCCACATGAAAAGTACCAGGAAGCTTAGACTTTTATGGTTTTAGGTACCATCCAGGAGAAAACATTTTGGACTTTTTTCCTTTGTTTTTTTTTTTGGCTCTGCATTTGGAGTTGTGACTTGCCCACTGTCACACAGTTAGAAACTGTCAGAGGTTGGATTTGAACTCAGATCCTCATGATTCCAGGGCTGGTACTCAACCGACTGTGCCACATCATTGCCCCATTTTGGGTTTTAAAGGTGGATCATAATCAATTGGGTCAAATTACTTTTAGTTTTTCTTATTTGGACTATTATTATAATGCACATGGGCCTTACTGATATGATGATTTCAAAAGAGGTTTCTCTCTAAGAAGTTCTCTATATTCACCATTTTGTGTTCTTGTCCAAAGTATCTTGATCCTGATTTTTAAAAAATAGTAATAGAAACAGCAGTCCTTCCTGAAGATAGAAACAGAAGAGGAACAATTATTTAGACGTGCATGGGTTATGGTTTGGAGGGAGTATTTTGATTAGCCAAAATATTGACAGAAATCTCCATAAACACTTTGAAAAGTGTGGTTCAATATAGACAAGGCCTTTTAGATTGTTTTGTTTAATTTCTTTGTGTATTTTTTGCATGCATCACAGAAGCCTAGTAAAATCATATTAGAATAAATTATATTCTACACTAAATCAGACTTCTTATTCATAACATTAATTTAACCTGGTCAGTATTTAGGCTCACATTGCATCTGTACACACACACACACACACACACACACACACACACACACACGCACGCACACACACACACACTTAAATTAATCCTTGGCATTTGCAAGATTTTCCCCTGGATGCCCCTTCCCAGAAGATGATTTCTGTTCCCTTAACTTTCCCATCTATACCATATCCTGTTTTGCAGAACATTGCCACATCTGACCTTTCTTCCCTAAGGGCTCTCTTGTTCTTATATCCCCTCTTGTCTGGGCACTGCTGCTCTCTCATTTTCATCTCCATGGCTACTGCTAGCACTAACACTCTGTTTATCAGATCCTTCTGTTTCTGAAAATGTCCCTTCCCACACTCCATACATATCCCTCTCTCTCTGAGCCATCACAATTCTGGTCTAGCAGATTCCACAGTCTCAGTCACCTGATGATCCTGAATTCCAAATTTCTTTCAAGGTAGTACTTCCAATGTGCCATGAACCATTCCAGATGCCATACTCTTTTTAAACTTTTCACTCAATGTCTAGACCTTCAGAAGATGGAGATTCTGTAAGTTCTAGCACCTTATCAACCTACGTACTTGAAACTCCCCATAGTCAATGAATGTCCCAATGGGGCCAAGAAAAACTAATATCTTTGAATTGAAAGTCATAATTTCTAATGGTGTGTAAGGTTGTTCTTTATATTTTTATTGGATTTCTTATTATAATACACATTAATCTTACCGCATGTGATTTTTTTTCCACAAATGATGTGTCTTTTCTAAGTCCTTATCATGCTTCATATCTTTTATCTCAAAATGTAAAATGTGTTTTTTCCCTGATGAAAATATATTTAAAGTAGTCCTTAAAATTGATGACACTTTCCATTTGATGCCCCATTCCACAGAAAATCATGCAGCTTCTCAGAATCCTCACATCTTTGGGATATGGAAAATTGGATTACACCCCAGTCCTCTGTATTTATGTCCGCTCCTGAATTCAGAATCCCTTGTTCTAGAGGCTCTCCACAATCTCACAATCTCTTTGCCAAGGCTCCTGCCGAACCTGACCTTGACTTTCTGAAGTCCTATTTCTCCAGACACTTGGCTTCAACAGCCTCCCAATATCTCCTCACCTCTCTGACCTAGTTAGTCCCCCACCTAACATTCCTATTTCTACAGTCTCATCCATCTCAGGGTTCTAGATTGTGTATTTCAGGATATATTCAGGATTGTATATTTCCATCAACCTCAGACATTCCAGCTTGCAAGGGATAGACCTTTGGATTAGTTCAGTCTTCACAATATATTCCTAATAGTTCCATTTGAAAAGCTCACTGCCATGCAGAGAAATTCTACATTCTAAGCTCTAGCCTACAACCAAGTTGCCCACCTTTAATGGTTCACAGAAATTTTGACATTCAGTTTTCTAAGAATCTTTACAGATAAGAGATGCTCTTGCCTAGAGAACACCCTCCTGAGGTCTCTTAGATGCGTTTGGGCATTTTCTGCTTGCGATCCTTTTATTCATTTTTTTTGACCAACATGTTTGAGTCTTAGATCTATAGTGATTTCCAAACTTAAACTGTCTTCTCTTGAGTATAAATTACATAATGCCATTTTTTAATCGCTAAAAATACAGAATATTCATTATCACTAATACTGTGAATTTCAATCTTTATCAATGAAGGAAATGCAGAGGATTGCATTAGTTTTAGGGTACAGGTATTAGTGTTTGAAGGATTTTTTTGGGGTGGCTATGAAATAGAAAGTATTTTCACCATACTTTGAAAGCTCTGTGCTTCAGAAGGTAAGATTCCTTGTAGTTTTCCCTCACCAATGCAATCTACAATGTAAATTAGAAATTAGGTTTGATCATGTCACAGAAATCTATATTTGCTTTGTTTTATAAATTACCTACAAGAGGTTAATATTCAGGCCAACTTATATATGAGAATAAATTCTTGCCATTCATGACATTTTCCATTCTAATGCCTATTCATGGCCAATCGTTTATGTTCTCAGAGAAGGCCTAGCAATGAAACATGATGATTTTTTGAAAATTCCAAGATTTGCTATCAGGACTCTCAGGTCATTTCCTGGTCCATAAGTGGGGAACGTGTGACTTTGGGCCACATGTGGCCCTCTTGGTCCACAAGCGTGGCCCTTTGACAGCATCCAAATTTTACAGAACAAATTCCTTTAATAAAAGTATTTGTTCTGTAAAACTTGGACTCAGTCAAAAGGTCACGCTTGAGGACCTACAAAGCCCACTGTGGCCTGTTGGCCACAGCTTCCCCACTGCTGCTTTGATCAGATATCCCTTATTCTAAGAGTTCTCCCCCTTCATCCATTTCCTAAAACATGGGTACACTAAGCTAAATTTAAAATCCTGTTTCTGACTATTTCCATTCTTAACCCATGAACATCTCCCAGTTTTCCTCTTCCATTCCCTCCACACAATGATATTATAGATTTTGCATCTGAATCAAGCTCAGGAGTCTGGATTCCTAGTTTTCCTCGGAGCTCACACAGTCTTCATTCCAGGTGTCCTCCATGATCTCTCATTCTGGCTTCACTTTGCAATCCACCTTCAAGGGCAAAACCGAGCTCCTAACTCTGACATTCTGAATCTCACTGTTAGCCACTTTCTACATCTCCACATGAAATTGACTTCGAAGCCAAAGCTTTTAGTGTTTTATAGAACATCCAAAATTTTGGCTATAAACATATATATCATTTATCTTATATGTCTTATATTTCAATGAATTGAGTGATTATTACAGAGTCCTTAGGCCTTACAAATAAGAATCTTTGAAAATAGAAATCACCCTAATAAGATTACCATACTTGGCATCTTGTTTTGTTGTTCAAAATTGCTTGATATTAACTTGTATTAGTAATAATAAAAACAACAGTCTACTAAAATACAAATAACTGTCTTTGTTTTGTATGCAGGAATTGTGGTTTTGGGGGCTTTATTTAGCTAGACAAAACATGCACAATAATCTCTCTTTTGGGAATGTGTTTGAAAAGATGAGCTTTCTGGTTTAAGTTTTTTTCAGTTTCTCTGTGAGTTTTTCCTATTCATCACTGATGCACGATAAAAATCATTTGGAATAAATGATCTCTTACCAAAAAAAAAATCTATTTTCTTATCTTTTAATTAGTTAAAAATGCCTAACATTTGGGCTCACTGAGAATAAAAATGACGATAAATCCATGTGATTTGTCAGATTTTCCACTCTAAGGTCCCTTCCCCAGAAACTGTTTCCTTTCATCTGAACCCTCCCACCTGAAGCAGATAGTTGCTTGGAGATCGTTGTCAGAGCCTACATATTCTGCCCAAAGCACTCCCTTAGCTCTGAGTTCCCTCTCCCCTGGCCCCTGCTGCTGTCTAATTTTCACCTCTATAGCAAGTCACAGACCTTACACTGTGTGCTTATATCCTCCTGTTTCTGAAAATTTCCATTCACAGCCCTCTCCCTCCACCCACTCCCTTCTCTAGATCCTCAGACTTCTGACTTTGCACCAGCTATAGCCTCTGCTAGCTCAAGATCCTGAAAAGGCTTTACCTGGATTTTTCTTTTTCTTTTTTTTCTACATAATTATAGCAGTGCACATGCATCTTCCCTCTATACAAATATGCAAAACAAACCCATGTCTTTTCTAAGTCCTCAGTTTCCTACACATTCATTTTATTACCACAAGTTAGTCTGTATTCATTTTGCTTATTAGTGATGTCAAGAGAGTTCAGAATTAAAGGAGAACATGTAGGGAGTTATATTTGGTTTGGTGTCCAAATATGATCAGTTTAGGGACATTTTTGATTTTGGTTTGTCAGAAAATGATCACTATTTTCACTAGACTGTTTTAGCTGTGTGGTTGTAGATTCATGATTTATTTACAAGAATTCCTACTACCGAATGTGAATTAAATGGCAGGAAATTATTGGAATCCCACACAACCTCACCCTGCTTCTGGCTTTTGAGTCACCTACCTCTGGCCAATATTTTGGCACACTTTGTATAGAAATGAATATACATCTTTTTCATGTGTGATATTTTCTGTTCTGTGTCCCTAGGAGAGCAGATTCTGATGTATATTCTCAGAGAGTTTCCTGCTATCACATAGAGTGGTTGGTAGACCATTCATAAGTCTGACCTTTTGTGTTATAAGGTTTGGCTTTGTTCTCCTATCCTCACTCCAATATAGGACAAGAATTCAGAGATAGGACATATTATTACAAGTTCAAAGATGAAACTTTCTATAACGCTGAAATATTCTGTCTTTTGACCCCTAACCTACCACCATTTTGGTAACTTTTATGGTACCTGACTGCTCACAGATTCGTTTCTCTAAGAACATTCATACATGGGAAATTCTCATATTTAAGGGAATATCTTACTATCTTTTGGGACGATATTCTTACCTTTTTTTAACCTGTTTTTTTTTTAACAATGCAAACCTTACCATATACTGATTTCCAAACAAAAATCTTCTCCCTTTATATGTAACGCCATGTTGTAGTACCTCAAAATGCATAATATTCATTAAGACAATACTATGAAGAGCTATTTTATCAGTGAAGGAATTGCAGAGGATTTTTTTCTGTACTGGCGATTAAAGATGGAGCATTAATTTGAACATCTATAAAATTGATAGTATTTTCACTTTCTTATCAGAGCTCTGAGTTTAAGGATGTCAGGACTTTTTCTTTTTCTATTAACAGTGCATACTAAAAATTGAACTAGAATTGAGGTTTATTCTACAAAAATCTTCCTTCATACTGTTACAAGAGGTTAAATATTTAGGCCAATGTAGAATATATGTGAGAATACATTCTTGTCATTTATGACATTTTCCATTCTGAGACCCATTGAGAACCAATCACTTCTTCACTCAGAGATTTTCAGGACATTTCAAGATTTGCCCTTTGGAGTCTCAGGGCACTCTCTGCTCTGATTATCCATTCTTCCTCCCTCCTTCCTTCTCTTCTGCAAGGTTATACTCTGCTATGAGCTAAAGCTCTCCAATTTCTGACACTTGCCTTTCTTTCTTTCAGTGTGCATGTATTGGAGTTCAGAGGTATTGATTGCTAGCCAAACAATAAAAGATCATCTCACCAAATCCTTTTCCTACTGTGGTTGAAGATAGGTGGTGCTGTTGTCCTTTGAGAATTTTTTCATTTATTTTTCTGCTAAGTCACTACTGTGCAGTTAAAATTATATTGGTACAAATGAACCATTTCCTGTAAAACTCTAATTTCCTATTCCTTTTTAAAGCTTACTCCATATAAAGATGGAAACGAATCTTTACTATTAGTGAGATTTTCCATTCTGAGACCCCTTTCCCACCAAATGATTTCTGTTATCTGAACCCCTTCCCTGCCTAGAGCACACAAGAGTTTGTGGTTCACTGTAGTATCTGACCTTTGCTGCCCTAAGGGCTATCCTTGCTCTGAGGGCCACTCTTTTTTGGGTACTACTGCTCCCTCTTTTTTGTTTCCATGGCAACTCTCAGGCCTGCCACTGTGTGTTTACATTGTCTCATTTCTGAAATGTCCATTTCCAGTACTGTCTATCTCACCCTCTCTCTTCTCTAGGACCTCACATATCTGGCCTGGCAAATAAAATGATCTCATCCATGTGAGGATCCTAAATTCCAAATTTTTGGCATGCTCATACCTTCTATGTTGCAGGAGGCCTCTCCTATCTTCTGTTCTCACTAAGTATTTTCTTGCAAATCTGGACATTCAGAGTCAGGACTTATGGCTTATCTAGGATATCTGATTTTCTAAGCAATAGCACGCCCTCCAAGATGTGTCCTTAGGAAGATCCTGTGAAACTCTGATATTCGGTGTTCCAAGGGGCTACCCAGAGCTGACATTTTTGAAAATAGGGCCATACTCTTCTGTTATGTAGGAAGATTTTTCTTTTTTATTGGATCTTTATTACAAAAAACATTAATCTTCCCACATACCAATTTTAAAAACTAATTCAGTATCTCTTTTATTTCCTTCACTTGCAACATGTTATTTACCTAGATCTAGAAAGTATTTCTGCCTAAACATGCATACCCTTATAGTAATCCTGAAAATTTATATTTTACAGTTGACACATTTTACAGAAGATCATGTAGATTCATGCAGCCCTCACAGCTGAGGCACATGGAAAACTTGAGGAAACTCCTGTCCTGATCTTTTGTTTTCTCTCCTGAATCAGATATCCCTGTTTCTAAAATCCCTCTTCATTTTCTCATTCTCTTCTCCAAGTCTCCTCCTAGACCTGACATTGTCTGTGGTAAAATCCCATTTCTTTAGACAATCCCTCTCATCAGCCTCTGGACACCTCCCACTCTCTCTGTGTTTTATTCCTTCACAAACTCTCATTCCTGTTTCTACAGCCTCATCCAGATCAGGGCTCATAGGCTGTATTTTTCAGAATTATATTCACAATCTAGTCAGTATTGTGTATTTCCATGAAGCTCAGATAATCTTGATTTTACATCAAAGCCGTATTCAAGAATTCAGTGTTCACAGTGCATTCCTCATGGTTCCACTTGGAGGGACTCACTGTCATTCTATGAAATTCTGAATCCTAAATTCCAGCCCACCACCAATTTGCCCACTCGAATGGAACTTTGAAGTTCAGGCATTTAAATTTTCTAAGAATCTTAAAGATAGAAAATTGCCATGCCTAAAGGAATAACCTCCTGAGATGGGGAAGGTTTCTTGGATTTTTTCTGGTTCAATGTATTTTATTTTGTCAACACATTTGAGCCTTTCATACACTGATTTCCAAAATAAAGTTGTCTCCTCTTAGAAGTCCTTGTTACATAACACCATTTTTAATAGTATTAGATAGTGAATATCCATTAATACTAATATTATTATAAATAGTGATCTTTATCAATGAAGGAACTGCAGAGGATTACATTGGTTTTTTGGTACTCTTACGTCAAGTAGGTGGGGTTTTGGGGATGGTGATAAAATAGACAGTATTTTCTCGTCTTTGAATGCTCTGTGGTTATAGGCATGAGATTTTATTTTTTTTGCATCACTAATGTGTACTAAAATTTCTTTTGGATGCATGTTTACTTATATAAGAAAAATCTGCCTCAACCTTGTATTTTAATACACTACAGAAGGCCAATATTTGGATCAATTAAAGATACATATGAGAAAACATCCTTGCAATTGTCCATTCTAAGTAAGGCCCATTTGGAGGTAATCATTTGTGTTCTCACAGAATGTTTTGCAATGAAACATGGTGATTTTCAGAACATCCCAAGGCATACCCTTTGGAGTCTCAGGGCACTCTCTGCTTTGATTTCCCTTCTTCAGAGGGCTCTACTACCTCCTTGCTTATCTGAACTATGGCCCCAGGATAATATGTGCTAGAAATCCCCCTGTTTTTTACAATTTCTAATCTTAGCATCTGAACATCATCCCCTCTTAATCTTCCATTGTCTCCCATATTCACATTGTAGATTCTACAGCACCTATGTCTGGATTCAAAGTTTCCCTGAAGCCCACAACGTCTGGGTTCCAGTGCCCTTTATGATCACATGTTCTGATTTCACTGCCTCCATTGGGACTTTCAGTGGCAGCTCTGAACTCTTAGCTCTGCCAGTATGCACCTCTCAAGTACTCCAAATAATCCCATGTGAAAAGTACCTGGAAGCCTAATTTGGAGTGTTGTTGGGAACATTGAAGTTGTGACATTTTTGGTTCTAAAACCGTTGCATGATAAATTGTGACAACTTGTTATTTTTAACTTGGTTAACTGGATTATTATTACAATCTATGTTGATTTCATAGATGTAAAGACTCTTCAAAAAAATAGTCTTTTACCTAAAATGGGAATAACTGTTTACTTTTGTCCAGAGATGCTCAATAGTCAGTTTAATGAATACTAACAGAAATGGCAGTCTTCACTAAATAAAACAGTATATGCAAGGAAACTTATTATGGTACACCAGTTTTTATGGATTTCCAGTTCATTCCATTTATTTACTTCTTTCTTTTTTATCTATGTATATATTTATCTATGTATCCATTAATCTATTTTGAGCTAGCCAAAGAATATGCAAAAATCTTACCACAAAGTTGTGCTAATTTATTTCAATATGTGTGTGGGTTTTCTTTCCTTTTTTTTCGGAATAGACATTTGAAATTTGAGGACTAATTTTTTTTGGGGGGTGGGATCATAAAGTTGATCAAATTTTCATCAAACCCTGGTAAGGATGTTGGGTTTTTTCTTCTTTTTTGCATCCCTATGTGCTTCCTAAACATCAAATTGAAATTTAACTTTGATCTCATAAGAACAATCCACATTCTCCTTTTTTTATTATGATCTCAAGCAGTTGAATATTTGGGCATAGTAACATCTCAGAATATATCTTTGGTGATTATAAAACTTTCCATTGCTAAGTCCATTCAGAACTAAACCTTTCTGCTCCCCGAGAATATCTGTCAGTCAAACATGATGATTTTCAGGACATTCCAAGACCTGCCCTTTGAACTCTCAGGGCAATTTCTGCTCTGATATCCTTTGTTGCAAGTGCTCTTCTCTCTCCTTCCTTCTTTTCACCATGGTTCTACCCTGCTGTATTTCAAAACTGTCAATGTTCTGACAATTTCCATCCTCTGGTCCTGTACATATCCCTCTCCCCATTCTAGTCCCTCTGAGAAATGACATTAGAGATTCAGTAGCCAAGTCACCCTCAGGATTCTGAATTCATGCTCCCTCAAGGCCACACCATCTGGATTCCAGTGCCCTCCATGATCACATTTTGTACCTGAGATCATATTGTGTACCTCACTTTGGACATTCAGAGGCCGGGTTCACTAGTAGCTTGAATGTTTTCTATGGGTGCTCTCAACTACTTCCAACATTCCCACATGAAAAGTACCTGGAAAACCTAGAACTTTAGAATTCTAAGGAACATAGAAGACAAGATGTTTTGTTTCGAAAGCCATATCAAGAGAACCTGTGTCAACTTCTTTTTAATTTTATTATTTGGATTATTATTGAAATATACATTGCTTTTAATGATATGATGATTTCAAAATAGAAGTTTCTCTAAAAATTCTCTATACTGATCATGTGGGGAGTTTTAGTAAAAAATTACTCAATATTCATTTTGAGTAACAGTAATATTAATTAATAGAAAATTAATTAATTAATAGAACCACGGTCTTTATTAAGGAAAGACATGTATCCAATTGAATTTGTGTTGCTTTACACAATTTTTGGTCTGCAGATGTTGAGGGGTTTCTTTAGCTAGCCAAAATATTCAGAATACTCTCACCAAACCGTTTTAGCAGTGTGCTTGTAGAGACGAGATTTTTGTTCTCTGGTTTTGTTTTTTAGTTGCTTTGTTTTCTTTTTAAATCATTGATGACAGATAAAAGTTATATTGTCATGAATGAGTGATGTCCTACAAAAAATCTACCTTCTTCCTTTGAAAATTACTTAAAAACACTCAACATTTGAGCTCATTGAGTGTACAGAAGAAAATGAATCCATGTGATTTCTGAGATTTTCCAATCTAAGGTCATTTTTCCAGGAGATGATCCCTTTTTTCTAAACCCTCACACCTGTAGCAAATAATGGTTTGGAAATCACTGCAGGAGTCAACATTTTTTGCCATAATCACTCTCTTGCTTGTGATTTCCCTCTTCTCTGGTCCTGGTTATCTCTTTTCATCTCCATGGCAATACCCAGGCCTGATACTTGGTATCACATCCTCCTGTTTCTGAAAATTTCCATTTCCAGCCCCTCTCCCTCTGCCTCCTCCCATCTCTAGACCCTCAGAATTCTGACCTTACACTTGCTGGAGTCTCATCATGACCCTGAAGATGATCTACAGGAATTTTTCTTTTCCTTTTTCCTTGGATCATTATTACAATGTATATACCTCTTTCCTGTATGCAAATTTGCATAACTTACGTCTTTCTGTTCTAAGTCCTCTACATGTCACATATTCATTGTATTGCCCCAGATTACTCTGCGTTCATTTTGCCTGTTGATGACATCAATAGCTGTCTGGACCAAAGGAGAACATATAGAGAGTCACTTTAGCTCTGGTGTCCAAAGGTTTTCAGTTTGGGAGCATTTGGTTTGGGTTTGCCACCAAACAAGATGTACTTTAACTACCATCTTTAACCCTTATAGGTGTGAATTTGTGTTTTATTTTAAAGCATCCCTATGATAGAATGTTAATGAAATGGGAAGAAAGGTCCCCCTTCTTCTGGTTTTTGAAATTCCCTACAATTGGCCAATAATTTGGCTCATGTAGAATATATATGAAAATAATACTTTGCCATATTTTCGATTCCAAGGCCCCTACATTTTCAGAGTTCTCAAAATGTCTCAAAAGGTTGTTCGTAGTCCATTCAAAAGTCTGACACTTTGTGTCTAAAGTTTTGCTTCGCTCTCCTGTCCGCACTCCAATATACGACATTCAGAGTTAGGCCTTATATGTAGCCAAGAAATGAGGAAGCCACATTTTAGCCACCTCCAACCCTTGCCATTGTGTGTGAACTGACAGCCCAGGCATTAAATGTGCTAAGGACCTTCTAAGACGTGAAATTGTTGGATCCAAGGAAATGCCCTCCTGTCATCTATCAAGTCCACTTTAAGCAATTTTAATGGATTTTCATCACACTCTGCCTAATAACTTACATATATATCATAATCTGGAAACATTAGTTGTCTCTCTTATGAAGGTTCAGGAGTGAAAACCTAGGTTTTCTTTATTTTCAAAAATATTCTATGTACATTACCAATAATAATAAGATCAATGGAAGGCTTTATCAAAGAAAGATCTTCATAAAATTATATTTATTTCCTGGAGCTTGTGTACAACACATGCACGCACATGTGCACACACACTCTCAAATATATAATGATCTTCTCTGGGAAATTTTTAGCTAACCAAAAAATTATCACTACTTTCAACCAAACTTTAGAGCTGTTTTTTTCAAAAAAAAATTTTTGAGCTTTGCAAGAGTATAATATATGTATACTGAAATAAGTGCCTTGTCTAGAAGTTCTGGATTCTCCTACTTTCTTAAGTTACTTAACACTGGAAAATGTTTTTAACCACTAAGGAGTATTTGAAGAAATTCTTGAAATTGATGACATTGTGCATTCTAAAATCCTTTCCACAGCAGCTGAGGCAGATTCTCAGACCTCAAAGAGCTGTCACATGTGGAAAATTGGAGGACATCTCAGTCCTGATCTTTTCTGTTCTCTCCTGAATCACATATTCCTTCTGTTCAAAGCTCTCCTTTGTCTCTCATTCTCTCCTCCAATATTCGTCGCAGATCTCACATTGTCTCTTCTATAATTCCATTTCTTTTAGACAGTTTCCCTCATAAGTCTCTGAACATCTCCCACTCTCTGGCCTAGTCCTTCCCCAAATTGACATTCCTGGTTCTCATCCTGGGCCTCATCTTGCACAGGATTCTAGTTTGTATATGTCAGTCAAGCTCAGATATTCTGGGTTTTAAGTTTTTTCCAAGAGCTGTTCAAGTGTTCTGACCTCACAAATCAAATTACTAATTTTTCCATTCAGAGGTGGAACTTACTGTCATGCTGGGAAATTGTCTTCTGATGGCAAGACTACTGCCAATGTGGCAGCTTTTATGGTACCTGGATGCACACACATTCATGTTTCTAAGAACCTTCTCAGATAGGAAAGTCTCATAGTTGAGGAAATACCCTCCTAAGATCTGTTTGCATCATTTTGTTAACATTTCCTTCAATGTTTTATTTAAACAATACAAAACTTACCCATATAGTGATTTCCAGACAGTAATTTTCTCCCTTTCTATATAACACCATGTTGTAGTTCTTCAAAATAAAAAATATTTACCATGTCAAATATTCCTTTATATAATTATCTTTATCAGTGCTGCAGTAGCAGAGTGTTTTACTGATTTTTGTAATGTTGTACAAAGAAACTAGTTTTACTGATTTTTCCATACAGATATGCAGGACTTGTAGTATTAATTTAGGCAGCTGTAAAATGGATAGCCTTTTCACTTTCCCCTCAGGGCTCTATATTTTAGCAGGTCAGATATTTTTTATTTCGTTTACTATCAACAATACTTACTTAAAATTATCTTTGAATTTAGACTTGTTCTCATAAGAACAATCTAACTTCATCTTGTTTCTGAAATTGCCTACAACTAATCAATATTTGGGCCAAGTAAGGACATATCTGAGAGTACATCATTGTCATTTGTTATATTTTCCATTCTATGACCCATTGAGAACCAATCATTTTTGTTCTCAGAGGACACCGTGGTGATTTTCAGGATATGCTTTGGAACCTCAGAGCACTCTCTGCTCTGATATTGCTTTTTCAAAGGGCACTCCTTTGTCCTTCCTTCTCTTGACCTTGGACACACCACCGTATGTATGAAATCTTCCTGCTTCTTCCAATTTCGAACCTTAAGACCTGAAAATCAAGCTCTCTTCCTTTTCTATTCCCTCCCAGTATTGTCATCACAGGCTCTGCAACTGATTCAAGTTTAGGATTCTGAATTCAAAACTTCCATCAGGTCCACACAGTCTGGATTCTAGGTACCATTAATGATTCCACACTCTCCCTTCATTGTCCTTTCACGTTACTATATTCAGAGGCAAGATTTACCTCCTACCCCAACGATAGTGAATCAGTACACTCAACTACTTCCAATATCCCCACATGAAAAATATCAGGAAGCCTAGATTTTTAGTATTTTAGGGACCATCCAAGATAAGACATTTTGGGCTTTTAAAAATTCTTTTGTAGCTGTTGGTATTAAGTGATTTGCCCTGCATCACACAGCTAGTTAGTGTCAAGTGTCTGAGTCTGGAGTTGAAATGAGATCCTCGTGATTCTAGGGCTGGTGCTCTACTAACTGTGCCACCTTGCGGTTCTAACATTTTGGGTTTTAAAGATCAATCATAATAAATTGGGTCAAGTTATTTTTAGTTTTTCTTTTTTGAATTATTATAATATACCTGGTCCTTACTCGATGCTGATTTCAAAACAGTTTTCTCCCAAAGAAGTTCTTTATACTTACCATTTTGGTTTTTTTCCCCTAAATGTCTTGTTCCTTATTTTTAAATATAGTATTTGAAACAGCAGTCCTTCTTGAAGACAAAAGTGGTAGCGGAGACATTTATTTAGATGTGCAGTGATTATGGTTTGGAAGGAGTTTTTTGATTAGCCAAAATGTTGACAGTAATCTTGATAAACTCTTTGAAAAGTGTGATTGAAGATAGAAAAAAATCTTTCAGGTTTGTTTTGTTTCATTTTTTTGTTTATTTTTTGAATATATCACAGATGCCCAGTAAAAATCATATTAGTATAAATGATATTCTACACTAAATCAAAATTCTTATTCATGATATTAATTTAAACTGGTCAGTATTTGGCTTACACTGCATCTGCACACCACACACACACACACACACACACACACACACACACACACACACACCCTAAATAAATCCTTGGCATTTGTGAGATTTTCCCCTGGGAAATCCCCAGAAGATGATTTCTGTTCTCTTAACTTTCCCATCTCTACAATATCCTGCAAGATCTGACCTTTCTTCCCTAAGGGCTCTCTTGTTCTTATAGCCCTTCTTGTCTGGGCACTGCTGCTCTCTCATTTTCATCTCTATGGCCACTGCCAGGCCTAACACTCTGTCAGATCCTTCTGTTTCTGAAAATGTCCCTTCCCAGACCTCATATATCTTGCCCTCTCTCTTTCTGGGCCGTCACAATTTTGGTCTAGCAGATTCCACAGTCTCAGTCTCCTGATGATCCTGAATTCCAAATTCCTTCAAGTTCATACTTCCAATGTGCCATGAAACATTCCACATGCCATACTCTTTTTAAACTTTTCACTCCAATCTGGACCTTCAGAGGCTGGACTTATAACCTACTTAGGAGATTCTGTATTATAAGTTCCAGGACCTTACCTACCTACATACTTCAAAGGTTCCAGAAATTCACCACAGTCAGTGTCTCAAGGGGCCAAGAAATCCATCTTTGAATCTAAAGTCATAACTTCCCATGATGTATAAGGTTTCTCTTTATATTTTTATTGAATTTCTTATTTAACACTCATTAATCTTACCACCTATTTTTTTAAGAAATAACCAGTGTCTCTTCTAAGTCCTTTGTATGATACATGTCATTTACCTCAAAAGGGAAATTGTTTTTTTCCCCGATGAACATACTTAAAGTAGTCCTTAGAATTGGTGACACTTTCTATTTGAAATCATGTAGGTTCTCAGAACCCTCACATCTTTGGGATATGAAAAATTGGATTATACCCCAGTTCTATGTATTTGTTTCCTCTCCTGAATCAGAAATCCTTTGTTCTAGAGTCTCTTCGCAATCTCTCATTCTCTTTTCCAAGGCTCCTATCAAACCTGCCATTGACTCTTCTAAAATCCTACTGCTGCAGACACTTTGCCTCAGCAACCTCTGAACATCTCCTAACCTCCCTGTTCTAGTCAGTCCCCCACCTCACATTCCTATTTCTACAGCCTCATCCAGCTCAGGGTTCTATATTGTGTATTTCAGGATATATTCAGGATTGTATGTTTCCATAAACCTCAGACATCCCAGGTTCCAAGGGTTAGACCTTTGGGAGAAATCAGTCTTCACAGTGCATTCCTAATTGTTCTATTTGAAGAACTCAATGGCATTCTGGGAATTATTATATTCTAAGCTCTAGGCTACAACCAAGTTGCCCACCTTTAATGGTACATGGAAGTCATGACATTCAGTTTTCTAGGGATCTTTACAGATAAGAGATTCTCTTGTCTAGGAAACACCCTCTTGAGATCTCTTACATTTGTTCGTGTATTTTCTGCTTCAGTTTATTTTATTCATTTCTTTGACTAACACTTTTGAGTCTTAGATATAAAGTGATTTTCAAATTGAACTGTCTCCTCTTAAGGGTATTAATTGCATAATCCCATTTTCTAATGGCTAAAAACACACAGTATCCAATATCACTAATACTTCCATCAATTTTAATCTTTATTGATGAAGGAATTGCAGACAATTGCATTAGTATGAGAGTAGAAGTATTAGGGTTTAAAGGGTGTTTTTTTGTGTGACCATAAAATAGAAAGTGTTTTCACCATACTTTGAAATCTTTCTGTTTAAGAATCTAAGATTTTTTACATTTTTGCCATCATCATTGTATACTGAAAGGTAAATTAGAATTTATGTTTGATCCTTTCACAGAAATCTACCTTTGCTTTGTTTCATGAATTACCTATAACCAGTATTTAGATAAACTTAAATATGAGAATAAATTCTTGCCATTCATGACATTTTCCATTCTAAGACCCATACATGGCCTAACATTTATGTTCTCAGAGAGGGCCTAGCAATGAAACATGATGATTTTTAGGACATTCTAAGATCTTCCATGAAGACTCTCAGGTCATTCTCTGGTCCAGAAATAGGGAACCTGGAACTTTGGGCTATATGTGGCCCTCTTGGTCCTCAAGTGTGGTCCTTTGCATCCAAACTTCACAGAATAAATCCCCTCAATAAAAGTATTTTTTTTCTGTAAAACTTGGACTAAGTCAAAGGGTCACACTTGTGAACCTACATGGCCAAATGTGACCTCAAGGCCACCAGCTTCCCCACTGCTGCTTTGTTCTGATATCTCTTATTCTAAGAGTTCTCCCTCCAAATCCATTACTTAAATGGATCAATGTTTTTCAGTGTTCTACAGACCATCCAACATTTTGTCTATAAATTCATATCATGGTAATTTGGGTCTTTGCTATGTTTATTTTTTATTAATTTGGTGATTATTACAGTGTACCTGGGTCTTACCAATAAGATGATTTCAAAATAGAAATCTGCCTGGTAACCATCCCCTACTTAACATCTTGTTTGCTTATTAAAATTTGCTTGATATTGATTTTTATTACTAGTAATAAAAACAACAGTCTTTACCAAAAAATACCAATAACTGCCTCTGTTTTGTATGCAGGAATTGTAGTTTTGAGGACTTTATTTTCCTAGACAAAAAAATTCACAATAATCTCACTTTTGGTGTGCTTTTTGATTTAAGTTTTCTTTAATTTCTTTGTTAGTTTCTCTTATCACTGATATCCAATAAAAATCATATTGGATTAAATGATCTCCTAACAAAAAATCTTTCTCATTTCTTTAATTAGTTAAAAATGCACAACATTTGGGCTCACTGAATATATAAGTGACAATAAATCCCTGTGATTTGTGAGATTTCCCACTCTAAGTTCTCTTCCACAGGAGATGCTCCCTTTTCTCTAAACCCTCCCACCTGTAACATACAGTTGTTTGGAAATCACTGCAGGAGCCGACATTTTCTGCCCAACATACTCTCTTTGTTCTGACTTCCCTCTTCTCTTGGCCCCTGCTGCTCTCTAATTTTCATCTCCATGACAACTCTCAGACCTGATGCACTGTTTGCTCAAACTCCACTGTTCGTGGAAATTTCCATTCCCAGTGCCTCTACCTCTGCCCCCTCCCTTCTCTAGATCTTCACAATTGTGGCTTTGCACCTGCTATAGGCTCATCCAGCTCATGATTCAGAATACACTCTATATGGATTTTTATTTTTATTTTTCTTGCATAATTGTTACAAAGTGCATGCATCTTTCATTTGCAAAGCGAACTCGTGCCTCTTGTAAGTCCTCAGCATGCTACACAGTCATTTTATTACCCCTAATTAGTCTGCATTCATTTTCCTTGTTAATAATACCAATAGTGGTCTGGACTACAGGGGAACATGTAGGGAGTTACATTTTGTTTGGTTTCCAAATGTTTTCAGTTTGGGGGAATTTTTTGGTTTCGCAGAAAATAGACAGTATTTTAACTATACTGTTTTAGCTTTGTAGTTGTGGATTCATGATTTATTTCACAGCAACCATACTACTGAATGTTAATTAAATTGCAAGAAATGATTTGAATTCTAGGCAAACTCTCCCTCCTTCTGTTTTTTTTTTTGATTTATCAACAACTGGCCAATATTTTGAATCACTTAGAATATAAATGGAAATACATCTTTATCATTTATGATAAGCCTATATGGAAGCAGATTATAATTTGTGTTCTCAGAGATCTTCCAGCTATCACATAGGGTGGTTTCTAGCCCATTCAGAAGCCTGATCTTTTGTGTTCGAAAGTGTTGCTTTGCTCTCCTATCCATACTCCAATGTAGGACAAGCATTCAGAGTTAGCGCATTTATTTTACGTTCAGAGATGGAACTTAGTATCATTCTGGGAAATTCTGTCTTTTGACCTGACCTCTAGTGTACCACTAACTTGGCAGCTTTTATTATACCTGGCTCCTTACAGATTCCTTTTTCTAAGAACTTTCACATGTGGTAAATTCCATATCTAAGGGAATACCCTACTAAGTTCTATTTGCAAGATTTTCTTACTGTTTTTTTTAACTTTTTTATTTTAACCACACAAATCTTACCCATATATTGATTCCCAAACAGAAATTTTCTCCCTTTATATTTAACTCTATATTGTAGTGATTCAAAAAACTGAATATTGATTATGGCAGATATTGATATCATGAACTATTTTATCAATGAAGGAATTGAAGAGAATTTTTAATATGGATATTTAAAGATGCAGTATTAATTTGGGCATCTATAAAATTGATAGTATTTTTGCCTTTTCCTCCTGGCTCTGAGTTTAAGGATGTCTGAACCTTTTGTTTTTCTATCAGCATGTTAAAAATTGAATTTTAATTTAAGCTTGTTCTCATAACGACAATCTACCTTCATACTGTTTACTAAATGGCCTAAAAGAGGTAAATATTTGGGCCTAGTAAGAATATATCTGAGAATACATTCTTGCCATTTATGACAATTTCCATTCTGAGACCCACTGAAAGTCAGTCATTTTTGTTCCAGAGAAGTCCGAGCAATTAAACATGGTGATTTTCAGGACATTTCAAGATTTGCCCTTTGGAGTCTCAGGTCTGCTCTGATTATCCCTTCCTTCCTACCTGCCTTCCTTCTCTTCTCCAAGGCTACCCTATGCTATGAGTTAAAACTCTCCAATTGCTGACCATTTTTATTCTCTCTCCCTCAATATCTCCCTTTCTCCCTCTTCTAGTCTCTCTGAATAATGGCATTATAGATTTAACAGTCACATCTAGCTCATGTTTCTGAATTCAAAGTTTCTGTGAAACTGACACAGTCTTGGTTCCTGGTGCCCTCCCTGATTTCATATTTTGGCTTCACTTCCCATTCCCCATTGGTACATTCACAGGCAGTATTTAACTTCAAGTTTGGACTCTGTATCTCTGCTTTCAACTACTTCCAATATTCCTGCAAGAAAAGAATCTGGCAGTCTATACAGTTAGTTTTCTAGGAAACACTGAAACAATGACATTTTTCCTTTTTAAAGACTTATCTGGATTATATGCCAATAATGTGATTTTAGGCCTGAAACATCACTAAGTCAACTAGCAGTCAGGATTGACTCAGGAGTATCAAGTTGCTCTCATCAATGTTTGGTTAGACATTGTAAGGGAGCATATGTATGTCTAAGTCCAGGATACATATGATTGACCAATGAGTAGTAAATGTCATTATGACCCAGTGCCCAGCTAGATCAGCCAGTATGCATCTGGTTCAGACTAATAAGTTCTATAGGTGCAACTGGCTGCTGAATCAGGAAGGAAGATAACGGTTGTTGCTGGGGCAGGCTGTGTCCTTGGGCTGGGGAGAAACTGCCTGGGATCCTATTTTGAGGCTAGGGAGAAAAGTGATTTTTAAAGAGAAATGTGATTTTAGAATTGGGGCCCAAGAACATGTACCCAAGCACCCCATCAGTGTTGTTCTTTTGGGATTTTTTTGTTTATTTTTCTTTTACTGCTCTAGGGTGCAAATGAAATTATATTGGAATGAATTAATGAGCACCTGTAACAAATCTACCTTCCTCTTACTTTACTCAATATAAACATGGAAATAAATCTTCTATTTGAGACATTTTCCACTCTAAGGCCCCTTCTCTACCAGATGATGTCTATTTTCTGAAATCTCCCCTCCCCCACACATACCTATTGCTTTCTGGGGTTTGGAGTTCACTGTAATATCTGACCTTTACTGCTTTAAGGGCTGTCCTTGCCCTAAGGTTCCCTCTTCTCTGGGCACTGCTAGCTTTCTCATTTTTGTTTCCATATCAACTCCCTGGAACTCTGTATGTGGTCACATCCTCTTGTTTCTGAAAATGTCCATTCCCAAACCCAATATATCTCCTCCTATCTCTTCCTATCTGTTCTCTAGGCCCTCACAAATCTGGCCTGGCAAATTCAATGGTCTCACCTAACTGATGAAACTGAATTCCAAATTTCCTTTAAGCCCATACATTCTATGCTACATGAGTTGTCTCTTTTATTGTATTCTCAGTAAGCTTTTTTATTCAACCTTGGACATTCAGAGCCAGGACTTATGCCCTACCTAGGAAATCAGGTTTTCTAAGCAACAGGATCCCTCCAACATATGTCCCAGAAGGGTCCTGGGAAGCTCTGATATTTGGTGCTCCAAGGGGCTACCAAAAGCTGACATTTCGGGTAATATGACCATACTCTCCTCTGATGCATAAGAATTTTTATTTTTTATTGGATCATTATTACAATACATTAATCTTGCCACATACCAATTTTTAAAACTAACCAATTTCTCTTTTATTTCCTTAGCTTGCAACATGTTGTTTACCTAGATCTAGAAATATTTCTGACTGAAAAGCATACATTTATAATAATCCTTGAAATTTATATTTAACAGTTAAAGACCCATTTTACAGAAGATCATGTAGTTTTTTGGAGCCCTCACAGCTATGGCGCATGGAAAACTTGAGGACACTGCTGTCCTGACCTTTTATTTTTTCTCCTGGATCAGACATCCCTTCTTCTAAAGTCCCTCTCCAATCTCTCATTCTCTTCTCCAGTGCTCCTCCTAGAACTGATCTAGTCAGTTATAAAATCCCATTTCTTCAGACAATTTCCCCCACCAGCTTCTGAACATCTCCCATTCTGTCTGTTTTAGTCCTTTCAAAACTCTCATTCCCGTTTCTACAGACTCATCCAGTCAACAATTCATGAATTGAATATTTCAGGATTATATTCACAACATACATAAAGGAAGAACTGCCTGAGATCTAGAAGGTTTGTTTGGGGTTTTTTTCTGCTTCAGTTTATTTTATGTTTGATTTGCCAATATGCTTGAGTATTATGTATACAGATTTCCAAACTAAAGTTGTTTCCCCTTAGAAGTCCTTATTACGTAACACCATTTTTGATTTTTATAGACACTGAATATCCATTATCACTAATACTACTATAAATAGTGCTATTTATCAATGATGGAATTGCAGAGGATTGCATTGGTATTTTGGGAAACTTATTTCAGGTTTTTGGAGTTTTGGGGTGGTGATAAAAATGTTTTAAAAAGTATTTTCTCCATTTACTTAACACTCTGTTGTTGTAGCTGTGAGATTTTTTTTGCATCACCAATGCATACTAAAAGGAAAATTAAGTGTATGTTTAATTACATAAGCAACACCTGCCTCAAACTTGTGTTTCAGTATGCTACAATAGGCTAGTAGTTGGGCCAATTAAGACATATGCGTAAACATCCTTGAAACTGTCAATTCTAAGGCCCATTCAGAGCTAATGATTTCTGTTCTCAAAGAATATCTTGCAATCAAACATGGTGATTTTCAGAACATCCCAAGATGTGCCCTTTGGAGTCTCAGGGCACTCTGCTCTGACATCCCTTCTTTAAAGTGCTGTCCTCCCTCCTTAGTTCTCTGAACTATGTGTTAGATGTTTCTTAGTTTCCATTCTTAGACCCTGTATATGACCGCCTTTAAACCTTCCATTCTCTCCCAAGACTGGTATTGTAGATAGTACAAGTGAATCAAGCTCAGAATTCTGGATTCAAAATTTTCCTCGAACTCACATAGTCTGGGTCCCAGTATCTGCTGTGATCACACTGAACTTTTAGCTCTGAAATTTTGCAACTCTCAATCACTCCAAATAATCCTATATGCAAGGTACCTGGAAGCCTAATTTGTGCTGTTGTTGGGACCATTGAAGACATGACATTTTTGGTTCTAAAGTCATAGAATGATAAAATGTGACAAGGTATTATTTTAACTTTACTAATTGGATTATTATAATCTCTGTATTGAATATCTTTTTTGTCCAAAGATGCTCAATATCATTTTTTATTATTACTAATAGAAAGTGCAGTCTTTACTAAAGAAAGGAACACATGCAAATAAACTTATTATAGTACACAGAGGTTTTTGGGGATTGAGTTTCTTTCCTTATTCATTCATTCGTTTGTTCGTTAATTTTTTAATTTATACTGGGCTAGCCAAAGAATACGCAGAAATCTCATCACAACCTTCAGCAAGTTTATTTCAATATGTTGGGGGTAAGTCTTAGTTTTTGAAGAAATATTTGGAGTTGGAAGGTTGTTTTCTGGGTGGCCACAAAATAGCATTTTCACCATATCCTTAAGGCTCAGTGGATAGAGTTGTCAATTTCTTTTTCTTTTTGCATCCTTAATACTTCCTAAACATTACATTCAAATTTAGGTTTGATCTCATAAGAATAATCTACCTTCTTTTTTTTAACATTATCTAAAACAGGTCAATATTTGGGCCAAGCAATATCTAAGAATATAGCTTTGGCATTTATGACACTTTCCATTCTTAAGCCCATTCATTCCTAATCATTTCTGTTCTCAGAGAACACTTGGCAATCAAACACGGTGATTTTTAGAACATCTCAAATGTGCCCTTTGGGTCTCAGGGCACTCTGTGCTTTGACATCCCTTCTTCAAAGGGATGCTCCCTCCCTTCTTTTCTTCACCGTGGCTATGCCCTGCTATGTGCTAATACCTTCAGGTTTCTGACAGTTTCCATTCTCTGCTCCTGAACATCTCCCTCTCTTTCCTCTAGTCCCTCTGAGAAATGACATAAGAGATTCAGTAGCCAAGTCACGCTCAGAATTTTGGATTCGAAGTTTCCCGTCAAGCCCACATAGTCCAGGTTCCAGTGCCCTCCTTGGTCACATGTTCTAGTTTCACTTTGCATACCAAGTTGGGACATTCAGAGACAGAGTTAACTAGTAGTTTGCACATTTTCTGAGTGCTCTCAACTACTTCCAAAATTCCCTTGTGAAAAGTACCTGGAAAACCTAGACCTTTAGAATTCTAGGCAACATGCAAGACATGAAGTTTTGGTAATAAAGCCATATCAAGAGAACTTGTGTCAAGTTCTTCTTTTTAATAATTGAGTTATTGTTACAATATACATTGCTCTTAGTGATATGATGACTTCAAAATAGAATTCTCTCTAAAAAGTTCTCTATACTGAGCATGTGAGGTCTTTAGTCCAAAATTACTCAATATACAATTTGATTAAGAGTAACATAAATCAATTAATAGAAAATTTATTCCTTAATAGAAACAGCAGTCTTTTACTAAGGAAAGAAATATATCTAACTGCATTTGTTTTGGCTTGCAAGATTTGTGGTTTACAGGTGTTTAGAGATTTATTTAGTGAGCCAAAAATTCACAATAATCTCACTAAACACTTTTAGCAGTGTGGTTGAAGAGAAGAGATTTTTGGTTTATGGGGTTTTTTTTTACTTTCTTTCTTAGTTTTCTTTATGTATCACTGGAGCAAGGTAAAAATCCTATTGCCATGAATGAGTAATATCCTACAGAAAGTCTACATTCTTTTTAAATTACTTGAAAACACCCAACATTTGAGCCCAATGAGTATATACATGAAAACAAATCCATGGAATCTGTGAGATTTTCACTCCAAGGCCCCTTCCAGAGGAGATGGTTTCTTTTCTCTAAACCCTCCCACCTGTAGCAGATAGGGATTTGGTCATCACTGCAACAGCTGACATTTTCTGCCCAAAGCACTCTCTTTGTTCTGAGTTCTCTCCTCTGTGGGCGCTGCTGCTATCTCATTTTCATCTCCATGGCAACTCCCAGACCTGATATACTGTGTACTCAAACTCTCTTGTTTCAGAAAATTTCCATTCACGGCCTCCCTCCCTCTGCTCCCTCCCTTCCCTAGATCCTCAAAATTCTGACTTTGCACCTGCTTTAGACTCTTCCAGCTCATAATCAGGAAAATGCTCTATGTGGATTTTTCTTTTTCTTGCATAATTATTACAGTGCACACGTATCGTAATTATATACAAATTTACAAAACAAACCCAAAGCTGTTCTCTGAGTCCTCAGATTGCTACACATTCATTTTATTACCCCAAATTAGTCTGCATTTATTTTCCTTGTTAGTAATATCAATAGTGGTTAGGACTGGAAAGCACGTAGTTTATTAAATTTGGTTTGGTGTCCAAGTGTTTTCAGTTTGGGGGCACTTCTGTTTTTGGTTTGTCAGAAAATGGGCAGTATTTTAACTAGACTTTTATCTGTGCATTTTTGGATTCATAATTTATTTCAAAGAATCCCTAATACCAAATGAAAATGAAATTGCAGGAAAAGATTGGAATCCCAAGTAAACTCTCCCTCCTTCTGATTTTTGACTCACCTACAACTGACCAATATTTTGGCCCACTTAGAATATAAATGAAAATGCATCTCTTTCATTTATGATATATGCCATTCTATGCCCTTACAAGAGCAGTTTCTGATTCATATATTCAGAGAGTTTCCAGCTATCACATAGGGTGTTTGGTAGCCCATTCAGAAATCTGATCTTTTGTGTTCTAAGGTTTTGCTTTGCTCTCCTATCCCCACTCCAATATAGGAAAAGAATTCCGAGTTAGGCATATTATATGTTCAGAGATGGAACTTGCTATCATGCTGGCAAATTCTGTCTCTTGACCTCTAGCGTACCGCTAACTTGGCAGAATTTATGGTACCTGGCTGCTCACAGAATCATTTTCTAAGAACCTTCACACATGAGAGATTCTTCCTAAGTTTTATTTGGATAATCTTACCTTTTCCAATGTTTTAACAATGCAAAACTTACTCATATACTGATTTCTAAACAGAAATCTTGTCCTTTTATATGCAACACCATGTTGTAGTGCCTCAAAATACTTAATATTCATTATGACAATTATCAATGAAGGAATCTCAGAAGATTTTTTTCTGTACTGATGATTAAAGATACAGTATTAATTTGGACATCTATAAAACTGGTAGTATTTTCACTTTCCTCTCAGGGCTCTGAGTTTAAAGATGTCAGAACTTTTTCTTTTTCTAACAGCAATGCATACTAAAAATTGAATTTAAATTTAGGTTTGTTCTCATAAAAACAATCCACCTTCATTCTGTTTACTAAATAGTCAACATGTGACAAATATTTGGGCCAAATAAGAATATATCTGAGCATACATTCTTGCCATTTATGATATTTTCCATTTTGAGACCCATTGAGAGCCAATCATTTCTTTACTCAGAGAATGCCAAGCTATCAAAAGTTGTGATTTTTAGGACATTTCAAGATTTGCCCTCTGGAGTCTCAGGACATTCTCTGTTCTCATTATCTCTTTTTCCTCCCTCGTTCCTTCTCTTCCCCAAGGTTACACCATGCTATGAGCTAACACTCTCCAATTTCTGACAATTTTCATTCTTGGCCCCTCAATATCTCCTTTTCTCCCGCTTCTAGTTCCGTGGAATAATGAGATTATAGATTGCATATGCGAATCTAGCTCATGATTCTGGATTCAAAGTTTCCATGAAGCTGACACAGTCTGGGTTCCTGGTGCCCTTCCAGAGCCCATATCTTGTCTTCACTTTCCCTATCCCATTGGTATATTTAGAGGCAGGATTTAACTCCTACCTTGGACTCTATTTATCTTTCCTCTCAAGTACTTCCAATATTCCTGCAGCCTAAATTTTTAGTATTCTAGTAGTTCTGAAGTGATGACATTTTTCATTTTTAAAGATATATCAAGGTAGCTTGTCTCCATTTATTATGTATTTTATTCATTGTATGATCTTTACAATGTACATCAGTTGCTGATCTGATGACTTTAAAATAGAATTATTCTCTCTAAATTTTTTCTATAGTGAACATCTGGGTTGTGTCCAAAATGGTTCCATATTCATTTTTATTAAAAATAGTAGATGCATCAATCTTTATTGATGAAAGAAATACATGCACTTGCCCTTCTTTTGGTGTGCATGTATTGGGATTCAGAGGCATTGATTGATAGCCAAAAAATCTCACCAAACCCTTTTGCTAGTGTGATTGAAGACAGGTGGCGCTCTTGTCCTTTGAGGATTTTTTTCGTTTATTTTTCTGATACATCACTAGTATGCAGTTAAAATTTTATGGGCACAAATCAATGGTTTCCTGTAAAATTTACTTTCTTATTCTTTTTTAAAGCCCACTACATATAAACATGAAAATGAATCTTTGCTATTTGTGAAATTTTCCATTCTCAGGCCCCATCCCCACTAAATAATGTCTGTTTTCAGAACCTCCCCCTCCCCTGCCCCACCTATAGTATATAGGGGTTTGGAGTTCACTGAAATATCTGGCCTTTGCTGCCCTAAGGGCTATCCTTGCTCTGAGGTCCACTCTTCTTTGGGTGCTCCCTTATTTTTGTTTCTATGACAACTCCTAGGCCTGACACTGTATGTTCACATCCTCTTGTTTCTTAAAATGTCCATTCCCAGTATTGTACATCTCCCCCTTTCTCTTCTCTAGGCCCTCACAAATTTTACCTGGCAAATTCAATGGTCTCATCCAGCTAATGATCCTTAATTCTAAATTTCCTTCAAGCTCATACCTTCTATGTTACTTGAGGCATTTCCTATCTTGTACATTCACTAAGCTTTTTATTCCAAATCTGGATATTCAGAGTCAGGACATATGTCCTACCTAGGAAATCTGGTTTTCTCAGCAACAGAACCCCTCCAAGATATGTCCTATAAGGGTCCTGGAAAGCTCTGATATTCGGTGTTCCAAGGGACTACCAAAAGCTGACATTTTGGATAATATGACTATACTCTCCTCTGATACAAGAGAATTTTTCTTTTTCATATTCATCATTACAATACAGTAATATTACCACATACCAATTTTAATAAACTAATTCAATGTCTATTTTATTTCCTTAGCTTTCAACATGTTATTTTCCTAAATCTAGAAAATTTTTTTGCCTAAAAGGCATACATTTATAATAATTTTGCAAATTTATATTTTACAGTTGAAGGCCCATTTTATAGAAAATCATGTAGGTTCTCATAGCTCTCATAGCTATGGCCCATGGAAAATCTGAGGAAACCCTTTTCCTGATCTTTTGTTTTCTCTCCTAGATCGGATATCCCTGTTTCTAAAATCCCTCTTCAATTTTTCATTCTCTTCTCCAAATCTCCTCCTAGACCTGACATTGTCTGTTTTGAAATCTCATTTCTTTAGACAATTCCTCTCATCAGCCTTTGAACACCTACCACTCTCTCTGTTTTAGTCCTTTCCAAACTCTCATTCCTGTTTCTACAGCCTCATCCAGATTAGAATTCATAGGATTGTATATTTCAGGATTATATTTACAATATTGTCATGATTGTATATTTCCATGAAGCTCAGATAATATTGATTTCAAGTCAAAGCCTTGTTCAAGAATTCAGTCTTCACAATACATTCCTCATGATTTCATTTGGAGGGATGGGGAGGCTAGGTGGTGCAGTGAATAGAGCACCAGCGCAGGAGCCAGGAGGACCTGAGTTCAAATCTCACGTCAGACACTTGACACTTACTAGCTGTGTGACCTTGGGCAAGTCACTTAACCCCAATTGCCTCATCCTGGGTCATCTCCTGTCATCCTAATGAATATCTAGTCACTGGATTCAGATGGCTCAGGAAGAAAAGTGAGACTGGTGATCTGTACAGCCCTCCCTCACTCAAAACAATGTCAAGTGCAAGTCATGTCATTATTTCTCTGATGGCATGGTCTTCTTTGGCAACAAAGGACAAACACATACACATGTGGAGGGACTCAGTGCCATTCTCGGAAATTCTGAATCCTGAATTCCAGCCCACCACCAATTTTCCCACTCTAATGGAACTTTCAAGTTCGGGCATTAAGTTTTCTAAGGGATAGGGATGAAGCCAAGTTGGCAGAGTAGAAAGATGCACTTATTCTAGCTCTTCCCCCACAGCCCGTAAATATCTGTAAAAAACGAATCTCAACAAATTCTAGAGCAGCAGAAGCCACAAAAAGACAGAGTGAAAGAGATTTCCAGCCCAAGGGAGCCTGGAAGGTGAACAAGAAAGGTCTATGGCACTGGGTGTGGAGTAGAGCCCAGTCCACGGAGCCCAGCCCAATGTAGGGGAGAAGGAGATAAGTGGGGTGGGGGATAATAGAAAGGAGGGCAAATGGGAGGAGGGAATAATAAGAAGCAATCACTTTAGGAGAGGGACAAGGTCTAAAGAGAGAATAGAATAAATAGGGGGCAGGATAGGATGGAGGGAAATAGAGTCTTTTACAATATGACTGTTAGGGAAGTCTTTTGCAAAACTAGACATGTATGGCCTTCTCAGTGGGAATGGGTGTGGAGGGAGGAAGGGAGAGAAGTTGGAACTCAAAGTTTAAGGAATGAATGCTGAGAATTATTTTTGCATGCAAATGGGAAATAAGAAATACAGGTAATGGGATATAGAAATCTATCTTGCTCTACAGGAAAAGAGAGAAGATGGTGATCAGGGGAGGGAGAGGTATGATAGAAGGGAGAGCAGATTGAGGGAAGGGGTAATCAGAATGCAAGGTGTCTTGGGATGGGGGGAGGGGAGAGATGGGGAGAAAATTTGGAACTCAAAATTTTGTGGAAATGAATGTTGAAAACTGAAAAATAAATAAAGGGAAAAAAAGAAAACCTTAAAAAAAAGTTTTCTAAGGACCGTAAAGACAGAAGACTGCAGTGCTTAAAGGAACAACCTCCTGAGATCTAGGTTTGTTTGGTTTTTTTCTGCTTCTATTTATTTTATTTTTATTTTCCAACTCGTTTGAGCCTTACATACACTGATTTCCAAACTAAAGTTGTTTCCCCTTACATACACTTATGTAACACCATTTTTAATAGTTTATAGACATTGAATATCTACTCTCACTAATACTGCTATTATTAGTGATCTTTATCAATGATGGAATTTCAGAGAATTGCATTGAATTTTGGGTACACTTATTTCACGTTTGTGGGGTTTTTGGAGTGGTGATAAAATAGACAGTATTTTCTCCATTCTTTTAATGATCTATGGTTATAGGTGTGAGATTTTTTTTCTTTTTTGCATCAGTAACGTGTACTAAACTTTCTATTGGATGCATGTTTAATTGTATATGAAAAATCTGCCTCTAACTTGTATTTCAATACCCTACAACAAGTCCATATTTGGGCCACCTAAGATATATATGAGAAAATATCCTTGAAATTCTAAAGCTCATTCAGAGCTAATGATTTTTCTTCTCAGAGAATGTCTTTTTTTTTTTAAATTAAACATTTTACATTCATTTTCACAAAATTTTGGGTTCCAAAATTTCTCCCCCATTTGTCCCCTCCCCCCAGCCCAATATACTGAGCAATCTAATTTCCCCTAGCACCAATTTGCCCTCTCTTCTATCATCCGTCCCTTCCCTTGACCCCGTCTTCTCTTTTGTCCTGTAGGGCCAGATGACTTTCTATTCCCCATTAACTGTATTTCTCATTTCCTAGTAGCAAGAACAATACTCAACAGTTGTTCCTAAAACTTTGAGTTCCAACTTCTCCCCATCCCTCCCTCCCCACCCATTCCCTTTGGGAAGGCAGGCAATTCAATATAGGCCATATCTGTGTAATTTTGCAAATGACTTCCCTGATAGTCATGTTGTGTAAGACTAACTGAATTACCCTCCATCCTACCCTACCCCTCATTGTTGCTATTCTCTCTTTTGATCCTGTCCCTTCCCGAGTGTTGACTTCAAATTGCTCCCTCCTCCCATTGCCCTCCCTTCCATCATTCCCCCCACCCTGCTTATCCACTTCTCCCCCACTTTCCTGTATTGTAAGATAGGTTTTCATACCAAAATGAGTGTGCATTTTATTCCTTCCTTTAGTCGAATGTGATGAGAGTAAACTTCATGTTTTTATCTCAGCTCTCTTCTTTTTCCCTCCACTAAAAAGTCTCCTGTTTGCCTCTTCTATGGGAGATAGTTTGCCCCTTTCCATTTCATCCTCTCTCCTCCCAATATATTTCTTTCTCACCATTTACCTGAATTTTTTAAAGCTATGATCCCATCCTATTCAATTCACTCTGTGCTCTCTATATCTGTGTGTGCGTGCATGTGTGTATGTGTGTGTGCGTGTGCATGTGTGTGTGTTTGTGTATGTGTGTGTGTGTAATCCCACCAACTACCCAGATACTGAAAAGTTTCAAGAGTTACAAATATTGTCTTTCCATGTAGGAATGTAAACAGTTCACCTTTGATAAGTCCCTTATGACTTCCCTTTGCTGTTTACTTTTTCATGCTTCTTCTCATTCTTGTGTTTGAAAGTCAAATTTTCTTTTCAGCTCTGGTCTTCTCATCAAGAATACTTGGAAGTCTTTTATTTCATTGAAAGACCAAATTTTCCCTTGAAGTATTATACTCAGTTTAGCTGGGTAGGTGATTCTTGGTTTGAGTCCTAGTTCCTTTGACTTCTGGAATATCCTATTCCACGCCCTTCGATCCCTTAATGTAGAAGCTGCTAGATCTTGGGTTATCCTGATTGTATTTCCACAATACTGGCACTGTTTCTTTCTAGCTGCTTGTAAGATTTTCTTCTTGACCTGGGAATTCTGGAATTTGGCCAAAATGTTCCTAGGAGTTTCTCTTTTTGGATCTCTTTCAGGTGGTGATCGATAGATTCCTTGAATACTTATTTTGACCTCTGGTTCTATAATGTCAGGGCAGTTTTCCTTGATAATTTCATGAAAGATGATGTCTAGACCCTTTTTTTGATCATGGCTTTCAGGTAGTCCCATAATTTTTAAATTGTCTCTCCTGGATCTATTTTCCAGGTCAGTTGTTTTTCCAATGAGATATTTCACATTATCTTCCATTTTTTCATTTTTTAGGTTTTGTTTTGTGATTTCTTGGTTTCTCAGAAAGTCATTAGCCTCCATCTGTTCCATGCTAATTTTGAGAGATATATTTTCTTCAGTGAGCTTTTGAACCTCTTTTTTTCATTTGGCTAATTCTGCTTTTGAAAGCATTCTTCTCCTCATTGGCTTTTTGAACCTCTTTTGCCAATTGAGTGAGCCTATTTCTCAAGGTGTTATTTTCTTCAGCATTTTTTTGGGTCTCCTTTAGCAAGGTTTTGACCCATTTTTCATGCTTTTCTTGCATCTCTCTCATTTCTCTTCCCAATTTTTCCCCCACCTTTCTAACTTGATTTTCAAAATCCTTTTTGAGCTCTTACATGGCCTGAGCCCATTGGATATCTATTTTGGATGCTTGGGATACAGAGGCCTTGACTTCTATGCCTTTACCTGAGGGTGAGCATTGTTCTTTCTCATCAGAAAGGAAAGGAGGAAACATCTGTTCACCAAGAAAGTAACCTTCTATGGTCTTCTTTTTTTCCCCCTTTTCTGAGCATTTTCCCAGCCAGTTACTTGACTTCTGAGATTCCTCTCCACCCCTGACTCACTAGTGCTTGGGGTCTGAGATTCAAATGCTGCTTCCCAGCCTCAGGGCTTTCAGCGGGGGGAGGGGCTGCTATTCAGTGGGATTAAGTTCTGGTTCTCAGGTGGGAGCAGGGCCACCTCCCAGGCTCAGTTCCCTCAGGGGGTTTTTGTGGAGACCTTCAGTAATGGAGCAGAGCTCCTGTGTACTTTGGGAGCCCTTGGCCACTGCTTCCCCCGCTGCTTCCTTCCAAGGGGGCCCATGTTATGGAGACACCCCGCTCTCCTCTCAGCTGGCCAAATAGTGTCTCTCACTGACCTGTAGTGCCTGTGGGTGGAGGGATCTTCGCAGCTGCTGGAGATTCTGTCCCTGAAGCTTGCTCGGATCTGCTCCTCTCAGGCCCCACGGCCAAGGCAGGGCTGGGCTCTGCTCCGGTCTCTTGCACAACGGACCCCTGGTGATGGTTTTTCACAGCTCTCTGGAACAGAAATCTCCTCCACTCCGCTGCTGCATGGCTTCCCCTGCTCCAGAATTTGTTGGGAGTTCTTTTTACAGGTAATTTATGGGCTGTGTGTTCAGAGCTAGCATACGTGAATCTTTCTACCCTGCCATCTTGGCTCCTCCTATCTCAGAGAATGTCTTGCAATAAAATATGGTGATTTTCAGAACATCCCAAGAGGTTCCCTTTGGAGTCTCAGAGCACTCTCTTCTCTGATATCCCTTCTTTAAAGTGCTCTCCTCCCTCCTTCCTTCTCTGAACTATGGCCACACAAAAATATGTTAGATATCCTCCCGTTTCTTACAGTGTCTAATTTTATCCCCTGAACTTCACCATCTCTAAATCTTCCATTCTCTCCCCAGATTGATATTTTAGATTCTACAGGTGAAACAAGCTCAGGATTTTGGATTCAAAGTTTCCCTAAAACCCACACAGTCTGGGTTCCAGTGCCATCTGTGATCACATATTATGGCTTCACTGCCCTCATTGGGACTTTCAGGGACAGCACTGAACTTTTAGCTCTGACATTATGCCTCTCTCAAGCACTCCAAATAATCCCACGTGCAAGGTACCTGAAAGCTTAATTTGGAGTGTTGTTGGGACTGTTGAAGACATGACATTTTTGATTCTAAAGCCCTAGCATGATAAATTGTGACAAGTTATTATTTTTAATTTTGTTAATTGGATTATTATTACAGTGTACATTGGTTTCATGGAGGTAATGACTTTGAAAAAGACATCTCCCTAAAAAGTTCTCTGTACTGAATATTATTTTTTGGCCAAAGATGCTCAATACTCATTTTTATTAAAATTAATAGAAATGGCAGTCTTCACTAAATAAGATAGTACATACAACTAAACTTGTTCTGGTTCATTGGTTTTTATGTGATTTGGAGTTTATTTCCTTATTTACTCATTTATTTACTTTGTTCTTCTTTCTATCTATGCATTTATTTATCTATTTTGGGCTAGCCAAAGAATACATAAAAATCTTACCATGCATTTTGTAAATTTATTTCAGCATGTGTGGGGTTATTTTCTGTTTTTTTTTCTAAAGAGGTATTTGGGGTTTGAATTTTGTCTAGGGGTGGCCATGAAATTGGTCTCATTTTTCTTCATATTCTTGATGCCCAGTGGTTAAGGATAACAGATTTTTTTTCTTCTTTTTGTATCCCTAATGCTTCCTAAACATCAAATTCAAATTTAGGTTTTATCTCACAAGAACAATCCACATTTTCCTTTTTTTAGCATGATCTACAGCAGGTCAATATTTGGGTGAAGTAATGTGAGAATATATCTTTGACCTTTATGACACTTTCCATTTCTAAGACCATTTAGAGCTAATCCTTTCTGTTCTCACAGAACATTGGGCAATCAAACCTGATGATTTTCAGGACATTCCAAGACTTGCCCTTTGGGCTCTCAGGGCATCTTCTATTCTGATATCCCTTCCTCAGAATCTTCTCCTCCCTCCTTTCTTCTCTTCACCATGGTTATACCCTTCCATGTGCTAAAACCCACAGGTTTCTGACAGTTTCCATTCTCTGCTCCTGAACCTCTCCCTCTCTTCCTTCTAGTCTCTCTGAGAAATGACATTAGAGATTCAGTAGCTAAGTCACTCTCAGGATTCTGGATTCAAAATTTCCATCTCATCCACCGTCTGGGTTCCAGTACTCTTCATGATCTCATGTTCTAGCTTCAGTTTGAACTCCACAATGGTATGTTCAGAGACAGGGTTACCTAGTAATTTGCACATTTTCTATGGGTACTCTCAACTACTTCCAACATTCCCACATGAACTGTATCCAGAAAACCTAGATCTTTAGAATTCTTGGGAACATTTATATGACATGAGGTTTTGGTCTTAAAGGCATATCAGGAAAACTTGTGTCAAGTTGTTCTTTTTAATTTGATTTTTTGAATTATTATTAGACTCTACATTGCTCTTAGTGATGTGATGACTTCAAAATAGAAGTCTTCTCCCTAAAAAGGTCTCTATACTAAACATTTGGGGGTTTTAGTCCAAAATTGCTCAATATCAATTTTGACTTATAGTAACATTATTTAATTAATAGAAACACCAGTCTTTACTAAGGAAGGAAATGTATCTAAATATATCTGTTTTGGTTTGCAGGATTTATGGTTTGCAGGCATTGCAGAGTTTATTTAGCTAGCCAAAAAATTCACAATAATCTTAATCACTTTTAGCAGTGTGGTTGTAGAGATGAAATTTTTGTTATCTGGTTTGGTTTTTTAGGTTCTTTGTTTTCTTTATATATACTGATGCCAGATAAAATTTATATTGGCATGAATGAGTGATTTCCTACAAAAAATCTACATTTTTACCTTTAAAATTACTTGAAAATACCCAATCTTTGAGCTCACTGAGTATATACATGAAAATAAATCCACGGGATTTGTGAGATTTTCCACTCCAAGCCCCTTCCCCAGGAGATGATCCTTTTCTCTAAACCCTCCCACCTGTAGCATATAGAGATTTGATCATCATTGCAAGAGCCGACATTTTCTGTCCTAATCAATCTCTTTGTTCTGATTTCCCTCTTGTCTGGCCCCTGCTGCTCTCTCATTTTCATCTCCATGGCAACTCAGACCTGATTCACTGTGTGCTCAAACTCTCCTGTTTCTGAAAATTTCCATTCACAGCCCCTCTGCCTCTGCCCCCTCCTTTCTCTAGACCCTCAAAATTCTGACTTTGCTCCTACTGCAGACTCATCCAGCTCATGATCATGAAAATGATCTATAAAGGTATCTCATTGACAATGCACATACATTCTCCCTATGTATAGATTTTCAGAACAAACCAGTGTCTTTTCTAAGGCCTCTGCATGCTTCAGGTTGCTTTCATGTTCCTTGTTAGTAATATCAACAGTGGTCTGGACTAAAGAACAACATATAAGATGTTACATTTGCTATTGGTGTCCAGATTTTTTCAGTTTGGAGACTTTTCTTGGCTTCTCAGAAAATCGTACTTCAATCAGACTCTTTTAGCTGTGTAGGTGTCAATTCATGACTTGTTTCAAACCATCCCTACTAATGAATGTTAATAAAATTACAGGAAAAGATTGGAATCCTAAGCAAACGCTCCCTCCTTCTGGTTTTTGACTTACCTACAACTGGCCAATAGTTTGGCTCACTTAAAATATAGGTGGAAATAAATCATTGTCATTTATGACATTTTCCCTTCTAAGGCATTGCCAGAGCAGATTCTGCTTCATGTTCTCAGATGGCTTCCCACAATCACCCAGGGTGGTTTGTAGCCCAGTCAGAGATCTGACCTTTTGTGTTCTAAGGTTCTGCTTTATTGTCCTATCCCCACTTGAGCATGTGACATTCAGAGTTAGGATGCCTACCTAAGTAGTAAATTTGATAAGTCAAATTTCTGCCTCTTGCCAACAATCAGCGTTGAATATGAACTGACAGCCCAGGCATTAAGTGTGCTAAGGACATTCTATGACATGAAATTGTTGTTGCCAAGGAAACATTATCCTATCATATATAAATTTCATTTTTAAAATTTTAATGAATTTTCCTTGTACTGCACCTAATGACTTATAGATATTATCATCTGGAAAAATGAATATCCCTAATGAGGCTTCAGGAATTAAAACCTAGTTTTACTACATATTCTAAGCATTCTATATTCTTTATTAATAAGAAGTATATCCATGGTAGCCTTTATCAGGTAAAGATCGTGGAAGTGCATGTATTCTGTGGAGCTTGTATATTACTTTATCTCAGAGCTTTTTAGCCAGTCAAAACATTATCACTGCTTTAACGAAACTTTTTTAGCACTGTGATGGAAGAGATAAAAAAATTGGGCTTCACAAGGGCGTAATATAAAATGAATTGAAATAATTGATGACATCTAGAAATTTTCAATACTGCTGTCTTTATCTGCTTAGAAATGGGAAATATTTTTGTCCACTAAGTGATCACGACATAGTCCATGAGATTAAGGACAATTTGCATTGAAAAGTTCATTTCACAGAAGATGAAATAGGTTCGAAGAGCTCTCAGGGCTATGACATATGGGAAATTGGAGGACACCACAGTCCTGAGCTTTGCTGTTCTCTCCTGGATCAGATATCCCTTCTTGAAAAGGCTCTCCCCAGTATCTCTTTCTCTTCTCCAAGCCTCCTCCCAGACTGACATTGTCTCTCCTATAGTCCTCTTTCTTCAGATAATTTCCCTCATCAGTGTGATGGTCCTTTCTTCCTGGTCTTCCAAGTTTCTTGGGCTAAAACATGGGTTCAGCCAATCTTTTTGCTGCTTCTGGTATTCCAGGATTTGCTTGGGGGCACAATTTTATGGTTGTTTGGAGGTGAATATGGGAGAGTTACAGCATTTTACTGCTTCTCCACCATCTTGGCTCTAGGAAGTCTCTTTTCTTATCAAAAGTGCATACTAAAAATTTAAATTAATTTCAATTTAGAATTGATCTCATTAGAACAATCTACCTTCATCTTGTTTCCTAAATGGCCTACTTCCAGGACCATCTTCAGTGTTCCTAATCTGTATCTTCCCACTGGTCAGTGGAAACAGTTGTACAGCCCTCCCTCACTTAAACCCATTTTACATGGTAGTGATGATGCCACCTCCTGAATTCATGGTCCTCATCAAGAATAAAAACAAAGGGCAACAAGTGGATCACAGTAGGTCAATATTTGGGCCATCTGAGAATGTATCTGAGAATATATTCTTGCAATTATCCATTATCCATTCAAAGAACCATTCAGGGTAATCATTTGCATTCTCAGAGAATGTCCAGCAATTGAATGCAGTCAGTTTCAGGACATTTCAAGATTTGCCCTGTGGAGTCCCAGGCCACTCTCTGCTCTGATATCCCTTCTTGCTACCTTCTTTCTCTTCTTCAAGGCTACACCATGCTATGGGCTAATGCCCTGTAATGTGCAACACATTTCATTCTTAGACCCTGAATATCTCCTTTTCTCCCTCTTCTTGTCCCTCTTAAGAGTGACATTATAGATTCTATAGCAAAATCTAGCTCTTGATTCTGGATTTCAAGTTTCTGTCAAGCTCACAAAGTGTGGGTTCCTAGATCCTAT